>OX419338.1:16766529-16799029 GCA_948470475.1 Galaxea fascicularis
CAGCTAGTGGCCATTGAAATCCAGTACCCTAAACCACTTGGCCATCCTGCCTCCACATCTTGAAAGTGGAGTAATTATTACAGTCATGTAAACAATCAATCTGTAAACAATTCAAGTTTACAGTGTAAGTTACATAGCATAATACACACTCTTCCTTTTCACCTCAAGTGGTCCCTTAAAAGATCAACATGGTTCGCACGGGCCTGGAAAACTCCTTGAAAAACTCCTTGGTCCTTGAAAACTCCTTGAAAATGATTTTGTCCTTGAAAACTCCTTGAATTTGTGGGTGCAGCGCTTGAATGTTATCAAGAAGTCCTTGAATACTTGAGACTAAAGCAAAATAAGTTCATTTTCACATCAAAAGATGAAAAAGATTGCATCACATCACCCGAGAAATGCTTTTGGAGTCCCAAACAAGACAAAGTTTTTATATCAGGACAATTCAGTGTTTCTTATTCAAAAGATCTTAGTAACCGCGCCTTCCAATAGGGTTTCCCAAGTGTATTGTGAAGCCCCCCTCCAAGCAAACAAAACCACAAGGGAATTGTACCTTGACGCGTCGCTCGAAGCGTGAAATTTATTCAACTTTGGCGCTCTTCATTTTATTATCAAATGAATTCAAAAGGTCAAAGAAGAAACTGCATATATTAAATCGGCATTGGGAACGTAATTCCCTCTACAAAGTTTTGGTGACTGTGTTCAAAGGTGACAGGAAAAAGGCCTTATGCAAATGCTGTGATCGGATGGACTCCTTGAATTTTGTGATAAAGTCCTGGAAAAGTACTGGAAAAGTCCTTGAATAAAAGCTCTTTTCACCTGTATGAACCATGATCAATGTAATACATAACTGTACATACATCATACAGTTCCAAGCAATTCAATCCTTTTTGTTACATGTATGTTGCCTTGTTATCTGCAGAGCGTCTCTTGGCAGCCCAAAACCCACTTGCCCAGGCAGACCGACCTCATCAACTATTTGCAGATGCACCACCAACTCCTGCTGTTGCAGTTGCACCGACAGCCCCTCCTGTGATGCAGCCTCCAGTCATGGCAGTACCATTACCAAATGCTATTCCTAATGTACCTATGCCACCATCAGGTCCTCCAATGCCTCCTGTCCCACCAGGCATGCCTCCACCAGGTGAACAACAAAATAATATTCATTGTAATTCAGTTTAGTCATATGCAATACAGCAAGTTACAGTAATCTATTTAAGTTGGTTAAACAACAGGCTGCTGAGCAGCACATCATGGGCTCAAACCCCAGATGTACCAAAATGGTGGTCTTACGAGACAATGCTGGCTGTGTGCTAAATGTCACCCTCAGTCCAGATGATGATGTAACTGGGCACTGGTGCTAGGCCACTGGCCATGTCTTCTTCACTTCTAAGGCTACAGCTTTAAGGCTGAGCAATACATGGTAAATTAACCATAATTTATTTCTCCAAAAAAGCCCTGGTTGGTTACAGAAGCCTCAGCCCCTGGGTGTTGGCCCCCATTATTTCATGCTGCATGTTATCATACAGGTCCATAGTTTCATATTCTACATACCGGTATATGGCTACAGACAATCATATGGAATAGAAAGAAATAAAAGTCTTCCTTAGGATCTTTTGAAAATCTCTCATCATGCTGCATGACTGCACTACAGCATTCACCAATCACAAGCTCCACACATAAATGTACACTTATTAATCCAAAAGCTGATGATGATAATGATGAGGATGGTGATGATGATGATGATGATGAGGATGACAAGGGTGATGTTGTTGGTGATGTGATGGTGGTAGTGATGATGAGGGTGATGACAATGATGACAACAGTGATGATGATTTATTCTTTGCTCCTACTGTAGGTATGCCTCCACCAGGAATGATGCCACCACCTGGCTTTCCACCAGCTGGAATGTTTCCACCAAGAATGCCAGGAATCCCACCACCACCTGGACAACCTCCAGATCAACCCCCTCCACCACCCCCTGGTGGACTTGGGCCACCTGGTCAAATGCCACCCCCACCTCCCCCAATGGGATTAGGTCAGTTTCCACCTGTTCCACCAGGCATGCCACCTCCCCAGGTAAGATTCCCCTTACTGTGCATGTAAATGGAACATTGAAATTACTTTTGTAATTGCTCAGTGTTCTCTGGATACTGAAAGCTTTAGTTCATTAAGGTAATGTACATTAATTTTTTTGTGTGTTTCAGTGCTCATACATCTGTATAAAGAGAAAATATAGTGCCTTTGATTCCCAAAACCCCCAAAACCCTCAAATATTATCGTATTTATTTTATGGTATTTGAATTATTTTGCATTACTGCAGTACAGTCAAGAGAATAGTCCAATTTTTCTAAATACTGGATTTCATTCACAAAAGAGGTTCACAGATTTGCCACACCATCACAAGCAAAACTGCAAAGTTTTGTTGAAATCTAAAGGGTCGATGAAGTGACTTGGAATAATTATAACCAGTGAAAAGATGTGCTTTTGGCAAATAAGTGTATGAAGTGCAGACAATTTGCAGATCTGCACTCCATACTTTTCAAACTTCAACCTTTTGAATTATAGAGTTTGAATGGAAGATCAATGGCACTGTTTTGTTGCATATTAAATCATACGTACTGTACACATGCATTTAATGTCATGCAAGATGCAAATAATTTCTGCCACTGTCAATTGGTACATTGGCAATACTTACACTGTACCCTAATATCAGCAGTAGCAATGAGCCATCTGTGAGCTGGGAAGTACAGTCATGAAAGGAACGCTCAAGTTTTAAATTTGCAAACTTTTGGTTCTCCAAAAACCAAGTGATTATTTTGAAAGTCTTACAGTATGTTTTATCTGTTTTGAATGGCATGATGATCAGAGTTCACTGTTGCTGACGTTTGAGGGTTTTCATTACCCAAAGCAGGATCTGCAGTGTACATGTGGATTGTGGATGTATACTTGAGCTCTTTGTTATTGAAATGGAGTATCTGCAAAACAAAATAACCATGTACAGTAGTTCTCATCACTGAGTTATTGTTTTACCGCATTTGACAGCCTCCACCTGGTCAAGGCCCTCCACCAGATCACCCCGGTGGGGGTCTCCTACCCAGGCCTCCCATGCCGTTTCATCCTCCTGGTGACAGGCCACCAATGCCACATGACATGGGACCACCCTCCGGTGGAATACCGAGCTTGCTAGGACCTCCGCCTCTGATGCAGACACCCATCCGAATGATGCCACCCGGAGGTATGTTGGCATCTTTATTGATATATACGGATATATGTACATTGATAAGCCTCAATCTCGAACTGTGAATAATTCCCTTTAGCATTGCATGAATGTTACTCTTACCTATTAATCACGAATTGTACTCGAGGTCGTGCGATTTCCTATACTTATACATAAATTGTTGTCGAAAACCTGCCACTAGAGCTGCAGCTAATTGAGGCAGGTAGTGCTTGGTCATGCATCAAAAAATAGTTAAGACCTAACACATGAGATACATTTCGCCCCATGTAAGGTAATCCGAGATAGCCTTGCATTCTGGATTCCATGCTGTGGATTTCGGATTCCAATCAGCCCGATTGGAGTGAATTTTCAGCAACTTGGATTCCAGATTCCAATCTTTGGCGGGATTCCGGATTCCGAGAGCTGGATTCCAGTTTCCAGAGCCCAGGATTTCGGATTCTTCAAGCGAACTTTTTTTGGATTCCGGAATCCGGATTAACTTACATGAGGCGATACATAGTATCTCTCTGCGATAAAAATACAGTAGTGGACTGAATGGAAGATTTCAAACTACGGACATTTTAAAGCTACTTGGTGTACATGTGGTGAGGACGTTGCTTCAGTTTGAGCAGAAGAGAAGGTGCATCAACGTGCGCGGCATCGGCATCAGAAATCGCAAGGAGCGTAGTTATTGCGAACATTTCATTTGATTATAAGGTTGAAGTTAGAGGTAATTCCGTACTTTTTGCCAAAACGCTGCAAATCCAAAGCAACGGGAATTACTTTCGACACTCAATTGAAAATCATTCTCACGCCTTCAACACGGCATACTTAATTTTATTGATTACTTGTCTTTTTTCTAGGTCCTATACCGCCAGGTGGCCCGCCAAGGTTTGGACCTCCACCCCCTCGCTGATAAAGAAAACAGATTATTGTTGTCGAGCTTTATTTTGGAAACACCTACATGACCGCAATCGCCATCTCGGTATCAGTTATTTGGCGACCAGCAAGGACAAGAGGATTTTTGCATTTGAGCAAAAAGATTTTCAAGAGTGGTGTAATTTTCTCGGGTGAATACACTGGCTAGTCTTCAAGAAAAATCTTGTTCACTATCTCACAGGCGGTACAATATGCATGACTTAGATAAAGGGTGTTGGCTGGACTTCAATCAAGGGTGCCTTCTTTTCTCAAGAGAGTCCGTCAACCTTCCCCCTCACATCGCTCTCTGTATATATGAATTATATCCTTTTTGCCCGGTGGTGGGGTGCACACTTGGCCCCTCCCTCCACCTATTTTTTAACACGGCTTTTGCGATTTTTTGCCAAGTTTATTGTGCAAAGTAAAGTGTTAAGAGCATTAAAATATTTGTTTACTTGAACATGAATTTCTGCGTCCATTAAGTCAGTCGGTTGGTTGGTTGGTCTGTCGTTCAACTCTTACAGTGTGTACTTTCTTTCTACTTTACGTTTGAATTCCAGCGTTATGAGCAACATTATTACTACTAAAACTTCACTTAAAAGTTACTCAGCGTAGGCGGATACGTAATTTGCCGTGTGACTGGAAGATCTTTTTGCCGCGCGCTAAAAATGCTTCACTGAAAAGCTTCCTTGGTAGAGATGGGGAGTAACACAGAGTAACAGTGAAACACTATCAAGGTATCTACGGATTTGTATCTGCTTAACAAAGCATGATTTTGTGGGTGGGATGACGGCTCTTTGTGTTAGCTCTGCGTTCGGAGTGATTGTTGACTGCATGACCTAAACTGTCAGCAGGTTCGTACTCCTTTTTGTCTTTTATACGGACATTAATGTCAAAACTGATTATCGATTTTTCTAGCTTCAACGAAATATGTTTTTTACTTGTCCTATTTCTCCAATTTCTTGGAGAAACATCGAAGAAACATTGATTTCGCATCGTTCTTTGTTTTCTTACGTTTTGTTTTTATAGATCCGCCGTTAATTCTTTTACACTTTCATCTGAAATTGGTTTGGGTTCAATAATGCTTAAGCTTATATGTTTTCTCCAAATGTTTTCTATCCTAAGTATGTTTCATTTGGATCCTAAAACACTTCGTTTTCCCTGCTTTCGCCCATTTTTAGGCACAAAATTGGTTTTTGGCTTCGCTTAGCAGAGTCGGATTGACATTTGGAAAACTCTCGCGAAGAGCAACAATTCCTTGCCAAAAGTAAATACGATTTTCAATCGTAGCTGCAGCATTGGAAGTGCCAGCTATATTTGCCCCTCACAGCAATCGTTGTTAGTAAAAAAACGCAGACTTTGAAGGCCAATTGTAGTAAACACTGTTCGTCTTTACGGCTGACCAAAGTTTTTCAGAAATCTATTTGTTTGTTTATTGTTTATATTGCCAATCATATGCTATAATTACTAGTCTCCTTCGCAGCCGAGCGTTGCGTGACAGCCCAAAAAACGGCTGCGAAGGAGACTATATAGTTACCAGTGATGACAATAATAATACCACAGGTAGTGCAAGCTCTTTGGTCTATGTTGGTATAGGTAATCGCATGGGGCCGAGTAAAATTTAAGGATCAATATCACGCGTGTTTTCAGAAGTTGCTGAAATTCGCGACGAGGGCATTTTCAGCAACTTCTGAAAACACAAGTGATATTAATTCTTAATTTTACGATGACCCATTGTGATTACTTGTTAATGAAATTGAAGTGAAAATTACTGAATGTCTGAATGCGCTCTTTAGTAATCAGTCATAGGAAGCCATTTAAAGTTGACAGAGAATCAATCGCCACAAACGATGAGCTGAATGAAATTTTATTTTTGCACAAAGATACAGGACATTGGCAACCAGGCCTGCTAACAAATACAAAGTTAGTGCTTTGTTAAGACGCCACAGGGAACCCAGACAATCTCTTTGTGTGACCCTTTGTTATTTTATAGTAAATGTATGGGATTTACCGTATGTTTCATGCTCTAGCGACGAATCGCTAAATATATGTATTGAACAACACTAAATAAAAGTGAAATTGTCTTACCTGTGCTGTACTGTCGTCCTTTTGCCTCAATACTGATATTTTAAGCGATTTTGTCGGGTTTTGTCTTCGCCGCCGACTGTGCCTCATAAGAAATGAAAAGGGTGGAAAGACCTTTGAACGGCTCCAGCACCGAGCCAGCGCCGAGGCGATTTTTCCCCTGAAAATCGCATCGCTCAGCTTCCAAACCACGCAACATAAAGGCCGAAACATTCACGCTTCTTCTCGTGCCTCTCGATCGAAAATCCGCCCAAGCGGTCCCGAGCAAACCCTCGAAGAAAATCAAAATCAAGCGATCGAAATGCGTAGCAAGATCTTCACGTGCCAGCTAGAAACCGTCCTGCTGATTGCCTCTTTCTGATTGGACGCCGCCAAACAATAACCGATTCAAAATACGTACCGAGGGTGGGGAACCATAGGCATTTCAGTAACGTCGAACTATTTCCTCACAATAGTTCGACGTTACTGAAATGCCTATGGTTCCCCACCCTCGGTACGTATTTTGAATCGGTTATTGTTATAAAAGGGTCACACAAACAGATTGTCTGGGTTCCCTGTGAAGACGCTAGTAATTTTGCCCTCTTCTCAAGCAAAATTAAGAAAAATACCCTCTTCAATAACCAATCAGCATTCAGTAATTTAGCCCTCTATTTTATTAACCTTTGTAATCGTCAAATTATAAGGCTTTGTATGGGGGGAAAATGTATCGGATTTGAAGAGAAAATAAGCAACGATTTTCAATAAAAACTTATTACTTTGACTCCTTTGTGTCACTCTATGAATTCTGTGTGGTTCTTGGGCCGATTTGAAAGGACTTCGTGGAGTTTCAGTTTCAACGGTTTCTATATAGAGAGAAACCTGTGATAATACCACTCACGACTTGTAGTCAAGGTTTGTAGCTAGTTTGCAATAACTGATCGAAGTCAAGAATAAAATCATTCTAAACTTTACTAGATTTGTAGTTGATTCACATCTTATATATGCTTGATCACACTGTCACGGCCACTTTTCTCTTCCAAAAGTAAAGTCGATTTCGCTCTACTTTTTTCGATGTTATTGTACGGTTTTTTTTTTCCCGAATCAACCTCCATTTAGATGTCTGCTGCTTGGCGTTGAAAATCCAATATCATGTCGGTGAACCCCATGCCACTAACGGTTTAAGTCCCGGCCCACATGAATCAACGAATGATCAGAAGCCTTCCCCCCTCCCCCCTCCAGCTTAACAATGATAGGTGCATCAATTCATTGAAGGTAGTTTCAAGGTGTTTCAGTGCTATATGTAAGGATATTAATGAGTTCATCTTACGATTATGAGAGAACCGAGGAAAACTACACACAAAAGAAAGCAGCAAACTCAACAGGGCATTTTGACGATCACGTCTTCTGATTACGCTTGACAAATCCATCAAAGTTTTGCTTTTCATATGCTAATTAGATCCATCACAACCCACAAGATTGCAAAATTGAAAAAAAAAAAAAAAAGAAAGAAAGAAAACGGAAGCGAAATGACCGCTGGCTCCATGAAACCATTGTGAAAACTAACATAATTGTTGTCCTTCAGCACTGCAAATGAGTATCCACTTTGATTGACACGAGAAAGCGCTGACAGCTGATTGTTCAGGGCTCAGTATTCGTGGTCCACTTTTGATCAAGATTCATGTGACGAATTTGCATCTCCAGAAGAAGTTTTTATTTTAATTTTTTTAATTTTTCAGTTTTTATTTTCAATCTTTGATTATCGTCTTATGACTTTCAGGTGGCGACTTTAAAACAAATTTTATTAGGTGTCACTGAGACCTTTTGACGTTTGCCTCACGGGAAACAACATTAACTAGGAAGACTAGGAAACAAACAACAAAGAACTTTTTCGGGGGAAGAAGTAATGGTTTATGATAGCATCACGATCCATGTATTCAATGTTTTTTTTTCTCTACCATTTCATACTATTACATGGCCTTTAAATAAAAAACACAATGTCGAGAAATCGCGAAACCCTAATTCCATAGGGTTATTAAGAGTAGAGATCACCTTTAAATGTTCTCAAGAGGTGATGTGAGGCTCTAATGGGCGCCACAAAATCACAGCTTATTCGCAAATAAGCTGTGATTTTGTGGCGCCTATTAGAGCCTCAAATCACGTCTTGAATAGGCCATCGACAAGTTCTCGAACTGTTTGCAAGTGAATTAAACGAGCTTCTTGAATGATAAATCACAAGACTTGCTCTGATGAATAACCAAGAACAAGAGTTCCCCAAAACCCTAATCCAGTTACAGAATCTGGCAGACGAATTACCGAATTACGGTCAATCAGAACTACTGGACATTTTCCAAACAGACTAGTGGAGGCGATACGTGCCATTTTACAACAATACGTCCACGTAGTTTGCCTTTTCAGCTGAATATGTGGTTGGTTCATTAATTAAAATGTCATGCGCATCGTTGGCACTGTCAAAAGAAATTGTTAATCGTAAGTTGATGGCAACTGGGCGTCATTTCATCTGAGTACAACAAACATCACATAAACGGAAGACGCTCTGAAACTAAATCAACTGATTCTGAGGTAAGATATAATGAATTTGAAAATTTGATAAGTGAATTTCCAGTTACTTTTGGTAGCAACATCAAAAGAATATTTTTTTAGATTAAAATAAGATTTCTTGGGATTTTTGTTTTGTCCGACAATAGATAAAATATAGACCTGGTCACTGGTCCAAACGAAAAGTAAGCCACTGTTGTTTAAAAGTGTATCGTAGAATACGAGTGAAAGTCTTAAAAAGCTCGGTGTGAGGTACTTGGTTGCTACGACCTCAACGCTCCCTAAATTTTGCGAGTGATCCGTTAACCCAAATCATCATTGAAAGTTAAATCAGAACCGTGGAACAGATAACATTCTGAACATGACAATCTGATAAAAGATAAGGATCGATAATGATTTCGAAAAAAAAAGAACTGAAGGAGAAGAAGAAGACAGAGAAGGGGAGGAGAAGGAGCAGATGAAGCTGTTAAAACGAAGTCACTTAAGAATTTCCTATGGCGTTATTTATTGCGTTTATGCACGGTGGTTCCAGTGCTTTCTTCTAAGTGGCTTCCTACTGTGTCACCATTCATCAAAAATATAAAAAAGGAAGTGGTTGTTTCTCATGGTGATGTTTATTCTGCCGTTCATGCAAAAAATGAAGCTAATAATCAATTTCCCACTGCGTTAAAGTTTATTATTATAATAAAATAATAATAATAATAATGAGGATTTATATAGCGCTTTACAACACTTTATGGGGGACTTTGCCAGACTGCTTTTTTAGGCGCAAATTGCAGCCAAGCAGTTTACAATCTTATTAGAATGAATAGTAGGATCAACACAGGTGCCCCCAGAACAGAATAAGTTATAGACAATCACAGTGTTCAAACTTTATTCCGAGTGTATTTTCTCTGAGGAGCGGTTAACATCAAACATGACTAACGAAACTTGATAAAGCTCCTTCGACAAGTATCTTTGTGTCAATCTGTTTGTTTCACAATATTTTGTAAAATATAAGATTGGGGCATTGAGCCCTATGTCGATCCTCGGTGGCTCCACTTCAAAGGTAATCACTACTCTGCAATATATCTCGCCATTATAATACAAGTGGAACGCAACAATTCATTCCGTTTTCAACATTCATACAGTGAACAATATACGGTAGTAATGCATGGTGTCCCTAACAGATGTGAACGTGAATCTTAAGATATAAAATCGTTGAGAAATTGACAACGTTGTAAAACGAAACAAAAATAAAATGTTTGAGATCAAGATTGAGTTCCTCTTCCTCTTTTCGATTGAATTACCCGGATTAGGAATATGTATTAATTTAAGCCGGATAAAAAGGAAAATTTGGGGATTGAAAGTTGAAAAAGCATCCTAACTTGAAAGGCTCCAGTGTGTGTGTGTAGCTTGCGGTGCAGTCGGACGGTATGTTCACTGTCTGCAGCGAAGAGTAAGGTGTGTGACCCCCATCAAAATTAAGAATTTGTCAGCAGGTGACGTGTCACGTGAAACGGTTGAATTTGAAATAAGTAAGGCGGCGTTGAGGTCTTCCAAATAATAAAAAGACGTTTTATGCTTGTAGCCATAAGTTCCTCAATTTGCACACACCATTAAAAATGGAAAAGCTAGGCAATAAAGAAAGACCAGCAATGATTACGACACTCGAGAGTGAACTGATAATGTGTAATGTGAAACAGATTTGATGAAACCACAACAAATTTGCGAAAACAGAGTGGGAATTAGTCAGCAAAGCCGACTGATAAAGTGATGCAATCTTCTGTTAAAACAGGCATCTCTCACAAACCAATACCCACCTGAGAGAGCCAATGGATGCTGTCTTTCTTGATCAAGATGTTTGATCGTGCGGCTTTGTTCAATTCTAAACCATTGACGGGTTGGTGGGTTTGTATTTTTTATCTGTACTTCAGCATATTTAAGACACTGCTTTTCGGCAGCAAAGAAAAGTAAAAAATTGGTCACGTGTTCAAGATATAAGGAAGACTGTAATCTGAATATTTAATTGCAAAATTATGTGAATTCATATTGTGGAATATTGTATTTTACTAATACGTATAATCTCTCATAGAAATCAATAATTAAGCCAGCACAAAATAAACTGAATTTCGTGTTCAAATTTCATTGACAACCGTTGTTGTACCGCCGATTATGCGATTGGCCAGTCGGCTTTTCACCTTTTATCACAGCACCCGATATATTTAGCACCTGGTTGATTTTCGGCAAAGAAATAACATAATAACAACAGCACTTTCAATGGTTTCTGTGTTTTCTGATAGTTTGGGCTTTTTAGTCCATGATTTTTATTATGCCAATTGTTGCATAACCTCACCTTTATCACATCATGTATATACAGTGAAAGATGATATCTAATATTAAACTTTGCACAATTTCGTTTTTATTTGCTCTTAACTTTTTATTTGCTAGATGCTCGAAAAAAAGAATGCACATCACTGTTACGTAATAATAGTTTTGTTTTAAAAAATATTTAGGGACAGAATTGAACCAAATATCAAAAGGTTGTTTTTATTAAAGAGAACAGTAGCCGGATGTTTCCAAATTTTAGTTTCCGAGTATTCCCACGCGCACTAGTGGAAAGGACTCTAAGTTACATATTTTGCCATTGAAAAGCACGAATGCATGAGTGGCTAATTTGAAAGATCGCCTTTCAGTTGTTTTCTTTATTTTTGCTAGAGTCAAGATACTACAACCACCTAGCCTTGTGAAGAAAAAAATACGAAGTACAGATCGTGCAGGTGAGCAATACCCTCCACCGTGGAATTTTGCATGAGTTTCATTTTGCTTTTTGGTCGATTAATAAAGTGATTGGAAAGCTAATTTATACAGTTCGGAAATCAGATCACTTCTGTGATTCCCAGCCAGTGGTGTTTTCTGCATGGACACATTTTATAAGATACAACAAGTAGAAAGAACACTGCATGATCTACAGTTGTCACGTGAAAAAAACTGGGTGCATCTGTTTTCCAGCTTCAAGAAAAAAATGTTACTAGCACTTGAAATTCAGCTTAGCGGTGAGGTAACGTTTTTGTAGAAAATATTTTCTAGAGGACAATTTCTCTTGGGACTAATGTGTTGCCGACAGCAAAATCGCAAGGCTACAAAAAAAGAAATGCAAAACTCTTGTCGCCATACGGTGTTATATCCGATACTCTTTATCCAAGGACTCAAAAGTAAAATCAACATGTGTCAGTAAATTAAAAAGCAGACAACACTGCAAGATTATTGCAATTCAGTAGCTTCCACACTTGATTGTCAGTTGCGAAGAGTGCGTGGTCAACTCAAAATATAAACCAGGTAATTTGTAGAGAGTAATATTTAAAGAAGAGCACTACTCAGTGCCTTTCACTTCACCAGGCCGACTAAGATGAGAAATCCCCCATACATGCTCTATTATATTCCATTTGACTATTCATTTCAACATGCAGTTTTGAGTCAGACAGTGTCCGCCATTCTGATAGCAGTTCAGTTATATGACAATGCATAGGTTGTAAAATGGCGCAGGTTTCTATCGCAACCAGAGTACTAGTGTTATAAATGTTAAATGAGAAAACTGATAAAACATTGCGGCGACAATACAAAAGCTGTAATAGAGGAGCGCCACAGCAGGCAACCTGCACTTACATTAGGAATACTAACTATTAAGTAAAGCTAACATGGAAGACCCTAGACCACTAACTGATCGGTCAAAAGGGTGCAAGCCATCAAGACCTTGACTAAAGAAAAGACCGAACACAAGAGAAAACCGTAAAAAAAAAAAAAACTAACAGTCGCTCGGATTATTTTTCGGATGTTTCGGGCGCCCGTTTAACTCATCAAGAAAGGGCTACGAGGAGGTAATGATGATTCTTTGATCATGAACATCAGTAAGAGGTATTCTAAGCTCCTTACGTCCAAGGTTTGATCCTGGGGCGTTGAAGTGACACCATACACTGGCAGCAAATGATAAAAACACCTCGATCTGGCCCACGACTACGCTTAACGAGAGCAGTGACGCCTCGACCGGGGTTCCTTTTACTATTCGTAAAACCTAGGGTCATATAAGATTGATTAACTTGATATTTTACCTACCTCTCCACACTACCTCTATAGGAAATGTGTAGAGACAACAAGTGAGAATTTAAATTTTCATCTTAGGGTTTAAAGGGTTAATAATCTGCTGCACAAACGAAGGATACTAAATTCAAAAGGTTCCTGGATCCCATTATTGATTTAACATGTTGGCCATCATCCGAATCGAAGTTTTTCGGCGGGTTTCAGTTAAAAGAGTCGGAAAAAGCCGATTGGAATAAGAATTTCAATCGGCATATCTTTCGTTGTGAAAGTGTACGGCTTGTGGGATGTGGCTTGGAGTGACAGGAATACCTCACAAATTAATGTGTTTAGGTGAGCTGAAAGCCACCGATTGGGCACCAATGAGTGGCTTTCAGCTCACCTAGACACATTAATTTGTGAGGTATTCTTGTCACTCCAAGCCACATCCCACAAGCCTTATATTTTCATTGCTTGTTTTTTCATGTGTGGGTACGAAACAGCTGGCCGAAACAGCTGTCCATGGCTGCTAATGCTCAGGCTCAAACTTTATTTGGTGGAGTTAAGGGGTAATGCCCGCTACCACGTGGCCTTAGTGCCCAATGAGTGGCTTTCAGCTTACCTCGCGGATCGGAGAAGAAAATCGGGGGAAAGTTCTCAATGACTGATATGCACGGCTAATCATTTTGAATATTCGCTGATTCATTTGGAGAATGTACATGTAGTTCTCAAACGTATAAAATGACTTTGCAATATTGAAATTCAAAATAAATTCAGTCTCGGTGGGAATGCTTCATCACCTGTAGGTGGCATATCCAAAACTGAATAACATGAGATAAATCACCCCTTGAATGACAGGATCCCGTTGTTAGATACTCTCTTATACACGGCCTCGGACTCTCCTGAGTTGATGCACGTAGTCTATTCATAGCCTTCCAGATCAGGAAAAGAGAAACGAAGTTAAATTAAATTGATTTATAAAAATCGCCAAATTCTACAAAGAAACAAGGGCTTGTGTCCTTCAAGCATTCATCCCTACACTTTTAGCGGTATCCTAATCACTCGAACCGCCCCCTAATTATTTAGAGGATATTGTTCTATGAATGACCGCCAGACTAAATGAAGCCCGAATTTAATACTTTAAATTCATAAACGGTTGCGAGTTGAAATATTCGATTCGTGCAAAACAAGGAAGCTTGCATGGAATTCGGCCATTTTTAATAACTTTTTTACGAAGCAAAACTTGTACACACATAAAAACCGATAAATCAAAGGTTTCTTTGGTACTAAGGCTATGAAGAAAAGAATAGATTGTGTGCCTTGGAGAAAAGTATGTTAATATGGTCAAACGAGCCGTGAAATAAGACATCCATCATTGCAACACAGTTTTCCAGCTGCGTCAGATTAAAATGACATTCGAGAGTGACGTTCTTTCATAAATTTGCATATCCCCAAATCACAATTTCATTACATACATTGAAGAATGTGGGCCATATCTTCTTTTAAGGAGGGAAACTCTTTCAGAGGTGCTCACAGGGATGCTTAGTTTTTTTTTTCCATGCTTCCGACGTAGGCACTGGATGAGGTTTGGTTTGTAACGTCAACAAGACTGTGCACCTCTATTCTGTTTTTTTTTTTTTTTTAACAAAGGTAAACGAAATCAGTTAAGCCTAAGTAGCTAAAGCTACAGATTGATAGTTAACTGCTAAACTGCAGAATCAGTTTCTGATTTCGAGGCAGAAACCCCGGCTAAAAATTATTTACAACAACTCAGTTACGTACATGTGTATGTCAGAAGCCTTAATTTTCAATACGTAACCGATTTTATTTCACACCCGTAAATTAACAAACATTGCCAAGTTTCCGCGACAGGCAATTACTTTATTTTCAATATTTTTGGCCGCTAAGCAGGTGTCTTTTGTTGAAACCAACAAGACAGTAATTGAAAGAGACCAACAAAGTTAAATTTGAGCAAAACACTTATTTTCGATTATTTCCCAGGTTAGGTTGCCATTGAATTGAACCCTAATTTTGAGCAGTAACAATTGCGAAGAAGCTAAATAGCGGGGGATCTGATTCAATCAGCTGTAGTTATCACGAAAACGTTACTTTGCTAAAACAGAGTTAATATTTCCTTTTTAAGACACAACACATTCTGCTGATCCTCAAACCGGCTATCGATTTCACAGATCAGGTAAGTCACTTCTATTAACGTACCATTTCACGCGGATAATAGCATTTGTTTCCCAGTAAGCTGCATGTATTGTATGCAGTCGATGGAACTCCCTGCCCGGGGAACCACTATATATTTTTAATGTAAGTTGGAGTTTAAACCTCCAGTTCATTCTCCGACCATTTTTATCACTTGCGAACCTCCGTACATTTGTCTTCTTATGTATTATCCTCCAGATTTTAAATGTCATTGGATGGTTGTGTTCTTCGCTCTGTCAAACGATTTGACGACTCACCATGACTAAAATATTCGGCGATTTACTTGTCTTCCGGTACGCTTTTAACCCGGTATGCGCTCTTAGTGGACGATTCATTTAATAGTGATGCCTGCCTTAAAGTTGGTGTCATCAGAATCGGTACGGCACACTCGTCTATAAATTCATCCAGGTAGCTATACGTTAAGTCAAGGGTTAGATCATCGTCAGTGGTGCTAACCTCACAGCGGTGTCATCTCAATGTCGAGCGACTGATGTTAATCTTCCTTAATGCAAAAGGCCTTAAACATTAGTTATAGTAAATGCGCTTTAAATTGTCATCCTCTTACGAGCTGAAATTAATGTCGACCCAATTTCATGCAAACAGCCGCTAATATCTATCCTTTCCCTTACTGATCTTTACTTTTGTTTAACCGCAGCTGCAGGATGGTGGACGGAAACGTCATAACAATTCATCTTTCAGTTATCTTACTTGTATCGCTCTCTGATGCCAACTTGGACGACGGCATCCCGACTTTCGCTGAATTTTCTTCGTGCTCGACGATTTGCCGCTGTTCGTATGATGAAGTAGGGAAGATATCAGTAAAATGTAACTTTTCTGGGAAGAGTATATCAGAAGAGGAACTTCAAATACCACCAGATGTATACACTTTGTAAGTAGTCTTTTAAAACGTTACCGTCAAATGCTATATCGACATTTTACATGATCTGAAGAGCCTAATCCCTGCCTATTTTGGCGACGTGGTGGGTTTAAGTGTTCAAGGGTTTATAATAGGCCACATAGCTGTTGGTTGTACCTATAAACTGATGTTTTCTTACGACGGAAGCTTGATACATACTAATTATGCAATGCTTTTGAGTGGTATATCGTGGAATACCCAACGAGTGACTCGTATTTTCTTTGTATACGCACGAGCCTTTAGGCGAGTGTGTATGCAAAGAAAGATACAAATGACGAGTGGGATATTCTATGGTATATCACATGAAAGCCCCATAACTATTTTAACGGATGTTTCGATGTTCCATGAATGTGTCGTAAAAAAAAAAGAATTTTTAGATATTTCTCTTCGTTATCATTTTATCGTTTTTCAGCACCAGAACTAACATAATGAGACTATGTTATACCTTAAAGGTAGCTACGCTACGGAGGTAAGGGAAACAAAAATATATTACTGTCTACTGACAAAACGAGGAAAAAAATACCGACTACCGGCAAATAAATTTTAACCGGCAACCGACATGGTCCGACGTTATAGGGATATTAGTATTCAGAAAGGACAGCATTTTGAATTTACTTCTAGCTCAGGAAATGTCCAGATCCAAATTTAGTCAATTATATAGAATTTCCAGTCTTCAAATTACTTTAAAAAACCCCAGGATCCTCCTTTTCGGAGAGCAGCTGGGAGCTCATCTCTAGAACAGCGGCTCGTAATCGAGCCGACGAGACGCCCTGCTGTTATATTTTCACTGTACGTTGTTTGTTCATGCGGTGAACATTGCACCGAGATTGATACGTATGGCAGCGAAATTGTTGGCAAAAAGCTCAAAGAAACCCCACAGTAAAGCCACGAGAGCCGTTGAATAATAAGTATTTGTGATCGTCTTGGGAAAAAAAGGCTTCCGTACTACAAAATTACGTACCAAGGGCTAGAGAGGGCGTTTCGGTTTTTGTCTAATTTACCTCTCTTGATTTACTTCGATGCCCTGTAATCGACAGGAAAGCAAATTCACATCTAGAATAAAAGCTTGGGTAATTTTATCGCTATACTAGATTTGCAAACAAAAGATTGGTAGACGACCACGTTGCTAAGAAAAAAACAAAGTTAAAGAGGTTTAAGTGCAATCAAGTAATACATTATTACAAGTTCTATACTTCGTCTAGAGTTTAAAGTCTTAAAACTGCGCAAATTACATAATAAATGTGAATAAGTAACTTGCATTTTTAATGACTGATAACCGACAAAGGTCGAAAATTTTAACCGACAACCGACATGTGGACACCCCCATTCAGACCCTCTTCAAAGAACTTAGAAAACTACCACAACGTCCAACAACTATATAGTCAGTCATAAGAGTTCGTCTCATAAGGGAAAACATTAATTTTGCTTCATAAATGTGAGGAACCGGAGATATTCTGACGGTAGGTGTAATGTTGAAATGTTACAACGGACAATTAGAATTTATCAATATGCCAGGATGCGCAAATCAAGCTGTTATGACGAAGGAAGTTTCAAAATCACTTTAAATTAAAAAGGCACTCTCTCGAGGGTTTTGGATTATTTTTAGGGAAAATACGTCTTCAGATCGTTAGTGGATGCCTGAAAACACCTACAACTGGATAAACTATAGGCCGTGTAAAGAAACCGATTTTTTTTTCTAAGTTAATACGACCTTCCTGATCCTCACCATCCGTAATTATACTCGTCTGCTTTTTCCAGAGTGACTTTTCTTACAATATATATATGTGCTAGATTTACCGAAGGTTATACCAACTTCCTCTCTTGATAATGCCATAAAATGACTGGTAGCTAAAGGGAATGAAGATCTACGTCATTAACTCGATCAACTTGATTAGTGTGGGCAAACTATCTGGGAACTAAATTAGTAGTCAAAACGTTTAAACTGAGGCGAAGTTCTCCTCTACTACCTTCAATAGGTTACTTTCGAAATATCAAAATTCGATGCCCAGGGGACAAAGCCAATAGAAACGAATTGCAAGGAATGTGAAAGGTGATTGACATACCTTTCATTTTCCTATGTTTCGCTATCAAACTGAATTTTGATAGTATTTTGTATTTTGAATTTTTGAATTTTGAATTTCTGAATTTTGAAAGTAGCACATTGGGTCTTTCTTGCAGAGGATGGTAAAAAATGTAAACAAATCTAAAACGCACTTACAGAGCGATTTCTTTTGGTTATTATGTGATTGCTTTGCGCGTTCCTTTTGTGTTCGACACTATTTATAAGTACGAAAATAGTTTCCGGTGAGCGAAGGCCATAACCACAAATAGCATCTTCTCTCGCAGTCTGCGTAACAGTGAAATGATCTGTACTTTTACATTCTTTAGCCCTAATCAACACAGCTAAAAAAGCAACAGCTTTACGACCCAACTTCCATCAATTGGGCATCCTCAGCTTCAAGTAAACAGTTACAAATGGTATCTTTGCAGAGGGCGCTGGGCACAAGCACTTGCTTCTTCCCAGGCCTGATCGCCCCAAAAAAACAAAGTGAGCTTTGCGTTGGAGGTGTAGGACTGAATTTGGTAGTAAACCACATGCTTGGCTGTTCCAGCACTTCCCTTTTACCCCTCCCTAAACATCAATTTTTTGAATATGCAATGTGTATATAACGGACAGTTTTAAAGACCTGTGCTTTTTACGACTTTAGAGTTGTTTTCTTATAGTTTATAAACAAATACTCATGAAAAAAGGCGCAAAAGACTTCAAATTGATGCTAATCAGGTGGAAATAATGCTGTATTTCATTTTTAAATGTGGAAATAACTTTTGCTTTTTCGACAATTTAATTATTTTTCGCTTTTCTTTTTAACTTCCTGGGCGCTGACCGTGATTGCCCAATTGTTTAACACAGAGATCATTTCTTCTTCATCTGCTCCCTGAAAAACGTACGGTTGTTGATACTGAAATCTATCGTTAGAGGGAAGTTTTTTTTTTTACTACTGAATTAGGTTGGACTTGCCCCATTCTCATCCTTTGTCTATTAACTTGACAGGGATTTATCCAACAACAACTTTTTGAGTATACCCTTGTCGACATTCCGGATCTACTCCAACATCACAAACTTGTAAGTATGAAGACAACATTAAAATGTTTGTCGCCGTGATATCACCTTATCAAGTCAAATCACTTTGCAAATTTGAACATGTTATAGCTTTGTCTAGGAACCCAACCATGTTAAGGTCGTTTCCTTTTATACTAGCCAAAATGTCAAAAGATTCTTTTTTTTTTTTTTTGGTTTCCTCTCCCTCACCACACAGCTTGAACAACATTAAACCTATTTTCAAGTTGTTGCATTGAAAGTCAGTGTTGCTTATTCTTGTGCATTCGCCAATTTGTACTGGCAATAAATTAAACAACGTCAAAAAGTTGACGTATGACAGATACGTGAAATTGAATTTCTAAATGAAAATCAGAAATTCAATTTCAGTATCTGCCATTAATCTTCTGAGAAGATTAATAGCAGATACTCTGCGGGGACATTGTTAAGAAAACACTTTTTCCAACAGAATTTTTGATGACAACGGCTTACAAAATATAACAGCTCAAGGATCGTTGGACACGTTTTCCTTCCTTAAATATCTGTAAGTATCTGATGCACTTCACTGATCTTTCAACTTACTTCCGTATAACTATATCAGCAAACGCTGTCGAATTCAGAACTGATACAATCTCGATTATTTTTGATGTTGTCGACGTCAAAATTCGGTTCATCAACCTCGGTTACTTCAACAGGATGCCCAATTCTTACCGGATGTCTTTTTGCAAATATGGTCCGCACAAGCGACACCATCATTTCAAACCTACCTCGACTCGTTCTTTAATTTTCATTACATGAAATGAATAGTCGGAGGCATAACAAGGGAGCCAAATCGGAATAGAAAAACTTCAAAATATACAATATACATAATGGGCTAGCTGAAATTCTCGAGCAAGATTCGATTTTCTTTGGAATTGGTGTAACAGTGATTTTCCATGCCCATTGAAAGAATGGTTAAACAAATTAAGGTTGTAGAGTTGCGAATACCCCAAAACTAGACACTTAGCTTGTGTACAACCATCCCGGTGGTCTGAGAAACCTTGCCTTCAGTGTAAATATTATTTATGTTTTGCAGGTCTTTTCAAAGAAACTCTATCAAAACTGTACACAGTGATTTTTTTCGGGGACTCAAGAGGCTGAGACACCTGTAAGTCAACGGGCTGCATCGCTGTAATGCAGTAAAATATCTCTGTCCAAAGTGGTTCACCAAGAAGGCAAAGAACTCAAAACTCCTGGTTATGACGTACAAAGAATTGCCAAGAACATTTAGACAACACTGACTACTTCATTAACGATTGTTTTACCGGCTAACATTTGCATTATAACTATTTGGGAAACGCATTTGCTTGACGTTTTGGCAGAGAATAGATAATGATTGTTCATGAAAACGTTATTCATCATCTATAGACCTTTCCCAATATCTTGAATTGTCTGAATTTGACTAAACCAAGGCGAACAACATGTCATTTTGATAAGTATACTACCCTATACTGCACCTAAACGATCTGATCAGGACAAAGCCGAGGTTGGTTCTATACTTTGAAATGTCTTTTAAAATGCTAGCACAGTCTACCCATCTAAAGCTATCTAGCGTAGCCAAGAAGGTGTATGATGAATGATTTTTTCGTTTCTAGAAATATGGGACTTAATAACATGAACAGATGGTCCGGAAACCAGACATACAACACCCCTAACCTTCAATTCTTGGACATCACAGGAACAAACGACTGGGTGCCTGATGAGAATATCTTGGCCCTTCCTAAACTCCAAGAACTCAAAGGCGTCACCTGGTGCAGATTTTGCCCAAATTGCACAGTCATTAACCCAAGTAACCTTGCCAATGATTCAGAGAGAAGACGAAAGGCCGAAAAGTGCCTTAAAGAATTTGACGAGATGAAGTTTCTTGAATTTGGAAAAAAGGAACCTAAGCGATTTATAAAATATCGATACTTGCCCGAGTGTATGTGCGTCAAACAGTCAGAATGTGAATTTCGCCACATTGTAATGCCATATTACAAGAAGCGAACGTCTCTGCCCCAACATTTGTTCTACGTGGAATACTTTCTCAGTCCTTTCACCATTCTCCTGAACATGGTCGTCATCTTGACTGTGGTGACATCCAGCTCCTTACGCAAAACACCGTCATTTGTGTTGATAGTCCATACGGGAATTATCGACCTACTGATCGGTGTTTACGCAATATGGGTGGCTCACACAAATATCTCGAATGTCGACAGCATTTTAGAAGAAATCATGTGGACCGGCAAAGAGCTGCAACCTTCAACTGGCCCAATCTTCATCTCAGGTCAACTAATCTCAGTTTCCATCTCGCTGTTACTCACACTTGAAAGATATCTCGCAGTTGTTTATTGTATGACCCCCGCCAAGCTCATGTCCGCCAACAACGCTCATATCTCCTCCAGGTGATCTGTGACGTAATTGCGAGGGCCTGGGGAAATAAATTTTAATGCCGTATCCCATAAACCAACGCGCACACCAATTAACCTGTTTTGGAATCATGGCGGCCGGGCGGCTGCCATTGTGGAAGGTTTGCGACAAAGAAATCGTTCCATGGAAGGGAAATATTTATTTTAAATTAGACTGAAAGTGAAAGGTCAAACTCTTACTTACTGTGAGTCGAATCCTCGTATAATTTATTCGGATTTCATCAGTGCTCGATTCTTTCCCGAAGAAGAGTGTTGAACTGACATTCAATCAGTGAGTACATTTTGACGACGTACTCAGTTTTATTCTGCGGTGGAAGTGTTGTTAACAGATCTAAACAAGCTAGCTGTCCTGCTCTGACGAGAGTCGGATCTTTCAGGACCGGATATCTTTCCTCGGGATTTCCATGGACGTGTGAACTTGGTGGGTAAGTTGCCTGTAGGCCTCGATCGGCTGCTCGCTTTAATGGTGGAATTTTTAGTAGCAGCTCTTTCAACTGGCTGAATTTTGTCTCTCTTTGGCGCATCAGTCCGACCGTAATCCGGTATGGTGGTTTGTCACTAGCCAGGATACATTGCTCTGTCCATTTGCCACTCGATTTCTGGCTGACGTCTGCTTCAATGGTAGAATTCTGCGTAGCCGAGTGCGTGCGAACCTTCCTCTCCATCTTTGGTAGTGAATTGACATCTAGAACTATGGAAGCTTCAGTAATTTCCAAACCAAGAACATCAGAGAATCCTATCAAGAATCTTATGCTTTCGTCCGCTTCAGGTTTAGTGGATTGAAACGAAAAGCAACTGCTTGACGAACCTGGTAAAACTTTACCCTTCAAAATTTCTTTGCTGACTCTGGGATCAGAACGCGACCACGAAACGAACGTTGCTTCAATAAACTGTAAATGAAAGTCAATACTAGACAATGGTGAACTAACTTCTTTCAACTCATTGGCATAATCTTTTGTTAATATTGTAACTGTCGCGGTACTAAAGTTATCCTTTGCAAACTTTAAGATATTATCTCTTAACATCCTGACTTCTATCTCGGAGGCCTCCTGCACATTTATCCGTTCATTCCAAGACTTCCAAGGAATATTTCCCTGCCCTGCTACGTCTTCAGCCACTTCTTCCTGAAAATTGTAAGTACATTTCAGTTGTAAGTTCAATTGTAAGTTCACTTCCATGTAATCTGCCATCGTTTCACTTCAACTTGGATAAATTGTGTCTCGTAAACTAGATATGCTTGTTTTCTGCCTTTGCTGATAGTAACATGAATATCCTACACGTATTACAAATATCTGGAAATTTCGGAATGGAACATACACTGTACATGTAACAGAAAATACCTTGTTTTTCTTCTCACCTTGTCAATTTCCTCATCTTCGTCATTTTCATCAGTCTCACCAGCATCTTCCAAAGCTTGTTTCTCAGACATTGTCTGTAGTTTTTTCAGCTTAGGTTTGTCTTCAATAAAAGGTAGATGCTTCAAAAAGTGAAATAAAAAAACCCAGTAAGATTCCTTCCCACAAAGAAAAATGTACTCGGCATTTTGGGAGGCAGATAAACAAAGTCTGAAGCTGTGTTTTCTTAAAGCTTGTAGTTTACATCTGTTATAACCGAGAACCTCCAAGCCGAAATAATCAGTAAGCAACGAAACTTATGAGACACACAACTGTATTCCTTTATTCTCTCTAGTGCGCAAGCGCACACACGCAACTCAACACATGACGCAACAAAACCAGCAAAAGCCACGATATAACAACATCCAGTGAAATCAAGTATGTAATGTAAATCAGTTTTATTCCATTGAGCTTTGACAATAATTCTGGGTTAGCATGAAAGACTGTTTTTTTTTTCTTTCCAAACTTTGGTCTTTTGTCCGGTTTTCATGTTTTCAGAACATCTTTTTAATGATTGGCTTTATCATAATTGTTGAAATTTTGTGCCATTGGTGTGGAAAGTTGAGCAGGATTGCAATGGGTCAGAGGAAATGAAATTCTTGAAGTTAAGTCAGAGGAAACTGAAATAATAAAACATACCACAGATGATCAGACGAAACAGGTCTGTGATGTGGGGGCCACAACTCCTATATCTTACACTTTGTATTTTTTTTACATATACATGTAGTCATGGGTTTTCTTTATCACTGAGGGAAAGGTCAGAAAAAATTTAAAAACTGATGTCTGTGGCAACCATGTTGAAGAGATTTTCCCCTCACAGGGGACTACAATATCTTGAAAATAGTAATATTGTAATTACCACTTTTTTGGCAATAGGTCCTTTGTCAATCATTGCCTGCCTTTTTCTTTCAGCTTTGGCTGATGATGATTTCTGTGGAGTGTTTTCTCTGCTAGTTAGCTGGAATGCTTCGTTTTGGAATTGCTGTTTGATAACCTGCTTCTGGTAAGCGCTTTTCGATATTGGCCCAGTTCTCCCACCGGAAAAAAGCAAGGATTGTGACTTGTTTAGTTTATGTGCTGTTTCCATCAAGGCGTCATTAAAGTTAGCTAATGTGATTGGAAGACCTATCAGTGAAGCATCTGTCAGGGCCTTGTCAACATAGAATGGAACATAAGACACAATTTGTTTGATGGAGGCTGTAATATTAGCAGTTCCAAATATTTGGACAGCTTGAAAGCCAAGATGAACACGGGCCTTTACTTCATACTCTTCACCAGTCAACTGATGTGGTGTCTGCAGAAGATTTTGATAGACAACTTCCAGACCACTACAAAATGAAACTAAAATTTCCAGTATAATGCCGTTAAATCCTGCTTGCCTCAAAATGTCAGGCATTCGAGCAGCGAAAGCCTTTACGCCAACTTCATCAAACTTGATCAACTTGTCATCAAGATGGACAGACTTTGCCAATCCATTTTTAAGTGCCAACAAGAACTGCTGGTCACTACCGAGAACAGCTATAACATAAAAAAATGATCACATAATAAACTGAATAGACTTCAGCCCTCCTTTTGCAAATATCTATACAGGGTTGTGCAACACTCCACCACTTTGTAAACTGAAAAAAAATTTTTATGCGACCGGATATCGTCGTATACAGCGAAAAAAAATATCATTTAAGAACCTAAAATTTAAGAACCTGTTGGGCTTAAATTTCTATTTATACCCCATTTATGTAGAATGTACATGTAGGTTTTCATAATTATTATGCAGGATTTTTAGAGTACTGGTAGCCCTCTGCTTTGTTTCTAAATATTATAAAAATGGTGCCAACTTGTGAAAGGCATGCACATCATTTTCTAATTTTACAAGTACTTTGACAATTTTTGAAAATGGCACTTTATACTTTGGTTTTTGTTATTCTTAATGTACAGATCTTGAAAATATTGATAACCACCCTACAGATCTCTACCTCCATTGTTTCAAGGAAAGTAAACCAAAGAAACATTTTTTTGGTGCCTTGGTGTGTTTAAACCCCCCAAAATAGGGAATATGTGGATATTTTTCAGCACAACACAATCACTGTCAGTGTAAACTAGTTTGAAAAGGGACATTTTACCTGCTGCAATCTTTGCAATGCGCAAACAAAGCGTTTCGGCTGACCGAAAGCCAAGGTGAGCAGTACCAGGATAGTACTCAGAAAGGGGTGTACCGTTCAAATTTTTACGCCCAGTGTTCCCAAGATTTTGTTTGGCAAACTCTCTGTGCTTTTCTTTGGTGGGGGCTTTTCCACACAGTTCAGACTCAAATTTTTCATGGCAACGCTCTGCGTCGGAGACTGTCCAAACTGGTTCTGGACAGATAATCTTCATGTCACCCAGTTGGCTCTGGTGCTCTGGGGCTTCTGGAATTGGATAAGTGGATTTTGCAGATGAACTGCCAGTAGATAACCTCCTCTCCTTACCATCTCCACACGTGCGTCTAATAATTTTTATTTCTTGCCCAGTCAGTGGGTGTTTAATTGTTTTTAGCTCTTTAAGTTGTTTGTAAACAGCATGACCACATTTTTTTGTTGTCTCATAGTCGTCATTCCCCAACCAGAGGGCAACAGTCAAAACTGTGCTTAGTAAGTTGTAAGGCTCAATTAGTTTCACTCTTACACTGGTTTCTCCCGTGAAATGACGAGACCATTTTAGCCAAGGAAAACCATCTGTGTAATCCATTAGAATCAGACAATTATTGGGTGTATTGAGTACACTCTGAGTACCAGGTTGTATGAGAAACATTGAAATGTACTTTTCAATGTCAACATGACCTACAACCACTTCTCCAAATTCATTGAATTCTAGACCAATTTGTTTCAGTAGTTCTTGGCGGGTGTCATTGAGATGACCAAAAATCTCATCCTTACTTAAGATTGGATTGATGCCAATGACCCCTTCCAACTTTTTCCCCCACTTGTTTCTCAATACATCTTGTGTTTCTTTTTGTCCAATTGCAAGTGACCCCACAATTCCACAAGAAAATTCCATGAATGCCGAACGCTGTTTTCTAAAAACACAAGGCATGACAACATCTTTGAAAAAAGAACCATTGTCAATTTTAAGGAGCCAGTCGCAACAATAAGGTTTGTTCTTTTGAATTATTTCAGTGAACAATTGCCTCTGGTTATAGAGCCCAGTGCTTGGTGAGGGCTCTGGACAAAACAGTGCTTGGAGTTCTGGGAAGCGCAGGAACAGTTCATTTCTCAACTTGCATAATTTGCTGTGAAAATCACAAGTTCCATCAGTTCCATGCAGTAAAAAGTCGACGGGTGACACAATTTTGGCAATTCTTGGTAAAGCTAAATCCACAAGTTCTTCATCGTTCAGACAGTTTAGCAGTTCGCTGATTCTTTGCTTCCTTGAATAAGGATTACTCTCGTCGTCTAGGAATTTTTCTGCGCATTGTCTTAATGAAACCCGTTTCCGGGAGGTTGGCAAACCATCCGGTTTGTGCTCCGGATAAAGACGAAGATGTTCGTTTAAACTCTTTTTGTTTTTGTAAAATTTTCCGCAGTTTAGAAATGGGCAATGAAGACGAATTACTGACTCGGCGTTAAAAACATTTTCCTTGGCTCGACAAGACATCCAGACAAATTATAAAAATCCACAATAACAACAATTAGCGGGCAAATGAAACAAAACGTAAGTACTTTAAATGTTGGATGTCGCTGCGTCAAAAAGCCCGCCAAAATTGTGCCACCCGCGACAATGGAACTGACTTCGAGAGAGCAACAAAGGCTCCATCGATCAAAACTTCCATAAAAATCAGCGCGTATAAGAAATAAAATTAAGACAAACACACCATTCCCTAAAACCAATAATAGCTTTAATACGAGTAACATCAACTGTTGATAAAGCTAATATCCAGTACAGAACAAAGAAATGAAAAACCTAACTTCATACAACGCACGAGTACCTACAGCTTACGTTTGGATTGTCTGCAACGCTGCTCCTCAAAAGCTGTCAAATCATTCAACAACGCAGAGTTTCTCTTCTTGGCAATAGCTGCATTGTTCAAATTACTCACTTGTTGATGGCGAAAGTATTTAACTACATCGAGCTCGCAGCACGCCGATCGATTTCTTTGTCGCAAACCTTCCACAATGGGAGCCGCCCGGCCGCCATGATTCCAAAACAGATTGAATTGGTGCGCGCGTTGGTTTATGGGATACGGCATTAAAATTTCTTTCCCCAGGCTCTCGCAATGACGTCACAGATCACCTGGCTTGTTCTTCGCTTGGGGCGTGGCAGTTGCCTTTGCCGTCTTGCCCATATTTGGTGTTGGAGGCCTACACTACAACATAGAAAGAGCATGCACTCCTTTGAGTTACGACGAACAGTTCCACACAGGGTCGTCTCTGATTCTTTTAACGTCCCTCGCTGTCATTTTGCTGTTGTACATGACAACTCTTCCTCTGTACATTCACTTGTTCAGATTTGTGAAAAAGAGCGGCAGCCAAGTTGGCGTAAAACGAGAGCTGTCGCTGGCGAGAAAGATCGCCTTGTTGGTTTTCACAAACTTCATTTTCTTTGCCATTCCTATAATTCTCATCCTCGTGTTTTCAATCTTCGCGAAGCTCGACAGCAACCCGTTTGATTTTGAAGGGGATGCTTTTAAAAGCACCGTATTCAAGATTGCCATAGGACAATGGCTTCCAGTTACATGTCTCAATATAAACTCCCTACTGGATCCCTTTCTATACGCCTTCAGACATGCGCAGTTCAAGCGGGAAATAAACCGCAAGCTGAAGCGTTACTCTAACAAAGTTTTCCCCAACTTACCTTCTATGGCTGTGTTACATTCAGTTGGAGACTTCACATCGCAACAGACAGCTACCCAAACCAGGAAAATATCGAAGATTGAGTACCAAAATACAGGATCAAACAATATCAAGAACACGCCAATACACTCTGCAAGCGAAGAACTAGAATTCAAGGAAATAGAGCAATGACTCCTGTAGACTGGCGATGTTTCGCTACTGAGAAAGGAACGTACACTGAACCGGAACTATATAGCAACTAAAAAACGCATTTTAAGTATAAAAAATGTTATCTACATGTACATGACTGGTTGTCGTCAGTGCATGAACAATAGTCCTTCAATCTCCTTGAGTCTTCTTTTCGTAACATGCAAACTCAAAAGAAACGAGCAACTCTCCAAAGATCCGTTTTAACCTCGTTCAACGCATGACGTAAAGAACTGAGGGTACAGCCGTCGGCTCCAACAACGACAACAATTTATTTACAGAATAACTTCAATAACAGAGTTTTTCCCGCAAATAGCGACGAAGCTAAACGAGGCACTTAAGGCCTATAGGATTTGGCTAGCCCTAAACAGCTGTATACTTTTACGGTTAGGCAAGAAGAATGCATATTACGTTTAAGTGCCTTCAAAACCAAGAAAAAGGATAATACCTCCGTATTTTTTACACCGGAAGATATAAAGTTGTGAGTCAAAAGGTTGTAAGTATATATAATAAATTACCCGTACACTTTCGAGTGTTTACCTCGACATCAAACCTGTAAGAAGCTGCTAGTAAATACCCACGATGTATGTGGCAAGTTTAAGCTCGAACCTAAATGTAAATATTTGTAAATAAACATACGAATGTAAGCGTTACTTGTCTCATATTGGGTGATGGACTATTTCTCTTTGAAAGGGGTGAGGCGAACATAATCATTTGACACCCAAAGAAACCGTTCTAAAGCAAAAACGAGTAAAACAGTTGGGGCATTATTCCTCGCAAAGCACGGTAAGAGATGCCAAAATGCGTAACATCAGCAGCAGCAGCATCATCATCATCGTCATCGTCATCATCATCATTATCATCATCGTCATCGTCATTCTCATCGTCATCATCTCCATCACCATTCTTATCCCATCTTCATTCCCATCCCCATTCACCATCATCATCATCATCATCGTCATCCTTTACGTCATCATCTCTATCCCCATTCTAACCCCATCTTCATTCCCACCCCCATTCTCATCTCAGCCTCATCCTCATGACAATCCCATCCTCATTCATATCATTTTCCCAATGCCATCCTAATGCTTACCTTCCTGTTCATTTTCATCCTTATTCCCATCCCCACACTCATCCTCATCACTCTCACCAACATTGCGAGTACAGGGGCGCAATGGATACAACACACTCGTTACTCGTTACAAAGACTGTTGCAGAAGTAGCAATACGTCAGCGCAACACCAATGTGAACACGAGGAACAGCAGTACAGTGAAGATTCGGTTCTTATCTCAAACTTGCCTTTTATTTCAGGCGAAAGAGAAGATACCTGAAAAGAGTTAAAAGAGCTGGGTCAAAGCAAAACCTTACACACATGCATTTACTACACGGCATAGCTCAAAAGACGCATACCAAGCTCTTAAATTGTATTAAATGTTCTAAAATTATTTTCTTAATACAAAATAAATGTATAATAATAAAAGTATATTTATTTAACGCAATGCTATATTGTTTTAAATATTACATGGTTGCCACAGCCACAAGATTTTGAAATTCCCTGACTTTTCGCTGACAAATGTAAAATTTCCGTGACGACTAAATTTTAAAAACATTCACAAATTAGTCCTGGTAATGGCCTCAAACCTCCCCTCACAGAACGCGAGCTTTCAACATCAGTTTAGTAACTTGTAATTCAGCAAATGAAGGCGACTTAACACTCACATATATATCAAGATTGTTACGAAATTGCCGCAACCTTAACGTGAGGCGAGGCACCGGAAGGCAGGTACAAGTGCCCAGTCCAGACTCTTCTGAGCGCTGTTTTCTGGTCACTTCCGCCAAGAGTATTTCCGTTTTCAAAAAACCGACGTCGGTGTGAACTGTGAAAAGGTAACTAAGTTGGCGGATGTTTTGCTGTGCGGGTGGATCTGAATTGCAGCTCTAGGTTCAGACAAAAATTACTGACTTTGGTTTGTTGATTCATAGTTTGGTCTGTATATGTTGTTTTATTAGCTTGTGCAGTCGAAAGAACTCACTTGATAGAATTTATGCCCTTGTTGCATCCCAGGGGTACTTTATCCGAAATCACATGTGCTTGAACTTGCCAAATATTAAGAATCAATTCAGTGCAGTGATAAGTATACCCACTGGTTGTTGCAATGGATGACTTTGCTCAGACAAAAGGAATTTTGAGAGGTACTTTGTTGTCCCAAACACGTTCAATCACAATGGTGTTCATTTAAGCCTAAGTAGTAAACTGGAAGACTATGCAAAGTTTTATTTGATGTTCAAGCCATACTGGGGAATCGAATTTCAAAAAAATCCTTAAATACATGGTTGTCATGTGACATCAGGGAATTATTTTTGACTGTATGGATGCAGCAGCAGGAGACGGTTCAGTGGTCAAAATGAATTGGTCTGCTAGCCTATACATATTAATTTGTTCGGAAATTATCCGATTTGTGAACATTTTGGGAAGTGATATTGGTCAAACTCAAAATATGATATGAAAAGTAACTGGCACCTCAATCACCTCGTGTGACACAAGATCATAAGAAAAGAAAAATTGAACCCAGGATAAAATTGAACTACAACACATAGTACTTGCTATTTCACCTCCAAGTTAACCAATCTTCAGAGTGCACAAAAAGTATTATTCACTTGTATGGTATATACTAATTACTAGTTTTGTTCATGATAAGGACTTACAACTTATTGTAAGAAGAGCAAGTACCAAAGCAGCAGGACAGTGTAATGTTTTGGAAAATTGTTTGCTCTTAAGGACAGGCCAATTCAAAATAAGGGAAAGGGGATAGGAGGCAAGCAATTACCCTCCCATAATTTTTGCTGGAGAACGTTTGACTGGTAGAAAAAATTCGAGCACTATAAACCCCAAGAGAGAAAAGTATGGAGCAAGGTTGAGTTCAAAGCGAGTGCCTTACGAAATTCATGAGAAGTGAGCTTTTTTCACCGTCAAATACATAACATATTCTGCTCCCTGTTGAACTGTATTTATGTATTTGACAGTGAAAAAAGCTCACTTATACAAGCATTGTGTTTTTGACAGTTTTTACCATCATTATTATTTAATAGTGTTCAACGAAGAATAACTCTTCATAATCTTGGGTGTCCTGTAATACCAAAGGGACAAAGTCAGGAGTTTTTCATTTGTGTGCATTTTTGGTTCCATCTTGAATAATATGTGTGCAAAGATACTGATACGTCTTGGTTTGAGGTTTATCGTCCGGTGGAATCTGCTTCAAATTTCCTCTGTGGGAGATTTGGAGTTGTATTCCTTTTGGAACTTTTGGATTCACTTGAACGCTATGTATTTTGTCTCACATGCCTGTGAGGTACTATTTGATGACCATAGTTCTAATGTTTGAGTAGTGGCAGTTGCAAATAAAATGCTTTGAGTTGTCAGTGGTAATTATTGCTGGTTATTGTGCCAACTGACCCAGTGCAGTCATAATTCGAACAAATGAGTTTCCGTGCTTGTTGGCTGTTGAGTTGATGGACCTATTGCCATCATTATTGTAAATATGGTGTTCAGTGGCCATTAAAACAATTGATCCCTTGTAGTTGCAAAATACTGAAGAAACCAACTGAAGGGGTGTGTGGAATAAGGCCCCAAGTGACTTTAGTTGTAATGTCAAATTCTCCATGTGATTGACAAGTGAATACAAAGTTATTTGGAAGGAGAATCAGGCAATTTATCAAAAGTCACCTAGGGTTTTTTTCCAGGCACCCCTTCAACTGTTGAATGCACTTCCATGATACAATGACTATTAATTGTTCAAAACAATCTTTTAAGTACCTTTAATGTTTGTTCAATACATTAATGGACTACAAGTATTGACAGGAAAACCCTAAACAGGAAACAACTTCCCTCACTGAAGGGTTACTTAAAATTCACAATAAATAGTAAATAAAACAGCTAAAAAAAATCATAAATGCATAAACAGGTAAAAATATGTACAATATTAAACCAGAAATTAAAATATGTCATATTCTTCTTATAAACCAGAAAAATGATTAAACTAGTAAAAAATAAATCACAAGAATGTATTAGTATCCTTCAGGTGTAAAAAGGATTTCAAGTGATCTTTAAATTCATGCAAGGATTCAATTTTTCTTCAATGTAAAGGCAGAGTTCCATGATTTTACTACTCTAAGGAAATACAAACATTTTGGAACATTAGTTCGTGCATATTTAATTGTAAACTCTGGTAATTAGCATGTCTGAGATTATATTTAGAACTGTCAGCTGTCACAATATAATAAGACAGATCCAAATCATGTAGGCCTATCATGCATTTAAAAAGAAAAACTAAGTCCATAAAGGGCCTCCTTGAGGCCAGGGAAAGAAGGTTCAAATCCTGAAGTCCCTCTCCATAAGGCCCGTCCTTTATGATCTGTTTTGTAGCTCTACGCTGAACTCTTTCAATATTGTGTCAATCAAAAACTGTTGATGTGGAGACCATACCTGGCAGGCAAATTCAACATGTGGTCTGAGTAGATGAAAGTATACTGTTTGAGCAGTACATGAGGTTGGTTATAAGTACTGTAAGTTCTCTTGATCAAACGTAGTGCTTAGTTTGCAGTATTTACTTTGGC
>OX419338.1:16804029-16839029 GCA_948470475.1 Galaxea fascicularis
CACAGTCTCTAGCGACAGAAAAGGAACACAATAACATAAACATATCCATAAGGATAAAACTGATCTTTTCTTTGTGTCATTTATGACTATGTTTTTACGTCGTTAAGTCACTAATGTGAACCAGGGGTCTGTTTCTCGAAAGTCCCGAAAAGCCATTTCAAAAACTGCGATTCGGTATTCTAAAAAGCTGGTCTTTTACAATGATTTCAAGATGCGAAAGGGCAAATGTATTGCAAAATTTCATGCCTGAAAATGTCTTCGTTTTTGAGATACGAAGGAAATTATGGCACCCGGAAAGTTTCAGGAGTTTCGAGAAACGCACGCCAGGCCTGATAATTCTGGCGCATTGACTCTTCCTCACTTTTATGACAGGCTTACCTACAGTAGATTGGCAATTATTACCCGTGGGCCAGTCTACGTAAACACAATGCAGGTTACTGGATAAAGATGTAAGGCAATAAATTATCTTTCTGCAACCCCGGTTGGCATCATACAATGAAAAAGGCGTGACCATCTGAAAAAACCGCTGGCACTCCGAGCGGGCTCACCCACTTTCCTTGTTCGTGAAACTGAAAGCTTGTGTGAACTGTTTTTCCATATTTTGACTGAACGATTATTTGTACTTGTCTCGATGGTCCCTTAAGACTCAGAGATCGTTTGTTGTTCAACTTTATCCTGCTTTATATCGGGTGTCCGACGATGGATTTGCCGGAGGAATACATGGAACCTATTCTTGATGCGATCATGCCCATTCGTAACGTAAAGTTGATTCACAAAACAGCAGTAGAGAGCAGGCAGCAGCACATGGAAATCTTGTCTTACACTGGTATGAATACAATGCATCTACTGTTCAGTGGTAGCAGCGAAGAGGGATTGTATCTACCAGATCTTTCCCTGGTGAAAAAACCACTGCGGAGCTCCGAATCATCGATGGTTTCTGCCGATCGAGATATAATGATTGTTTGGGGAAATTGGCCAGTGAATGAGGAACTACGGAGAAAAACCTTTGCTGTTTTGGAAGTGAAAGGCACTCATCCCGGCTACTGTCGGCTTCGCTTCAATCCAGCGTTTTCTACCAGTTTAAGAACTCAACGGCAACCGGGACTTATAGAAGATGGAGGACTGGATAAGAATGGCTTCATATACAATTCCAAGTTTATTACGATCATGTCAAAGATACTGAATCTACAAAAGCGAGGAATATCAGCTTTCGAAGTTATTGACCGTCCAGGGTACAATCTTCGGACTAATCACGCGTTGCATGGGCCAGCTTTCACGAGCAGTGTGGTGTGCTCTGGCGGCAACGACCTCAGTGTGGACTACGTTCACTCACTGCACTGTCAGGAGTGGCCAGAGGTTGCCTCGGGATGGATACATCGACACAGGCCATCAGGGTGGCCCAGTCCGCGGCTGATACGGGACATTACAAAACAGGGTTGTCATGTTGTACCTGTTTCACATCGGCGTAGCCAGTGGCCCAGCGTGGAATGGCGGTTATCTTTCTCAGAGGCGGAAGTGGCGTTAGCGTTGACCTTGTCATCAGTCCCTCGAAGATGCTACATCTTTCTAAAGCTGCTGCACATCTACAAGTTTAAAAGGCATTGTATGGCCTTAGAGACATACTTTTTGAAAACCGCCCTATTCTGGATATGTGAGAACGTCAGTTTGTCGGAGTGGAAAGAGATGAAAACAGTTGAAGGCATTCGACGACTTTTGCAGTTCCTTCTTAACAGCTGCGAGGAACGCGCGTTACCAAATTACTTCATACCTCAGAACAACTTGTTCAGTGGGTTAGGCCTTGTGCAGATGTCAAAGACAAAGGAAGCAATCAGAGAAGTGCTAGCAAACCCAGTTCGAAATCTCGTTGACCTTACAAAGTTTTACAAGGCTACCCATATGCCTGTAGAGCCGCTGATTAGTGAGATTGTTGGCTGTTGTTTGTCTCGTTTTCCCAGGCCAGTAAGCAACGGTGAGCTGAGTGGATTCCAGAGTTGTCTTCGTGGTCACGTCGTCAATGGATTACTCACACAGGGAGATTCAACGTACGAAGCACTCGCGATTGTCACCTCTTGTGACGACATCGAAAAACTCCCTTCTGCCACTGACTGCCTGGCTGCTTTTGAACGTTTTGTTGAAATTGAATCTGATCTCGGTGGTATTGACCTGAAGCTGCAGCTGGCGGTGATAGCATCAATATACCATAATTGTGGCTGCCTGGCTCTGCTAGAAAATGACAAGGAAGCTCACAGTGTTTTTTGCCAGAAAGCCAAGAACTTGTTTGAGACGCTACTGAAACCTTCGGATCCAATTGACATCCGTCAGATCTGGATGTTTGTGGACTACTGCAATCTCTTGAGGTCCCTTAAAGAGTATGACAAAGCTTTGCGAGTTGTTCATGCAGTCGTCAAGGCACAGTCAAATAAGAGGTACCCCAATGTTGGTAACACTTACGCCAACCATAACAGCCACACAGGAGGTGACTATTTCTCATGGGAAGTTGAGCATCTCGGATCCGTCGACGTACTTTCATTTGGAAACTTGTTGTACGTGGCTGCACTGTGTCATGTTGACCGAGGACGAGAGCTTCGGGGAAACCGTCACACTGGCCATAAAAGTGCCTGGATCTTTGCCGGTTGGTTGGAAAATTTTGTTCGTGATAAATGCAACCGATTTGCAGCAATAGGAGACGAGGCAAACATCGTCATGCTTGGATTCTTAATGATGGAAATGGAAGAACATCAGAAAGCAATCGAAATGTTCAACTGGGCGTTAGAGGTCTACCCTTCCTGCCTTCATGCGGAGGTGTACCGCGATTTGGCCATAGAGGAGATTAACAAAAATCTCAACAACAAAGAAGCTTGAACTGAACGAGACCAAGGTTCAACTGAAGCCACATGTGATCTGCAGTATTTTCGGTTTCGTCGCCCAGCATGTGGGGAGAAGTGTTGCATGTCGAATGAAGTGACGATAGGTTTTGATTGCTCGCAGTCTCGCGATTGGCTGCAACACTTGTTTCCGTCGTGTTTATGTTTGCAACGAAGTACTAGCATACTTAAAGGAAGCAATATCAGTGGACGAGGAGGGATTGGAGCGGGACGAGAAATCGAACTATAGCTTCGACAGCTTCGTGAGCCCATAGACGGAGTGGAACTACTAGTTCGAAAATTGGTTACAAGAACTCAAAAATTTCGTTTAAGCAAAGAACCAAAAGGATAAACGCAAATAAGACAACCTGACAGACTACACTTCAGAAAATTGTTGAGGTGACAATGTGTAGGGATGATGAGATTATAAAATACTAAAAGGTGTAGTAAAACGGGCATCATTTTAGCGAAAAATTTATTGACAGTGACGAAGCTAGCTGACCATTAAAACCTATTTACAATTAATTTCGTTGAAGACAAAAAAAATGAAACTATTCAGTCAAAGCACTATTTACAAATCATTTCATTTCATAGGCTCCTGTTCATTTCGATTAAAAAAATTCATTTCAGTTAAATCTCGTATAAAACTATTATCAACAATACAAGAACAAATAAATACAGTCACAGAGAAAAAAACTTTTTTGGTATCATTTTGACTCTTGCTTTTCACCCAACAGTGTGAGTTGCAAGCCGGAGATGTCTGTTGCGCGTATTACCATCCGCTCGCGCAACAAATTTTCACTTGCAAAAGAGTAGAAACGACTTCTACTTTCTGCAACATGAAAATCTGTTCCGAGTGGAGGTGGTAATACGCGCAACAAACAATGCAACACTGTTACGCGACAAGTCGAAGCCACTATTTTACCCGTTTTACTTGGCCTTTACGTGGAACATGTGTGACTTTGAGATGTTCAAGGAGATCCTATTCAGCCTACTTACGGGTTCTCTGTAGGTAGAATTATTTACAAGAAAGCAACTAATACGCAGCAAGTCGAAGCCAAAATGTTGCCCGTTTTACTTGGCCTTTACGTGGAACATGTGTGACTTTGAGATGTTCAAGGAGATCCTATTCAGCCTACTTACAGGTTCTCTGCAGGTAGAATTATTTACAAGAAAGCAACTAATACGCAGCAAGTCGAAGCCAAAATGTTGCCCGTTTTACTTGGCCTTTACGTGGAACATGTGGGACCTTATAATATCATTATTAATACATTTTAGTGTTTTTTTTTTTTTTTTTTACTATTGGAGAACAAAGAAGGAGCCTAAGTATTCCTATTTATCCTCTATTTCAGTTTACCCTCTGTCATTTTGAAGGTTTTTAGTTTATGCAAGCTGCTGATGGGTGCTTCCGTTCGTCGAGGCTCGACCACTTATAAAACCGCGTCTCCACCGATCAGGGGGACCGATACACGTATGTGGCCCGAATGAAGATTGTTTAACGATCAGTATGTCAACCGCTTGTCGGCCAGTACTCGGCTCGAAGTGTGATTTCTGCAATAGCTTTGTCACGTCATGCGTGGTTCCCGGAAAGTTAAACTTAAAAAGTTTGGCGAAAATGATACACTTTCAGTTTATTGTCTCAAGTCAGATATAAATATTTTTTAAACCTGTTCAAGTATGCGAAGCAATTTCCTATTTAATGACGTTATCTTCTTTGAATTAAGGTGTAGGTGCGATCCCCCCTTTTGTCATCTTAAAATCCAATGATCGCCCCTACCCCCCCCCCCTTGTTTCCTAGGCGATAAATAATGACCAGTCCCTAATCGTTCTCGTCCCCAGAGGCCGCGCTCCGTTTGGTCACCACCAAGAATCGCGACCTCTGGAGGTCCGCGATTCACAGAGTCACTTTGCGCATGCTCAGAGCAAATCTGGGTCAAGGCAAAACCTTACCCACATGCATTTATTCCACGGCGTAGCTCAAAAGACTCACAGCATGTCATTAAAATGCATTTACTGTTCTAAAATTCCTTTTCCAATACAAAATGAATGTATAATAATAAAACTATATTTGAAAATTCCGGCAATAAATATTAATTAGTTTACTTTCATTTGAAATTCTAATTGGAAGGCTTTAATACAGCATTCATCACTCAAGACCTAAAGAAACAAGACTACTTAAACTGACCAGAAATTGCCTGCGTAGCAAGCGTTCCCCTACGGGCCGCGAGAAGGAGTTTTCGCATTCAGGACGCGCGGAAAATGGGGCGAGAGGAAAAAGCACGCGCGGAAAATGGGGCGAGAGCAAAAAAGACGAGGGAGGGGGGTGGGGGAGGGGAAAGAAGGGAACGCTTGCCCGCGAACCCCTTAATTCTGAAAAACCCGTTCGCCCACGAACGGGGCATCTGATTGGTGCGGCGTGGTTTATTTGATTGATAGGTTGGACATGGAGGTGTCATATTATTGTTACGCTAAACTATTAAATAAACTTGGGATCAAAAAAGATCGAAATAGCGGAATGTGTGGTTGATTTCGAATCGTGTTTGAGCGAAGTTTTATTGAAGCTCAACGAAACCGGGATGACTTTTTCGTTGAACTGAAGGAGCAAGAAAGTGCAATGCGTCATATTTTTAACGGCAAAAATGTAATGGCTGTACTTCCGACTGGATTCGGCAAGAGTTTAATTTTTCAGTTGTTTGTCATGATGTGCGGAGTGCGAAGTAAACGGCAAGGAGGAACTGGCTTCTCTAGCGTCATTGTTATTTCTCCGTTGCAAAGCATTATTCGAGATCAAGTGGTAGAAGTGAATTCTATGGGAATGACGGCGTGCGATTTAAATGAAAAACTTAACTGCTTGGACGATATTCACCAAGGGCCGTTCAACATATTTTATACAGGTAAAATGGGGTTGGAAGGCCTACACGACTCCTGTTCGCGCGTTTGCCGCTTCTATCTCGGTTCTTTTGACCGATTTAGCTTCTTGCGTGTTTTAAGTGGGGCAACACGGTGGTTTAGAGGATAGCATGATGGTGATGGTGATTGAAACAGCCATGTGCTTAAATGTCGCATGTAATGTATTTTGATACCAAAGGTCATTTCTTGGTTTAAATTCTGCATTTATCGCCTGTTTGTTTTGACCCTGGCTGTTTCTGTTTAGCGACTGTGGTCCTTTATATGCCATCTAAAGCATTTTGTCTAGCTTTGGTTAGGCTCGTTTCAGTGCGTTCAGTGAAAGAACAGCCTCTTTCTTGTTATCAAGGATAGAAATTTTGAGCCGCGTAATATGATCTTTATCTTGCAGTGTTTGTACATTACCGGGCCCGGTTATTTGGTTTTGTAGCCAGACGTTGTGTTTCTTTTGCGACTATTCGTCTCTTTATCCTTTCTTTAGTGTTGTAGCTTCTTAGAGAGCTATGAAACACGTGAAGTTGACCGCTCAAATCCGCTCTAATTACGGCTGTGTCTTTGTCATCGTTTCACTCCGCTCTGTAACCGCGGTTATAGTGTTTTCCTCGTTTTGTTTATGCCAGTGGACTGCTGCCCGGCGGCGTTTCGAGCAGCCGTTTGGATGCGTTAATCCTCTGCGTTGGTGGAGTTTTGCAAGCAGCCGCCTCACTGCCTATTGAACTCAGTACGAGCTCGTATAGTGTTCCCAAATTCCGTATTTTGCGAGTGCAAGGAGTGCGTTGGTGGAGTTTTAAAAGCAGCCGCCTCACTGCCTATTGAACTCAGTACGAGCTCGTATAGTGTTCCCAAATTCCGTATTTTGCGAGTGCAAGGATTACATACACGGTCTGAAAATAGTTCGTTGTCTTCCACAACTTCGAATCCAACCGCTCTGCAAGTATCGGCAAGGATTTCTCCTCGTGTATCTTTTCGTTTTGATGCTTTGAAAAACTTTTCTGACGAAATATAACCAGGTTTACCAGGTTGAGATGCTGTTCCGAATTTAACTTTGAAAGAACACCGACAAATTCTGCAGCGTTCGCTTGGAGTGTCGATCTCCCGGGCCTTCGACATCGCAAATTTTCCCGAGTTTGACAACTCACGCACATGGAGTATTTTGTTTTTGAAGCAAGTAAAATTTTACATCCGGTAATTTATAATTGGTTTACGCATTGACAAACTGTCAATCAGTGAGTGAAATCAACCGTGAAAGTCAGTGGGCGTTTTTCAGAATTGAGGGGTTCGCGGGCAAGCGTTCCCTTCTTTCCCCTCCCCCACCCCCCTCCCTCGTCTTTTTTGCTCTAGCCCCATTTTCTGCCCGTCCTCATCCCGATCAATACGAAAACTCCTTCTCGCGGCCCCATATTTCGTTCGGCTCGTACGGGAACGCTTGCTACGCAGGCAAGACCAGAAATAGCTCGTCTGGAGAGTTTAAATCAACTCTGAGTTTAATAACTTGTAATTCACCAAATGAAGGCGACATAACACTCACATGTTTCAAGATCGCAACGAAATTGCTTCAACCTTTGACATTCTTCTTTTTGTTGTTAACGTTTTCGGCGCGACAATCAAACGACGTAAAACTCGACACAAACAAAAAACTCCTAAAATTAATAAAAAATACTAATCCCAGAGAAATATTTCTTTGCCATTTGGAAGAGGCCAGTACTTAGAACAAGCGGCGGTTACATTCCAAAATTGAATTCGCGTAATTATACTACTCCAGTGTAAGGCCCTGGTTGGTCGGTTCGGTCTCTGAGTAATGGTTCGCTCTCAGCTGATCCTACGGTAGCATCATCGTCACCTTCAGGAGAGGCTTGGACCTGGGAAAAGACGAGAGTCCTAAGGCTCATTACCTGAGATATATTACTCCATAGCTACATCATTGTACCTTGATACTATTGCCCCTTAACAGTTTTTTTTTTTCCTTTAAATATTACTTTTGGACTTGCAAACGAAGGAGTTTTAGGACTGTAGCATGCCAAAAAAAAGCACGCTGCTGCTACTACTGATGTTGCTTTCCAATTCAAACATAGTCACGACCCTCACAGCTCTGAGAAGTTGACTGTTCAACTGATTAGCCGTCCGAGGAAACAATTCCAACAACTCAAGCTTACTGTGTCCAGCATTTGGTTTTTGTAAACACCGCAGGCAGCTGCCCTGAAGGGTTGGTTCGCTGATCATTTACAGATCAATGTTTCCTAGAGTTATCCAACGTCGCTCACGATTTTCCAAAGCCCTAAACTAGCCACAATACTGGCAGAAAAACAGTAACGTCTGATACGTAAGCCGGCGTAAAACACGTCAGCTGAGTTCAAAACCTGACGGATTGCCAGCTAGTGGTCAGAGTGGGATTTGAACCCGTCACATAAGGCTACGTAATTGCACTCAAAAGGGATGACATTAACAAAAAGCGTTACCTGTTGGGTAGAATCAGGCTTAGGCATAAGTGGTGGAATGATTAACAACTGATTGTAAAGAGCTGTGCCAAGCAAGAGGAACAGGAATCCATCGACTGAAAAGACACAAAAAAATGTTTCTATAATTTTGACGCATGTGAATAACTTTGACGAAAAAAACAGCATATTCGCAAAATATGGGTTTCTTTGGGAAACCTTTCGGCGCGAAAATCGTGCGCGGCCCGCTAAGCTCGTGAGGCGAGGCACCGGAAGCCAGGTACAAGTGCCCAGTCCAGACTCTTCTAGCTATGCGCTGTTTTCAGGTCACTTCCGCCAAGAGTATTCCGTTATCGAATAATGCGTTTTTGGTTTGGAAAACCGAAGTTATTCTACATAATAGTCTCATTCCTTAACTGGAGTATGAGTAAGCAGAACAGCCCCCCAAAAAGCACCCTCAGTCGGCGTGAGTACTGACGCTATTTGTTGTTGTGAAGTGTCCGGAAACTCTTCATCCACCACAGTGCACACTTTACTATGTACGAGACAATCAAGGGGAGATAAAAAAAAAAACAGCAAAGGAGTCCATTCTCACCTTGAAATATTCCATATCTACTATCCCAAGCTTCACCAAATCCCTAACGGGAAAATATCAAATACACCATACATCATTAATCTTTGCATGATGGTTTCAAGTTACTCGTTTTTATCCAAATTATCCTTCTATTTGTTTTGTAGACGTAAAAGAGACCTCAAACCTCACAGAAATTTTACGACCCTTTCACTGTTCATTGTTTAGAAAGGAACCAAAAGAAAAACGGACGATCGAATCACCGCAGAAACGACCGGAGACTTTCCCCACGATTTCAGTGCGTCGTCTTTCACAGAAGATTGGGCTATGATTTGGTGAGTGACCCCTGATTACTTATACGCTGCGAATACATGAAAAGGAATAGAAACAGGGGCACCCAAAGAGCCGAATCAACCAAAAGCTGTAAAAAGGCATTTTAAGTACCTTATGGTGTTTGAAGCCTGTTTAAACTGATATTTTAGTTAGCTAGACGAATTCAGATTCCTTAGCTGAAATTTTAATTGCACTAAAATTTTAAGGAACAAAGTCTTCGTTCGAGAGAATGCTAACTGAAATGAACCTTTCATGAACTTTCTAAGGAACTATTTTGTTTACGAACATTCTAGCTGACATTTTTGACTGCTAAAAAAGAAAATATGACCCTTCCACAAACGTCAGGGGCTATGATTTCCCCATTGCGAATCGTTTAGGCCACGTTTCAGTTACGAAAACCTAAGGTGAACTACCCTCCAAGGAACATACATCTACCGAAACTTGTTGTTGGGTGTCCCTGATGGAAAGCTGGCTTACGGGAGAACTCTTGCACAGTTTCTGTGCACTACGTCCATTTGGGGTAGATCCGTGGATAGAAATTCTTGATGTCTTCAGTCTTGTTTTTAACTTGTTCCCGTGGAAGCGAAAACGTTATATTCAACGGTTTACTACGAGAATCAAAGTTTCGTTATACACATGTGCGTCGGCGGGTACCTCGTGGAAGACATAATGGACGAAAAGATCGACCAGCCACACAACAATGGTTCTAAGGGCGTCTATTAATGTTCTGTGCACAGCTGAAAATGAAAATAAAATAGAACAGTTTGATAAGGAAAATGCATCTGTCAAAATGGAGCAAGGAGAAATTAAAAAAAAAAGGAGAAAAGAAAAAAAAACACGGTATATCTGTCAGAGGGTCAGGGGTTGTCAATCCAAGTCTGGTTGCCACTCAAGTCGTTATGCGTTCTCAGATTTTGCACTTGTATTTGTTTTTGTCTCTATGGCTGTTTCGTTCGCTGAATATATTTCTTTCCATGGAGATGTTACTACGACATGTCAGTAACTTTCAGCATCCAAGATGTACAGTCAAGTCTATAGTACTTCTCACCTGTTAATGACTTTGTGACTGCTAGTCCAAAGAAATTGTAAAATGAAATTGAACAAATGTACAAAACTGAAAAACAAAAGAGGAAACACAAAAATGAAACTTAAAACTCCTTTGACACGAACATAAGAACAAAAGGCTCGCTTTCACATGCACAACTCCTAGGAGACAATGAATCTTGAAAATACAAATATAAAATAAGTCACTTTGACCAAAAAAATTAGGTTAGCTGGCGCAACTGACAATTTCTAGATTTGTTACAGCCTTTGATGTATGAAATTAATTTTCAGACACAAAGACATACAATTAAAATCATGAAGAAAAAAGATAACAGTCGAACATAACGCACAGCTGCAGAATTTCTGTCCATGAATGGACGGTGAGCAGCCCATTAGCGTCCAATAAATCCCATTGGTCACTTTAAACCGCTTGATTTCTACACTTGCTTGCAGGCTGGGTTTCTGTTATCATTTCCAACAAGAAACTGCAGACGATTATTCTGTTAATTGAGCTTTCACGCTATGGAGAGGTACATTTCACGACACTAAATCTTTTCGAACCTGACATAGCTAGAAGTTTTCCATCGTTTTTTATCATCACGATTGCATCAAGGCTGTTCTCATAGCTGTGGTGATTCTGTTCTCCTGGTATATAGTACAATACCGGGAGAACTATCTGAAAAATAAAAAGTTACGCCCAAGTAATGTAGTCACTCCTCTAACTCTCATTTACAATCATGTTCATTACGCAAAAGATCAATAAAAGGTATACTTACGGCACTCATGAAGACCACACCAAAGAAGCCTTCCATTCCAACAACCTGTTGAAACACAAATAAATGTACTGTGATTACCTGATGACTCAAATGTGTGCAACCTCATATACGCATGCACACACGTGCAATATAAACAACAGCATTTTATAGGTAAGTGGACTGGTCATCTATGAGTGTAGCTCTCTGCATACCTAGTTGATATATGTTGACTTGATTTTATTTTGGTGATGCTATTATCTTTTTGTATGATTTTAATTTTCTTCATTTTAATTCTTAAGGCCTGTCCAAACGGTAAATGTTTTACGGTTAAATATGCTAAAACATTATAGGGTGGCAAAAAAAAATTTCCGATTGGCCACCTTGTTTTGTGCTGTTTGAACGTGTTGGACGGTGTAAAAAAAGAGTCTTGCTTTCGTCTTAATGACACACAACTGTAACTGCATGTATATATACTCTGTCAGCGTTGTCAAAAAGAGGGTCGTAAAGGGGGGTACCAAATCCCAGTTCGCAGCCTAAATTTGGCCCAAATCCCAGTTTAGAGTTTTCGGTGTGTATAACGGCGTTATTTGCATTGACGTACTAGATTTTTAGTACCATTTTGCGAGAAAATTTTTCCGAAGCCATTTTTATCTTCCCTTCACAATATCTTTCCGCCATATGCAAACTTGCAGAACTTGTCCGCTGACCAGGAAAACTGACAGAACGTAACTATGCAACCGTGTAAGCCTGGTAGCTAGACCGCGGGCGCGAAGGCGAAAAAATAGTGATTTCACGGTCTCTAATGAGGAGTGTAAGGTCTATTGCTACGAAATTTTATTTTTCTATTTCAAAATATTGGAGCAAAGACCGCTGAAGAAAAGAAATCCCATTCCCATTTTATAATTGTTCATCCCATTCCCAGTGGCTAAATCCCAGTCCCAGTGAGTAAATCCCATTTTCCCAGTCCAAAATAAGGCTAATCCCAGTTTCATTTTACCCCTTCACGACCCTCCAAAAAGATTTTACTGTGCGAATCCGAAAAGCGTGGACACTTTGATTTGATTTTGACATTTCCCATTGTGCGGCAACCAATCAGAAGCAACGTGAAACCACAAACTAATTACTGTTTCTGTTTGCAGTTTAGTTTTCTCGCGCGTGTTTGGCTTTTTACTTGAAACAAAATAACATTCGATAAATATTTCTAGTGTTCATGGTTTTCAGATTTTCACAGTAAGTAGGAGAATCTAGGAAAGAACACCGCACTCAGGGGGAAACAAAACCATTTTTTCCCTACATTTTCTCTTTTTATTGGTGAATCGCGGCCGGCGAAACTTGGAAAGATCGCAGATCTCCGGTGCTTTTTGACAACCCTGCACTGTATCCTTTCGATTCATGAACAGCAATCACCTCAGAAAACTAAAGCTGACCCTTAGTGATAAGAATGCTAATCGCATGTATTATTTGAACTGTTCATTATTCTTGGTTTCCTTTGAATCACTTTCATTTTTACGTGGTTTTCCTGCAGGTCAACTCACCTGTAGTGGATGGAAGTTCTTTTTCTTTAAGAATAACTCTTCTACTATCATCTGTATTGCACTAACACACTGGCCACCTAAAATCAAAACGATCCCTAGACACAGAATACAGGAAAAAGAGATTATTTATTTCAAAGCTTACTTGTTGTGGAACTTGCCTTGAAAAGATTTAATAAGCATACGTTGCACTAGATAGCTCCAGGAAGGAACTTTAAAGTGATAGAGATGAAGTGATAACAAAATGGTTACCTAACACAACTTGTCCTTTGGTAGCTCCATGATGATTGTCTCTTAAAACACTTGATAACCCAACAAGAACTAAACCAAGCTGCAAAATTAAAATTGAAGAGGCAACATTTACTTACAAAAATTAACAATTATTGGATGAGGTTGAGCATGATAGTGATAATTATCAAGGCCAAAGTTTGTGTTATCTGCCGAAACCGAAGGCTGAGGCGGATAACACAAACTGAGGCCTTGATAATTATCGCTATCATGCGAAAACCGAATCCAATAATTGTTTTATTATGCATATTCCTGAGCTGCACTGGCGACTCCGCCATAACAAAACTGATCAAACTGCTGGTTAGTGTATTAGTTGACGTCACTTCTGCATGCATAAAACCATTGTCTGTAGGTATGACGTCAATTCTACATATATAAAAACTATGGTTTGTAGGTATGACGTAAGAGAAACAGAGCTAGCAAGAATTAGCTGCGTGCTTATAGCCAATCAAAATCGAGCTGGTGACACCAATGTATAATAATCAAAGTTAACAACCAGTACTAAAAATAATTCGACGCATATCTGTGTGAACTCAGACTTCTTTTGTAAATTCTAACTATTTGTGAACATTTTCATCGGAAAACGTTTCCATGTCTCGATCGTAATAATACATTCTGTGCATGTGCTTCAAATTAACATGTGCATGTTAGAACATAAAAACAAAGCCCAAATTGTAATTCGGGCGTTCCCCCCCCCCCCCCCCCCACTAAGGACAAAGACATCCATTGACCTTGTTTCCTTCACCTCGGCACATACAGTATCCAACTACACATTAACAGTTTTTGGGTGATAGATGGCCAATGGGCTAACCATGTGTCCCAACAAAAGGTAACCCTCAGTTGAATACCAAAACCAACAATTACATGGCTGTTGGAAAGGACTCAGGACTCAGGACTTGCAAGGAAAATGAATGAAATAAGTATTATATAGTACAGTTTATTGTTATTTCCTTACCATAGTCACAACCATGCCAAGCCAGTGAATTGGCCATAACTTTCTCTTCAGAAAGATTTTCTATGGTAAGAAAGACAGCATTATGTGATTGTATATTAATAGCCACACTAATGATTTACATACAGCCACTATCAACATTCCTTCAAAATGTTCAACCTCTTTTATGATGGTAAGACCAGCATTCCTGGGAAAATTTTCAGAACTGGCCAACAGGGACCAGTAAGTTTTGCCCACATGAACTTAGCTCCTTGACATTTGTCATACTGTTTTCCTTCCTCTTTCAAGACATTTTGAAAGGGCTACAGTCATAGCCAAATGAAACTCACAGGTATGGGGTCTTTATTGGGAACATTGCTGAAACTTCCAAAAGAGAAGTGTGATACTTCCATTACATTTACACATGACAAGTCTTAAGTGGGGTCCATTTCAAATATCCTTCTATTACTCTGTTATGCTAACCCCAGTCAAAATTATCAAAAGCAAGTTCCTCCTCTTTTGTACATCTTTTGTTAGTCTTAAATGTAGCGTTTTTTTTTTTTTTTCATTTGGCTGTTTTCATGATCATAATTTGGTTGTACGTTTTCATGGTTGATTCTCAGTTTGAAATTAAAGCAAGCAAAGGATTGAGCAAAGGAGTGAAATCAGCCTCACATCTACAGTCTGTACATCCGTACATCTTGGAAATTGGATAATCTGCTTTCTGAGTTAAAAGGGAATGGAGAAAAAATGAAATGTCAACCACCTATCATTGCAATATGTTTCTCAACACTTACAGACAGAATTCCAGTGAAGATAATTATTGAACCTCTAAGCATCTGCCAAACAGAAGCATTGACATAAAGAAGGCCAATTCCTAATGGAGAAAAGAATCCTATCAGTGTATGAGCCTGCAACATGCATAACTGTTACAGTGTGATTCTGAATACTACTGCAATCAAAGTTTAAGATTAGAATGCAGCAGTTTTTGAAAAAATAATTAAATTGTGGTTAACTATTACTATTGAAGCTGTATAAATATTGTTACCTGCTAATGTGGTTCCAAACAAATCACAGACTGTAGGGAAAGCAAATATCCACTGAAATACTCTACAAAAATAAAAGCAAGGCCATCTTCTAATCATTTTTACACCCTCCAAAGGAGGAGCTGTGCCCTAGTGGTACCTGGTCACCCCTTGTGACTTACCTTCACCTTTGGGTGACCAGGACATATTAGTGTTTGCACCAAACTTATCTGGTATTAGTGACTTCGACTGCTTTTCTTAAAGCATGGCCCTGACCTGTACATGTACAGTCAGTGTATCTCACATTAAATTTTAGCAAGGTACCTGTAATGATGGCTTTCCAAATAGGAGGATTACAGTTGTAATATAAATAAGTAATTGATAATATTGGTTGAGAAGGGAGCCAATCACATGGCTGAAAATCCCCTTACAGTGTACATGTAAACTGTATATAGTGCATTAGTATAACTCAGGTTACTATACAGTATATCTAATCCAGAACCTGAGGTCCCATCTCACAACTCTTCACAATTAATTCCATGGGATGTTAAAGAACCACTAAGGACGTAATGAACCCTGGCTGTGACTGACTACCCCTAGTGCTGACCTTGGGTTGGTGCTTGACATAGGGATAACCTCATTATGCCTTTCCCCCTTGGTAGTATGATATGAAAATTAGTACGAGAACAAATTCAGAACTTGATCAATCCGTGGTTGGTCTGATGACACAGATCATGTTTTCTTAATAGGCAGAAAGACGGGTACACAGTCCCAAAAACAACCTGGCAACAATTACCATAAATTATAAAGTTATACACAAGTATCACAGAATCATTAGAACTGCACCTTGGTTGGTGACTTCGTAGTTCTCTTGAAATATCTTCATCACTTTGGTCAATTCCCACCACCAAGCTTTTAGCACTAATTTGCTTTTGATAAAAAAAAAAACAGAGTTACTACCCAGTACTTAGTTTATCCATGCTTACCCTGGCCTCCATAAGCGTTTACAGTGTACAAGCTAAACAATTAAATGCATTTCACTCATTAATTAAGAAGACTGTATATGTATGTACCCTAATTTTCTTCAAGAGACAGACTTTGATGCCCACTGATGGTACTTTCTTTGGAAGCTGCAATGTTCATTTTCTGACAGAAATTTTCTTTAAGACCCTTAAATGTTTTTGGGTATGTAAGGCATTACATTACCTCTGAGATATCTTGACATTTAACACACAAAGAAAAACAAAACGTAGGTCTTGCTTTCAAACAAAATTTCAAACCTGTCCTAATCTCTGTCTTTGTTTTCTTCTGTGAAAGAACAAGCCAATTAAACACAATGACTCCCCTAATAAAAGAGACAATAATGATCAATCAATCATTAAGTCATTCAGTTAGGAGGTCAATCAGTCAGTCCATCTGGTAGTCAGTCTGTCAGTTGGTTGGTTAGTGGGTCAGTCGATACATCCAGAAATTGACGCAACAACAAAAAATATTAATGGTAAATTTGGGAAATTAGGAACCACTAATGTGGCAAAAATGACAATTTTGGCAGAATCGCCAACAGCTTGGAAGCAAATGTACGAAGTCATGTAAACCAGTAGGCAAGAAGAGCCCCTTGAAAAAGTGGCAAATTTGACAAATTTGGTTACTTGGAGGCATTGAATGTAAATAAGAAGGCAGCAGGGGCCCCTAGTTGGAAAGCAGCAAATTTGCCATTTTAGCCAATATTGCCTCAATGACTGCCATATACCGGTACATTCAGTCAAATTTGCATCATTGCGTGTATCATTGCGTGCATTTCTGAACATAAGTGAGTCAATACGTCGATCAATTAACCATAGTGCTTACCAGTCAACAGTCAAAGGCATTGTAGGGAAGAACCTTATCCCTTGTCCCTAGGGACATGAAAGAGCTATGTCACTGTCAGTAGCTTACCAATAAACATGAGGCCTGTCTGAAACCATGGATGGTCAAATTTATGAACTTCATTTCCATGTTCATCCTTAAGTCCCCTGGATCTGAAACAGTCAACAAAAGAGACTTAAGACCGGGAAATAATTACAGTGTAGTTACTCACACATCACAACTGCAGAGAGAGCTAGTTCATACACGATTGAAAATAACCAGACAAGTTTTTTGTTAGATCACATAGTATAAAATATTCATGCAACTGTAAGAGTGTGAGGTGCATGGCAGCAAAATGGCAGTGGTGTGTCAGCTCAGTACTCAAGCTTATTGATAGTTAAATATTGGAGAGCTGGTTCAGTCAACTGGACAGTCAATATTATAGTAGAAGACTTAGAGTAGTCAGACTCAAAACATTATTATTGTAACCGATGGTGAAGTGAGGGACAAAACAACCATGGGGGGAGAGCTTTTTGAAAAGAAAAAAAAAGCAAAGGGTGTGCAATAATTGCACATCCTTTGTTTTCTTTTTACAGTGCGATGCGCCTTAAGGTGGCCACCCAACAAACATTTTTACTAGTTACATGTAGCCAACCAGGGTACGTGAATTTGATTCACAGACACACCTCCATTTGGTTTTGCATGTTAAAACTTTCTACAGAAGCATGTCTGTCAATCTATTATTCGTGTAGTTTTACCTTGATCAGTGGCTAACTTAATGTTTGCTGGGTGGCCACAGTAAGGCACGTCACACTGTAAGCAGTTTGTCTGCAAGCATACATGTAGTTGCACCATTATCTCAATATTATTAAAGCAGAGTATGAAATGGTAAGATATGCAGCGAGTGGCATGGGCTCCCCACTAACCAATCAACCATGCAACTGTCTGTTAGTGTGTGGTGTTTACAAGTTGTATACAGTGTACATTGGTTTATACACAATAACTTACAAACTTGTCCCTTTGTGAGTTAAATAACCGGTCAATTCTGTGCTATAATAACTGACATCTAGCACCTTCAACATTTTTGTTTGGGAATAAAAGCAACAGAATCAGAAGGACACACAAGATCAGGACAGTAAAAACCCTAGGACCTAATAAACTTTGCCCACCAGCTGAAACTATCCAAATAGGATACACAGGCAGGAAGGAAGTAAAATCTGTGGAAAACATTTGTTTTTTGCTCGAGATTTTGCTCGGTGACCTATCTTGATTTTTGGCATGCACGTACCATTCAGAGTGGCACTTCAAAGTTTTGGGAAAAATTATCCAGTAGAATTGTAAGCCAACAAAGGCGTTTTTTTTTTTAATGTATTAAATTCTACTAGATAAATTTTTTTCATACTGCCTGAAAAGTTATATAATTTAGAGAGCTTTCCAACAAAGAAATAAAAACAGTAGGTCACCGAATTTGTTTTTCAGATAATTTACAAAAACTGACATTTAGAGGACTTTTTTGTGGACCGAGGGCATTGGCATGGTAACTGATATAATGTCACAAGCACCCTTAAAATATAGCCCTACAATAGAGTTCCAAGGAGACATATACAGCTGTAGTTTGCCTACACCATTGAACATCCTTCTTTGTAATCTTTCATTGTTTCACAAACACTACATCAACGAAAAACCCTTTCGAGCCTCCTTAAAATGATATGACAAATAGCAAACTCAACAAATCCTAAGTGAACACCTGTTTTAAAACGACAGTTTATCCTGGCTTTTTTTTTCTTTAATGGCAGAGCAGAAACACCAGTTGGTAGTGCCTTTTCCAGCAATTTATGGTTCTGTGTGTTTAAACCACCTTTTGCTTTTTCCCTTACTGCTTCAAGCCTCCTCTTTGCCTTTGCCTGATTTGATTTGCAACTTTTGCACCTTGTGACTCTGACAACCTTCGAACCTGAAGATAGGGCAGTCTGTAACTGTGCTTTCTGACTGCAGCTCATCAGCTGTTTACAATTCTTCCATTGCCCCCTGCTCCTTTCTGTCTAGGCTCTCTTCCTTTTCTTTCAATGATCTGGTCTCTTGTCTTAGCTTCTCTTGCTCTCTCTTCTTTCTTTCCACCTCTTCAGCTTTCACTTTCTTTTCAGCATGCCTTTCCTTCTCAGTTTCCTCTTTATGCAGCCACTTTCTATAATGCATATGGGCAGCGTCATGGTTTTGTATGGCAGAACTTGTGTACTTTAATGCTAACATTAACACAACTACAAACAAAATGGCGGGCTTACAATCTGCACATGTTTTCACTAGATGCTGCTGTGCATGTGCGCTAGATATCAGAAAAGGATATGATGCAATAACCGGAAGTTATGATAAACTACGACAGGCAGATCTCAGTGCAGTTAAAAGGCCATCTTTCAAGGGAATTTTCTCTGGTCGGCAGTCCTTAGGATCTTGAAACTTGACACTCTTTAACAGTTCTATAAGGCCACGATGCTTCTTTCTCCAAGAAGTGTCCATTCTTGTGTCACAATACGGGCGTTCACTGTAAGACTTCTTTCTGACTCAGCATTTGATTGTGCAAGAAGAAGCCCTGATTTGACAACTTTTGGAAGAGTTGAAAATGGTGGCCCAGTCCCATCAAGAGATTTAAGACTGAATACAGCTCGCCAGAAATAGTCAACACGTTACTCTTTTTCTAACTGCTCCACATCTTGGTTAACAGAATAAACATGCCACTCATCTTGAAGACTGCTGACATCCAACTGAGGCTGCAATTTTTTTGCCAGTGTTGCAATTGCCTTTACACTGCTTGCTTTTTTCTCTCTTCAGAGGATTCAGACATCCTAATGCTTTCAAGAGAGTGCAATGTGTTCTGAAGAGGGAGATGAGACTACCGGTAAATATGTGACTGATGTGCTATAAAATGTACGCCAATACCAAGAAGTACAGACTTTCAGCATTCTGGCTTGAGTTGGGGCAAGGCTTTCTTAGTTGCATCTCCAAGTATTGAAATATCCAAATCAGGTAGCTGATTGTTTGCACTACAGTCAATACTTACAAGGTCACTCCCAAACTTCTTCTCACAACCCTCTTTCTTTAGGAATCTACCCAGACTTCAGACATTTTATCATTTCATTCAGAAAATAATTATCATGTTCAGTTAAACAATGTGAAGTGAACTGAAAAAATTTTACAAAAATAAAGTAATTACATACTACTTGCTTTATCCTGAATCTTCGACTCAAACACATAACCATGATTTCACTTCCAATTCTGTAACACACATTAGCCTCACCAGCTAAAAAAATAGGAAAATTAGGAGGTTTTATTTAAAAGATGGGAGAAAAAAATAGGCAAAGATAGGAAAAAATAAGAACTGGACACCCTGCGATTGTCCCTGATGTAACTAAACACAGGCTTAAAATCCCACTAGCTTGAAATAAATCAACATCTGTGGAAGATGAAGTATACCTTGATTTAGACTATAAGACTTCAATCGGGATACTCCTAAAACAGTGTACTCTTTACTAGGAGTTAAAAATTAATAAATAAATAAATAATAATTGTTTGTAAAAGAGAAAATTATTTACACATCCAAGTATCTACAATTTAAAATTGCTGTTTACAAGATTTATCTACACTATAATTTGATATCATAAGAGCTTAATCATGGATGTTACGGTGGCCATTACACCATTAGTGAAAGGAAAAGCATCCATAGTTACAGGTAATTTATTCCAGGCTACATGTACTATTGAACTTGGGTAAAATGACTAATAATTATTCATTTTACCCAAGTTCAATAGTAGACATTACAACTGGACTGAATGTGATGAAAGGGGAATGCATTGGGAGCTCGAGAAGCCCTTTTTAATGGACATACTTCAGATGGAAGGGAGATACCAACCAAACCTTGTTGGATTTTGTACAACAATAGACAACCGGTATGAAAGCCTGCATTGTTAAAGAGTGTCTCAGCCAAGCTGTTTTAACATGGGAGTAACATGACTAAAATTTGAGTAGTCTCTAAAAACGAACCTTGTTGCTCTATGCTGAACTTGTTCAATTTGGTGAATATTTCGTTTAGTGTACAGGTTCCACACTGAGCAAGCATACGAGTTCTAGTTGAGGATGCACAAGGGTAGTGTATGCCTTAGATTTGACATCCGTGGAAAAATATGACAACACCCTCCTTAGAAGACCAAGCATCCTATTAGCCTAACTACAAATATTATCACAATGTTGAATGCAATTCAGATTATGAGGTGTAGTTACTCTAAGATATTTGGTAAAGGCTGATTTAGCAATAACAGTGTAATTCATGTGATAATTATAGGAGAATGGGACAACCAAGTATTAGTAACCCCTAAGTAATAGCATTTGGTGATATTAAAGTTTAGTTGCTAGGTTTCAGCCCATTCACATAAACTGATGAAGTCCTGCTGGAGCAGTGCATGGTCACAAGTATTCTTGATCTCTCTATAATTTTATACAATGCTGTCATCAGCAAAGAGGCACATTGTTGACTGGATATGTTCAGTAATATCATTTACATATAATAAGAATAAAACAGGTCCCAGTACTGAGCCTTGGGGTACACCAGAAGATACAGGTCGAGGACTGCAGCGAGTGCCATTTACAGACACCACTTTATAGGAGCGATTGCTTAAGAAGGCCTTGATCCATGCTGTAGTCTTTCCACATATCCTATAATAATCAAGTTTTAATAGTAAACGCTGATGAGGTACAGAGTCAAAGGCTTTACTGAAGTCAAGAAGGATTACATCAGTTTGTGAGCGTGAATTAATGCATTTAGCCCAGTCATTGATCGCTGAAATAAGTTGAGTTTCACACGAAAAGCATTGCCTAAATCCATGCTGCTGATCGATCAGGATATTGATTGCAGCCAAGTGTTTTGCAATGACGTGACTCAAAATAATGTGTTCCATAACCTTGCAACATAAGGAAGTAAGAGAGACAGGGTGATAACTAGCAGGGTTAGACTTTGAATCCTTTTTATGAATAGCTGTAACCAGGGCTTTAGTCCAGTTAGAGAGTACTGCTCCCATGTCATAGAACTGTTGGAATATAAAACTAAGCCAAGTTGCAATAGATGGGACCAGTTCTTTAAGAACACGAGCTCGTATTTCATCTGGACCACAAGCTTTTCTTGGCTTTTGTTGAAGAAGTATCGATGTCAGAAATTAGGCTGTACGGTGAAGTAGGTTTAGTAGGGATTGGTTGTTTCTCTTGAGTAAATAGTCTGAGTAGAAATAGGAATTAAGTGCTTCGGCTTTGCTTTGGTCAGTAGAGAACAGGTTATTGCTGTATTGCAGAGGGGGTATGCCAACATCCTCTGATTTACAAGTTCTGACATAAGACCACAATTTTTGGGGGTTCTCCTGAAGGCTTGCTCCGATAACATTGTTCAAGTAATCATTAAGAGATTCCTTAACAATCCTTGAAACAAGGTTCCGTTGTTTCTTAAACTCCACCCAATGGTCTGATTTAGCGAAGAGCTTTTTTGTGCAAATCGATCTTTTCTTCTCATTTGACATTTGATTTCAGGAGTTATCCAAGGGAGCTTGTATTTCTTGGAGGAGCATCTTTGAGGAATGTAATTAACCATGGCCCTTGTAAGTGTAGTTTTAAAGAGGGACCAGTATCTTCTACAGCAAGGTTTTGTGGAGCTGATGCAAAGAAGTTCTCTGCAGAGCCAGACATGGACTTCCTTAAGCCTTCAAAATCTGCCCCTCTATAGTCAAAATCCTTGTGTGGGGGCTTAAATGATCTTGAAGCTTTAATGTTTATATCAAGAGGAATTGCCAGATGATCACTCATTCCAGGAACAGTATGGACATCAGAATAACGTACCGTGGGTATGATGAAAATAATAAATCCAAAGTTTTTCCAGATGTTGGACGGGTAAGGCATCTCACGTGCTGTGTGAGTGAGAAGTCCTCTGTAATTTGAAGCAGCCTAATAATGTTGATATCTCCAAGGTTAAAGTCTCCTGCTGCTACTATATTGGGGTGATGATTGGAGGATTCAAAAACACAATAAATGGAATCTGAAAATTGCTCCAAAACATCTTAGGGAGAATTTGGTGGCCTACAATGTATAACAAGATGCTAAGCGGAGAGTTTTACAGTAACTGATCTTAACTGATGACCAGATAATAATTTTCCAATCTTTTCCAAGGGTAGGCTTTTCCTCACAAACAATTTCAGACTTAATTGCCAAGAACACGCCTCCCCCATTACGATTTCGGTCCTTTCTGAGCACAGAATAGGTGGGCGGGAAGACTGAGAGTATCAGCACATTGCAGTCAAGCTTGGATTCATAGCCAAAGATGATATCAGGCTTGTGAAATTCAAGAAGCACTTGAAATTCAGAGAAATGAGACGGACCCTTGAGGCCGTTGCAATTGATGATCATCCCCTTTAAGCCAGAAGTTTCCTTGGAGTGGGTAGAGGGAACTGGGAGCTGATAGGTAGGCAGGCTGCTGTTTGGTGATGGTGTTGGATGGTCATGGGCAATGTTTATGTTGTCGGAAGATTCATTTAAAATACTCGTGTTGACCAGTGTTTGAAGCAAGATTCAAATCAGAGCCGAGACTGTTGGTATGAGCAAAAGGCAGTTTCTTTACAGTTGAAACACACGCAAGGCAGCTCCACGGAAAGCTGGCAGTCAAGGAGGCAAGTTTGGTGTATTCAGCAGGTGTTACTTTGCCACATTTGATGTGACACCAGCAAAAACAAAGATTGCATTGAATTGCTGAATGGTTATGTATGGTGGCCTAGAGCTGCCATAAGGATTTTCGGTGTTTTTTCATCTTTTTCCTTTTATAATATATTTTATTTTACTTATTTAGTTTGTTTTATTTGTTTTATTTCATTTCATTCGTTTTAATTGATTTTATTTCATTTTCAAAAACAATTAATTATAGAAGTAAAATGAAATCAAAGAAAAACTGTTTGTTTGAAATGTAATTTAATTCAAAGTAAAGTCAAATGAAAACAAATGAAAATAAAAGCAAATGAAAATTATAACACCGTAGCCTAAAACTGCCATAGACCAAGATGCCTTGGGGGCGGATTTTACCTAGAGCAAAACAACATGGCGGACAAGAAAAAGAAATCTTGGGGGTACTTTTAAGAACGAGATGAAAGCAAAGAGGCGTAAAACTGGAGATGGCAGTGGGAAGAAAAACGAAAAAGGTAACATTCTTGAGAGACCAGAATTAGTAGTGCAGAGACTGAGCTCAGAAGTATCCGGGAAAGCCCAAAAATATACTCGAGTAGGGCCACGTGAGTTCGTGCAGTACGATGAGGAGGAACTCTCCATTGAAGGGATCTTCATTAGAACGCAAGGGATTGTCATGTGATATTTTGGCTGGTGAGCAGGGACCATCTTGTCACTCAATGAAGCACATTCCCTATTTCAAGGTGATACACGTAAGATTTATCAAGTCATCCAGTTCACCTACTTGGCAGTTGGAAGACGAATATGCATCGAGTTCGAGTAGACGGCAATGCCTTAGCTTTTTCTGCATTGCTCTGTAGCCTAACAGTTTTCCTGGACCTTCCATCTCCCACGTTACTGCTTCCTCGACCTCATCCAATGCGACATCGGTATCCGTGTACTATATCAAAGTATCAAAGACGCCTATCTAAAGTTCTTACGCTCCAAGCATAGCAATCGAAATCCCGTAACATAAAATCTAAAATCTCCTCGCAGCGAAGACCTTCTGTCACATAATCTTTCAGCTTCTCTATCAAGTTTGAGTCCTCTTCCAAGAATCATTCCTTATTCTTGCTGCCGCCATCTTGGAAGTAAAATCCGCCCCAAAGGCATCTTGGTCTATGGCAGTTTTAGGCCACGGTGTTATAATTTTCATTTGCTATTATTTTCATTTGTTTTCATTTGATTTTACTTTGAATTAAATTACATTTCAGACAAACAGTTTTTCTTTGATTTCATTTTACTTCTATAATAAATTGTTTTTGAAAATGAAATAAAATCAATTAAAACGAATGAAATGAAATAAAACAAACTAAATAAGTAAAATAAAATATATTATAAAAGGAAAAAGATGAAAAAACACCGAAAATCCTTATGGCAGCTCTAGGCCACCATAGTTATGAGAGACACTCCTTTGGCAGACTGAACAGCTAAACTTCAGAATACCCTGCCACTTAATATGCATGTTCAAATGCTACTCCCGCAGTCCCAAAGTCATACATACATGCATATTTCGTTCTACAAGCACCGCAAATTAACACGAATAGCCTCACATTCATTCTTAATTATTTGACTTTGGGAGTGTGCGGCTGTGGGAACAGTAGTTTCATTTCCCTGACTTTTCATTCTTCTCTGACTTCGAGAGTACAGGACAGCGGGAAGCACTAGTTTCACTATCCTTTCGTTTCATACTGCTCTGACTTCGGGAGCTTCGTTTTACTGAAAATTGTCACTTGTCAGTCACGAGACCTCTGCAAAACTCGTGCAGATCAGTCACCTTTGGATCTTTTGTGCCCTCAACGTTCAGTCAGTAAAATCATTAATGCCTTACCTTTGATCGTGCACACCGTCTCAACTTAATTTAAGCTAACTAAGTTGGAGGCGCACGAAACATAAAATACAATCGAAAATCACTCAAGTATTCCGGCATGAAACCTCCCAAAAACAATGGAATGGTACCACTTACGAGCAATCATTCTGCGCTTTCTTCGACAGAGTGTTGATGGAACCTGAGATAAGCATACCAATCGCAAGCAAAACTTGAGCACAAGTCAAGACCGCCATCTTTCTTTTGCTCAAGCTACGGGGCGGGAACTGGGCTCTATCTACCGAAGAAGCAAATAATAATAATAACGAGGATTTAAAAAGCGCGCTTTATTTTATCCCAAGGCTCAGAGCGCTTTACAACACTTTATGGGGGACTTTGCCAGACTGCTTTTTTAGGCGCAAATTGCAGTCACGCAGTTTGCAATCTTATTAGAATGAATAGTAGAACCAACACAGGTGCCCCCAGACCAGAAGAAGTTATAGACCATCACACAGGGGACTACGTCCCCTACTCTTTCCGATCAGTGTGTGGGTTCTTTAACGTCTCACACCAGTACTGTGCGACAGGACCTCCGGTTTATCGTCCTTATCCGAGTAGACTAGTAAGTCTAACCATTTGCAGATGTCATTACAAAGGTAGCACTTTCTCCTCAGTTATTTAAAGACCCTGAGTGTTGGTCCGGCCGGGGCTTGAACCCCCGACTTCCCGCACAGCCGCCGGTGCTCAACCCGTGAACTGAGCCAACCGGTCGGCGCGTCAGCAGCGCACGCCCGAGCGCGCGCATGTTCAAAACACTGCAGGTTTTCTGGAGGACTGATCTCCTAGAAACAGGTAAATGACGATTTTCTCCCAAATGAGAATGGGAACCCATACTCGTTATTTCTCATATTGAAAGAAAATGCAATTCTCCATTAAATATCCAGATTTGAAGAATTTTTTATCGTCCAGTTTTTCATTATTCACAGACCAATGGGCGAAAAAAGTGGTTGAGACAGTTGACTGAATCGAGTGCTAATTGCAACATTTCACTTATATTCCATTTCAAATCCCGTTTACTTTGAGAGCCACCCCCACTCCTCCTTTTCAATGTTGCACAGGAAGGAAGCAAGTTCTAGAGACAAGAAATCCAACATTGTTTTGGGGGGAGGGGGTGTATCATATAGTTTAGGGGGAAACTCCAAAAAGGCAAAATGTCTCAACACTTTTGTCGCTCATTGGATGATCTCCTTTACGACGACGCTATTGAAACTTCAATGGTAAAGCAGAGACGCAAAAAAACACGACTACTCTTTCATTAGTTCGTTTTTTTCTTATCTTTGAGAGGTTAAACTTGACCATCACGTGCTTTTGACAAAATAAGACCATATCCCATTACTTCTGTCCCGTTTTTGTAAATTATAGTCTCAGACCACTTTCAGTTATCTACTTAAACTTTGCTAACAATTTACCAAAGTATTTATAAACTAAAGCCTCAAAGCATGAAAACGGACATGGGTGGACCCTCTCTTTTTATTGCATTTCTTTGATGTTTTTGACGTTGACAACCACCTAGCAAAGTTTCAAGCAAAATCAATTGTAACCGGTCTATTTCTGGGGAATGACCTTAAGTTCCTGAGTTCTTGAGCTCTGAATTCCTGAGTTACCGAGTTCTTGAGTTCTTGAGTTCCTGAGTTCCTGAGCACAGCCATCCTGTCTATGTCTGTCGACGCATGCTGACGTAATGCCGACCTGATCTCATACATTGGCCTTTTTTATGCTAGAGACGTTAAAGTCGCCAAGACGCAAAAACAAGATTTTTCTAAAAAAAAAAAAAGACTAGGTTCTATTCTCGGAGGACACCGTAGTGCTAGGCTAGGCACTAGCAAACTCGGTACCAAATAAACGTTAACCGCACGAATATATGAGCAAATAAACGTGGCGGAATTGCAGCTTTTCAAATGTATGTGTCGACGTCGCCTAGAAGGACAGATGCAGCTATTTTTGTAAGAAAAAAAAGTCTAGGAATCAGCATTTCCTGGCGATGGACGAGGAACTAGATGTAGGCTCGACACATGGCTTGTTTGTCTTGTCGACCAAGAGAGCAAGGAAGGAACGAAGTGCAGATGAACAAAGAACTCAAGTCTAAATGCGTCCCAGTTAGGGCGTCCCGTTTTTATACTAGACGCATTTAACGCTTGAGACGTTTAAGTCGTCTGCTGAGTGCGTCTCAACGACGCACTTAAAACAAGACGTTAAAATTGTCAGACGTTAAATGCGTCTGTCTTATTTATCGTTTTTATACTAGACGTTAAAATACCCGTCTTAGACGACTTTAACGTCTCTAGCATAAAAACGGCCATTTATCGTTTTTATACTAGACGTTAAGGTCGCCTGGAGACGACTTTGACGTCTCAGACGACTTTAACGTCTCTAGCATAAAAACGGCCAATGAGGCGCTGCGTATGACATCTCTTTATTGGCCGTTTTTATGCTAGAGACGTTTAAGTCGTCTGAGACGTTAACTTAACGTCTCAGACGACTTAAACGTGAGTCGTCTCCAGACGACTTTAACGTCTAGTATAAAAACGGTAAATAAGACAGACGCATTTAACGTCTGACGACTTTAACGTCTTCTGTTAAGTGCGTCGTTTAGACGCACTTAACCGACGACTTTAACGTCTCAGACGTTAAATGCGTCTAGTATAAAAACGGGACGCCCCAACTGGGACGCATTTAGCCCTGAATCCTTTGTTCATCTACACTTCGCTACTTCCTTGCTATCTTGGGCGACAAGAGAAACAAGCCATGTGCCGAGGCTAAATCTAGTTCCTCGTCCATCGCCAGAAAATGCTCATGCCTAGACTGATTTTTGTCATAAAAATAATTGAATCTGTCCTTGAAGACGACGTCGAGACATAAATTTCAGAAGCTGCAATTCCGCCACGTTTATTTGTTCATACATTCGTGTGTTAACGTTTATTTGGAGCCGAGTTTGCTCGTGCCCAGTGTCTTCCGAGAATAGAACCTAGTCTTTTTTTAGAAAAATCTTGTTTTTGTCCGTTAGTTTGTCTACTTTTATGCGTCCCGTTTTTATACCAGACGGCTTTAACGTCTCAGACGGTCAAATGCGTCTTGACGACTTTAACGTTTCTAGCATAAAAACGGCCATTCGTTCTTATATCGCTTTGAGTCAAACGATCAACGAAAATGTGTCATAAAATTCGGAATTTTGTAAATTTCTGTTCCCAAATTTTTAACAAAATGTAAGCGAGATAAATAAAGTTTACCTATCTCTTGTATAGTCCTGTGATTTTACAAGTGAACTTTATTTATGCAGCTTACATTTTATCAAAAATATGACGTCAGCGCGCGTCAACAGACACATAGACAGGACGGGTTTGCCTGTGTAAGAACTCAGGACTCAAAAACTCAAGAACTCGGAAACTCAGAAATTCAGAGCTCAAGAACTCAGGAACTCAGGAACTCAGGAACTCACGTGCTTAGAAAGTCGAAAATCAACTCTCAGGAACTCAGGTACTTCGGAACTTAAACCCCTTTTGTTGTCTTTGGTGAAAAAGGAAATGATTTAATAGCTCATCACACCTTGGCCAACAGTAATAGTCATTCAGTAGAAACGATGTTCCTGAATATGTTGGCGGTATTCTCCTGGTTGCAGAAATGAGAGGCCGTAACAGGGTTTCTCGTGAAACGTGATCGCGTGTTCTTATTCTCCGTGATCCGTTATTATAAAAAATAATATCCGTGAACTGTGAATGATATGCTTGTCGTGACACGTGAAAGCAAAAAGTTATTTTTCGTAAATCGTGAAACTTGACCAGAAATCTGCACTTTTTTCCGTGAAAATGGACCTGCCGTGCAAAAGAGTCTGCAAAAAAGATTTTTGTTGGATGTTCTCAAATTGCGTGAGTTAAATACGTGACGGACTTGACAGAAGATAATAAAAATTCATTGGTGGCCACTCCAGGACTTCTAGAGTTAAAAGAGTCAATATGGAGTCTTCTTTTTTCCTCGTTAACGATGTTATTTTCCGTGAACTGCGAAACTCGAAAAGTAATTATCGTGATTCGTGATTTGCCATCTTTAATAGCCGTGAACTGTGCGCATGACCCTCCCTTATGGCCTCTCAGAAATCAATCATCTGATCAAAGATCAGTACGGTCATTTTGCTCCTAAGTTACCACTTCAATGACTACAGATTTATTTAAAGCATTTGACTGAAAGGGAATGTCTGTAATCTAACTGAACACTGAAACCATTGTATCGTTTATCACCACAAATTGGCTTCAAAATTGTATAACTGATTGTTACTGTAAAAACAGCCTATAACAGCCGTGGGAGCCCGGTTAGCTCAGTCGGTAGAGCATCAGACTTTTAATCTGAGGGTCATGGGTTCAAGTCCCATATCGGGCGACCGAATTTTTTTTATTTATTTTCTCCGCCGTTTCTTTTAGTTACTTCTTTTTCAGTGCTTTAATTTTCTTAGAGTATTTTTTAGATAAATCTATTCATCGGAATTTGAACAAAAAAATTATGCAAATATTCAATTTAACCTTAATACTTTGTAGGTGAAGATGCCATAAGCTTCGTGTTTTTTATAAGTAGATTTAATTTATTTCGCTATGTACAAGAAGGAAAATGAAAATGTTCGAAAAGGGTTCTTTATGGTTTATATTTCTGTCGATGCTATCATTAGCTCCAAAATAAGTCCAATAGAAAGAAAACCCTTCTAAAAGATCTTCCCAGATAAATCTCGACTTTAAATAAATTTATAGCGTTCGAAATGTTTAATGCAAAATTTATGAATTCTGTTCATAATAACCAAGCGTAACTTTGTTTAGTTTAGCCGAGAGCAACTTAACTAATTTCCTAGCCGCCGGAAACAACAACTCAGGGGAACAACAACAGAGCAGCTGAAATTTGGCAATGCACAAAATTGTCGAAATTGATTGGCTGCTTCTTTGAAAATTGACCAATCAATAGGACGCTCAGTTGTTCTATTAAATTTAGACAACCATCACAGCGCCATATTGCATTTGTCTTCATTGGTGAAAAGAGCATGGCTGCCAGTCCACTGAGGGAGGCTGAAGATGAAGAATATATGAGAAAGCTTGAAACTATCAGAGATATAAGGTAATCAAGATGATTTAAGACGCTAAATTTTGGAATTTAATTTAATTTTTATTTGTGGTTTTTATGTTCGCGTGATGTGCAAACACTTTCACGAAAAGTGGGCATTTAATTCAACCCGCTCTGTATTAATTTAACCCTGTTTAAACGCCCCAAATTGTCTTTACTTGAATGCTCAGTAACATTTATATAAGAGAAAAAAATTGCTTGAAGAAAGACGTACCGTTTGATTCCAAATTGATTCGAAGTAAAGGAGTTTTAGTTAAATATGTCTTGAGCTCGAGGATTCATTTCCATCGTAAGCTTGCCACATGAAAGCGTACATGTAAGTAAGCTAAATGATCGGCAAGCTTATGTTTTAATACAAAATGATCGTTATCAAGAATGAGTTGGTGCTGTAAACTTTTAGCTTTGCTATTTAGAGTTTCCCTTCATATCTAAAACACGCTGGCATGTTCGCTTTCAGCACTACTGACAATTGCAAGTACAAGTGATCTAGATTTCTGAATAGATCCGTAAAGCTGTTTAATTCTTTTGTTTTTAAAGTACAAAGAACGGGCAGCCATATGTTCTGTTTGAGTGTGGAAATGCAAATTCATCCTCCAAGTATTATTTGTTTTTTTCGCAATTTATAGAGATTTTATTTGTTGTCTTGTAAATACATGCCATATCGGGAAAAAACCACATGTTGAGATGTTTAGCTAAATAAGCTTAAAGCGAGGGCTTGATCATCATATAGAGTGGGAAAATATCCGCAAAATTTATGGCCTTTTCAAGCATATGGTGCGGTGAATTTTTCAAACAAATGTTGGGAACTTTCTAGTCTGCCAGTAAACTGCATTTAATGAGATCAAGTTTGTGCAAAATGGCTGAGTGACCTCAGTCCCATATTAAAAATATCAGAAGCTCTTTAAAGCACAGTTAAACACACTTAAAAATACAGATAAAAAAGGTTATATCATAAGCAGCCACAACATAACAACTTTGTGTGGGCATTGTACATGCATCACTGTCATACAAGCCCTGTTCCAAAAGCAAATGAAGTTTGAGTCACAAGATGCATGTATAATAAATTAATGTATAGGGCTGTGTGGAAATCTTGCCACAGCCCGAGTTATGTTAATAACCATTTTGGTAAAAACTATTATCTAAATTAGTTTGTTTCCCTGGTCCCAACTTAGTCTAGTAAATAGTTACGCTTAATCTTACAGAGAGGGTGTATGTTATTGCATGATTACCAATGGAAAATTTTAAGCCTCAAATTAATGTGTTATTAGAATGTAACACAACTAAGATCTACATTTACTTTGCTTGATTGTGACTGTGGCAGGTTTGTTAATTACATATCAGTCAACAAGCTGATAGCTAATGCATGTACAATATTTCCTGTACCATTTCTCTCAAACTTTGATGACAGCTTTGCTTATGTTTTATCAATTTTCTCCAACAAAAAAATTATTACGTAATAATTATTATTTATGATAATAAATGGGGAAATAAGCCAAGCACATCTAAAAGCAAGGGTGGTTTCTTACATCTACATTAAAATAGGTGAAAGTAAAGTTGTTAGGCATCACATCAATGTTAAAAATGTTACAAAAAGTTAAGATAATAGCAATAAAGATGATATCTACTCCAACATTAAAAGAAAGGATGAGTAAATAAATAAACAAATACAAATATGACATTAGGTACTTAAATTACTCAATAAAATACTTGGAAATCTTATTCTTAAATGTCTCTAAAAAATTACTTTCAACAATGTCTTTCAATGTCTTTCCTTAGGGTCTGTGGGAAAAAGGAATAAAAATATATTGTATGTTTCAGGGTCAAGACATCTCAGCTAGAGAAGCTAAAATCACAACTTATTCAGGAGTTGGACACAGCCGAAAAGGAAAGTAAACTATTAAAAGATTACAAAGCAGAAATGGAGGCCCTCTTACATGAGAAAATGGCACATGTAGAGGAGTTGAGGCTTATACATGCTGATATCAATTTAGTAAGTCTGTTCATTACTGGTCATTGGTTGACATTCTTCTTCAAGAAGTTATTGTAGTGCTGAGTGCACCAAATTATCATGAGTTTCTTTTATTTACTATAGATGGAAAACACAATCAAGCAGTCTGAAGCAGAGCGTGAAAGAGGACTAGAGACCTTGCGAAGACTACACGAGGAGTATAAACCTCTTAAAAGAGACATAGACAAGATGAGAGGATCACTAGGCCTTGAAAAGGTCGCCAGTCTTGATGAAGAATCTAGTCTGGCAGAGTAAGCTTGTGGTTAAGTCATTTGTAATTCCCCTTTCCCTGTAAACCTCAGGGATGGAAATACCCTAATGGCTGGTGATCAGTAATTACCAATAAAATTTGCCAGCCAAAAATGAAATAAAACTCAATTTGACAAAAATAAATTAAAAACATGTACTGAACAAATCTTGCAGCTAATCACCTATCATTCTGTTTTCTCTTATTTCCATCTCTGCACCTGCATTCTAGTTTCATCTTGCTTTGTAGGCAGGCAATGTTAGAGATCAAGTTGGCGAGGGCCATGCACATGTAACCATGCATGCATAGCATATTCATAGGTTTTCCCTCCCCTGGGTGTCAACACAATCCAAACACTCGTGTTTACACCAATATTTTCATAGTACACGTAGAAAGATGCAAAGCAACCTTTTGCACATTTCCACCTCTGAATTGGGTGTCAGTTGGTGTAAAAGGCAAAGCAAAATGATTAATATTGGAACATAAGTTCCACTTCCTGTAGTATTTTCCTGGTTTCAGGGCTTAAATAAAATATAGTGTAGCTTCTTTAACCCTTTAACTCCTAAGAGTGATCAATATTTAATTTCTCCTCCTAGTAACACTGCTCCATCAAACATAAAAGTTGTGAGAAAAGAGGTTGTGATCAACAAGTGACAAAGGTTTTGATTGTTTGGCAAATTCTCCTCATCATTACCAAAGAAAATGTGTGCAGAACAGTAAGGAGAATATACATGTTGATGTTAGGCATCGAACTGTACATGTTTTTGCCTTGTTCTACTTAAGGCATTGTCTTTTGTTATTATCTTCTCCAAATGCGTGTTTTTCAAGTCCCAGTGCAGTTGTGTATACCCTTTGAGTGGGGACTTAATCTTTTGTTTGTCTGTAGCAGCATTAAGTCAGCCAGTGTCGCCAGCAAAATACTAATACCTACTTTTACTAAATAGGTTTCTTGATCGTGCCCCTCCTGGATGGAAGCCTGAGCCACAGGAGCCTCCACCTCCTCCTGTGGCCTCACAGTTAGCTGCAGCAGCTGCCGCCCAACAGCTAGTCAACAAAAGGGGTCCTCCAGGTGAGAGGCACTTCCGTCAACAGCAGCCTCCGCCCATGAAGGCATGCTTGTCTTGCCACCAGCAGATTCATAGGAATGCTCCCATTTGCCCACTGTGTAAAGCAAAAAGTCGCTCAAGACACCCAAAGAAAACCAAGAGAAAGCATGAAGATTGAATGACTCACTGGGCCATTATCTCCCGGCATAGCTTGAGACGTGACGTTTGATGTCCCCATTTTCAGCGAATGAGCTTTTAAGTTGTTAAATAATGTTAGCTGTACAATCCTTTTCTTTACAGAACGGCTAGCTTGTTGTCAGGATAGTTGGTGTGATATATCTAACAGTGTAAAATGGTCAGGTTTTGTTTTGTTTCATTTGCGTCAGTTGAAGAGTTCTTGGAAACGTCCACAACATGCCAAGTATATTTCTACTCAGACATTCTTTCGTCTCATGATTTTTTGAGGAGAGAGGTTATTTCAAGACCCAAAAAGCACTAACGCCGGTTAAGGATAATTTATTGTTATATCTCTCAGTTAGTACGCGCGCTGTAATAAGTCAATTTTGCGGGCCGTATTCTACGGGACGGCCCGCTAAATTTGAAAGAGTCCTTTCCCGCGCGCCTGATTAACCGCAGGCATATAACAAATATCTTGCTAACCTCGTTTTCTCGGTCCGTACCTAAGTTACGGATCCTCATTTTTTTTTTCGTTGATTTGCGCTTGGGCCATAAGTGAAAGGGAAAAACTCGGTCCGTAACTTACATGTACAGTGCTGACCTCGAACTCAGTAAGAGGTATTTACTCAACTCAACATTAGAAAAGATGCGGATCAAAAATTAGCATAAGCAAATCGTAAGATCAAATGTAACGGATATACATGCAAATTATAATATTCAACTAGGGAGTGAGTTAGGATTATCCAAGTATAATGGGCTAATCTAGTGGATGATCCAAATAAACTACAGTTGAGAAACATAGCATTAACCACCTGTTAGTTATATCCAAGGCCCATAACCAATATTGTTTCTGGAGCCATGTTTCTCTTTTTTTTTTGCACTATTTGGTTACGAACGACCTATTCTATTATCTGGCCAAACCCAATCTTCAAAACACTACGCGTGTACCCTTGCATGCGTCAAAACTGATTAAACATCTTTATGCGTAATATATTAGAAGTACATTGGTGAGAAATATGAAAAAAAAAAAGTTTGTTGTTTAGAGGTGGCATAATAATGCCTCGTGTATTTATTGTCAAATCTAAAAAGATATTATGGCTTTAAGCATTTGGTAGTGAGATACAGTGTGTGTTGCTTTGAGAAAAATGTAAAATCGTAAACTCTTAATAAATTGAATTTAAAGCAAGCGTTTTGTTTTCTTGGACAAGAGATTACCACAATTGATTGAAGTTCTTGGCTTGGCCACTTCATTCCCTTCATGCCAGTAAAGAGGGTGGATGTCCTGTTGAG
>OX419338.1:16844029-16924029 GCA_948470475.1 Galaxea fascicularis
AATGTCTGGGACAAAACGTTTTATTCCTAAAGGGTTTGAATTAGGTACAACATTAAGCAAGCCGAATCGGTCTATTCCCTCCATCCCTCCCTTCCTTCCTTCCTTCCTTCCGACCTGCCTTGCTCACTGTCAGTCTCTCCCCCCCTCCCTCTCCTCTTTTCTTCAACGTTTGCACGATGACCTGCCTTCAACAATAGATTCTTTGCGGATTTCCAGTCTCCACTCAACCTTGGCCTATTGCTCATGCAATATTCTAGCAAATATCAATGCAATCAATTCTATCTTTTTTGTTGTTCTTTTTCAGCACAACAGTCATGAGCAAACTTAAACTCACTTTTGACAACAGCGAGCTTGCGAGAGCGACAGGTATGAGTCAGGATACAACAAAACATTACAGGCTCTATCCGCAAATAGCCTTTCCTTCCTGTTTTATCACGGTGAACGCCTGCTCTCCGTGCATTCGCCTCAGCGTCATTCAGTACGTAATTGGAAGAAGTATAAGTAGCACACAGTTAAATTCCACCGGAAAGTGTTTCGTTACGATAGGACGGGAAATCACGTTTTCTTTGAAAGAATAAAGGTTCGTCCGTCGGGACATGATAGAATAGTAATATTCTTTATCACCAACAATTCATCACTGAAGATCAGGAATCCGGGTGGATTTCGAAAGCGTATTGTTAGTGAGGAAGAACATTTCTCTGTTACATGTTATGTTTTCTTTGTTTTAACTGTACTTAGGATATGGTTGTTCAAACATCTTGTGGTGCTTTGCGAGGAAATAAAATAATAAAAAAATAAATACTTGACTGATGACACTCCGCTATAGGGGCTTTTCAGGGCAAATGAAACAAATAATACAAATGAAAACAGCAGAGTTAAGAACCCCAACTGGCGGGAGGCATACCAGTTGGCTATTTACAAGGACGACCGAGGCGTTGAACCAGGCAGTTACCCAGAACAGCTCTAGCTAGTGGCCAGAGCGGGATTTGAAGCCAGGTCACCACATTCAAATCCAATGCGCTAAACTACTGGGCCATCTTGCTTCCACAAACGGAACTGAAGACAACACCAGTGTCCATTTGCTCAGCCACCGTTTCCCGATTTAATTGTTTCCTTCCAGCCGTTATCGGTTCATTGTAAAGTTTGCGCCAGCCTTGAAATTGCTTATCGAAGTAAACTTTGGTTTAAGTCAAATTGACTTTTTCGACTGAACAAACACCAAGCCTGTTGAATCCACCAAACATTTACAAGAAGTTTGAATCTGATGATTCTTCTTTTTACTCTACTTGCAGGTTTTCCTGGAGAAATCCTGGCTGTCGCCTCGCCTTCTTTTTAAAACCCCTACAGTAAAACTCTTTTCTATTTAACGGTTATTTTAAACTATTTAATTTTGTTTATTTATTGGAGGACTGTTACTGTAAATTTAATTGTAGTTATTGATGAAGGTTGGGTTATTGCAGAAAACTCGTTTTATTAGTTTCAGTGGAGCATTTTGATAGTTACAGAACTTACGTTGTAACAGATAAAACGATCTTTTGGGTTTGCAAAGGGTTTAGTGTTTTATTCACGTAGATTGACTCAAAAGAACAGCCTCCTCATTTTAAAGTTATTGCTTGTTGCATTTATGAGAGCTGTCTTCGCACAACAAAATGTTGTGTATAAACCTATTTTATGTGACTTGCAAGATGGATTTGAACTTGGTACCTGAAAAATCGTCTGTTCTTTCTTCTCCAAAGGGCGATTTAAACGTTTTACTGGCTTTTAAGGAATGAGCTCGTTGTTTTGGCTTCACCAAAAGGAGATATGAGAATTAATGTAAACAGGGTAAAAAGGAAAATGCGATCTTTTGGGGAATACGTTTCCCACATAGATTTCTGCTCTTTCGTACCCCTGACTGTGATATCGATAAATTACTTGGGTTCATCAGTTACAAAAAGTTGCTCCTTTCGCCTATTTATGGAGACGGATTGGGCGAAGCTAGGGAGAAGCGACAGCGGTCCCAGGTACCGGATTAAATCTCTTTGAAAGTCACTGGTATGCAGTATAACAAGTCCACTGCACTACTTTCAAGTACATTTTTATAAGCTTTATTTTAATTAATCAAAATATTTTTTGGGTCGCTTTCAGTCGCATCTATTGCAATTCAAAACCATTTGGATCTTCTCTTCTGTTGCGTTTCCCTTTTGCACAAAAGCGGCGTTCTCTCAAGCCTTGTAATTCTCCTCCTGAGGAGAACTGAGTGGTCGCTTATCAGAAAAGCGAGTGGTAATTTTGCCCTCGTTCTGTTTCCGCCTCTTGAAGAGAGGTATATTAAACCAGTGTTAACTGTGAAGTCACTGAATTGTTTTAATTTAGGTTTTGTCAGTTTCGTTGCTTCTTGAATTACATTGGAAGCGACTGCAAGGCGAGATACAAATTAAAGTTTCCCAAAGAAAACACTGATAAAAGATTGCTCGAGAGGTACCACTGAGATAGCCTAGGATTCTGCGTTTGATCTGGTTCAGTTTCTATTTCATTGAACCATAAGAACGTCACGTTAAAGTTTGTCATGTCACTGCAAGAAAACAAAGCAAAACAAGACAAAACAAAAAAAAAACACAAAAAAAAGCTTAAAAAAACCGTGTCATATTTGCCATGATCTACTTTTGAAGCGAGTATGTGGCATAAATGACAGTTAGCTCGTCTTTCTTTGGTTCAGGGAGTGGCTATAAGTGGTGAGAAAAGGATACAGAAAAAGAAAGGGGTACTTTGCTTACATTTCAGTCCTCTTTATCTTGCCTAATATACAAAACAACAAATGCAGAAAAGGTGAAAGAAACCTAACTAGCAAGTTCTAGAAAACTTAAAAAGTTACAATTCACGACCCATAGAGCATAGAGCAATCTTATTGGTCGATTTTAGTTGTTGGCCCCCTGACTGTCTAAGTCGTGTAATGAATGATGATTTAGAACGCTCTCTAAAAACATTGAAGGGCGAACATATGGAGTGGTCGATTCACTGAGGTATTTCACTCAGGCTCAGGAGGAATCAAGTCACTAAAAAGATACTCGTCGGATGCAAATTATCAAGCACCACTCCATATGTTCGCCCTTCAATGTTTTTAGAGAGCGTTCTAAATCATCATTCATTACACGACTTAGACAGTCAGGGGGCCAACAACTAAAATCGACCAATAAGATTGCTCTATGCTCTATGGGTCGTGAATTGTAACTTTTTAAGTTACATTCATCAAACTTCAAACCAGAGTAGCATCAAACCATGTCTGATTGTCCACCTGGTTGCAGTGTGAACTTGAAGTTCTAGAACATTGAACAAGTTTCTCCTTTCACCGCTACGGTGACTGCATGGGTGAAGGGAGACGTAGCCGAAGTATCAGCTACAACTGTTATTTTCAAGAATGTTTTCAAGCCAATTTATGTATTTTGCATGGTTAATTAATCAGGCAAAAACACGCAGACCAGTTAACGTCAATGTGATGTCAAGCCACAATAAATTTTTATATCATTATTCTACAAAATAGGCGTCAAAATGCTAGGAAGTTAGCCACTAATTAAGGGTTTTCGTTTAAGGTGTTCAGATAGTGATAAAAAGGCAAACTTAAGAGGCTGTTCAGCGCTGACTTCATCTACAACAGGTAAAATAAAATAGTCTCCATGTGGAGGAAAGTGTGCTTGATAATTTGCATCCGACGAGTATCTTTTTAGTGACTTGATTCCTCCTGAGCCTGAGTGAAATACCTCAGTGAATCGACCACTCCATATGTTCGCCCTTCAATGTTTTTAGAGAGCGTTCTAAATCATCATTCATTACACGACTTAGACAGTCAGGGGGCCAACAACTAAAATCGACCAATAAGATTGCTCTATTGCCAGTCCGATATTCTCTAAGTATTGGACCGGGTATTGTCCCAAATGATCCCGCGTTGTTCCCGCGTTGTCTTCAGTCGTGTAATAAATCTCTTATTAACCAAGCTTGCTCAGGACCGTACTGGGAGAATATCGGCCCTCGGTCTTTTTTGTACGGACCTCGCTGCGCTCGATCCGTACTGTCAAGACCTCGGGCCGATACAACTATTTCGAGAAAGGTTGTCGGAAAAAGTGCACACGACAATCCCGAAAGTTATAGTTGTGGGTGGTTTTGAGTTTACTGTTCTTTAAAGAAATATTGAAAGAATGGCACAAGCGAGGCCATGGACGCACGTTTGCGAGTGCTAAAGGAAAGCAACAAAGGTAGGTTCGACAGCTACAGTGTCAGGATCAGTGTATTGACAATATCCCATACCTTTCGGGATTGTCGCGTGCACATTTTTTTTCCGACAACCTTTCTCGAAGTAGCTGCATTCTCCCAGTACGGCCCTCGCGCTTGGTTAATAAGATATATATATACTGTACTTTGGCTCAACATCAGACTTGGACTTTCCTCGGAAGGCTCTTGAGGTGTTTGATTCTTCTACCAAATGTCCTAGACGATGAAGATAACAACAAAGCACCAGTTCAGAGCGTAACCCTCATCCTACCAAGTGGGGTCCAACGCAACCCCCAGTGGTAATAAACATCTTCCGTAGCTCACATAGCAAGACAATGCGATCGACGCATGAGCCACCTTGAATGCAAATACTACTTTTATATCACATGTGGATATGCAAATTGTCCAAATCGACCCCAGCAACAAAAACAGTAGCAACGACAGTGGCAGCAAAAATAAAAAACAAACAAAACCCAAATAGCATCAAAACAATAAAGTTAAGCATTTTATACTGTACAGCTGATATTAAAAAGTCCGCGATCACTATCATACAGAATTCTGCGATGAGGTGCAAGCGGACCCCAGCAGGCCTGATTTGTACCAAGATGTTAAAATCATCAAGGAAGTAAATCTGTCTAATCAAAATATTATTGGCCTTTAATTGCAAGGAGCAAGGTTAATATTTTCTTTCACATTAGTATTATTGTAATAGTGCTTAATAATAGTAATAGTGCTTTTCGCGCGTTCTGATTGGTTAACTCACAGGTGATTAGCAAAGTACTATTCACCTCCGAGCAGCCGAAGAGAAACAAAACGGCCTCCCATTTCGATTTCCGGAGAGGAAATTATATGAATAAACGCTAGTTATTCAGCTTGTGTGATATATACTAAAACAATTTTTCATCTCATTGTCGGTGAAAGTGGTGGATATTCACCTCGCCGCTTCGCGCCTCGGTAAATATCCATTACTATTCACCTCCACTTTGATGAATAATCGTTAATTATTAAACATGATTTTTCCAAAGGTTATAAACTAGCGAATTTTTTTAAGCTACTTTTGTTATGGGGTCCGCTTTGACCCCTGGTATGATTTGTATGCAAAATAAGTTGGATCAGGGTTAAAGCACCTTTATCGGGAAATCCAGCAAACTGCAGACATGCAGGAGGGAGAGAAGGTGGTCACTGAATAATATGGGGCGTTGATTCTTCATTATCCATTCCTAACCTTCCGCATTTCGATTTTGGAAGAATCGAGCCCGTCCAATATCGTGCAATTTCGGTAATCTCGGCATTGGCCAAAGTGTTTGGACCAATAATCTATGATCAGCTGTACGGGTATCTTTCTGAAAACAATTTGATTTCCCAATTTCAATCAGGCTTCCGTTCCATGCACTCTACCGTCACATCCTTAGTTGAGGTAGTACCGACAATTGAGCTCTTAGTGCAGTTAACATTGACAGCGTAACGTTAATGCTGTAGTGGTTTTGGATCTAAAGAAAGATTTCTATATGGTTGATCACAACATCATATTGTCTAAACTTCGCGTCTATGAATACAGAGAAACGCTCACAGTTGGCTTGAGTCATGTCTTGATAGCCCAGCCCAAATATACTTTGTTCAACGGAGTGTTTCTCGGAAAACTATACTTGGTCCTCTTGGTTCTTCGTATTCTACATAAATGACCTAAAGAATTGTCTTATATATCCAGCCCAGAATGTGTGCAGACGATACGCTGGTGTATGAATGCCATTCAAGATTACCTTAACAATGACTTGGAAAACATCAGAAAGTATCTAGTTGCAAACATGAACTCGACCCCTCTCAGTTTTAATTGGCAGTTTTTAATAGTAGTATCGTCTGGAAAAATAGTTCCATAAAGCTTTCTGATTTAAAGCTACAAAAGTTCCAAAATCTTGCAGCCAGGATGTTGATCTACTCAAGCTTTGATCCTGATGATTCTCTTCTTATTGAGTCTCTTAGCACCCAGCGTAATTCACAAAAAGCTTTATTGGTCTGTAAATCCATTCTATGAAGAAAACGGACCCCTGTGCCAGACTACGGGAAAAAGACACTCCAAAAGAAAATGTTCATCCCTTTGGTTGCAAAGCTGGAGCGATCGATGAGCCATTCTCATGTATTCTGCAAATCCACAAGAATCCTCTTTAAAAATAGTGTTATAAGTGTTATTTGGGTTCTTTAAAAATGGTGCTATAAGACCCTCTTTCTTCTCTTATTGACACCCAATGTCGTGCCCAGCATCTTCGTTCTACGTATTTATATTGTTCGTTATCTGGCATCATTAAACCCAGAAGCAAAGGCCTCTTCTTCTTCTTTGACCTTCGCTGATCAGTTCACATTCCCCTCAACCGAAATCACTGCGTGTACACCGAAGTGTCGCAGCGACTGGCCAAATTTTTGCAAACAGTACACGCAGAGCAACTTGTCGCAGAGAACTGTTGCAGCGATTTGTCGCCTGATGTATCTCGAGCGGCCTTTAGGATTGTGGAATAAATAGCTTTTGTCGACAATTTTACGTGAGTTTTGACACTTCTTTTCCAGACGAGCGGAATAGCACCGACCAGACCGCAGTATGTAGTAAAGGTCGTATTCGGGTTGAAATTTGCATAATTAAATTCCAAAGCGTTAAGGAATTTTTTATGTTCGTTCAGCAAACCACTTATGTACCATTTCTTGAAGAGCACAGATTTCTTGTCGATCAAAATATAATAATAATAATAATAATAATAATAATAATAATATTCAACATTTATATTGCGCATTTTCTATATAAATAATCAAATGCGCGAGCAGAATGCCTGGTCAAATGCTGGAAGGGTGGTTACAGCCAGGGTTCGTTACGTCCCTAGTGGTTCTTTAACGTCCCACAGAATCAATTGTAAAGAGCTATGAGACGGGACCTCCGGTTTTATCGTCCTTATCCGAGAAGACTAGAAAGTCTAACCAGTTGCAGATGTCATTGCAAAGGAAGCACTTTCTCCTCAGTTATTTAAAGACCCTGAGTGTTGGTCCGGCCAGGGTTTGAACCCACGACCTCCCGCACAATAGTCCGGCACTCTACCAACTAAGCCAAGTGTTAGTGTTGTAATTACACGTCAGTAAGTAGGCGAAATTGCCGTATTCGCTTATACCGTGGTGTGGGATTGCTTTCCAGGAGGCGGACGTTTGGTCCCGAATTCTATCAACCCATGCAATCTTTAGTGCTTTCTCCATGATTGAAAATCACACATTTTTAAGCCACCGTTGTTTCTTTCGGCAACGACGGTGCTTTCCTATATTTCAGCTAGTTTGTCCTGCCAAATGAGTCAATATTTATAACGACATCTCGGATACGTTCGGTAATTTCCGTGTGTTTTTTTTCAGTTTCGCAAAGCCCATTACCGGGATCGATTGGGGAACGAAAAATGCCTTCATTCATGAAAGGCCCTTTCTAGCCTTGTTCTTCTAAACATCACAGCGATTTTTCTTTTCTTCCTCCGAACGTTTTGAAATAGTGCCACTCGAGGATAGTGGGAATGAGTTATTTTCTGGAACTGCGCTTTATTAACTAAGCATAAAAACCTTAATTGCCATGTCAACAACCATGAATGCAAACCTCCCGAGTGATGGATTCCTATTGTTTACCTTCTCCTTTTTATACTCAATAATTAATCTGCAGCATGTTTATATACGTCACTGTCTAAAAATGCTTCGAGTCTTATTTGCATGTGAATAGTGTGTATCGTTATCTGTCTCGTTCTTCAGACGATGCCGCTACAAGAAGACAATAGTAGTCAGAAGTGGCCGGGTATTCTGAAATTGTTCCTATATGTATTTGCGGGTGGTATTGTAGTGATTTAGATGAATGGAGGCACAATTGAAGTTCAGTAGCAAACTCCGCGTGGAACTGAGAATTGTAATACACCACTGATGTTAAACAAAGATTGAATACGCTTTCAGTATACAAAAGAGTGTCATGAATTGAACATACCGAAGATAATCGATTCATGACTTTGCGCTCTGCTGCGCTCGATCTGCTGCGCACTGATTATTTGCTGCCGTACCGGGAGACACGATAATTAATGACTTGAAAGAGAGTTTACGGAACAATTTAGCGCAGTACTGTATTGGAGCTGCGACGTTCCTGCTGTATTGCTGTATTGGCAGTATTTATTGTTGCATCTTTACAGACTGCAACTGACAATATTGACCTAAATCGGCCACCAAACAAAGTTGAAATATTTCGTTTACTTGACGTTTTCAGATACCAAGTCCACCATTACTTTCGATCAACTGGTTTTCATTCAACAATTCTGCTGAGTTGTCGATCATGCAACTGCTAAGTAGATGTATATAACACTTTTAGCGACAAAAGTTTCTACCACTTTATAATGGGAAACGGCAATACTACGGCTGCGGGAACTTTACGGCGGGTGATACAAGCGAGCCAGAAATTCAGAGCGATTCTTGAATTGTGGGAAGATGATCGCTCGGAAAGAGAACCGTGGAAGTCCATACTTCAAAACTCTCCTTCGGTTGTACACCACAAAAGGAAGGAGCTGCTTGAAGCTGAAGACGAGCGATTAATAGAAGATTTCAACAAACTTCTGGAAGTACAAATTCTCACTGATTTGAGATGGAGCCTGCCTACCAAAGAGATTGCAGTGTTTTTGAGCTCAACGTTCACGGACATGTCATTAGAAAGGGACCTCTTGATGGAAGACGTTTACCCATATCTACGAGAATTTTGCCGACGGCTGGGCTACAATTTCAGCGTGGCCGACATGAGGTGGGGAGTGAGAGACGAGATGACGGACGAGCACCAAGCAGTGGAGATTTGTGTTTCAGAAGTTCAGAGATGCAGGTTAGAGCATTTTTGTATTTCTCATTCTGTGTTGCGTATTGTAGTTCACAGCGAGAGGAAACAGCTTTCATTGCGGATGGTGACGCATTCAGTTAGTGCTTGAGTTAGTGTTTAAACGTTTTCGCACTGATACATGCAAGCTTTCATTGGTTTGCTGAGGATATCATGGGATCAGAAAACAGTTCCGTTATCAGCTGTACCACTTGAAGTATAAAGATCCCACCTACCACATAATTAATGGTTATGATCCCAGACACTTGAGCCACTTCGATCGCCGCAGCATGGTAAGGTGGACAGGTAAGGCCAAGGTAAAGTAAGATTGTAAAATATTCACATTTAATAATACACTTTCCTTTGCCTGTTGATCCGATGAGGACTGCATTTCGACTCAAACTATTTGAACTCAGAAAAAAAATTAAAATGTTAACTCTGTCATAAATCAATTTTCTATGAAACCGGCCTCGATATAATTGTTATGAATTTCGTGTTTATCAGACTTCGCAAGATAAAGAAATAGTGATCTGGTTTGCAAAAGTTGCCGGCTATGGTTTATGAATGGTAACGATGCATGTGAATACGTCAGATGAGACGGCAGGAGAAATTTCAGAATACCCGGCCACTTATGACCACTATTAGGGAACTCAGTTAAGCAGCGATGACGACGACGGCAATGGCAACGAGAACGCCACAAAACAATGGAATAATGAGCAAAAACAATACGCTGCACGTGCGTTTTACATTTGGTACATTTCTTTGCCGTCCTCCGCAAAACAACAACGTGAAATGACCAAATTTTAGGTTTTCTCGATAACGTGAGCCCATGACGACAGGGTTTTCTTTCGTTTCCTTTGCTTTAACACCGTTCACAGTAATTTAGGCCCTGGACAGCTCGCCAGCATTTTTCACGTTAAACATATTGGGATAATCGCGAAAGAGTTACATAAACGAGAAGTTATATTTTGAAATGACGTTTTGTTGCCGTCGTCGTCGTCGTTGCTTAAGCTCCCTATTGTCTTCTTGTAGCGGCATCGTTTGAAGAACGAGACAGATAACGATACACACTATTCACATGCAAATAAGTTGCGGGGTATTCTAGAATCGTCGAGGCTGCAATGACTTAACCATTAAAAAAAAAAATGAATAAAAACAATTACTTTCTTCCTTTCTTATTTCCACAATGATTGGAAAGGTGAATGATCTTAAATGGCTTGTCAATCACATTTCCTGTGTTTTGCTTCTTTGCCAAGGAAGGTGGTGTGTGGTTACGCATGCGCGACAGTGAACTAAGTCAAGGAAACATGTGGTTCACTTTCAATTTGTTACAACCGCGACAAATTTTGCCAACGACATTGAGGACAATGATAATGAATTAAGCATGACACTCCTTGTTTACACAGTTAGTTTTTGTGACTGTATTTCACCAGGTGCCTGGAACGACTCTTATACCATTCCTTGTCATGTCAAATACACCAAAAAGTCAAAATCATCCCTCACGTTTGGGAAGTAGTTAACATACACTAAACACTCAAGAATTCAATTTTAATGAAAGATTACTTCATGTGTACCTTCAGTCTACTATACAGAACCCTCTCATCTCTTTGGAAGATTTTGTGTTTTCTAACGAGTACTGTATGGTTTCCTCTGCCCAGAGTTCAATTAGAGTCCTTGTTATTTTTGCGCTCCAACAAATTGCACGGTTTTTCTGGGGAGAACACTTTGCCTTCGTCTCTCTTTTTGTCGAACACTCTGATGGAACACCAGGCTCCCCCATTCTCCCGGAAATCGCATGCACAGAGACCCTTCTTCAAATACCACTGACCGCTCCACATCAAGCACGGCACAGCAATCGGTTTACACATACAGAACTTTCTAGCACACCTCCGGAGATGTGCTCGGCACCCCAAAAATGTCTGGCACGGATGCCTAATGAGGCCTCTTTCGGTTCTGTTTACACTTTAAAAAAATACCGGGCCGTGCCCGAAAAACATGGGTACGGTACCGAGATTTAGGAGTGCCGTGCCATTTTTTGTGCGAGTGTAAAGGGTGTTTGAGACTGATGCTACAAAAGCCAACCACCTCTTGCTAATTTATATAGATGCATATTCCAAAAACCAATAGGTCACTTTTAAAGAAGTAAGACAAAATGCCATGATCAACTTCCAGATTAGCCATCCTTTAAAATTAACTCCAACCATTGTTGTATTTTTAGGAGAGAATCTTTAGGACCTTACATGGTTTGCATCATTGGTGATAAATACGGCTACAAACCAGTTCCAGTCAAAATTGACAAAAATGTGTTTGAGATGCTATTGGGAAGTGTCAAGAGCCATCAAGGGGGAAAGAATGCAGCTGAACTGTTACAACAATGGTATAAATTGGATGAAAACAGCCTGTCCGCAGTGTACGTCCTGCAGCCGGTTTCAACGTTCTATCCGCACGCGTTCAAACGCCGAGAGAACGAGGCCGATGAGGCAAAAGCAAGACAAGATAGGCAACAGTGGTGGCAAGCAGCAGAAACAATGGGAGATGCTTTGAAGAAAGCAGCAAGTCAGGTTGACTTTAAGGCATTTCCTTTAAGCGAGATGACGGAAGAAGATTTTAAGATATCAGTCACGGAGGAAGAAATCACTAATGGTATGAAAGGCGATGATATGGACCCAAACAACATGTTGTTGTTTCTTCGATCCCTCAAAGGATTGGATGACGTTGACCTCAATAACAATGCATTTGCCAAGCGCTTTGTAGATTCACAGAGTGGAGGTGCAAATGGTGACGATGCAAAGGTTTTGCTACGGAGGCTTAAAGACAACTGTCAAAATCTTATACCTGAGAGGAACATCTGTAGGTATGTTCTGCTCCTATCCCATTTGAGCTCCCATTTACAAGTACTTTTAACAACACTAAAATTCAAAACAAATTTTAAATGCGGTGGGTAGGATAACATTTCCAGAGAAAACGCCATGCGTTTATGTGATCACTGAAATTTAACCTAAAAGTGTCCGATGATGGTTTTGTGTGTGGCATTTTAACGCTTTCCCCACTGGTTGTATGTGCTAGAGTGTTCGACCGTAACTTTTCAACAAATTAGTCCATGGGCTAGTAGAGTCCAAAATATACTAGCCAACTGGCGTCATTAGTAGCCAAGCATCGCCTGATCGCCAGCTCGCAAGACCAACAATGTGATTACCGAGCTTGTATCAGAGAATTTTTTTCATTTCTTTTTTGCGATCTTTCACAATGCAAAGACTGATATAAATATATATGGTTATTGGCTTTTATTATATGGCAGCTGCTTGTAACTGATCCGTAACGTGATCTGATTGGCTAAATGTAAGGGCATTATTCTCCCGTGATGCCCTCCGACCGATTACAAATTATGCAAAAAAAATCAAAACTACTCTTTGCTGCTTCTATGATCCATGTAGCAAACAACTTATTAACCTCGAACGTTCAGTCTTCACGAAAAATCTCAACCTTGGCCTTGTTGTAGTGACCTCGCGAATATGTCGAATATGGCAGGGCCTCAGTTTAAGATTTTCTGGTAAAGACTTCACTCTCGGTTAACAAGTTGTTGGTAATGGCGTATTTTTGGTATTTATATTCCAGGTACAGCCTTCATTTTCAAGTGACACAGGAGGGTCGTATCAGCACTTCCAAGAATAAAGAGGAAATAAAAACATTCTGTGATCAGTTCTGCCAGAAAATGGTTGACAGCATTCAAGAAGGTTAGATTGTCTTCCTTATTCAGTTCTTTGATAGGTATATTGTATAAAAGAGCGAAAGAGGCATACTGTGATCATAACCGTGTCAGAAGATGGTGAATAGCGCTTAGCTTTGGTTTTATCTGTTTTATTAGTTTTGCATAGTATCCTTTTATAATAACAGATTTTGTTTAAAATTTCTTATAAATTATTACATTGCATTTAATTATCATCATATATGATTTATTTTGTTTTCATCTTTCACAAATTATTACATGGCTGGTGCTTGTAGTCGATATAATTCGCGCTCTGATTGACTTAGGTCCAGAGCATTGTTCTCCCGTAAAAATGTCCTTGGAAAATCTCAAGCCTCGGCCTTGCTGCAAGGCCTCAGTTGACGTTTGAGATTTTCCCACAAAGATTTCACTCTCGGTTAATAAGTAGTTAATTACCCCCCCTATGGAATGCGTTGGTGTTAATGAGAAACTGATCAGGTAATTAACTGTTGAAAAAGACCTGTAAAGTCCTCATAAAGACTCACAATTCTGTTACAGCTGTGGCCAAACATCGTGTAATTGATAATCCTTTGTACAGCGAAATTCTTCACCATACCACAGTCACAAAGAAGAAAACCGACGAATTTGTAGGAAGAATTCAACTGTTAAAAGAGGTAAACCCGTCATTTTAGCTAATTAGCCTTGTTCTTGTGTTAGTGCATGTTAACGTAAACACACATGGACCGCGCAGGGAGAGGACCCCATTTGTGGAAAAAAATTTAGTGAAATAAATATCCAAAAATGAAAAATACTCTCATGGGATAATGATGGTTGGCTCTTAAGAGTTAAATAATAAATAATCAAGCTCTATCAAGTAATTTAATTTGTCCGATTTAATAACAAAATTACTTGCACAACTGGACTAATTTTCAAACACTGAAGCCATCCGATTGGTTATCACTTCTAAATGAAAATTTTCTGACTCCACACTTCAGGTTGAATCCTACCTAAAACTGGTGGACGGTGGAAAGGTAAACTCCTTCAACTGGTGCTGCTGTTGTGTTCCGCTATCTCAGTCTCATTTTGTTAATGACTTCTGGTATAAATAGTGCGCGTTCACGCTGCTGGAATTTAAATGTAGAGTGTGTCGCCTTATGATGTGGGCCTCAGGATAAGTAAAAAAAACATTTCGGTGTTTTAACCAAACTCACTAGTATACTCGATAATGAAAGAAGAAGAAGAAAATCTAAGCTTTCTAAAGGGTTTGGAAGCTCTACCACTGAAGCCAATTCTAGTACCTGGGCCAAGATCTAAGATCATGTGGGAAACATCTAAGTTCAAATTAAGTAAATGGCACTGCATAAACAGGGCCTTTGTTGGCCGCCTTAATTAATAAATTTGAATGGCTGCCTGCCTAATTCTCTTTTGCTCTGTGTCAAACTCTAGAGAGATGGAGGCATGTACTTACATCTCTCACTGGAAGTTTCATCTGTTATGCAGATCCACATAGTTCCATTTCCAGCTAATTCTGTATTTCTTTTCTACTGTCTAACTCGCCAGCCCTTCGTTGTCTATGGTGTATCAGGGTGTGGGAAAACCTCTCTCCTGGCAAAGGCTTTCACCACATCACTTGAAAACTGGAATGGAGTTGACACGGGAAGGTACGCGTCTTATAATCTAGGAAATCCTAAAATCAGTTTACGAACACGCAATTCATAGTTTTGATGGTGGATTCACGGAGCTTTTGTACAAGTAACGTTGCTTGTTGTCTCACAATTAAATACAGCGGATTAGACCGACGAGAACTGAATAAAATTAAAGGGTAAAGGGAAAAAGATGCAGTGGGGGAGGGGGAGGTGGGAGGGGGGCTGGAGAGAGTGACTGCATCAGATCAAACAGCATTGTTCAGTTGCCCATTACATTTTTCTTTCAACCTTGATGCTGGGCTCTTCCGATGGCACTCTCCTTAGGCGACGTTTTGAGAACCAAGAGGAGCTCTAGTCTGCGTTTTGGAGGGTAATCGCTTGTGCTTTAAAAAAAGATATACTTTCGGTAAAACTACAATACATCATTAATCTGGGATTTGCCCTCGGAGAAGAGTCGCTACCTGAAACTGAGCTTCAATTCATAGCTCATCAAACCCTTCATGTTCCAGCCTCATGTTTCACTTCCTGTTTCTGAACTCCTACAGGCCAATTCATGTCATCCGATACATTGGAACGTCGCCTTCCTCGACAAATATAAGATCTCTACTGGGCAGCCTTTGTCACCAGGTACGTACATACCCCTCCTAGTGCCTTTACCGACTCGGATGAAACTCTAACTTGGGACCTGAATATAAAAATCGAGGAAATGAGTCGTGGTCTTGCGTTCGCAAGATCAATGCTTGGCTGTAACATTCTTAAAGCTTTTAAATAAAATATTTTTAACATAAACATCATTGCGGTCCTCAGGCTGCACACGTAGATCTTGATAGCTTGAGTCAGTATCAAGTCTCTAGACTATCATAAGCAGCACCTGACACGCTAGGAGGTTTAACTATAACCAATATCTAAAAGGGTTGAGGACTTAAACTCGGTCTAAATCATACTTGTTGTATTAATGAATTAATTTATGAACATTATATGCTGTGCTGTGTCAACTTCTGCAGTTGAAAACGAAATCTTAGGGTGCGTTCGATTGGGAAATCCGGATTTAGATTTTGAAAATCTAAATCCGGATTTCCCAATCGAACGCACCCTTAGAATTTCGAGCCTCATAGGTTACCGGAATTGCCCAGTTCAGACTCAAGACGAATCAGTTGGTTGGTAATTCCAGGATAAGGACTACAATAAATTGCGCAGAAAAGATTACGTTTGCGGTAACCACAATGGTTTTACAGTTGAGCAGTTTTAAAAGGCAGTGGTGACGACTTTTAAGCTTATTACTTCTGTCCCTAGACCTTGCTTGCCCAAAGCTCACCCCCAAAACACAAAAAAGGCAAGACATTGATAATCAAGCAAAAAGAGACCAGTTCCTAAGGGAGCTTTATACTATCTTCATATTTGGAGCACATTTGCAGTCGTTAAAACAACACACCCTCTAAGAACCAAAAGCATGTTTTCTCTATTTTTTGCCTTTATGCATTTTATTTCCCTTTTCTCAATATAGTTGAGTTTGGTGTTAAAAGATGCTTCCACATTAACTTCAGACAACTATGAGCGTCTCGTTGCGAAATTCCGCTCACTTCTCCAGAAAGCGACACCAGAAAGACCACTAGGTAGGTTTAATTTACTATAATAAAATGAAAGTCAAGACTGAGTCACTGGAAATAAATAATAATACCGGGTTAGGACATTTGTCGTCGCTGTGAATCGCTGGATAAACCTTTGTGTTGCTGGGCAGGTAAAACCTTGGTTTTGCTGAACCGAGTTTTGTTGCTAGACTGCTGTAGTTAGCAGTCATTTATTCCCACTGTCCAGCTGTAGACCAGCGTATATTAGATAACTAATTCATTAACATAATATTCAATTTAATGTATAGAGCGTAATGAACGAGAAATCGAACTAGGAGGCGGCCCAGTCATGCATACTTGTGTCGACTCGTTGCTGTGTATTTGAGAATGGTACATGCGCTAGCTTATCGTCATCTGAGTAAAAATAATAGTTTGAAAGTAAATGGGGATTTTGCCTCCATTTGCCAACACATTCGTCGCCGACCTCTTCTATCAAACCAGCAAACTTCCAGTCACTTTTTTGTTTTTTCAGTGTTGTTCTTGGACTCTTTGGATCAACTTTCTGACCAAGATGATGGACGTGCTCTTCGATGGCTACCGACTAGTCTGCCAAAGAATGTTCACATTGTGGTTAGCACATTGCCTACCACAGGAGGATGTCTTGCTGTACTGAAAACCAAACTAAAACCAGAGATAAACGCTCACATGTATCTTGAGGCATGTCACATTTACGCAAGCTTTTTTGCGAAGCCTCAATGTATTCGTTAGAAAAGGCATAGTGATGTCTTCGAAATCCCGTGAAACAATTAGCTAAAGGACTTTTGTTTCTGACAGCAGTGATTGATTTTATTTGTTGGAGAGAGTGACTCACAGTGACTCAAAGGTATTCCCAATTAAACAGAGTCTTTCTTTTTGGTCCAAAGGTGTCTTCTCTTGAGTCGAACGATGCGGAAAGTATTCTAGACATGAGGCTGCAAAAGGAGGGAAGGTATGCATTACACTACATGACATTACATTATTACGCTGAGTTAAATTACGTTATGTTACGTTACGTTATGTTACGTTATGTTACGTTGCATTGCACTAGACCCTATTTTACAATACTGTTCCTGCCACGTCGCACCTTACTACACCACACTACAGTCATACAACATGATACCAGACTAAACTCGACATACCGTGATGTACCGTAACGTACCACTACCATACCATACCCTGCTGTGCCATGCTATGCCATGCTGTATCTTACCATACAGGGCCGTACGGTACCGTGCCGTACCGAACCATACCATATCAATCATATAATGCCAGGCTCCAATACTTTTTTTGGCTTTCAATTCAAATCACCATATTCTTCTCGGACATTTCTTTACACAGGAAACTAACGTTAGAGCAAAGAAGACAAGTGTTGGAAGCCTGTGTCAAGCCTACTGCTTTGTACATGAAGCTTACATGTGACACCGCTCTTCGATGGAAGTCATTTACCACAGACACGGACAAAGAACTTAAGCCCACAGCTACGGAGTTGATTATACAGCTCTTTGAACGGTACTAATCACTGCTTCATAGGCAAAAATCTTATAACATGCTTCTAATCTACCCTTGGTGGTCATTTAGGGTGTGGTTTTTTTGGGCTCTTCCGGAATGAGAATGATTAGAATGATGGGAGTTTCACAACATAACAAAAACGATTATTCTGAAAGCGGAATGAGAACTCGCCCATCAAGACCTGTTGTTGTTGTCCACACACTTACGGAAGCTTGATAACAACGACTTCCACCTGTGTTTGCAGTGTACCGGATGACGAAAATACACTTCTTGGTGCATCTAGGGTGAAATGTCAGGCTCCCACATAGCTATAGATTCTCGTTTGTACGAAAAATCAAGAAAGTAGTCTTCGTGTTTCTTATACAAACCGATAAGCCGCACAAAATGTTCTTTCTTCTGATGTCCAATTATAGTTGATTTTCTTCTCAAGCTCGGAAGCAAAAGTTAATATTGTCGCCGTCGTCGCCGACACGCTGGTGTTTTGGTCGGACATCTTTTATTTGTTGCTGACGTGATTCACGTGTCACGACTTGGTCATCTGTTAGTTGTACACCACGCACAGGAATGACCAGAATGGATTGTAACGATTCCGGAATTAGAGTACGCAAAAAGGTGAAACTCAAAGCGGGAGGTTAAATGATGTTCTTTGAAGTCCATTACCGTCTTAGTGAACACCCGTCTGAACGATTTAATTTCCGCAGCAGGCGGAGTGCTAAACTGAAAGCAATCGCACTGTCACTTAGATTTCACTAGTTGCAGGGTTTTCATTTGAGGCCGGAGGCCGGACGTTTCGTCCGGTCGTTTGCCATTCCACGTCCGGTACTTGAGATCAATATCGGCGATTTTTTTTACTACTGTAAACATTCACGTCCGGTACTTTCAGAAGTATGTCCGCTACTTTACAAAACAGTTGAAAACCCTGTAGTTGGTGATATTGATTATTCATAAGTTGTGATTGCTTCTTTCTCTCACAGTTTAATCAGGAAGCACGGGACACAGTTTGTTCGTCGAGCCCTGGGTTACATTACAGCTTCCAAAACGGGGCTCACAAAATCCGAACTAGAAGACGTCTTGTCATGCGACGACGTTGTGCTTGCGGACGAGGTGTTCAAGTATCACGTGCCTCCAATCAGACGCTTACCTCCACTTCTATGGACGCGACTCAGGAACGACTTAGGCAAGCATTTATTTCCACTTCCTAATATGCACCTACAGGCAGAGCAGCCACGAAACTGTTTCCTCCAGCATTCAACTGGCATCAGTCTTGAGGTCACTCGCTGAGAAAAAGATCCTATTCACTCATCAGAACTTATTCCCGCTACAGCGCGCTCATTCATTAGCTAGTTCATGGCCACATGATATCTAACAATGAAACTGTTTACCACCAAATGCCATGAGCGGGAAACATTGCGAAAACTACGAGAAACGGGAAACAGTCCACTGTTGCCCACGAGATGTTAACCCACTGCTCCACGTGATCAGAGCGTGCCGACTGCGCAGTTGAAGGTGGCCTGATATTGTCGCCGGAATCTCTGCGCGTTTTTCAAATTTTGCTTTTGTTTTTATTTTCCACTGGTTTGATCCATTTGTTTTGCTATGTAACAAATCGCTTAATGACTGGTCCCTTAGGGAACAGGGAATTTTGTTTCTATCGAAATTCAATGTTTCCCGAGACGAAACATTGAGATTCCCGGAAAATAAAATTCACTGTTCCCCTCGGGCCAGTCATTGGCCGTTTTCACACTAGAGACGAACAAATCGTCTGACAATTTGTTCATCTGATCTGAATTTAGGTAGTCCCGTTTTCACACTAAGACGATTGTACTTGTCCGTCTGAGACGATTTGTCCGTCCAGACGATTTGTTCGTCTCTCGTGTGAAAACGGCCATTAAGTGTTAATTGTTTCCTTGCAGGTGGATACCTAGTCAACGTAGCCGCAGACGGTCACGTGGTATACAAATGGTATCACAGACTGTTTCTGGAAGCAGCCCGGAACTATTTTTTGAGTGACAAACCCTTCACAGACTCTCTGCACACGGACCTAGCAAACTACTTTAATGGAAGGTGAACCGTGTAGAGATACTGTATGTGAAACTATACCTACAAGTAGATGACGCGGGTACCGCACAACGCTTGAAACTGCACCGTAGAGTTAAAGGACAGACCATTGGAAACGTGATGAGTGGGTTGGGGAGTGGGGTGGGGAAAAAGCCAAACAAATTCATGCAAGTTAAAAGGACATGAAAAAACTTCGTGTAAAGAAGAAGACAACGAAAACAAAAGTCAGGCATCTTCGAAAATCCGGCACAAGCATGGGCGAAAACAAAATTATGCAAACTGAAAATCCCCTTCCCCCATCATTTTTCTAACAGTTTGTCCATAAAGCCGACGACACACTCTGCGATTTTTTACCGGCGAATCGCAAAATCGCCTATCGGCGAAAATCGCTTAGTGTACCCGGTGCAGTGATTAGGATTTTCGCTGGTCGCCGCGATCGGCGTATAACATCGCCGGTATCTGGCATGTCAGTCGCCTTGTGTGCCCGTTCCCGCGATTTTGTACGCTCATCGCTGCGAATCGCCAGATGAGTCAACTAATCAGGTTGGCGTGACTTTTCAAAATGGCGGACAGCAAAGATGCTTGGAGCCTGGGAACAAAATTGGAGTGGCAAATCGCCGCGATAGGCGTAGAATATCGCCAAATCAGTGCCCGGATCAATCAACGGCGAAATTAGCTCACGATTTTCGCTGGCTATCAAAATCGCTTAGTGTGTCGCCGGCTTTAAGTAATGCTTACACAATAAGTAGGTTGTATCAAGTTTTAGAAATGAGGCGTATCCGAGTGTTTTAGAACTTGATACCGCACGAACTGCGAATTATGTAAACAGTTAAAAATCGTTACTGTATATCTACCCATTCTTACACTAATGCGGGTTCTTTTGGCCAGCAAATCCCAGTGGACAGACTGCAAATTGTAGTAGTTGCTAAAAGATATATCTACGTTCCGTAAATATTCATCAGTAGGATGCCTAAACTCTGTACAAAAATGTGTGTCCTAAAATCTGATGTAAAATTCAGGCGAGTATACTGACACTCATTAAACATTAATTTATTTTTGTGTTTCCTTCATGAACTATTAACGTACTTTTAAAACGTGTAAAAGGTTTCCAGCACTTTAAAACAGCAAAAATAAACTTAAGATATCACTTTTCTTACTGGTTTGTGTAATTTTCCTGACGTGTTCGATCGGCTCACTTTCTTGTTGAGTGAACGAGAGGGAGGCTTTCAATACTTACTAACTAAAATAAATATCAAAGCGACGCATAAATGGCTTAACAAGTTAGTTGTAGCAAAAGCTGACAAGGATAAGATACAAAATGACACAGTTAGAGCCCATCTGGCTAAGCTACAATAATAACAACTAGCAAAGACATAAAAATATGTTACAGCACGTTGAAATCTGGAAACGTTCTGTTCCTCTTAAACCCCGAAAACAGATATGAAAAATAGCGGATACTCAGACAAATTATCAAACGATGGAAGGACTTTGGTGTCATTACTCTTATCAGATTTACTGCTACTGCTTTGGGCTGTATTACTGATATATGATTTTACTTTTAAGATGGGCTCGGGAAGCAAAGCCATACACAGACAAAAATGGGAACATAAGAAGTGCCCACCGAATGGTCGCCGACCAACCGCTGATCTTAAGTACAAATGTGACGCAAAAACTGAATCTGGACGATCTGGAAGATGGACAGGTTAAAGCGAGATACAATCTACGCAAGTTACGCGAGCTCCCTTACCATTTAATTCGGTCGGAGATGTGGAACGAGTTTGTTGAGGTTTGACACATTTTTTTTCTGAGTATTCATATTTTTACTATTTTGTTTTGTAAATTTTCCCCTTTCTCAGTTGTCTCTTGCTTCAGCGTGTAAGGTAACTGATTAACATCATTACAGCAGTTTCTAACAAAGTGAGAACATCTCTTAACGTTGTCATTGTTCGAGCCAAATTACGATGAATATCGCCGTTTTTGCAGAATTCTGTCCAAATTGCATCTGGTTTTTCTTTGCAAAGTAATTTATCAGCTACGTACCAGTCCGGCACATCCTTCGGACATTGATGGATTTGTTCACAGCTTGGTTGAGCATCTGAATCGCGTGTCACAAGCCACTAAATGGCAAGTCACGTTTTCGCTAAAAGGAAGATGCTGAAAACAGCTTGTTTTCTATCATGATCTACGTATTCATAACATGTTTTTAGGCCGGTCGGTAAGTACATGAATATGTAGGAAAATAAAAACGGTATACGTTTACCAAGGGAGTGAAAAAGTATTACGTGCGCTAGCAAAGTCCAATTCTAAAAACTTTATTTTCGAGTAAAAGCATAATTTCTTTTATGACACTAAGAACAATAGAAGGCCAAACATAATGCTTGCTGGCATAGAGGCGTCGAATTTTGCAGAATCTTTAATGGCCAGAAGAGGTCGGGTCGCTAGAAGATATAGAATGAAAAAATGGTGACATAAATGAGGAGAATTATTTAAGTTAATTTAGGTTGAGAGAAGCTTTAAAGCACTTGACAGAGAACGGCTGACAGAAACAATTCCGAATACCATGAGAGTACTTTTGAGAGCGCACTAATTTTTGATAGAGGACGCGGTGAAGAAACAATTCACTCAAGCCCAGAATACCATGAGAGTTTTAAGGGCGCACGAAAGTCTCTTCTTGAAGGGAGCGGGACAGTTTATAGCCACTGTAATTTTTCTTGTAGCCAGTTCCAGCATGATACTGACAGAAACGCTGAACGTACCAATCTTCTGAACGCTTTACGATAATTCCGTTGTCTGTAGAAATATATATATATATGGGTTCAGAGCAGAGTTTGCGAGGCCGAACAGCCCAGTCCAAAAATGTAACCTTGAGTAATAGTCTGGAAATATAGCGACAATTGTTAGAATGGGAACCCAGGAAAGCGAAAAAAGGACCACAACTAAGGCAATTGTCTTGGCGACTTGGTTGTCGCGTTCTCGCAAGTCGGCCGATATTTGACTTTGCCCTGGAGTTGCGTGTAGGCTTCGTATTTTAGAAGATTTAACTCTAACATTCATGAACGTGATGAAACCGGTCATGACAATGACAACGAAGCAAGTGATAACCCCGGCGTTTTTGAGACGCACGAGAAACAGCTTTTGTTCTGCATTGGAAAAGACCTCCAGAATAGGAATGACTGGGGACACGAGCCAGATCAATAGTAAAAGCTTTCTCAGATGCCAGTAAGTCATTTTCAGTTTGTGTCTCAATGGGCTAACTATCGCCCAGCAACGGTCCACACTCAACGCAGCCAACATTAGAAGTGAAGCAGATGTGGAATGGCGCCCAACAACTATCAAGACAAGGCTTGAGGCGTCCAATGAACACTGTGGTAAAACGCCTTTCGCAAGATTCGAGATCAACATTGGCACTGCAATGGCAGTGACCAGTAGGTCGGCTATCGCTAGGTTTGCGATTAGCACACCGCAGACCGTTTTTAAGTTCGGTGTTTGTCGTATGACAAAAACTACCACCATGTTACCGAATGATCCGCCAACAGCAATTATACTATAAAGAACTATGGCAAGGATGGTGTCCTTCGTTTTCAGTGAAAAATTCTGGCAATATCTAAAGATGCATGTGTTGTGGGAAGAGTTTAACTCAAGGCGCCCCGTGTTGCACATCCTTGTCGTCAAATTCATTTTCCAAATTGATGTTACTCGCACGTTAGAACACGTATGTTTCCTTCTAAGACGAAGCGGCTAAACTGTGGAAAGAAAAGTAAATTTTCCTTTTAAGCATCCGAAACAGCGCTATTATTGGAGTTTTTCCTAAAGGATCGACTTTAGTCAGTACACTTCTTACTTGCGTAAAGTAACGTTCTTAATTCAAACGTCAAAGGGAAACTGACTCTCTTATCCGGTTTACTGTGAAAAAACAGATCACTTTCTCAGTATCAAATGATCCAAATGCACTGCGGTTTTTTTGTTTGTTTCCGACGATTTGTAATCATGTTATCAAAAAACAATAATAGCAACTTATGTTGTTCTTGTGGCGATTAACTTTAAGAGCAGCTGTGCCGAGCAGCAGGAACTTTCGTCGCACAAGAATTGCCGTTAAATCGCCTTTAAACGCTAATCGTAAAGGCTGAAAGTGGAGTGAAACACTCATCGGGTTATCTATATAGATTTCCGCACGGATTACTGCCGGAAGCATATTTCAGAAGACCGTTATCTTCGAGTTATGAGGCTTCACTCCCAGGGACCGTTTTTGTTGCTACTTAAGATTTTCATTAAAACATGTTTCCTGGCTTGTGCTTTTTATTCCTTTTCATCGCGGCGATCATAAGTTGTAGTTTAGGAAAGGAAATTGCATTCAAACACATCAAGTAAGATTTTTTTCGTCCATGGTCCAATGGCATCGGCTCTAAAACATCAGGAACTTACTGGATAAACTGAACCACAGGTTCCAATCGATGTTTTTAATTACACGACTCTAACTTTGTTACTTTAATCATGTCTAGATGCTCTTTCGAGCAGCGCCAGCAATTTTCGTTAAATAACTTGCCAGCCAAGATTAAAAGGTTACTTTATAAAATTTTATTATGAGGATCGGAAAGTTACTTCTTCACAGCACGTGTTGGATCAGTATGCCGATAACTGATGTCAGGGATATTTCTTGTACCTTCAATTTCTTGCAGATTGTTTGTCAAATTCCATTTCTCGAGGCCAAGTGCAAAGCTGATCAAGTATTCAGTCTAACTTTGGATCTTTCTGAGGTGATGTTTAAGTCTGAATTATCACGCTTAACGTAAATAAGAGTATTAGCCCTGCTTTTTCTTGTTTTGAAAAAATGAAAAATGCTTAATTGTACGCTAAATCACGCAAGTTGACGAAAATCACCAAACATCGACTTATGAATTTCCACTCAAATTTATCGCTTCAATTAATCACTGACAACATTCTCTGTGGTGACATTTGTTCTTGATTTAGACCAGTCTGTTCGGTACGTTTTTCCAAGAAAAATAACTGTAGTTTAGTAGAGGTCTCTTTTCTTTTCTCTTTCTCTTCCGCAAATGAAAGTTGACCAGCAAAGCGGCAAAACGACGGAGATAGAAGGTTAAGGAAAACCTCTGGGACCATTGTAAGCTACTTATCTTTCTCGTAATTGCGGTTCTCAAATTATTCCAGGCTTCCCTGAAGTGCAGCAAAGACAAAGCAGCCATCATCGAGGATGTGTACAGTTGTATTCGCGCCAATGCCCAGCAGCTCAGCCAGTTTCCCGAGTTAGTACCACAGCTATGTCTTAACGAACCGGACATGTCATACTGTGCAACTTTAGCGAAGGTAAGTCAGTGTCTTATGGCCCTTTGCCATAGTGGATTGTTTGAGATTGATTACTAAGGATTAAAAATCAAAGAACGAGTTGACAGGAAATCTGTCGAGAGAGAACGAACAGCAAATGGTCACAAACTCAGATATTGATTGATGATAACCAATCACAAACTGTTAGGGATGGGGTTTGTGTGAGAAGGTGGTCTACAATGAGGATTAGGGTTAAGACAGGGATTTATTAGAATTAGTTTTATTAGGTTGAGTGTTCCCTTTTTTTTTGTTTCTTGTTGGGTTACACCCTAATTGTTGTTTTATTTTCGCTGTACCCTGTAGGTTTGCTATATACTTCTTTACCACGAGTTATTTTAAAACATTTTTTGTAAAGCGCTATTGGACATCGCTGGAAATGGCGCTATATAAATAAAGTGTTATTGTTATTGCTATTATATCTGTCATGTTGACCGTCTTCTTCTACGCAACTATTCAGCAATTCAGTAAGTTAAGGGAAGATGTTACTGATGTGCTTTCTCTTCCTCTTTGCCGAATAAAGGAATATTTACAGACTTCCAACAATTTAGGAGGTATGAATTTCTTTCCGTTTTGGTAATCATGATTGGAAAGAAGCCGGTAAAATGAGACGGTGCATTTTGAGCATGGCAAATAAGTGAAAGATGCAAAGTCAGTATTTTCCGTATGAATCGCGAAACGTAGAGTGCGATATTGGTTTTTCAAGTGAAATTTAACGTGGAATTCAAAAGTCAAATGAAATTTTTTTCTTGAATCCCGTACCTTCTTGTTCCTAAAAGGAGAACCAAACTTTGTTTGGCCTTTTTTTTTCGTTAGCGATAGACTTCCGCCGATTTCTCCTGCTCATCAGTGTAATCGGTTTCTTCTCGGCTTCTTTCTCACCTTCCTCTCGAGAAAGTCGTATTTTAAATTAAAACAAGGAAAATCTTCTATTTTCTATTTTGTGCAGGGATGAAGGACAATGCCCATTACAACGCAGACACAATCGGAAACAATTGGGTTTGTGTCTGCGTTGCTATGTGCGCCATCGGTTTGCTTTCGTTTTCAAGTCTCAATTCCACTCTGAATACCTCGCCACGATAGCTAATCAGATGGGGAGAATTCATCTAGCTATGCGATTCACGTGTAAATCAAGACCTTAGTCACGAATGTACACAATGGGCGGCACCATTGACACCATTGGCACCAATGCACATGAGTGTACTGCACTTTCCCATCACTGGGGCTGTAGTAGAGGGCGCCTGACTGAAGCACCTTTTTTGGTTTTGTTCTGAATCTAATGCATGAGTGGTCACCTTTCAGTTGAATCTCTTTACAATGACTAATTTAGGTTATAGACTCAATTGACCAAGCAAATGTTTGTGTACCACTCACCCGCCCAAGCAGCGCCACTGTTTCCTTAGAAACTCACTTTGTTCACCTATTTGAAGGCTGTAATAAGGGGCATCTGAAATGTTCGACCGAAGCAACTTTTGTAGAAGGAGGTACCTGAAGGCTTCGAATAAAGCGCCTTTTCTAGGCCTATAATGCTAGGCCTCAATCAAAATTTGATCGTTAGCTTAGTAGCTTCAGTATGTCTTGGGCTTGGTGCGAGGGATGTATAGTAAAGGTGAATGTGGCAGGATAACTTTACGACTCGCACAACGTTCCTAGCTTTTTTGATAAACTGAACCTTCGATAGGTACCTAGTGCTGCTATTTTGCAATTCTTTTACGGCTATTATACCCACAGAAAGAACTGAAATTAGAAACAAAAGAAACAGTCCCATATCAAACGTAATTCTGATACTAAAATTCGAGTAGTTTCTGCAAGTGTGATCGTTGCTGTTGCTTACTGTTGTTTCTCTCTCTCTTCAAGGTCAGCATATCGCTGTTTGGCGTGATTTGACAAAGTCGAACGTTCAAAAGACAAACGTAGCTGCGTTCAAACATCCAGCAGCAGTTACAAAATGTGTGTTTTCCAAAGGATGCAAGTACCTTGCCACGTATGCTGCTGATGGAGTGCTGCGTGTCTTTATGGTGAGGGTTTAGAAAACGTTTATGGTGCGTTTTCGCGTTTTCTTTTTTGGGACATATTCTGGATCCTCCACAATCAGAATGCGCGTAAAAATTACACAAGTCCGTCTTCCAAAGCATTAAATACAGTCAGGCGCTCTGAACCAAATTTGAATGGGAATAACTAAGCGGATGAATGTATTATATTTATGCTCTTACAGACAATCATGTCGGGCAGAAAATGGTCAAATCAGACACTGTTGTTTTCTTCAGGTTGCAAGCGGTTACACTGTCATGGCAAAACAGTGTGAATGTCACGTGATTTCCTTCCCGGCCACAGTTGACCAATGCTGTTGGATTGCTGTCGCGGGCTCAAACTCTATTGTCCGCTATGGCTTGGGTTCCTGGGGCAAATACGAAGGTTTGTTACTTGCACTCATTCTACTCGCTGAGTGTGGCTGTGCATGCGCGCTTTACGATGACTTGTTCTCAAATACGAGATAACAGAAAAAGTTAACTCCACCAACTGCTTTCCAATTCAACTTCTAGGCTGTAAATCGTCTTACAAAAGAGATGACGCCTCTTGAGTTTTAAAACGGAAAAAGGTCAATCTTCGTTGTTTACTTCCCTTACAGGAGCAAAGTCCATGCACTGACAACTTAACATCTATGCTTTTAGAAATTGCCCGGGGGGGGAGGGTACTTCCTTATAAGAGGCTAATGGGGATGTGCCGCTGGATGGGGTCGCGTTTTCACGACTGGAGTGACTATAATGGGGTTACATTTTTTGTAGAGTTACTAGAATGGGGTCGCACATTTTCGGGATTTCTGGGGTAAGAAAATTCTGGCAAGCAGGGATTTAAAAGTAGGAAGATTCGCGGTTAAAAAATGGTTCGTGCTGTTGTTTTAATATTTAACAGTTGGCTCGCATTGACTTCCGTTCGTGAAATCACAACTTAAACATTAACGACTTGCACAATAATGCAGAACCCCTGGGTCCAGAACAAAGTCCAACAAATCATCCGCACTACGGTATTTATTTTCCGGCTATTCTGCGTTGTTATCGTCCATCGAAGTAAACACAACGTAACTTGGATCTTCTTTTGGATTAGAAAGCGTTTGTTCTCTTTCGCTCGGGACTTAATAGCTTTCAACGTGACATTTACAGGTACATTTATTCCACCTCCAATATTTTTATTGGGAGTATGAATCTTCTGATCTGTAGGTTCGAAATAATTTGTTTTTATTCATGTAAGAAACCATTATGACGTTCCCGTTAAAGAAGAATGTTTGCATTTCAACTATTTATGACGGTACGTTTGTAAATACTAACGTTTAGCAAATGTACCAGAATGTTTGCACTGTAGGTGAAAAGTAAAGTGTTCTACATTCAATTTAACAAACGTGTCAATTCATTTTAGGATGACCTACTTAAGGTAGAGGCATAAACAGAAAGTGACTAAGCTGGGATCGCGAAAATTACATTTTCCCAAGAGTGACTAAGATGGGGTCTATAATTGGCCACAGAATAGACTACAATGAGGTAGGGGTTCTGAGAGGCCAGCAGCACATACCCAGCAAAATTAGACCCAAGTACCCCCCCCCCCCGGAGGAATTGTAAGGATTTAGAATTGTAAGGATCCTTTGGAAACTTACCTTGAATTTGCGCGGTATAAATATTATTATTATTATTATTATTATTATTATTATTATTGTTATTATTATTATTATTTTATATCATTAGGTACAGTGCTGCAAGAGATAAGAGTTGATTGTGATATTGACGACAGGGCAAGCATTGCGATTTCCAAGAAAGGAAAGGCCTGGGAGGTACCTAGAATAGCCAAGTAAAATTGGCAATTCCTGTTATTTGCGTCTCTAGATAATCTATATAAGGAAGAATGACGTTTTACAGTGTTGAAGCATCTTTCGTCACGGCTCTTTAAATACTTGCCAACGAGGAAAAGAATTTGTATCAAGACAGAACAGGTTATTCTAATAAGTTAGACTTTTATGTTAAGGATATTACAAAAGTAAACAAAATTCTTTGTTAAATCTTAACATCCATGCACTATTGTGTGGAAGCTGTGCCAAAAAAACTGTTTTATCATTAACCAGCACTAAGGCCGTCAATGATTTGCCATGATTATAATATGAACATGATATCGAAATTTCCTTTTTCAGATTTTCCTGGCCACATCATATGGTAAACTACGCTCCTATAGTACTTCTCCTTCCTCAAATGGGCAACCTGTTCTGAAGAAAGAGCTCCAGGTACGTAAAGACTGCAGTGATCATGGATAATTATTACCATTGTATAATTGACACTTGCTTTGAGCACAGATGAACATGTAGTTCAGCGACTTTTCGGTTGTGCCTTTTCCTTACAGAGAAGACCCAAAGTCCTCACCATAGCTCCAGATGGCAACTCTCTTGCTTTTGGCTCTGACAAGATGTACTTATGGAGCCCTAAATCTCAAAAGGTAAAGTTTAGTTGTCTCTCGTCGGTGTTTGCTCTGGTACATATATAATGGCTTGATGGAACGGGTTAATGGTGATTTGGGAGGCACAAAATGCCATGATTAATTCGCTCATGACGCGATGCATTTGAAGTGAGATGTTATATTTGACTTGTTTTAACCACCCTTTCCGCCGTGAAGTCCACCTTTAATTTATGAAAGCATCCATCATTTACTTTGCTTATTATGATTTACACCAAAAGAATAGTTTCAATAACTTGTGTTCTACATTTTTGCGCCCCTATTCAGGATAAAGTTTTCGAGACTGACAAGAAGACAGCTCTCAAAATGGACGGCGCTACTTTAAGCTTCTCCAGTACTGGGGCAAAATTGGGAGCGGTATTGTCTAATGGAACGTATATCTGGAACACACAAACAGGTACACCAAAGTCTTATAACTTAGTAGTCATATTCATTGTTGAGACAAATGTATTTGCTATATGTATTTGTTGGCTCGTTTCATTTGACTACGTGCTAGTTTAGGGCATGTTTCTGTTATGGCGTATATAGAGCAAACCCCAGGGGGAGGGGGGTACTCGGGTTTCAAGTGACGGGGATGATCGAAGGATTTTTTTGGGTTTGAAATTTTCGATTCCGGGATTTTTTGGGGTACGAAAATTTGGGAAGTATTTTTTTTGGGGTAACTTGATTTGAGTAGGGATTTTTTGGGGGTATTAAAAAGAATCGTACAAACAAACGTGTTCGGTCCAGGGATTTTTTAGCATTTGGCTGGAAGCCCTAGCGATTTTTTTGGTCTTGACCTTTGGCTCCATTCGATTATCCCCGTCACTTAAAATCCCAAGTACCTCCCCCCCCCCCCTCCCTCCCGGGGAGCAAACCTGGGGAACCTCTGACCGGCTTGCGCAAACGTAATCACAGACTTCTGCTAACAAAGGTTGTAGCTACCTCACGTAGAGGAAAAAAATACTTCTGATTTGAATTCATATGAAAGACAGTTTGTCAAGGACCAAATTAAGTGTTTTGGATTAGTTTCTTATTTTCGTCCTTCATCCCTACTCAATGCTTGTCACATGGAGGTCCATTAACGAAGTAATTGTTATATTTCTGTCGTCCATTTTACATATACAGCACAATAACTCACTTCTGTAAGACTAAGTTGGCTGGTAATGCTAAATTGTTATTTTATTGTCCAATAGAAAGTTGCATAGCATCCTTTCAACATGTTTCTCTCAACAATAATATAATAGTTCTAAATAACGTCAGTTGAACGAATCTCATTATATTCCAGCAAAACTTTTAAAGGTGCTCGCGATGACTAGTTTGGGTGTGGACTTTGTGACGCTTTCTCCAGAGCTGGATTACATAACATGCTCCGACCTTAGAGACAGGAATCAAGTTCTGGTATTGTTAAAACTGTATATGCTCTTCCAATCCAGTTGGAGTCCATTTCACCCTTATAAAATAAAAAGGCACACAAAATCCGACTGTCAGGAGACAACCCAAAGTTCCCATTTCTCTCAGACGCAAATTAATACCCCTTTTGATAATTAGTGTACAAGTCTTGCGTTACGTGCCGTCCATGTTTGTCAAGTCCAGCCCAAATTTCCCTCATCATCACTCTGAAGGACTGGAAAGTTCATCTCCATGCTAAAACGCCAATAAAGCCACTAATTGATCCGGTTTTGGTCGGGTCACTTGTATCAACGGATTCCCCTTCTTTCTGCGCGTAGGATGCCAGGCCATCGTAGGGTAACCCCATAGTACTCTGTCACCCATTTTTTACTCCAGAACCTATGTGGAGAACAAGAGTGAATTGCTTGTGGAACAATTTAGAAATACATGAATCTGGTGTAATAGGTCGCATTAGACCTTTGTGGAGGAAAAGCTGCTTTAGATATATGAAATTTTTATTGAATGTCATTCTTTTCCTTTCGCGTCATATTAAGATACTCGAAAAAACTCATTTATTATTTTTTATTGTTCTTATTTTTGTTATTTTACGGGCACTGACTTTAAAGGCGTATTGAGATGCCAATCAATTCATACTTTTGGTTTCAAGGTATTTTGCATGGCACCGAAACCGTACGACAAACATCCAGAATGGGAAACCCTGAAGGGTCACTCGGCTCCAGTGAAAGCATGCTGCATTTCGAATAGAGAAAGCGGTCATCCCTTGATTGCCACTGCATCTGATGATTGCACTGTTCAACTCTGGGATACCAGAAATATGCCCTCACAAAAAGTTGTCAAACTACCGGTTAGTATAATACCTTGGGTCAAGCTAAAGATGACTGAATTTTTACTATGTTTGAGCCCTTACTGTTAAAATCATCAAAACCAACCATCACAACCTGATTTCAAAATAGCCGCCCATATTCATCTCCCATTGAAGGATCTCAAGAGGTTATAGGAAGGTCCCCGATCACAACTCTCTCAAAGGCCCAGTTGTTGTGGAAATCGATTCTTTTTACAACTGGGTTGTTTCAACGGTGGTGTGCTATTCAAAGATGAGCTGAATTTAAGGTATTATTCTCAATTACAGTCTTGACTGTTGCACTTGTAATTTTGGCTGGAACAATACAGTTCTTCCTTTTCAGTTTTAAATTTTTATTGCCAAAACGAACAATTTGAATTCGAAAGATGCTCGTTTTTCCTTAAAAGACAAAGCAAGAAGATTAAATATCATTGATTCACGAACGACACATTTTCACCCACAAGTCTTATAACCTGTTTTGAATCCATCAGAACCACGTGGGTACAGTGCAAGATTGCTCATTTTCCAGTGACGGCAGATTAGCGGTGAGTTGCTCTGAGACCGAAAACTGGGTGTGGCAGGCCTGCGAACCAGTTCAACGACTGTATCAGCTGCATCCAGCTTCTGAAGGTAAGAACTAGGGTTACGTTAGAATGTGCATCTCTTACTGCCACAGCTGAACCGAGAAGAGACTTTGAGAAATTATTATTATTAATACATATGTGAGGGATGAAAACTACCTTTTTTTCTTCCAATCGATCGCAACTGATCCACAGTAAAACGATGTCGTAGCCCTTAACAGCCCCACCACCGTCACAAACCTTTAAAACGGGTCAATATTGGCTGCAGCTTTTAGACAGAAAAATGTTTTGTTTAAAAATAAAAGTAGCTTTTTCACTCCTGTCCATCGTCCACCAAGAGCTTTTGTGTAGATCTTTAACCTAAAAGGTTATTGTGATTCCCTCTCTTCACCCAGGAAGCGGAATCGGCCCTTGTTTTTCCGAAGATGACCAGTTTGTGTCAGTTTTTACGAAGACTGGCATCGATGTGTGGCATCTCAAGTCCGGTAATGACCGTCATGGGTCTGATGCCAGCCTAATCATGGGAGCGCACAGGTAATGTAGCTTTAGCACTATCTCAGTATTTGGAACAGGCATAATCTCTCAATCAACCACCTACTCACAGCCTGGTATTATCTTTTTCAAATGTGTCTGTCAATAACTGATGAAAGGCTGAATTTCAAATTTGTTGACTGGTTGACTAAGAACTTGGCTTACTGGCTGACTGGCTGACTGAAGGGTTTACTGATAAGCTGACTTACTGACCGACCGACTCTTATCTTAAGTGACTGGTGGGCAGCCTGATTGACTGACTGGCTGACTGGTTGAATTTCAAAAAACACTAAATGCCGAGTGTCTGTTTAGCTGACAAGTCGAATGGCTTGTAGGAAGATTGAATACATGATGAGCTGCTTCATAGTCACTCCCATGTTCCGGATCTTACGGATAGCCTATACAGGTTACTCAGTAAACGATTCAATTAACGTTACTAGCGGCAACAACTCACTAATGTCTTATTGCTGTGCAGAACTCTCACATTCCTTGCCGTCCGACACCTCTTCACAAAGTTCACGTCTGATGGCCTTTACTGCTGCTTAACAACGGAAAGTGAACCGTCTATAATCCGGCTGTACTTGGCGGTCAACAAGTACACTCTGGAAGAGTGGGCGCGAAATGAACTCAAGGATCCACCACCAAAAGATGGAGATCTGGACGAGCGGGAGGCTTTTGAACAGAGATTTTCAGTTGACGAAGGACAAAAGGTATGTCAGTTAATACCAGATTTTATACCATGTCATAGAAATACAGCCAATCAGAATGCAGAAAAGCCGTTGTATATATTCACCGATTTTCACCGAACCTCCCAACGTACGTGTACCGCACTGATTGTGTAGGGCCATGTATTTTCTATGACATGAGATAAAATAGTTATGCAAAGCTTTCTAGTCTTTCCACTTGAGAGATACGTAGGATATTCCATGGTATACCACTCAAATGCTTTGCATAACTGGTGCAGATATACAGGCAAAAAATATAGAATTAGCCTGTCCGAAAAGATAGCTCGGAACCAGCGTCAAGTGGAATTTACCACATGTCAGAATATATAAGCAGATTCGGCACTCTCAGTACTTTAAACCTATCAGATCGTTTTCGTGCAAAATGTTGCATGACACCCACCTAACCTGTGCGGCAGGCGTAAACGGGTCAATTTTTCTCTCGTATTCTCATCCCCAATCCCCTTCCCCGTTTACGCCTACCACGCAGGCTACAAGACAACTGAGAGTAGTGGTGCATCAAATTCAGTACGACTAAATAAACAATACCCTCCATTTCGCGCGAAAATATGCTCGGATATTTGTCCGCGGACATTCTTTTCCGAGAAGCGAACAGTGAGCGACGAGGAACTGATAATGTCCAAGGACAAACATCCAAGAATATTTTTTAAGCTAAATGGAGGGTATTGTGTTTCTTATCCTTCAAATATTTTTCGCAACGTCCATTTGGGGAATATCACCGGATATTCCCCAGTTTTAGCTGGGGTACATTCAGTCACGTGATGCGTTTAAACCAATCGCGTGTGAGTGAAAACATTTGATAGATTATAACACCAAATATCCTTTAAGAAAGGAAGCTTGGTCTGTAAAGTGGCTCTAACTGGAGTTTCCTGATGAAATCGCAGTGTGAACATCCAAATCAAAGTCGTCAAATGTTTCTTTGTGTGCCGCTGTTTGTAATGTTGGACAATATGGTGATATCTTTAAGACTCTGGAAAATGTGTGTTTATTTTATTCAAATGAAACTTATTATGCTGTACATCACGTTCCAATGGTTCTGTCATAGACTTGTTTTTTTTATATATGTTAATTTTAACTTCAGTTATGAGCTGCATTTTTCAAAGCTAAACATTCTAGAAATGGAGACCGCTATCACGTATAACCAAGAGCCATAATGGGACAGCTGTCCCATTAACCTGGTGTAACTTAGATTGGCAACAGAAAGGAGACATGTCGCTTTCGTGATTCTTACAGGTCACGGAGGCAGCCGTGTCAAACACATGCGGTAAGCTGGCAGCTATCAGTATTCCACAACAAAGCAGCAATCAGGAAATCATGAAAGGACCAGCCGAGGTGCACTTGTGGGACCTCAACTATCACTCAAACTGGAAAGTGGTGTTATCAGAGCATCCATCCGTCGCTCGTCAACTTACAGTGGGTTGTAATCATCTCATAACTTTTATACAAACGTGGAAAAATATTTCTCACACAGAAAGACTCCAGGGTGGATTGTTGGGACTTAATGAGGACAAAGCCGCTTCTCCGGCTGACGAAGCTGTTATCCAAGTCTTCGATATACGAGGATCAGCACTTCAAACTTTTCGGATCCCGGGCAGGTTTTCCGGTGTCAATGGTGCAAGTAATGACTCCTCCTTTAAAAACATTTCGGACGAACTAGTGGCTTACGGACTCGATGATGGGATTTTTAAGGCAAAGGGAGTGAAATATAATAAATTTCCGGGAGCATTTACTGTTAATAACACTGAAATTACAGCGGTGAACATGGCGTCTAATGGGAGGTCAGCTATCGTGGGGTGCGCAAATGGAAGTGTACACATCATTCAGATCACGTGATTTGGTTACTCAGTGTTTGCTGGCTCTTTGTTCTATTGGGCCGTTCATTATAATAGAACGATCACTGGCAAAAGGTCTTTATACAGCCGATTGGCGCTTTGGTCTGAAGTCGTTCATGAAAGTGGGGTAAACCTAAATGTATTCAACACCTTAACGCCGCTTCGTAAAAGTAGTAAAGAGAAAAGAACGAAGGAGGCTCTTAACTAAGTTGTGAAATCTAAGACAATCTCAGTGTTAAGAAATGAGAAAAAGATGCGGCAATCCAAATAGAAACACAGGGCCGTAGGCAGGTTTTTTCGTGGGAGGGTGCGATTTGTCCATGGAAATGGACAAACGGAGCGCTGTAGGCGCGAACCTCTTGGGGGTCCGGTGGCATGATCCCTCGGGAAATTTCGAAAAATTGTGTTGCCTGAAGCTGCATTTCGTGCGTTTTTAGGGCAGTATGATATTGAAACAGGCAGCTGAAAGCAAACCTAAAAACGTGAATATAACTCAAATTTTTCAAATTCAAAATGCTTTTTTTCGCAAAGAAGTAGAGTAATAATAATGATCATAGGCGTACGGGCCGGGGGGGCGGGGGGGCTGCAGCACCCCCAAAATTTTGGGCAACCTAGATTTTTAGGGCAGCAAGAGAAATTTGGGCAAAGCCAATTATTTAAGTTTATGTTTTCAAGCTGTTTTCTGAATTCGAATAGATAGATATTTTCTATTTTTTCCTGAAGTCGGCACTGTAAAGCCAGTTAAATTCACACGAGACAGCCGTTGCCTAGCACGTGACGAGCTTCTGGTCATTTCGTAAAATTTGGGCAGCTTGTAAGAATTTTTTGGGCAAATGGTTCACCGCCCCCCCTGGCAAAAAAATGCCCGTACGCCTATGATAATGATAATAATAATGATGATTTATTTCTATTGCGTGTGTTTCCGCATAGTAAGATGCTCACACGCGCATTACAATATTCTAAATTGTAAATTCTTTACAATTTTCAAATCAAACCAAATCAAATCAAATCAAATGTTGGTTTTTGGAGAGAGGGGAAAACCTGAGTACCCGGAGAAAAACCTCTCGGAGCAGAGTAGAGAACCAACAAACTCAACCCACTTATGATGCCGAGTCCGGGAATTCAACCCGGGGTACGTTGGTGGATGCCGAGTGCTCTCACCACTGCACCAACCCTGATTATATTAATGTTGGGAATAATGTCACAATTGAAAAGGAACAGAAATACAAACAAATTAAAGTTGCAAATTCGTATTATTCCAAATTAATTGTGGCACATTCTCTTGTGTGACATTATTCCCTAATTATAAAGTAGATCGTGATCAACAGCAAACCGAGTGGCACTAGGTTTGCTGTTGATCATCACGATCTTTTAGGAGTGTCCCAAGCTCATGCCTGAAGCTGCATTTCGTGCGTTTTTAGGGCAGTATGATATTGAAACAGGCAGCTGAAAGCAAACCTAAAAACGTGAATATAACTCAAATTTTTCAAATTCAAAATGCTTTTTTTCGCAAAGAAGTAGAGTAATAATAATGATCATAGGCGTACGGGCCGGGGGGGCGGGGGGGCTGCAGCACCCCCAAAATTTTGGGCAACCTAGATTTTTAGGGCAGCAAGAGAAATTTGGGCAAAGCCAATTATTTAAGTTTATGTTTTCAAGCTGTTTTCTGAATTCGAATAGATAGATATTTTCTATTTTTTCCTGAAGTCGGCACTGTAAAGCCAGTTAAATTCACACGAGACAGCCGTTGCCTAGCACGTGACGAGCTTCTGGTCATTTCGTAAAATTTGGGCAGCTTGTAAGAATTTTTTGGGCAAATGGTTCACCGCCCCCCCTGGCAAAAAAATGCCCGTACGCCTATGATAATGATAATAATAATGATGATTTATTTCTATTGCGTGTGTTTCCGCATAGTAAGATGCTCACACGCGCATTACAATATTCTAAATTGCAAATTCTTTACAATTTTCAAATCAAACCAAATCAAATCAAATCAAATGTTGGTTTTTGGAGAGAGGGGAAAACCTGAGTACCCGGAGAAAAACCTCTCGGAGCAGAGTAGAGAACCAACAAACTCAACCCACTTATGATGCCGAGTCCGGGAATTCAACCCGGGGTACGTTGGTGGATGCCGAGTGCTCTCACCACTGCACCAACCCTGATTATATTAATGTTGGGAATAATGTCACAATTGAAAAGGAACAGAAATACAAACAAATTAAAGTTGCAAATTCGTATTATTCCAAATTAATTGTGGCACATTCTCTTGTGTGACATTATTCCCTAATTATAAAGTAGATCGTGATCAACAGCAAACCGAGTGGCACTAGGTTTGCTGTTGATCATCACGATCTTTTAGGAGTGTCCCAAGCTCAAGCCTCCTTGGGTGCTTCTTAGCAAACACATCCACTACTTCGGGCGCACCCATCGCACCCGCCACACTACCTACCTGCCTGAAACAAATGTATATGCGAGATATGCAATATAAAAAGAGACCGATGACAAAAACTTACTTATATATTAAAGCGCAATTGATGGCATATACTGTCCAATATTATTAGGCTTGACTTACACTTACCAGTTGCACTAACGTGTTTCTCAACAAAACCTTTCCAAAATTAGACTGAAAGGTTTCTAAAAACCTTGATTGAAATGGGCGATACTTTTCTAAAAACGCGGAGAATGAATGTAAATAGGGATTGGAGTGGTTGAGTTTGAATACTGTATATGCATGTATTTAATTTCAGGCCTCATTAATTGGGGGCTTATTAGAGAGGAGAACTTATTCAGTTAAATCTTAAACACACCGTTTTCGTCGTAAAATAGTTTTTTGTACAAAACTCAAACAACTGCAGTTCAAATTTAAATGGAACGGTTGTTTTATAAGAATGTCTGCAATTAAAACATCATTGGATCTGCATTCAGTGTACCGTATACAGTTTTTGTTAAAAAAAAAAAAAAAAAGAGCATTTGGGCCGCATGAATTAATCGTAATAGGGAATAGGAGGTACTAATTACTAACTCTCATGTCCCAAAAGGGGTTATCATAGAAGAGAGGAGGGGGAGGGAGGGGGGCTTATTACAAAGATCGACTTCTAAACGGGGGGCTTATTGGAGAGGGGGAATAATGGGAGGGGGGGAGGGGCTTAATAACACTTTTAAAGTATGCATGTATGCTGACTTTTAAAACCAGAAACTGGCCACCTTACGTAGCGAAAATACTGAAAAACGAACACTTCTCTTCAAGCAGATTGAAAGTTGACTCATTCTGGACTGTGGAACCATTCGTTGTTTCCGAAAGAAAAATTAGACCAGGAACACTTCTTTCTGAAGGTTTCTAGACTTGTCAAGTTATGAAGGGTGCTAACTTAACTAATTTATTTCCTTATTTATTTTCTGTTGTTTTTTGTCGTTTGTCTATTTATTTCTTAAATTATTTATTTATTTATTTGTTCTTTGACATAGTTATCGGCATGATATTTGTTTTAATCACATTTCTAAAGAGTAGTCTTTAAGCTAGAAGTGTTATAAAAATACAGTCACTTGTATTACTGATTGGAACTGTTAGTTAGTGTGCCTGAATTACGTTGCTTTCCTTTTCACTGACACCTCTTTCAACTTTTTTAATCTTCATTTACGATTTGTCGTTTTAGTTTGTTTTGTAGTTAATTCAAGGATTGCCGAAATTCCACTATCCCCTAAGATCTGATAATCAAAACAATCAACCGTAATGTTTCTTTAGGACATGAAATGATTCCATAGGCTATTTCTAATCGCAGCTATAATTTGTACTTTACGTCTGTTTTTCTGTTCTCCATTGTTTGTCTTTCGTCCCGTATTCCTAGACCAGGTTATCATTGGTCGCGTTGGGTGTAATTTCAGGATTCCAATGCGATAGAGAACAGCTTGTCAAGTATTGGATCAATTGATAGTTCAATCGGCTGGCTTCCCAGAAATGTTTCACGTCAATACCATATTTAAACCGCAGTTTTTCAGGTTTACCGAGAGTGGAAGTTTAAACACTTGCTCCTTTCAGCGCGTTCTCTGTGAGATTATTGTAAAAAAAGATCAATATGGGGCTTAAAAAATAAGGCGACAATTAGGGAAAAAAGTTGAAAATTTTTGAAGGTATTCTTAGTTTCACGTCACTCAAGTAAAAAATAAAACCACTAAAAACTGAAATATTTTAGTTTTTATGATGTCACAAGAATAATTTGCGCACTAGGAAAACAGTATGTTTGGCCTTGAAATTTGCGGGAAAAATCATGATCACGTGGCAATTTCTGTCGTTTTATATCTAAATTCTATAAAAAGAAAACCTTGCGATAAACGGGTGTTTTCTCCTTGAATCCGGCTTTTAAAAGCCTTGACAAGACGAGCTGAATTAATTTTCTCTGTCATATTAAGTTGAAGGGTTATTGCAAATCTTTAAACGCTTCCTTTCCGTATCATCATGAATACCGAAATATTGACTGTTTTCCAGTCGCGGTACGTCTGAAAGTATAGTGTTCGTTAAAAACCGGTTATTTTGATGTATATTTAATTTTATTAACCAGACCGCAAATTCACTATCCCACCCATGGTTTTCGGTTAAAATGAATGAACAGTACAAGTTCTCAACAAACAAATAAAGTGAATCTTTCTAATTTTATTTTTTGACAAATTGATAAGCAGTTCCGGTTAATGTAGCCGATTCAATTTAGGTTTCACTCGTGTCAGTGCTCGTAAAGAATGAAAAATTACGTCAAAACGTTGTAAAAGCAGCCGCCGATCCACAACCTGAGAAAAGTGGATGGATTTACGTGGATTTGCTACAACTTTGACAATGTCTTGACGAAATTAGCCACCAATAAAAGGACGGACACAATAAAAACCGAAATTGAAAACAAAGCGGAATTTCATTAAACATTTACAGGTCCATAGAGTATTGTAAGCTCACTAGTTTACTTCTTTAATACGTTGGTTTTGAAAAGCATTGATTTTGAGTGTCTTCAGGATTTCCACTGCTGAAGCCTTCTTTGTCAAGTAATGAGGTTCATGATGTTTCGTGGGATTAAACCTGAGAAGGAAATGAAATTATTGGTATTGATATCAAACAATGTTTGCTGTGATGTTTTAGCTATTTGACTGCTGTATGGGAGTGGAATTTAACCCAAAACTGAAACACTCAGTTGAACAAGCAATGATATAAAATCACAGGCACGAGCCTCCCGAGTAACACGAGTAATTGAACACACCAGTCGAAAATTGGTGCGATTACTTATAACCAATGCAATGATGGAACGATATGAAATTTTTGGAAGCAAGTCATAGTACGCGAAATTGGTTTCGTCAAAAACATTCAACTGAACAGGAATGGGAGGGGAGGGGATGTATCCGGCAGCCTGATCACAAATTAAGGGTGCACTGCTTTCAGTTTACACCACCAATCATATATCTAAGCGCTGCTTCAATAACCACCGTCTCGTTGCTCACAAGTGTATGGGATGATGTTTGAGATTGGTCGGATGTAATGATGCTTTTACATCATACAGATACATTGTTATCTGTTATTTATAAACAATTTGTGGGAACCAAAAGCGCTTGAGTCTGAAATGCTTTTTTTTCTTTTATGTCATAAGCAATGTAAGGTTCAAAATATGGCAGCATCAGTACTCTTTCCAACCCTCTGCAAGTGGGGATGATATAGGAAGAACATGATAAGGCCCGGTAATTAACGCATTGTTTTCACAAGGTTCATGGAAGCTTACCTCTTAAGCCGGGAGTTTGGATTTCCACGGTAAGAAACGAGAGAGAAAAAAACCAAAAACGTTGGTAACCATGCAGTGGTGTTGTCTACTTTCGGTAAATTCTTCGAGGGATGAATGTTTCCTTGACCTTTCTCCTACAAAATTGACGGGGAGAAAGTAACAATCTTTTATTTTCATTATGCAATTTACTTTGTTAGCTTGTAAGAATTGAAAGCCGGTGTAATACGCTTTTGAGCCGAATGTTGCTATCAAATCCTTCACCTTAAGGTAAATTGTGCTTTAAAATATTGCATGATTTAAATAGTAGAATTTTTTCCTCTTGCCTGAAAGTGAAGAGCTTTTATGGACAATCATATCCACTGGCGCAAGGATAAAATGCTTGACTAACGGAAAAAAAGAAATTGGAAAACGAGGGAGACGTACAGCTTTTTATTATTAAAAACATAAGGATCGTTTACTTACTCGTTTGAAATATGCCACAATTTCAGATATCGCGGTGTCCTGTTCATGGGATGCTGTTATAACACAGAAGAATGCCTGATTTGTCCTGTCCACGTGACTGATTTGAAAATGGCAGCAAGGAAAGTCTGTCGAGTTCTCAGGCGAATTCCATGCAACGTTTGATTTTATCGTCTGAAATGTTAAGTAGATAAAAATATCACCACCAAAAGAAATCCATTTGCTTTGGTGATCAGAGGATACTGAAGTGAAACAAAAATCAAACGTACTTGTTTGACAGACGTTGGGCCGGGGTGAAGATGACATTGGGAGGGGAGGGTGCGGAGCGACAGAGCTTGTTTCAAGCATTATAGCTACTACCTTGGACGCAGTGTTTCAGAGCAATACCCCTGGTTTGAATTCGTTTGCAACTTTAAGCATAAACTTGGCTCGCTGTGTAATTGCACACCAGTACCTATTTCCTTTCCAACTGTAAAATGTCACTGAAGGTCTCCCTTTGAAATCTTAGGATTGCTTAGAACTACGATTTCTAGATGCCTCAGTTCTGTAGCTTACTAACCTTCACTTCGCTTCCTTTAATTTTCCATCCTGGTTGTAAAGCGCTGAGTTCAATTCTGATATCTTTCTTGCTGTTGGACACAAACATTCCAGCCAGCGGTACCAGTAATCTGTGACCTCTTTCCTCTTCTTTCTGGCACACCTGCTGTTTGTCATAAAAAGGTCTGTGTATAAGTTGCGTGTTGTATGCAACGATCCGATACATTTGAGGCAATTGCATTAGGTTTGTCCTATAAGTCACTCGATTGCAAATTCACCTGAATATGAGTATGTATATTCTCAACACTGTTCGCCTTACATTTGGTGATGGAAATGGCGAGAAGAACTTGTTAAACAATCAAGACCTTTGTTACTAATTGATAATTTCCTTTTTTCGCACAACCTTTATGTTTGATTGAGCAGTGTTACTTTAAGGAGAAATTAAAGATTGGTCACTCTTAGGGGATAAATTAGGGTTGGTCCGTATATATGAGCCTTATAGAATGGTACATGAGGGGATTACAAAAAACGAATTCAATCGAACAACGGATAACACAGCATCTGCAAAGCCTGGGCATAAGCTGTGATCAACATGCATTAAGGAACAGTACCTGGATACTACTTTCATTACTGGGCGTATTGACAGGAATATGCTTTGGAATTACCTTGTAAGCTGTTGTTGTATCATCTACCAGATAAACCCAGATCTTCCAGTCTTTTCCTTGTGTGGGCTCTTTTCCAAAGATCATCAGTTGCATTCGTTTCTGATCATCTTTTCCAGGTTTTCCAAAAGCTGCGATTTCAAGGTCTTCCTTTAGTCTCGGGAGGGTCACTTCAATGTCGTTATGTTTGTGTTCTACTTTGGCATCTGGGTAAACGTCTTTTATGCTTTTCCAGTCTCCTCTGGAGCGACCTAGTGTTTGTCGGCATTTGATATCGATATCCCATTTGTTACCTCGTGTCATTAGACAGCAGTGTTCAATCAGAACGGATGGAGAACTTCCCTGAAAATTTCTGTAACAACCGCTGACCTGAAGCATCTTTGGACCATGATGTTCAACGACGTCATGTCCTAAAACGAAAACAAAATATTGTGTATTGTGCATTCTGTAAAATAACTACTATCAAAAGTGGACTGAATTTAATTCTTTAGTTCAGGAATTAGCTCCTTCCTTCCAAGTTCATTTCCACTACCTTTTCCAATACATGTTCAAATCCAAGTCGCCTGATTGAGCGTTGGCTTAAAAATACGTGAAGCCACGAATTGAATCATAGAGATAAAATTATCTACTCAAAATATAAAAACAAAAAACAGGGGCTTAAAATGTCAGTTCTGATCAAATTGTCAATTTTGGCGCGATGTCGGTTGGAAGTTATTCCCAGGATTGCCCGCCGACCGTTGAATTGCCTACGAGATCTCCAGATTTACTATTAAATAATGGAGGATTTTTAGAATTTTTTGAGCTTTTTACCTCGAGATTAGCTGGAGTAAGAAGGAACCTTTTAATGGCAATGTGGATTCTCTCCCCCCCCCCCCCTTCCCCCTCCTCAAAAGAAAAGTTACAACAAAGTAATATACATATAATGTTCGGCTCCTGTCTTCTTGAAAGTAGTTTTCAATCAAATAACCAGGGAAAATTATCAGGTAACCTTGCTGTTGGTTCGTTTCTTACCCATTGGAAATGGTTTGGTTGGTTTTTAACTCCTTGGAGTGACAGCACTTTCTTGTGGCAATGCTATTTCGTACTGTGTCGAAGTTTGCGAATGTTCCTTATTTATATCCCTTATAAACAGCGAACGTCGAAGCATATCCAATTTTGGTTTCACAGCGGAAAAACATTATCAATAGATAACCTGTCACTTCAGTTTCTGTGCCCATTGTTATGAAATAAACATGCCGTGACAGGATGTTTATATTTCAATCCGATGACCAATAAGGGATGTAGATATCGAAGGGGTTTTCCCCGCCTAAACGATGCACAGTTCAGTATCAGTCACTCACACTGTATATTGTTGATTTGACATTAACCTTGAAAACGTGTCATTAAACCAACGTAATACCTAGGCGTGCTTAAGTTTGAATTTTGAACACTGCTTTAAAACAAGATAAATGCATGACATATATCACGGGAAAAGGGCAGAGAGCTAATAGACGAATCTCGCAATTTAGGTGAAACGCAACTGTATTCTTACTAAACAACAACTTTACCGGAATTGGAATTACTTACAAGAAAGAGAAAACAACTTGTGATTTCATCTTTCTTTTACTAAAAGAGGGAATTTTCCCGCTGAAAGTGAAAATGCTGTCCCAAGCAAATACGCTGACAACCCACAACGACCGTCGGGGAATCCCCTGATCCTATATCAGCGGAAACAATTGTTCTCCCGATCGCTCAAGTCACGCGATCGGTTGAAATCACGAGAGAAAGTATTTTTGACTTTTTATGATAAAATGTCGCCCTTTCATTAAAAGCACTCATCGCTAAAAATAATGAATTGGTAGATTGTCAAATAGATTGACGTTTCCTTTTCAAGAATAGAAAGATGACAGGAAGAAACAATAGATTGTTCCTACGTCACACTAGAGAGAGGGGAACATTCGCCATTTGCTTGAGTCGAAAAAAAATCAATTCTGTAAAATGATTTTGTTTCGATACGCTTAGGTTTAGCGATCGCAAGGAAGCAAGATTATAGTGTTATTCAACTAGTTCCTTAGAAAGCTACTGGGCGACGAGGTATACATGCATGACGGTACTAAAGAGCACAGTTTGTGCACAACAAGAGAAGTGATCGACGGAGTCAAAGACTCGTGAATTAAGAGCAACTGGGATTTTAAAGAAGAAGCTTGAAAGTCGTAAGTACCGATCGGATTTTTCTTTTCTCTGAATCATTTTGTTTTTCCTTTCTTTGCCTTTTTTTACTTGATATGCTATTCAAAGAAAAAATCTAATATCAAGGGAGAAAGAGATTGTTTTTCTCTACAACAACATTGTTCAAGCGTATTTCAAATCGGCAGTTGCTACGTTAGGAGAGGAAGCTGCCGCCTAGATGGTTTTTCAAGTAACAATGATTTGCTTAAGTATGTTTTTCACCAATACCGCCATGTGATTTTAAGATCAATCACTTAACCTTATCGCTTTAATGAAAAGAACTTCCCTGAAAACTAATATCTATTATTTTGTTGTGGTCTTTTCCCGTAATGCATGACACAAACAAGGCACTGTTATGCAAATCAAAGCAAGCCGCCGGGGAATCCCCTAGCATACCACTTTCAGTTTCGTTGGGGTTTTTCCCGTTCGCCAGAGTAGCGTGCAAAGCCACTTTCACGAAATTCTGCCTATTAATCATATCTTAAAGCCGAGAACTAAATGTGAGTTCTAATAGATAACAGATATTACCAAACTAATCGACGATTAACGATAAACTACTCCTGCTTCACTGACACCTTTGTCTTTGAGAGGCCTTCTATACTGAAAAACAGACTTGCCACAAGGTTATGTTCGCTTAAAGATTTTATTTAATGTAATTTGGAAATAACATTTGTATATAGCAGAGACTTCCAGTTGTTTGCTTCTCCGCCTCTAAAAAGGCTGTGCATTTAAAGAATACTCCTTGTATTCTGTTCCGCCCGTTTATCCTAGATAAAATTATGAAAAGCAAGTTCCTTCTCTTCTGTGTATCTTTCGTTGGTCTTTTGTATTATCTTAGTAATTATTTTCTTTTTTCGATTTTGCCATTCTCAAGGATCGTAATTTTGTTGTGCAGTTTCATATCAATCAGTGAATGATTGAGTGATTTTTGTTTGACCAAAATACGCTGAGGTATGATAGTATTTCAGCTCAAACGATTCTTAGAAAAGAGGCAAATCATAATTTAAAAATAACTGTTACTCCCTTGTAGCATCTTCCTGACCCTGATCTTAAAAATCTCACCTACTGCGTCACTAAGTCTTTGGTTCGGCTTTGCTTATTCTTTAGTGGAATGGAGCGAAACGGTCTTTCGTCGCTTTAAGACTTCCATGTCGGCTTTCTTAACCGTCGATTATTCTTATGGATTATATCTTTAAACATCACCGAATACCCTGCGAAACAGAAAGATGATGACATGTGCAACTAATATTCCACGTGCTAGACACAGGAAGCGAAGGACTGGCAGAGTACAGTGATGGGTAGATCGAGTGAAATTAACTCTGAAATACCATATAGCCCGCATTTTCCAAGTTAAAAATTAGAACTTAAGAGCACATGCTTAGAAGAGAAAAAAACACAACTCGTATCAATGAGCTTTCAGCAGAATAGAATTGTTCCAGAAAACAAGAGAAAATTTGCATTTTAGTACGAGGAAAATAAAAGTGTCCTTCGGAAAAACACACATGCCCAATTTACTCCAACCGTCTAAGCCTCTTAATTAAACTATAAACCACATTCGCATTACTCAGTGATGAACGCCGCATCATCTTCATCTAACTGAATCAAATGGCACTGTTAGCAATAATGTAGCCCTCGTCTTCGTGTAAAATATCGGCACACTTTTAACACGACGTAAACGTCCTGGGTACGAATATAAAGGGACTCTTAATTTTAGCTATGACATTGGCCGCCATGTTTGCAAGTCTGAGGAGATCACAGCGCATATTACGGTGAATTTTGAGTGACTTGTTAGGATAGCGCTATCATATAGCGTTATTATCCCTGTGGCAGTTTACTCCAAGCTACGGCAATCAAGAATCTCAGTTATGGTATTATGCTAAGTCTCCTCTCTTACAGTTGTGTATAACAAGATCATGCGGGCTGTGCTCAACAATTGGCTCAGTTCAGATGATCGCGTCCTTGGGCCATGACGTCAAGCCCTCGGCTTTGTCTCCTGTATCCTCTATAATTGAATGGTAGGAGACCATAAGAACCCAGAACACTGTTTAAAATGCACACTCCAGTGCCTCGACAGACTCACGGAGTAAGATTTAATTAATTGCTTGAGGATTATAGTTGTACTCTATTCAGTATACGAGCTAGCATTGGACTTCTCATTATGATAATCTGTAAAACATGCTACTTCCCTTAACAAAATGCTTGCCTATTGATAGCCGCGGTTTATACAATGAACTAATTGTTGATAAAATGAGCGATAAATACTCTATGAAACCTGTTAAAATTAAATGAGCTTATTGTATACTCAACAAAATATCTCGTTACCGATTGGTCAGTGAGGAATGCATAGTATGGGATTTCCGTATTGCACTCTCTCGAAATTTGAGCTTTAAAGTTAAAGTGCGTAACTTTTTAAAATACTGTAGTAAAGGTTTGTAATAAGGTTTGATTTGCCAGTCACAATTATTCCAAACCGTTGAAAAGCGTTTCGAGTAATGTGCCCTTTGGACGTACAAAGTAGCTTTAGAAAGCGATTTTGTTGAGGATATAATAAACAGGAAATCGCATGCTCGTGCAATGCTTTGAATGGTTTTCAAATTGCACTCGCTTACGGCTCGTGGAATTACGAAAACTTTCAAAACATCACTCGTGCCCATAAATCAAGAAATGCACTCGCGTTAATGCGATTTCCTATACATAAACACCGCAACAATGGCGGTTTTTATGCTAGAGACGCAAAATCCGTCCAGACGAATTGTGCGTCTCCCATGTTATTCGTCTAGTGTCAAGACGGGACGAAGTACAGAAGACACATAATCCGTCTGGGACGAACTTGGGCAAAGATTTAGGCGTCCAGAAGACCTTTCTCTCCAAATTCGTCGTTCAAGACGAATTGCGAAGGATAGTTCGTCTAAACTCATAATGCGTCTTGTGCCCGTCTTCATACTGGAGACGCAAAACCAGACGAAGTACAATTGTTTGCCCAAGGTCGTCCAGACGGATAATGCGTCTCTAGTATAAAAACGGCCAATGTTTTAAATAAATGTTCACTAAAGCGACAGTTACTTACTAGCTGTCGTTCCGTCGGTGCTCTGATTCTACAAACTATCAAACATAATGTGTTTTCGTTTTTGTATCTCCAAAGATGTCAGATAACGTTTCAGTGGTTGATCAACGAGGCTCTGTAGATTCGAGCTGCGAGGATGAAACGTACATTTTGGACATTTTCAGCTACGTGCAGCAGTCTGAAGGCTATGGAGAAAGTGAATCACTCAAACAGCTCTTCTTGTACATTGCTAAAGCCGGGGGAAAAGAGAGATCAACATTTATACAGGTACCCCCTGAGCTACGCCTATTCAAACGATTTCTTATCAATGTACACGGTCAAAGGTTTTGTTTGCTGAAAGGCCCCTCCAAGGGAACCTCAATAAAGTGTATACTTGTATGTTTCTATCCAAAAAATAATAATTCTATTTTTTATTGCAAAATGCAATGGAACTGTCAGGTGGTTAGCCTATGGGAATCTTAAGTTTCATTTGAGCACGTTCATATGTCGCCCTATTTAAACTGGTGTTGTGCAACCCTTGCAGGCCACATATGTAATTTTGGGGGGAGGGTTTTGTTGCAGGCTTTCAGAAGCCACAGTTAACTCTCCTTATTACGTTATGTTGAGTTATGTTCACTTGAATTGTCTTGTGGGTAACCTCCTATTTTTTTTTGTCTCAGGAAGAAAAAGCCAGATTGGGGTTACGCAGAGTCCATTCTGGTAAATTCTGTTGGAAAACGACCGAAGCAGCATGTTTGCTTGTAGCAATACTGGAAATGGGAGACTTCCAAGCTAAGAAAACGGTAATGCCTGTGGCGGTAGCGTTTGAACTTGTGGATCGTTCCAATTTTGTATGTTGTGAAAGGTACATGGAGGTGGCATCCTTCTTTTTTTGGTCTCTTATTCCAAAAACGCCTCCTGGTTGTAGGTATGAATTGAGTCGTGAACCGAGATCCAAACTCGCAGTCATGCGAGAGATATTGCATCAGATTCAGTCTGCTTAAAGTTTGACTGATGCTGCTATTCGCGAGTGTGACTACCTTGGAAAGGTGTTCAGTCCTGGATCAGGGCACATGACTATCAATGAAATTAAACCCTCCCCAAAAGAGTAATCCTGTATCTCTTTCAGACCTGTATTTTCATTGGTCCCTATGACCTGTACCTTCTTTTGTTGTCATATTTAGGGGTATTGTTTGTGTTCCATCATCTATTGTTTTGTTCTCCAATCGTAGACCGCGTTTGGAGAGCTACGGGGTCTCTTCCCCAAGATGCATAAATCTCATCCATTTCAGTTCATCCACATCAGCACTGCCGTTTGAGAACTTCAAGTTGGACAATGTGATATTTGTATGTTCCTTAAAATAAACTTAAGTGCAATTTACCACACTGCAGGTTAAAAGACAAAAGATTAATGAGATGCGATTGACTGAGAAAATGACTTTCACCATGCCTTCTTGCAACGCATCATCTATGAGAGTTGTAGCAAAACTATTCAATGAAGAAGAGATCCTGTTGGAAACGCAGCAGTTGAACGTTTCCCTTTCTATGGTGAGCAATATATTATGGTGTGTTCAGTGCTAGAAGACGAGCACTGCATAAGAAAAAATCTTTCAAGTAGGTTCTTAAAGGGACTACGTCAAGAAGGTTTTGTTGTTTTTGATCAATTCTTTCCAAAAACCGTTACTTGGAGCATTTATTTATACGAACAATGTTCCTGATAAATTATTAGGTGGATATAAAATTAATTTTATCAGAGAGAGCAACCTGTAATAAGGTTTTTGGTGTTTTTTGTCGAGATAGTAGAAAGTAGAAATAATTGGCCCAATTTTTTCAAGTTGCCGAATCCATTTCCATCCTTGACGCATTGGTAGCATCAGACGACAGGAAACAGTTTTAGTGTCATAACAGTCTTAAATAACAAAACTAGACCATTATATTTTTGGATCTCAATTGACGGCAAGACATATTTTGAAATAGCCCCTTTAACTAAGAAAGACAAGAGATTGTGATCTATGACACCTACCTGCCTGAGGCAAATACGCCTAGCTATCGCCACGTTTGCACCATTAAAAAAAAACTATGAAAATGTCTTCCTTGACGATTTAGACTCTCTATAAAGCTCTCTATGAAGCTTTCTAGCTCCGTTTCGTAATGTTTGTTTTTGTTTTGTTTTGTTTTGTTTTGTTGTTGTTGTTGTAGTTGTTGTTTTTTTTTTTTTTGGGGGGGGGGGGGTTATTTACAAGGCAGGAAAGAAAGGCTTCATTGCTAATCATTTGTAGTTTGCGCTTGAAAATACTTTAAATGTTTTCAAAAAGAGTTGATCAAGTAACTGGATTTATTTTGTTTTTTAATTTATTCATTTTCTAGCTCCCTCAGAAAGCTCCAAAGCCGGGAGTTGAACATGACTACATCAGCAGGCAACCCACCGAATCATCTTCATCAACATGACGTTCATGAACAGTTACGGCTTTATAGAACTGAGGATTATTTTTATGAGAAAGAGCGGATCGGTATAATATGAAGACAGAGATTAAATGAGCTGGTGCTAAACAAATTTTACGAATACACAATGTAAAATTTGATTTATAATAATAACTACATTTGCATTGAAATCTTGAGAGCGGAGTTGTTGGCACCAGCGCGAGACCTTTGGTCGGCAGTGAACGTGCAAATGAAATATCGTAAATATTGTAAATATATTTTGCCTACGTAACTGAGAGTAGAAAGTAAACATGTAAGAAGGTAAACGTGTAAGAGACGTGAAAGTAAAAGTAAAACGTGAAAGAAAAACGTGAAACTAAACGTGTAAAAAATAAAGGACACTGTAGTTGTTTTGCTTCTCAGTGCCTTCTAAAATTAAATTACACCTTCAAGTTTTCGTGACGATGTTATCGTGGGAATTTGATCTGTGGGTGTATGTCTGCCGTGATTGATCATAAATGAGTTGTGGTTTCACTTAGCTTTGAGGGAAGTACATATTTGGTGTATTTTTCTTGGGTTATGCCCTCGGTGAATAAATCTTTTTTTTTTTTTTTCTGAAGCATCTCAGCGGTCCGGACCCCTAAATCCTTGAATCTGATTGGCTGATGGCGCGCACAGCAGCGGTCCGGACTGCTCTTAAAATGACAATTTTCACTTACTAAATATTTTAAACTAAAGTAAAACATCAGCGGTGGAATAAAACCCTAATTATTCTACTAAAAGGCGAGTGTTCACTAAATTTTGTTCACAACACTTTGCAGTCGCTTTGGTATTTTTGGAGTTGTTGTTTTTCGTGAACTCAGTGTTGAGACGCTGTAAAACTGAATACAGCTAACTTCAGAGCTCAGGTTTTCGTTTTCTATTCGATATTTCCTTCGGAGTTGAATTTTTTCATTTCGTTCCATTATAGGTCGGCAAATATAGGGAAAAACTGTGCCCTCGGCCTTGAGTTGACTTCGGGCACAGTTTTTGCCCATACGGACCTCCCAGCCGGTGAATAACATTTATATCCCCCTGTTATCTCAAAATAGGCCTTACGTAATATCCTACTTGATAAGTGCATTTTACGGCATGACAAGAAAAAAACTTGGTAGCCAAAAGGTGATGTCGCAAAACACGCCTTGCTTATAACCGGGAATGAGTTAAAACCATCACACGTGACTTGATGTCAGTAAAAGATGTCTTCCCCTTACCCTCTCCCCTCCTCCCCTTCCCTGCATTGAATTGCACGCATTGTACACGTCTATTTATTACTTTTCAAAATAAGACTAATAGGTTCACATGTCGACTGGTGTATTATGTAGTATTATTAAATTCTCAACCTCGGATAATGCAATTCTAGCTTTTTGATTGGTTCACTAGATCTCGGTTACCAGCCATTATACCTGCGTTTGACCTTATGGAAATGAATGCGTCAACGGTCGCTCGGCATAAAATTTTTCACGGAAAGCCAAAAAAAAGCAAGTTTCGTCGACCAAAAAAATGGATGAAAAAAGCAGATTCGGTGAGCTCTCCACAGAGGAAATTCAAGATATTATGGACAAGGCCGTCCCAAAAACAATAAAAAACGGCCACAAAGTTCGGGATGAGATTATTTAACGGTACGTATCAGTTAGGCTTTCCCCAGTATTTTTAGAACTGTAGTGTAAATGTCCACAATAATTACTCTTCCCGATGAGTTTGAGCTTTGAACACTTGAGAACACTGCAGTAAGGTTTTTACCCGTTCAAAGCATTCCGTGAACTTTGGATTACTGTAATTTCAGTTCAGCTGTACGCTTAATTTGCTTCGCTTTTGATTTTTCATTCAACTGTTCGCACGGCGGTGCACGTATCATGTGATCATGATATCATGTTGTTTTGGCGCCCGAAAGTCACATCACTTTCTGGTCGTTGCTTACACTTAAATGAAATTTAGAAAATCCGAAGGTTGAGAATTTAATAAAACAATTATTCCATTCGCGCTTGTTGGATATGAGATTGGTTATAGCCAACTCGGCCCTACGGGCCTCGTTGGCTATTTACCATCTCATATCCAACGCGCGCTCATGGAATAATTGTTAAATATCCATGAATACGAGACTGTGTACTAATTTGTAAGTCTCTTTATTTGAATGGTAATGTCTTTAGCACACAAGGTGCTTATTGTGAGCACTTTAAACCAGATCGACTGTAAAATTTGCGAAAGTTGCTTTAGTTTGAGGAGAAAACTGGAGTACCCAGAGAAAAACCTCTCGGAGCAAGGAAGAGAACCAACAACAACCTCAACCCACCCACGACGCCGGAAGAATCACTGCGCCAATCTGCTTAGATTAGTCCCCCACAGGTCAGCTAGGAAATTAAAGCGAGGGCTCTCCCCATTATATTTGAGGAGCCACACTTCGAGCTCAGTGTAGTCGGTGTTGCACTACACACTCACTAATCGGTTGTGCCACAACATGCGGTATGCTTTTTATCTCAAACGAGCACAACTCAGTTTATCCACTGCACAATTGGAATCAGTTTCTAACTACTTAATCACGCGTCAAAGACAATTAAACCTCAAAGCGATTGATGTATGAATGATTATCACGGTGACTTGGAGATGATACTATAAGTCTGTCTGTTCTGTCGTGAATTGTAATACAAGACGAGTCGTAAATTGCAGTAAGGCAGTTGTCGTGATTTCAGTAAAGTATCATAAATAAGCTGTCGTAAATTGTAATATCAGTTGTCGGGTTTTGTAATAATTCTTTCCAGATAATTCTATTTAATTTTATTTATTATTTTCAGCAACAGGTAACCATCTTTGAATGCAAAATTTTTTCAGTGCTGGCCAATTACCATGACTGCTTGTTTCTTACTGACTAGCCTGCAGTGAAGTTGAAATAGAAAGCATAAGCCAAAGCGCGATCAAATCGCTCGTTTGGAATTGCTATATATAGACTATATATATTCTCCCTCTGGAACAAAAACAGAGGGAAACTAACACAGTTTATTGAACGAGCAACCAAACACCAACCTACAATCAAATTCACGGCGGAAGTTTCAGATACTAAAATAACTTTAAGACTTCTGAGGACGAACTGTTATAAAACACTATTTGAAGAGAAAATAGGAAACTTTAAAACACACCTTGCATTGCAGGGATAGGTTACCCTAAGGAGTTTATCGAAAGTAACCGGTCAGGAGTAGAGTTTCAAGACAGATCGCAAGCCCTCCAACAAAAGCAGAAAATAAACGAATCTTGCCGTTTGTTGCACAGTGTCATCCATCATTTCCAAACTAAATGAAATCCTTATGAGCACATTTTATAGACACAAACCAGCGCTTAGAAAAAATTTTAAAAAAGCGCCGCTAATATCATACAAGAGAGGGCGTTCCCTCAAAAGACATAACCCGTTAGAGCAAAACTATAACAAGGCTAAAACCACGCAAGTGGGAGTCGCGCAGGCCCATCTACATCCCTTTTTTAAAGCTGTACATCAAAAGATAGTTATCTGCTAAAAAAAAAAAAAGAATTATATGGGTAATTTCTCATTTTTAAAGAATTATACAAAACATGACAAATGTTATTACAATTTACGACAGCTTAGATTATTACAACTCACGACAGAACTCCAACCTATCCTCATCTAGCCCTCGCCCTTTAACGCCACGGTCGGGATGAGCAAATCAGGACAACTGATTTAAAGTTAGCCCTAAACTTGAATGCTCATCATATTCCATGATATTTCATTGTTCATTTAATTCGTATGGAGTTCATATTAAAGTGACTGGGAAAAAGCAAAGTTTATTTTGTTCTTCGCTTAGTCAATTAATGATTTCGAGGCAGACCAGAAAAATATTTTCAGCGTTTATTCCAAATCATAAACCAAACGGGAGGCGGGGGGGGGGCGGGGTAGCGTCGCTTGGCCAATTTGCTGGGGCCCCCAGTTATTTTACCCCTGCTACAAGCCTGCTAATTTAGCTGTCTTAAAAGCAGGATGGCCCCACTTCCCGCAACCAATTTTTCTTGCATACCGCCATCCCGCTTCGGATCCTTCTGACATAAAACCCGATCCAGCCCCATTCCTATTTTTGCAGAAGTTATGATTTATTTTGTTGCTATACAGTTTCTTTTCGTTTAGTCAATTTGCAAGTTCATGAACTGTTACGTTCAGTTCAGTAAATGAAAGCAAGTTTTGCTACGTGCTGAACATCATGACATCCCGGAAACTGGTGCAAAGCAATTTTATTAAGAACAATGCCAGTATGTGGTCATTTTTGTTCTAAAACACTCACCAATGAAAAGTTGAACCATTTGATCTAGTGTCGGAAAATCTACTCGTTCATTCCGCTGTGAGACGATGAAAAAAAATTAATAGGTGCTAAAATCGAAGAGACATTTCATTCACCTTTCCTTATTGCAGTCGCGTCCGTTGACGATATTTGTTGCGGCATATCAGCTAATAGGGACCTTTAGATTTGAGTACGAGCACGAGATCGAGTACGAGTACGACTTTTCAAATCCTGTTCGCGTGCTTTAGATGATCATTAGTGACACCAATCTTGTTTCTACAATCTCCGGATCGACTGGTAAGTAACAAGGAAAAGAGAGGGTTCAGGGGAGGTGACTGGTTTGAAATTAAAAATTCGTACTCGTACTCGATCTCGTACGCGTATATTCCCTGTATCCGGCTGGCCAATGAAAATGCCGGAAATATAAAACCCGCAGTACAGTTTTCAATAAACTGCTTTTATTATCTATAATTCACATTCACTTCTGTTAAAAGAAGGAAGAGCATTGCCAACAAACAAAGTGTGTCTTTACATAAGTTTGTTTCAGCAACTAACTGTTTGGTTCATGTATACTTCATTAAACCAGATCAGTATTTCGAGTTTCACGCGTCCATCTTCTGAGAACTAAAAATTACGCCACAGCGTTGCAAAAGCAACTGAGCGAAAGGGTGAATTCGTAGATTTACGAGCCGGATTTGCTGCAACTTTGATGATGCCTTGGCGAAATAAGCGACGGGCACAATAAAAACTGAGCTTGACCTGTATTCGATATTAAACACCCTGTCGTCCACTACTGGGTAAAAATGGTAAAAATAGCAACATGGCAAGCTTTACAATTGAAAATGTTCCTAGAGAGCTCAAAAGCTATATAAATAAATATATCTTAAATGTTCTTTTTTTGTTCTGTTCAAAGGTTTTGATGTCTGATTTGTCTTCAATTTGTACACTTCTTTGGCCGTCTTAAGACTTGCAAGCTTCTAATTTAAAAGTATCACCAACTGTTAACTTCTTTAGCACACAGGTTTTGAAAAACATCAAATATGCATTTCTTTGAGCCATTCTGCTCAAGCCGGCTTCCTTGTCATATAATGCGGATCATGATGTTTGAGCATTGAACCTATAACAAAATGAAATAACATTAATCATCGGCTTCTAGGCAAGGATCGCCAAAGGAAAGGAGAAATATGTTTACTCTAACCAGTTGCAAACTCGAATTAGAAGCAAACACAAGTGAGTAGTTACGTAAACAGTGAAACCAGGTGGCATATTTTCACTAAGTGAGGCAAGATCGTCATGGTGGGCATAATCCCGTGAAGGACTGACAGGTCCAGTCATTGTGGTGATGCTCTGATCGTTGATCTAATAAGTCAACGATATCGTGATTGGTCGTCTGTCCAGGTAAGCCATGTTGCACATTCCGATCCAGAGCCGATCCGTCTTTCAACAGTAAACATTAGTCGGCTGTTGTTTGTTGTTGGTGTCGGCAAAACGTTGCGTGAGGTTTGTTGGCCACGGTTCAGCGGTGTCTGTTCTAAGTTAGAAAACCAACTTTCCATTGCGATCCGTGAGTAGTAGTTAGTAGGGTAGCTAACGCATTCACACTGGAGGAGTCCCAGTCGATTTTGTCAGTCACGTTCAAACTCTGCCAGTCTTGCCGTTATAGGTGGCCTGACAGTCACAGCAACTGACTTTGTCTCTCCTTTGGTTCGTCTTTCTTAGACTGACTACACTCACCCGGACGATCGCAGTTCACCGGCTTAGTTACAAAAAATTGCACGTGTGAGGCGCCGCCGAAACAAGCAACTCAATGATTAAACGATGTAAATTTTTAGAATCAAAGCTAACACAAAATCTCTGTCGAGGAGACACCACATCTGTTGCTACATAATATTCGTGCCTCTGACTTTTGTACCTGCATTCTCTATCCCTTAGAGTTTTGACCAGTTATTCAACAGCAGATCATTCCTCGGATGAAAAGCGCTAGCCGCTAAGATGTTCAAAACATTTCCAGTTTCCCTTGATGCTGTAAATAGGGTTATTTTCTAGCTGGTAAAATAAGGACTGTCAAACCCTTTCAAAGTGGGGAAGATAGGAAGCCTTGTAGTACGGTTGCCTGCTAATGGGGTAACACTTGCAGAAACCTCATGAAAGCTTGTCGTTTGAGCCGGAGGGATCTTTGGAGTTTCAAGCCAGAAAACGAAGAAAAAAAGTGAAAGGTATTGGCAACCACCCACTAGCGTCTATAACAAGCAGAAGAAAGAACAACGAAGGATAATCAGTTATCAGACTATTTTAACCACTTATTAACCGAGAGTGAGGCCTTTACGGAAAAATCTCAAACTGAGGCCTTGCCATATATTAGCACATATCGCTCAATAAAGCAAGGGGGAGGTTTGAGATTTTCCCGGAAAGACCGAGGTTATTAAGTTGCTTACTACATGGCTCTAAAAAGAAAGAGCTAAAAGTTGCTTTGTGTTAATTTGCTTTTGCATAATTCGTATATTTGGGCATTGCGGGAGAATATTGCCCTAGTACATAGCCAATCAGAGCGCGCGTAATATCGGTCACAAGCACCAGCCATACAATGATGAGCAAGCAGTTAAAGTTTTCTTTTTTAAGTGTCTTATCTTACTTTTTGAATAATAAAGTTGGAAAAAATCAGTGTCCACATTCGGTAAATTCTTCGATGGATGAATCATTTCTTGACCTTTCTCCTACAAAAATTGATGAGAAAAATTGCTTTAATTTATTTGCATTCTGAAGTAGTTTATTTGTAAGAATCATATCTCACGCGATTTATTAAATAGGTTCGAACTTAACCCAGGGAAAGTTGTGCGTAATTTCGTAATGAATTTCCGTTGATAAACATATTCCCGAGGGTAACAATAAAATCTTTTGCCAAATCCTTTACTTCTTTCGAACAGACAACCAAACAAAAATGGAGACATTTTTCGTCATTCTCCAATTAAAACATAAAGATCGTCTACTTACTCGTTTGAAATATGCCACAATTTCAGATATCGCGGTGTCCTGTTCATGGGACGCTGTTATAACGCAGAAGAATGCCTGACTCGTCCTGTCCACGTGACTGATTTGAAAATGGCAGCAAGGAAAGTCTGTCGAGTTCTCAGGCGAATTCCATGCAGCAGTTGATTTTATCGTCTGAAATGTTAAACAAATCAAAACATCGTCATCATGAAAAGGCATTTATTTCCCTGGTGATCCATGATGAGTGTGACAATAAAGTCCAAGGATGCAAAAAAAAGTCGTTTTTTTTTTCAAGGAGTTGGTTCGGGGGGTGGGGGGGGAGGCAATTTGAAAAAGCAATGAGAACAAAGAGAGTACTCTCAGCGAACGAGCATTGGGATCGAACATTGCATGTACATAAAAGAGGTACGTACATGTGACTATACTCTCTTTAACTTGGTCTGCAAAAAAGAGCATTACCTTGTGTTAATTGCAATTCCTTTCCTGCTCCAATTTCTAAATTTGACTCTTTCTGTGTCACTACCCGGCGTCTTTGTCTTTATTCTGACCACACCTTTTTACTTTGCTACAGTATGATTTCACTGAAAGTCTCACTTTGAAATCTTAGAATTGTTTCTACAATTTCTGTGTATACCTCCTCTGTTGCTTTCTTACCTTCACTTCGCTTCCTTTGATGTTCCATGCTTGTTGTAATGAGCTCAGTTCAATTCTGATATCTTTCTTGCTGTTGGACACAAACATTCCAGCCAGCGGTACCAATAATCTGTGACCTGTTTCCTCTTCTTTATGACACACTTGCTGTTTGTCACAAAACGCTGTGTTAGTTGTGTCGTTGTTTTTTCCAACGACAACTTATCACTTATCATGACTTCTGTATATGCATTGTGGGATTGGTAAAGTTTTATAGTCTCTCGATTCAATTACTCAATCAATCGTTCGATCAATCGATCAATCAATCAATCAATCAGTCAGTCAATCAATCAATCAATCGTCTTTATTTGAACACAATGGAAGTTAATTCTTTTTCTTTTAGAGTTGTGTTCGACTAAATACAGTTAAAATATCGATACCAAGTACGAAATGACTTCTGTAACATCACCATGCACTACAATGAAATTCATACTTGCTACTTTTTAAAGTTTTAATTATAAATCGCCGATACCTAATAACACGTAATAACAGAATGTCAAATTGAAGAGCCTCCTTACTTTAATAGTCGTGAATTCTGCCGCTTAGTCTCTTTGTCTGAATGCGTGAGCTCTGGTTATATTTAATGTCAATAAGGCAATATTTTATAAAATGTTTTCTTAAGAAATTTCAGATCAAAAAGAAAAGTCTCAAAGGCAAGTTTTTAGCTCTCCCATAGTGCACTGGATTTCGCAGCTACGTCAGAAAAGTGGACATGAGCTGTCATCAACACAGGGCACGACTGGACCTCATTTTTCGATTATTGGACCTGAAAAGAACATGCTTTTGAAGTACATTCAACTTTCTCATGCCGACAACTTCTCATAAGCGACCACTTTGCATAATAAACGTTTTGTTCCTCATTCAATTACTGTTTGAAAAACTCTCTCGTAAGCGTCCACTACTCAAAATTCCTAAGTGACCACGACCACTCTCAAGGCAAAAAATTTGGCATATTCTTTTGGTCTGTTTCAAGTAAGCGAGCAACCAACATGATCACGTATGATCACGTATGATCGTTAAGTTCAGTTTTTAATAGCGGTGACCCGGAGTGCCGACAGATAATAACAGCCTACATACAAAAAAAGATGGCTATTATTAAATCTGTAGTTAAACAGGAATTATTACTGACGAGCGGATCTGTTTCAAAGTTTTAACAGTAGTATGATAAGGTTTCCCAGACGATGTGAAATATGCCAGTGCTTTCAATCTTTTCCTTATTAGTCTAGTTTTATCTAAAAAGGCATTATCTCTATGTAATTAGTTAATCAATTCAGTTTTAAGTTTAATTTTGTTTTATTTTTCTCGTAAGCGACCACCTCCCTAAGCGACCATGTTGTCGTCCGCCAAGTGTGGTCGCTTACGAGAGAGTTGACTGTACCTTGTAAGCTGTTGTTGTATCATCTACCAGGTAAACGCAAATCTTCCAGTCTCTTCCTTGAGTGGGTGTTTTGCCAAAGATCATCATTTGCATTCGTTTCTGATCATCTTTTCCAGGTTTTCCAAAAGCTGCGATTTCAAGGTCTTCCTTTAGTCTCGGGAATGTCACTTTAATGTCGTTATGTTTGTGTTCTACTTTGGCATCTGGGTAAACATCCCTTACGTTTCTCCAGCCGCCTTTCTTTTGAGCTGGCTTTGCTCCAAAATTGCTTAGACTTCGGCATTTAACATCGATATTCCATTTGTTTCCAGGTATCATCAAACAGCAGTGTTCAATCAGGATCGTTGGAGAGGGGCAACGTCCCTTAGAGATTTTGTAACGGCCACTGACCTGAATGGTGGATGGTCCAGGGTCGTCCTCGATCTGTCCTTCTTGAAGAGAAATAGTTTGTTATTCATATATATATTTCTTATACATTTCTTATATATATTAATGATATAACTGATGACATTCAGTCAAAGTGTTTACTTTACGCCAATGACACCTCCTCCCAGTTCGAAGTCGTTGCTTCGCTTGAATACTGCGTTGACATTGAGTAAAGATCTCGAATCGATACAAAAGTGGGTAGTGAAATGGTTTGTTATAAGTAATCGTAGTAAAACAGAATGTATGACGTTCTCATTCAAACGGATAAGACCGATGCACCCAGACCTTCTCTACAGTGGAAAAAAATTCTGAAGTTTCTAAGTATACTCATTTAGGCGTAACACTGAGATGGAGAGCTCATATATTTAGCGTTCATCAAGAAGCTAGTAAAAGGTTAAACATGTTGAAGGGAATCCGGTATAAAGTAGACAGGGATACACCCAGAAAGTTGTACAAATCGATTATCAGACCTGTTATGGAGTATGCCAGCTTACTCCGACGGATGTGCTTCGGGGTGGCTGTAGTGATGGTGAGAGTGAACTTCTTGAATCGAATCAGTTCAATATGAAGCTGCGAAAGTCGTCAGAAAAGGTGCCATGAGGGGAACAAGTAGGGTTCGCCTTATGGCAGAAAAGGTTCGGAGGAAATGAAAGTAAGACGCGCTATGCATAAACTGTTTTGCTACTTTAAGATTGTAAGTAATTTGAGCTTGTCTTATCTTAAGGATTTGCTCCCACCTAGAGTCTGTGAGAGAACTCAATTAACTCTTCGATCCTCTCAAAATTTTACTTATTTCCTGTGCGGACAGAGTGCTATAAGAGGTCTTTCTCCCCTTCCACAACCAAAATGTGGAACGATATTGACTTGGAAATTCGTGAATCAGCTGATACAAGAGAGCGTTAGTTAACTATTACAATGTTCCAGAGTATTCAATTCTTTGCCTTTTGCCCATTGTTTCGGCGCGAGGGCAACCAAAACAGAACTTCGTCAGCATTGTATTTGACATTTATTCTTTAGTTGTAAATATCAATGCTAAGAGGACGGGAAACACAGCGTCAATGAATTCGAAAAAGGTACGAGAATGAAGATAACTGACGAAATTAACATAACGTGAGAAATAAAAAAGCGTACGGCAAAAGAGATGCAATTAAATGTCTTAAATCAAAAAGCCGAAAAAAGCCGAAACACCCATTCCTCTGCAATTCCACCAGACTGTAGCTAGATGTTTGTGTTCTTAACTATTATCAATTTAAGATCGTAGTCTGTAGCTGTGGTTTTGACGATGAAACAAAAACCCATTCCTTTTAACAATGCCCTAATTATGCTGCCCACAGACCTGATTTGCTCACTGCTGCTGCTCGTATTCTTGGGTTGCACGTGACGTCATCATTTTCTAAAATCCCAAACTAAAGACCCACCAAAGTTGTTGTCTTTATCAGGCATGGGAGGGATAAATTTATGCCTGTCTAACAACTTTTCAGCTCAAGAACATGCTTCGTCTAAAAACATGCGGTGAGTCATGAGTTATGGCGGTGCGTGACATAAAGCTATGAACGTTTTTATCGAAAAATATATACTTATTTCGGGATATTTAGCCTTTTAAGAAGTTAAAGTATTAGGAAAAGGGCTTATTTAAATGTTTGCTTGATCAGTTCAGATAATCAGCCGCCTAGATAGCCAAAGTAAGTTCCAGATGTTTACGCTATTTTACGGCCGCCATGTTGGTGTTCCTTGGAGGTACACCAACATGGCGGCTCCATACTGGGCTCTGTAAATTTGTGCAAAATATTTCGACAAATCTTTGAAGATTGGGAAAACGTACAGACCTGAAACTTGGAGAAGTGTCTTAATTATTAATCTCCTATAACATTATAATTTCTTGAGCGTATTCACTGAATGGTTTTCGAATTATTTTTTAATTGCGTGACGGCGCAACCCAAGAATTGTTACTGATCAATGGTTTAGATATCCTGAAGAACAAAAAAATTTGAACTTTTTCTGTCAGTTCGGTTCAACTGAAATGACGAATAGTGAAAATATTGACATTTTCTCTCATGTTCAGCACTTTATAAGAGAGGCTGTCTGACCGTTTTACTTTTTCTTTTTCTGTTCATTATAACTAACTCATTAACTTTATTAATAACTAACTTAATAACTAACTTCAGTATTACTTAACTCAAATCTTGTGTCCGCATCCTATCAGGGGCACCCAACGAGCAAATTAAGCAAAAATACCTTTGAGGGATATTTCTAGGCTCCTTGTAATGTTTAAAGACTGTTTAAAGAGTTGTTTTAATCAGCTAGAAAAATTTGATCTGTTCGGATTTCTTAGCTGAAAATTGAAGTGCCCGAAAACTTTAGGGAATGAAATCTTCATTTCAGAAATTGCTAGCCGAATGTTACCTTCGAAGAACTTCTCTGCGAACTATTTGCTTACCCGAAAATGCTAAGCGACCTTTTAAAGAGCCAAAAATTGCAAAAATATTCCTTCCGAAAATCTAAGGGATTATTTTCCCCTGGATTACCCTTGTTGCGAATCTTTTAGGTGATGTTTTAGGTAAGAAATCAGTAGCTTTTTGGCAATAAATTACCCGAAAGTCTTAGAACGGATTGACTCTCCCGAACAGATATTTCATCGAAATTTCTCGTTGGGTGCCCCTGATCCTATCTTTTTAGGTGCCGCGTTTGTCATCGACAACTTAAATAGACCCCTAAATAGTTTCCCTTTTAGAAAGGAAAACTACTTTGATGTCGACGGCTTTATATTTTTCACCATTTTCATTTTTGCCAACTCTCCTGGATTATCCAGAAAGGGGGGGAGGGGGAGGTCCGACAGCATTGAACGAATTTTCAGTTGAGAGTCGGTAAGATTAAGCGGGTTGGGTAGGGAGGATTCGCGCAGAAAAAAAAACAATAATCATGGCACGAATTCAACAGAAAAATGTTGTAAGTCTCGTCAGTGTTTTTTACGTTGAGTAGAATTTAGCTATTTTAGACAGCAACCTGAATTAATGGTCAAATGATTATACTCGGCCAAGAAGCCGTCATTGTCCCAAAATATCGGGACCTCCGCCAATGTCATCTATTGCATTGCCAGTACCTTATGCAAAAGGTTATACATTGGTGAGACAGGAAGACACTAGGGGTGCTTACCATTTACACGGAAAACCCGGAAATTCTGGTTGGGAATTCAAATGGTACATACCATTCCGTTTGTAACGTTTTAGAAATTATGGGCCATCGGCTTAATCAATGCATATTTTCTGCTGTTTTTGAGCTTTCCAATTGATACTAGTACATTTTGTGATTTATCCATTTTGCGTTTAGACAAGCTGCATCATTAAATATTTACACCTAAAGTTTCCACCCGGATGGATCGTGTAAATGGTAAGCGCCCTAGGTGACCGATTCTGCGATGTCAATGACAATGACGCATCCAAGCCAGTCGCTCGTCGTTTTAATCTTCCCAACGACTCCAAACAACACATGGCGAACTGTGGGCTTTCCTTACATCTGTCATAAATCGTGTATTTACATATTCTTTTTATTAGTATAACCGGAAAAGGAGAGGCATCGAATCTGTCATCAGTAGTAACTGTTGCCAATCAAACAGAAGAGAGAATAGTAGGATGTGTTGTAATCGAACTAAGGATATTGTGAGAGAAATATATCTGTTTAATGAACGAATTTGTATCTTGAGTGAGTGATTTGAGCGCAAGATTCATCGGGAAACCTTTTGGGTTGACAAGCAATTATCGAATTCCCAACACATCAAGGAACGTACCACGGAAAGCCGCAAGAAGCTAGAACATATTCCAAATCGGCATACTTAATCCCCACGGTATTGACGAACGCTTAATGTATTCCTGTTTCTCGTGTTGCTATGTTACCACCAATAGCGTAGCTCCATTTTAAACCACACACGGCCCATATTTCCTCGATTCGCTCTGACGAAGGGCTAAAGCTCGAAGCGTCAGCTTTTAAAATCAACTCCGTTGATAAAACCAAATTTTTGTGTCAACTCCCCCACTGACATAGCACCACAGTTTCTTTAGAAACGAACCCCTTTATCCAAGGAGCTGTCTGCTGACATTGCTGAAAACATTTTTTTCGGATATTAGGTTCCAACGTTGAACTTCACATGTACCGAATCTAATGCAAATGAGGGAAAACAATAGATTTTCCTCATTTGCACTAGATTCGGCAAGGGAAATTTGCATTTCTCTTCTTGACAATTCAGTTTCTTAGGTCCTTTTAGAACTTTTTTGCAACTCAACTAAGCTATATATGTTTTTAACGACATTAGTACTCACCCATTGCAAATGACCTCCGAAGCGTGACAGTACTAGCTTGCGCGCTGCAATATCTTTTGGTGTACTGTGTCGACTACAAATGTTTCGCTTTCTTTATTTTGAATAATGCTGACGCATCAGCGCTATCTGCATGGCATCACCTTTTCAGATTAGTTTATTTTCCTTTTGTCCAGCAAAATCGTGTTGTCAAGTCACCCAACCTAGTTTGGACGGATGTCTTGATATTTCAAGTGCCTGACCAATAAAAAGGCAGGGAATGCTGCTGGGGGTTTTCCCGTTTTGTGATTTTGGCAACGTTGCACATTCCAGACCTGATACCCATTGTCTTCTCTTAACATTAACCTTGGGCCGTTTATCATCGCATAACCTTTCATATAACCACTCACAAACTCGAATTTGTTTTTCAGCAAAAACAATCCAAAATTACTAGTAAGCAAAAAATGACGGATTATAGTAAGAATTGAGTCAAACGCAGCTTGATTAGGTCCAAGGAAAACAGTATCATAAACCACCACAAACAACTCACCTCGTTGGAAATCAAAAACTTCAACCCAACAATGCCCTTCATGTCGGACAGCGTTCAACAACTGAACCTTTATAACCGATAGGGAAGGTATTTCATTTTTTATCAATTGTTGCTTACGATAAGGTGTTTTTATCCATCGAAACTGAAAGTGCTTTTTCAGCGGATCAACAACAATGGGGGAATCCCCAAATCTGAGTAGCAGAAACAATTCCATGACAACTGAGGGTACATGTCACGAGATTTTTTGCTGAAATATCAAATATTAAAGCATGAAGCTTATTTTTGACACCTCAATAATAAAATAAAGTCTTCCCATACAAAAGTAACAATAAAGACTGATACGAATCCCAGAAAAATTGACGGCTCACATCGAAAACAATGGGGTACCCTTCATAGTTACCTGTCAATCTTAAAATAGAACTGTTACATAATTAGGAGAGTGTTCGGTCTTCTTGTGCCTAATCTAATCAGAGCAACAGTACAAGCATTGGATAAGTTGCATTTACGGTTGCGGTTACCAAACGTCTGTCGAGTGAGAAAGCAAACACATACGATACCGTGCGAAAACAAGACAGTAAGAAATCACATCTACTGAATCTTCGCTCGTCCTTTCACATGAAGCACCGGCCAAGAAAGGCAGATTGTGGGCAACCGGTGAGGTGAGAGAACGTTTTCAAGACGGGAATCGCCCTTTCAAAGTACAACTATTCTTCTCGAAAACGGTATTAAGAACGTAAGTACTCCCTTTCTGTTTTGAATTTTGCTTTAACTCTTAATTTGTTCGAAAAGATTTATTCTGTCTATAAACTGCGAGCAGTACTCCTCGGGGTGTGTCGCCCGGCTCTCCACATCCTGACCCTATTTCAGACCAAAATATGCCATTTTCAGACGTGGCCTAGTCAGTTCCAAATTTCCCCACTGACTCTGTCGTAGCGTAGTTAAGCTTGGCATAAGTGCCGAAGTCGAGAATTGGTAAAATTCAGCTCAAATGATATATTTTGGTTTCTTGTCTAGTTTCCCTAGAACACATTTGGAGTTGAAATGACAAAAACGTTTAAAAGCTCTCGTGAAAACCATATTCGATTTCATACCATAACGGCTCAAAAACCATACCTTTTGGGGTGGCACATACCTATATAGTTTATACAGGGGAGCACTGCTCCCCCCCCCCCCCCCCCGAGTTTCTCCTGCACTACCCGAGACCAACTGCTCGTAGGGTATATTGTCTAATAAACAAGCAGCCTTTTGATATGAGGACAAGTCAGCTCTATTCTGTGGAGGATCTCATATCAATACCATTGTTCCGATGACACTGTCAAGTTATTACTGAGTTGTTCGTTTTAAAAGGTCCTAAAGAATGTCGCGTGTAAACTTCCCTAACCCAATGTCTGAGATATTTAAATCAGTCACGACACCGCTCTGTGTGGGAAAAAAAGGAATAGTACTTGTTTTTAATCATGAATAAATTTAATTTTCATGAAATAACTTAATCTTTTCCGCAACGGCGTGGTAAAAAAATTATAGTGACTAAATGAAGTTCGAAGAAATGTTTTGTCATTTTCTCCCAAATCTATGTAAAAACAGAATGGTTATGCAAATGATAGGTCCTCGTGTCCTAGGGGAATCCCCTGGTTCTTTCGCTTTCGCAAAGTCACAAGACAACCTATTTCCCTTATAAGTTCACAAATCCGCATCCTCATTTGATTCAAACGAGGCAACGTCTAAGCCACCTACAGCTATAAATGTTTGATGTGCGTATAGGAAACTGAAGTGGAGGTAAGTTCCTTTGAGGAGCTTTATATTTTAAGTTTATGGTGATCACTGACGAATAGAAAACACTGCGAAGTCTATTTACGCCCATAATTCTAAAATCATGTAGAATTAATACAAGAAATAAGGAAGGTGAAGTTTTAATGATATTATTTGAACTCTTTGGTCTTTAATAATTTTAAGCTATAGTACAGGCAGAGTAAATGTAACAGATCTTGAACGGCTACAACTAATATTGCAAGGTAGCGATTTTGTCTTGTATTGATCACAAAACTAAACAAAATCAATTATCCTATGAATCAAGAAGAACAGATATAATGTATAATGAAGAGCTTATCAAGTATTGAAATTCCGTTGTATCGGCCGCACAACATAAGCTGTAAAAAAACTAGGTTCTGTGAGGTTTCTAATTATACCACATCGTAAAATTAAAAGTAGCAAAATCTCACTTCAGTCAGTATAATCACAAGCTAGAGACTTTCGTTTTAAAACAATGATGGCAAATGGAGTCCTTGTTTGAAATGACACGCGCCGTAATTTTCTACACGGTATAGTTAGAGAACGAAGATGATCACAAAAGATGTCTTGAAGTTCGTTAAATTTAAATGGAAGATGCTCGACGGACATACCCCACTGCCCACATCTATAGCTTCCCACGCAGTTGCGTTTTCAGGGAAAACCATCTTAAAAACGACTATGTGGAATTTAGGCTGTCTGTCATCTATATGAAGGCTATATGTTGACACAGTAAGCTTTCCAGTTTCAAGACTGCAGAGGTCTTCTGTGAAGCAGTCTCCCATGGCATCATGGCTCTATCTTGCTGGCTGTGTTCAGCACCTTGTCTCAGTAATTCAGATGATGATGCTTTATTTGGTGGTGGAGTCAGGCTTTGATGTTTGGATCTAGGCCTCAGTAGCATGCTGCACCATATCATAATGTACTGGTAGATATGCGTGTATGTATGTAATGTACTGGGACATATGCGAACCCACGATCACTGTTGAAATAACTGAAGTGTTCTGTTCTCGAGCTAGCTTACTATAGCTAATGCATATAGAAAATCGTACTGAGTAACCTGCTTAGTCTCTCAGAAAACCTCAATCTCCATATATTACCCTGATTACTTTTCAAAACTGCGGAGTTAAACTACCCACAGGGCGACTCCAAATAACGTCAGCGTGTGAACTATTGGAGTCATGTATAAATATTATTGTGGTCTGTTATTTTCTCCAAGAAAATAATCTGGTTAAGTTCGATTATTAGTGCTTCCAGTTTCCAAGGATATCTGTACAAGCCTTTCCGTAAAGCTCCATTTTGCATGTATTTTGCATGTTACACTTAGCTTGTGGAATTAGAGAACATACTTGTTTCTCAAACGGAACTTTGAGGTACTGTAGTTTTTAGGCACAGAATGGCTGGTCACGTGGACATAACTCGCCCAAAAGACAAAAAGATGAAAGGCTAAGAGAGAGAAATAATAGATACACCAGATTGACCGCTATACACGGTGCTCCAAGTAAAGTTGCTAAAACAAAAACCATCAAAAATAAGCCAAACGGTTTCTAAAGAGACAATTACTAATCGTTTTAGCTGTTTCGATAACATTCATCAGTCTAGAGTGAGTGACCAGTAGTGTATGAAATGTTGAAATATTCATTAAAATTACCAATCAAATACAAGTTGTCCAGGAAAGGACAGTAAGTCAGTAAGGAAATATAGCACGGTAGCTCAGTAGACTCATAGTGACTCTTTTTGTACTTGGCTTCCTACAGAATCATGTCAGACAACATCCCATTGGTTAAACAAAGAGTCAGTGCAGAATTATACAATGAGAATGAAAAGTATATCCTGGACATTTATAGCTGCGTTCAGCCAGAACACCACGGACGCAGTGGGTTACGAAAGCAGATCTTGTTGTTCATAACAAGAGCTAAACAAAACAACCGATCTACTTTCCTGCAGGTATGCATGCTTAATTTGAGCCAATTTGTCATTTTGTAAATCCATAATTAACTTCATTTGCCTTCAAAACGGTTTCTGTAGGAAAGGAGTTACTTTTGGTTTTGCTAATAAGCCGTCCATCTATCAGTTTCAGGGCCAGTAGGTTGGCACAGGTAGCACCTTGAGCGTACAGTATCAAGACCCTTAAGGAAATGTCCACTTAGTCTCTAAACAATATTATTCAAAGGCAATGAGTTAAATTAAATTAACTACTTTTTAGATTTCTGGTCCCCTAAAATTTAAAGCTACAACCTATTAGGCAGTGCATACGGTACTGGGCGATTACTTTTTTTTGTTGTTGTTGTTTTAAGGAGGCAAAAATCAGCTTGGGAATGATTAAAGTCCACTCTGATCAATTTTATTGGAAGAGGACAGAGGATGCTAACGCTCTAATTGTGAAATTGGAAGCAGGAGACTTTGAAGCCGTAAGAAAGGTAAACATGTCATTCCGTTAAGAATATAATTATTCCAATAAATAACATGACTTTGTAATCCTACCTTTATTGCCTTCAATGTTTTTCCTTGTTTCGTCCTTGCCTTAATTCTTTAGTAGTAGTGGTATTGGTAGTGGCAGTGGCAGTGGTAGTGGCAGTGGTAGTGGTATTGGCAGTGGTAGTGGTAGTGGTATTGGTAGTGGTAGTGGTAGTGGCAGTGGCAGTGGCAGTGGCAGTGGCAGTGGCAGTGGCAGTGGTATTGGTATTGGTAGTGGTAGTGGCAGTGGCAGTGGCAGTGGCAGTGGTAGTGGTATTGGTAGTGGTAGTGGTAGTGGTAGTGGCAGTGGTAGTGGTAGTGGTACTGGTAGTGGTAGTGGTAGTGGCAGTGGCAGTGGTAGTGGTAGTGGTATTGGTAGTGGCAGTGGTAGTGGTAGTGGTACTGGTATTGGTAGTGGTAGTGGTAGTGGTAGTGGTATTGGTAGTGGCAGTGGTATTGGTAGTAGTAGTGGTAGTGGTAGTGGTAGTGGCAGTGGTAGTGGTAGTGGTATTGGTAGTGGTATTGGTAGTGGCAGTGGCAGTGGCAGTGGCAGTGGTAGTGGTATTGGTAGTGGTATTGGTAGTGGCAGTGGCAGTGGCAGTGGCAGTGGCAGTGGCAGTGGTAGTGGTATTGGTAGTGGTAGTGGTAGTGGCAGTGGTAGTGGTAGTGGTAGTGGTAGTGGTAGTGGCAGTGGCAGTGGCAGTGGTAGTGGTAGTGGTAGTGGTATTGGTAGTGGTAGTGGCAGTGGCAGTGGTAGTGGTATTGATAGTGGTAGTGGTAGTGGCAGTGGCAGTGGCAGTAGTAGTGGTAGTGGTATTGGTAGTGGCAGTGGTAGTGGTAGTGATAGTGGTATTGGTAGTGACAGTGGTAGTGGTAGTGGCAGTGGTAGTGGTAGTGGCATTGGAAGTGGTAGTGGTAGTGATAGTGGTATTGGTAGTGGCAGTGGTAGTGACAGTGGTAGTGGTATTGGCAGTGGCAGTGGCAGTGGTAGTGGCAGTGGTAGTGGTATTGGCAGTGGTAGTGGTAGTGGTATTGGTAGTGGTAGTGGTAGTGGCAGTGGCAGTGGCAGTGGCAGTGGCAGTGGCAGTGGTATTGGTATTGGTAGTGGTAGTGGCAGTGGCAGTGGCAGTGGCAGTGGTAGTGGTATTGGTAGTGGTAGTGGTAGTGGTAGTGGCAGTGGTAGTGGTAGTGGTACTGGTAGTGGTAGTGGTAGTGGCAGTGGCAGTGGTAGTGGTAGTGGTATTGGTAGTGGCAGTGGTAGTGGTAGTGGTACTGGTAGTGGTAGTGGTAGTGGTAGTGGTAGTGGTATTGGTAGTGGCAGTGGTAGTGGTATTGGTAGTGGCAGTGGTATTGGTAGTGGTAGTGGTAGTGGTAGTGGCAGTGGCAGTGGTAGTAGCAGTGGTAGTGACAGTGGTAGGGGTATTGGCAGTGGCAGTGGTAGTGGTAGTGGTAGTGGTAGTGATAGTGGCAGTGGCAGTGGCAGTGGCAGTGGTAGTGGTATTGGTAGTGGTAGTGGTAGTGGTAGTGGCAGTGGTAGTGGTAGTGGTACTGGTAGTGGTAGTGGTAGTGGCAGTGGCAGTGGTAGTGGTAGTGGTATTGGTAGTGGCAGTGGTAGTGGTAGTGGTACTGGTATAGGTAGTGGTAGTGGTAGTGGTAGTGGTATTGGTAGTGGCAGTGGTAGTGGTATTGGTAGTGGCAGTGGTATTGGTAGTGGTAGTGGTAGTGGTACTGGCAGTGGCAGTGGTAGTGGTAGTGGTATTGGTAGTGGTATTGGTAGTGGCAGTGGCAGTGGCAGTGGCAGTGGTAGTGGTATTGGTAGTGGTATTGGTAGTGGCAGTGGCAGTGGCAGTGGCAGTGGCAGTGGCAGTGGCAGTGGCAGTGGTAGTGGTATTGGTAGTGGTAGTGGTAGTGGCAGTGGTAGTGGTAGTGGTAGTGGTAGTGGTAGTGGCAGTGGCAGTGGCAGTGGTAGTGGTAGTGGTAGTGGTATTGGTAGTGGTAGTGGCAGTGGCAGTGGTAGTGGTATTGATAGTGGTAGTGGTAGTGGCAGTGGCAGTAGTAGTGGTAGTGGTATTGGTAGTGGCAGTGGTAGTGGTAGTGATAGTGGTATTGGTAGTGGCAGTGGCAGTGGCAGTGGTAGTGGCAGTGGTAGTGGTAGTGGCATTGGAAGTGGTAGTGGTAGTGATAGTGGTATTGGTAGTGGCAGTGGTAGTGGTATTGATAGTGGTAGTGGTAGTGGCAGTGACAGTGGCAGTGGTAGTGGCAGTGGTAGTGGTAGTGGTAGTGATAGTGGTATTGGTAGTGGCAGTGGTAGTGACAGTGGTAGTGGTATTGGCAGTGGCAGTGGTAGTGGTAGTGGCAGTGGCAGTGGTAGTGGCAGTGGTAGTGACAGTGGCAGTGGCAGTGGCAGTGGTATTGGTAGTGGTATTGGTAGTGGCAGTGGCAGTGGCAGTGGCAGTGGCAGTGGTAGTGGCAGTGGTAGTGGTAGTGATAGTGGTAGTGGTATTGGCAGTGGCAGTGGTAGTGGTATTGGCAGTGGCAGTGGTAGTGGTAGTGGCAGTGGTATTGGTATTGATAGTGGTAGTGGTAGTGGTGTTGGCAGTGATAGTGGTAGTGGCAGTGGTAGTGACAGTGGTAGTGGTATTGGCAGTGGCAGTGGTAGTGGCAGTGGCAGTGGTAGTGGTAGTGGTACTGGTAGTGGTATTGGTATTGGTAGTGGCAGTAACAGTGGTAGTGGTAGTGGTACTGGTAGTGGTATTGGCAGTGGCAGTGGCAGTGGCAGTGGTAGTGGCAGTGGCAGTGGTAGTGGTAGTAGCAGTGGCAGTGGCAGTGGTATTGGTAGTGGCAGTGGTAGTGGTAGTGGCAGTGGCAGTGGCAGTGGCAGTGGTATTGGTAGTGGCAGTGGTAGTGGTAGTGGTACTGGCAGTGGCAGTGGCAGTGGTAGTGGTAGTGGTATTGGTAGTGGTAGTGGTAGTGGCAGTGGTAGTGGTAGTGGTACACAGCCCTACCATCTCTAAATGTTAGCTATGTAGACAATGTATGCCATTTAACTAATTTAGATGCTGACCTGAATATGCCAGTCGATAGCAATTTCAGTTATTATTCTTTTCATGACTTTCACAGCAATGTTGATATCTCTGAGTGCCTTTCATCTAAACAAGCATTTTCGTTACTTCACTCCAATATCAGAAGTTTATCAGGCAATTTTGAGGCCTTCACAACCATGCTTACTGAGTTGTATTTTCCCTTTTCAGTCATTGGTCTGAGTGAAACCAAAATTAAATTTGGGGAACAGCCCTTAATCAATATTGACCTGCCCGGATACACTTTTGTCTCTCAAAACACACTCTCAAATGCTGGAGGTGTGGGGTTCTATGTTAGAAATGATTTAACTTTCACTGTCCTAGCTGAGCTTTCATGTACAACTGCTGATTATGAAGCTCTTTGGATTGAAATACAAAATAGTCATAGCCACAATGTTATTTGTGGTGTCATTTATAGACACCCTAATGATAATTTAGGTAGCTTTTTGGACTATTTAAATTCTACTGCAGAGTGCATCGACCGAGGGAGTAAATATTGTACAGTTCTAGGTGATTTTAATGTTGATCTTTTGAAAATTGAAAAGCATCAGCCAACTGATGATTTTTTAAACACAATGAGTTCTTTTTGCTTCCAACCTCAGATCTTACAACCAACTAGAATTACAGATCATTCAGCTACACTTATTGATAATATATTCTTCAATTCACTGGAGCATTTCACAATCAGCGGTAATGTAATCTATGACATTTCTGATCATTTACCGAATTTTCTTATTTTTGATAAATTTTCATCTTTATCAAATAATGTTAAGTTATATAAAAGAGATTATTCGCATTTCAATCAACAACATTTATTAAGCGAACTTCAAGTGATTGATTGGCATAGTGTATTTCTGGATCAAGATGCTTCGAATATGTTTAGCACTTTCTATGATATGATTTCTGCCATAATTGATAAGCATATTCCTCTTAAGCTACTTTCCAAAAAAGAACGCAGGTTCCTTTCTAAACCTTGGATTTCTACGGGGCTGAGAAAATCCATATATATCAAGAACAAATTGTATAAAAAATTCCTCAAATCAAAATCTATTTACACTCATGCCAAATTTAAGCTATATAGAAATAAGTTAAATCATTTATTGAAAATATCCAAAAGGAAGTATTATAATAATTATTTTTTTGAAAACATTAGCAATAGTAAAAAAGTATGGAAAGGAGTTAAACAAATTGTTAATTTTAAACCACAGACTAGCACAAAACAAATTAAATTAAGATTAGATGATTGTGAAATTACTGATTCAGTTGAGGTTGCAAATGCCTTTAACTCATATTTTTCAAATATAGGTAATGACTTAGCCAAAACAATTCCCTCAGTAGAAAAAGACCCTAAAGATTACTTACACAATTGTATCCAACCTAGTTTCTTTATCTTTGCCACAACTTCTAGTGAAATTGAAGAGGAAATTTCTAAACTAAAATCAGGTAAATCAACAGGTCCTTTCAGTATATCAGTAGACATCCTCAAACCTTTGAAGACAGTCCTATCAAAACCACTTGAGATAATTTTTAATACTTCTTTTTCATCTGGTATTGTGCCTACTGATATAAAACTAGCTAATATTATCCCAGTTTTTAAGAAAGGCTCCCAAACTTGTTTGTCTAATTACCGTCCGATCTCATTACTTTCTGTTTTTCACAAATTGCTAGAAAAGCTTATGTATAATAGATTGATTAATTTTTTGGAAAACCATCACATTTTATTCGATAAGCAATTTGGATTTAGATCTAAACATAACACTGATCATGCTATATTATCTATAGTGGATAAAATCCAAAATTCAATTGAGGGCCGAGAATATTCATGTGGAGTTTTCCTTGATTTTAGTAAGGCCTTTGATACAGTGAATCATAAAATATTGTTAATGAAACTTGAACACTATGGCATTAGGGGAATTGCAAATGAATGGTTCAGATCATATCTAGATAACAGACAGCAGATTGTCACTGTAAATGGTGTATCATCGGCAAAGTGTGGCACATTATGTGGAATCCCACAGGGATCTGTTCTTGGCCCTTTGTTGTTTCTGTTATACATCAATGATTTTCATAATTCTTCAAAACTGTTTGAATTCCACCTATTTGCAGATGATGCGAACCTCTTTTATGAACATAAAAGTCTTCAGCAACTTCAAGAGAACATTAATTATGAGCTAATAAATATTCATACTTGGCTTTGTGCCAACAAACTTTCTTTAAATATTGAAAAATCAAACTTCATACTTTTTCATCCACCTCAAAAGAAGTTGCAGGACTCTTCTTTTAATCTTAAACTATGCAATAAGCAACTGAAGAGAGAATATTGCATTAAATATCTTGGTATTTTGATTGACTCTCATCTAAACTGGAAAAAACAAGTTGAATTTATAGGTAAAAAAATTAGGAGAAGTATTGGCATCTTATGCAAACTAAGACATTATGTCGATTTGAATATTTTGGTGAAACTCTATTATGCTTTAATTTATCCTTTTTTGACCTATGGAATTCTAATTTGGGGAAATACTTATGACACTACTCTCAAACCTATATTTATATTACAAAAGAAAGCGGTACGCATCATCACATTCTCTAAACTAGATAGTTATTCTAGTCCATTATTTAAATCTCTTGGACTAATTAAGTTTTTTGATATTGCTTTATTTCAAATTGCGTTTTTTATGTACAGATTTCATAATAATCTGCTGCCTGCTGCATTTCATTATTTTTTTACTAAGGTAACAAGTGTTCATAGCTATAATACTAGATTTGCAGCAAAACACTCTTACTATCTTCCCTACGCTAGAACCAATTATGGCAAATTTAATATCCGTTTTCAAGGTCCATCTGTCTGGAATGCTATTGATGATAATATAAAAGTATCATCCTCTATATCAATCTTCAAAAAACGATTAAAGGAACAATATCTCGAAAGATACTAGGGGTTAGTTGCTGTACTTCTTGACTTCTTCTTGACTGTTTTTTTTTTTTTTTCTTTTTTTCTCTCTTGTAGTTTGCTCCCGATTTCACATATTTATAATTAATATATTATATCCCTTATACGTTCTGTGTTCTGTGTTCTGTGTTGTCTTGTGTTTCTTTATTGTGTGTGCCGACCTAAACTAGTAGTTAACATATATATAAACTGGCTGCCTATCATTATTAACCTTTCAGTTATTCTAGGCAGCCAGTGCTCTCCTATTTTATTTTTGTAATTGACAAATGTATTTATACGTAACTTTTCAAAGTGAGAGAATAAAGTTGTTGTTGTTGTTGTTGTTGTTGTTGTACTGGTAGTGGTAGTGGTAGTGGCAGTGGCAGTGGTAGTGGTAGTGGCAGTGGCAGTGGCAGTGGTAGTGGCAGTGGTAGTGGTATTGGTAGTGGCAGTGGTAGTGATAGTGGTAGTGGTAGTGGCAGTGGTAGTGGTAGCGGTACTGGTAGTGGCGGTGGCAGTGGTAGTGGCAGTGGTAGTGACAGTGGTAGTGGTACTGGCAGTGGCAGTGGTAGTGGTAGTGGTAGTGGTAGTGGTAGTGGTAGTGGTAGTGGCAGTGGCAGTGGTAGTGGCAGTGGTAGTGACAGTGGTAGTGGTATTGGCAGTGGCAGTGGTAGTGGTAGTGGTAGTGGTAGTGGCAGTGGTAGTGGTATTGGCAGTGGTAGTGGTATTGGTAGTGGTATTGGTAGTGGCAGTGGTAGTGGTAGTGGTAGTGGCAGTGGCAGTGGCAGTGGCAGTGGCAGTGGTAGTGGTAGTGGTAGTGGTAGTGGCATTGGAAGTGGTAGTGGTAGTGATAGTGGTATTGGTATTGGTAGTGGTAGTGGTAGTGGTAGTGGTAGTGGTATTGGTAGTGGCAGTGGTATTGGTAGTGGCAGTGGTAGTGGTAGTGGTATTGGTAGTGGTAGTGGTAGTGGTAGTGGCAGTGGCAGTGGTAGTGGTAGTGGTAGTGGTAGTGGCATTGGAAGTGGCATTGGTAGTGATAGTGGTATTGGTATTGGTAGTGGTAGTGGTAGTGGTAGTGGTATTGGTAGTGGCAGTGGTATTGGTAGTGGCAGTGGTAGTGGTAGTGGCATTGGTAGTGGCAGTGGTAGTGGTAGTGGTAGTGGTAGTGGTAGTGGTATTGGTAGTGGCAGTGGTAGTGGTAGTGGCAGTGGTAGTGACAGTGGTAGTGGTATTGGCAGTGGCAGTGGTAGTGGTAGTGGTACTGGTAGTGGTAGTGGCAGTGGCAGTGGTAGTGGCAGTGGTAGTGACAGTGGTAGGGGTATTGGCAGTGGCAGTGGTAGTGGTAGTGGTAGTGGTAGTGATAGTGGCAGTGGCAGTGGCAGTGGCAGTGGTAGTGGTAGTGGTATTGGTAGTGGTAGTGGCAGTGGTAGTGGCAGTGGTAGTGGTATTGGCAGTGGTAGTGGCAGTGGTAGTGGTAGTGGCAGTTGCAGTGGCAGTGGCAGTGGCAGTGGTAGTGGCAGTAGTAGCAGTGTCAGCAGCAGGTAGTAGTATCATCGGTAGCGGAAGTGGAAGCGCAGCAGTACTGGGCGGTCGCAGTGGCAATAGTGGTAACGGTCGGCGGTAGCGGTACTGGTGGTAGTGGTAGTGGTAGTGGTAGTGATAGTGATTTGGCCTGAAATCTCAAGTTCCCTGAAATTCGATTTTTCCTGGCCTACAGACCGGGTATCATGTCAATAACATAGATCCAAATTTATTTTGTGGTTTAACAATCGGGCTATTGCCCATTTCGGAATTGCACAGGGAACTTGGGTGAGTTTCAAATTTTACGTAATCGATAAATTGAGACCATCACATGAAAGATACCCTTGAGACTGGTCGATTGACCAAGTCTAATTCTTTCAGAGTGTTGAACATTAGATTGGCCCTTGAAACATGGTTCAATATCCATACAGGTGTCTCTTGGTGATAGCGTCCCCCAAAACCATACATCAAACTCTTTTTTTTTTTTTTCGTGATTTCTGTGATATTCTTAAAAATGGGCAAATACATTGATTTTCACCTCAGTTATTTCCAAATAGTAAGTGGATGATGGGATTTTACAATTTTCAGCAAACTGAATAATATTTTTAAGAGTTTGTATGGTTTTAAGGGATGCAGCCTTAAAATTAGAAACGTTTGTATGGATTTTGAACGATGTTTTAAGGCCATAACTTGGTCTCTGTTCTACCCGAAAGAATCAAACTTGGTCAATCGACCAATCTCAATGTTATCGTTCATGTGATGGTCTCAATTTATCGATCACTTAAAATTTGACACTCGCGCCAGTTCCCTGCGCAACTCCAAAATTGCCCAGCAATAGAAATCAATGAATTAACATGTGACTTTTTCCAAAAACTCAAGAAAGAGAAACAAAAGGATCTGATGCATGGTTGATTTCATTTTCAGCAAACGTCAGTACACTATTTCTCCTAATTCAGGCCTTCAAATCAAAAAATAACTACAGACCTAGGTTTTTGACGTGATAGCCAGTCTGAATTTCAGGGAACTTGAGATTTTTTATAGGCCAAATCGGCACTTACACCCTTTTTGCACTCAGTTTTATTACATATAAAATTTATTTATATTTCTTCTTTCCTCGTCATTTTGAGTTATTCTGTTGTTTTAAGTAACTGACGAGCGAACATCCCACTTACGCAGATTGAGAGAAAGAAGATTGACGAGTTGAGGTTGCCTGAGAAAGTTAGTTACATCTTGCCATCTTGCGATGCATCAGCCATGAAAATTAACGCAAAGCTGTTGAGCGAAGGCCCTGTTGGTGAAACCCTCTTGGAAACAGAACAGCTAAACGTAACACTTTCGCTGGTATGTTATATCTAGTAGTTATTGTCGTTATATGTTTTCCTGTATGAAATAAAAGAATTTTCTTAACCTCCTCGTCCTATTGGCTAAGCGGACTGAACGCGGAAGTTGCAACTGATCCTGAGATACGAGCAAAGAGCAGGAAGCTGAAGTTTTAAAATTCTTCCTTTAAAAAATGCTGTGTTAGTTCTTGCAACGAAAAACAAATACGTCGAGTTCAAATTGTCATGTCTTCGTTTTCCCCGTCATTCACTAATACTCTTATTATTTGCTTTTATTTGCTGCTCCAATAACGAGAACAAATATTTATCTTTGAAGATCCCTCGCTGTGAAACCACAAGGGCGGCAGTTGAACACGAACACGTGGCCAACCAACCAAGCGAACAGAGTTCTTAAGAAGTGTTATTTCAACCTGACATTCTAATTTGAGCCTCAGACGGCCCGAGGTCATTCACTACGTCGGACCGTCTGAGCCTTTGCGTTATTATGGAACTTGAGCAAGGACGACAGCCGGCAACGGCAACGAAGAGGTTCTGCGGAATTCGAAACAATAATTCACGAGATCGTCACTTACTATTTGACGTAAACCGCAAGTGCCCTCTGTACGTGCCGTGCTCATACGCTCCTCAGTTGTGACAAGAAAATATGGCGGTTATCTTTGAGACGTGGCCATGAAGTAAGCGTGACGGATAGATCGCCGTTTGTGAAAACTGCCAGTTACAAACCAAATCGAAGTAACGAGGCTGCTTCGAACAAAGATAACACTACAAGAACCAAGGAATGTGGCTGACATTTTGCGAAAAAAATACTTTTTAAAAGATTATTTAATGCGCCACCCCTCCAATTGAGCGTGCAGTGACACGATTCACAGTTAATATGACTGACGAGTGTTGAGGAAATACGAAAGAAAGACGGACAGCAGGAAAGGAAAAATAAGGAACCGACGGCAGTAAGGCAGTTTGTCACTTCAAATGTCACTTGAGCAGTTTAGCTGCAATTGAAATTACTTTCAATCCGGCATGTCTAAGTGTCGAGTTATATAATCGATTAACATTCAAAAATGTACTCAAATAACGTTGCACATAAGAGAAGTGTCCTCCTCAAATCAATCCTCTTACTAACCGAATTCGAGGTCCGTACTGCAAATGCGAGGTAATGTTACTCTCCAAAGCTCGGCCATGGGCACTGCCTGCCATTTATATTGGGGAGTCTATCATAGAGTACAGGACCAAGACCAGACTTCTTGGTGTTACCGTAGATCAAAATCTGAGCTGGATACCCAATCTGCAATAAATCGTTAAGAATTTCGTTTTATTTGAAGGTTATCCAGCTTTTCATTACGTACGCTATGCCAGTGTGGGGCAGCGTAAGTCAGACGGAGTTATTCAAATCATTAGAAAGACAACACTGCCGTGCTGCCAGGATGATATTTAGTTTTCCGTCAGATATGCCAATAGCTGACGTCTTAGCCGCTTTTAAGTGGAACACCTTAACACATCAATTTAAACTTTCTTTAATTCAGTTTTTTTACAAAGGTTACTACGGTGTGCTTCCACACGTTTTAGCTGAACAATTGATAATCCACAGCAATAGATCTGTGTCAAGAACGAAACCCGGGTTATTAGCTCTGACGTTTAAGTCAAACTACGTTAAAAACTCCATTGCTTATATAGGGGCTGTCCTATGGAACGCCATAAGTCGTTCAAATGGTTTTATCTTAGATTGCACAGACATGAAATCTTTTCTGAAAAGTCTTAAAAGGTTAGCCCCATAAATATTTAACAACAGATCTGAGA
>OX419338.1:16931529-16939029 GCA_948470475.1 Galaxea fascicularis
TCAGACACCATACTTTTCATGAGAAAAACTAAATTCAAAGTTGAACCGACCCGAATTTAAAAAAGTACTCCTGTTGATTCAGGCATTAAACGCAATTACCTGTTTCACAGCTGTTCCTAATACAGTTGCAGGAAAACTAGTCAATGTTGTCAGTGGTTTTGAAAATATATACCGAATAATAATTTATGCATTAAGTTCAGCACGTGAAAAGTCTGGCATCTGAATCAAGACTATTCCAAAGTCCAAATTCCAGGCTAAGCCAGGCAAAAAGACCTATTACAGCCGTTCCAAATTAAAATAACCATTGCTAATTGATTCAGACGCTGAACTTTTCATGTACTTAATTCTATGAATTAGGTTCGGTTTATGAAAAGTACAGCATCAGAATCGGGCCTCAGTAACATTTACTTGAAGTGCGAAAGGTTCATTTCACTCGAAATATTCTTAACTTTACTTTTTCTCCACCGTAAGACTGAACCTGTAAGAATAGCTTTAGAATTTACTTTACAAAAGTCTTACCTTTTTCGCCAGATGGGCATTGTTTGGCTATATGGCCAAAACCATCACAGTTGTACTAACATTCTGTTAAGAGATTGTAAAGGAAATTAAAGTACAGTATGTGTAGATGAGGTCTTTCTTATCCCTAGGACAACTCAGAGAGGAATAAAATGCTTGTTCCATGTGCATTACTGAGTAATATACATGTATTAAGCACTTGGAAACTTTTAAGACCATTTGAGAAGTCTGCGAATAATTGCCTATGGCTCATGCTTGTTTAATATTCATACTAAGACTAATACCCCATTCACACCAATTAAAAATGTTTGATTAAACCAGGTTTAGAAAAATGAAAACTGTTAAAGAAAAACTGGAACTCAGGCTTTTATGCAGGATTTAGATGAACTTAAACATGTCCTTTAATTTACGCTGAATTTGTAGTAAAAAAACATCAGTAAGCAGCTTTTATAAAGAAAATAATTTTAAATCGTGTTTAACTACACAGCTTTTAAACATGTTTAAGCTTTGGTGTGAACGGAGCATACATGTAAGTTTTAGCTTTAATTAGTATGTTTTGACCACCTGCCCTGACTTTACTTTATTTATTTATACACTTAATAGCACACCGTAATTTGTAGATTGTACTTTTAATAATCGATACAGCTCAATAAATCGCCAAAAAAGTAGACAGTATTTGTCTGGCAGTTTAACATGAATCAAGGTGCTGGAACGTTTGGTGTGTATTAAAGGTGCTAATAGTTTTGACCTTTGGATGTGACTTTTACTAGAATTTCTTCTGAAGACTTGGTGTTGACCAATTCGTGGCATTCCTTCTTAAAGGCACACACCACTTGACGTATGTCATGTTCTTTTTTTTCTCACGTGCTCCACACCCCCCTTTTCCTAAGAGCAATCGTAACCAGAGGTTTAATTAGCATCCGGCAACTGGCGAAATCCGCCACCCACTTTGTCAGAAGTTAGGTCTCACCACTGCCTTCTTTGTACAAGTTTTTCATTCAAATGATCAAAATGATCAAATGATCAGGTTTCCACCTGCTTTGGTAAGCTAATTCAAAAATTATTGTACGTATTATTGAAACTTCTGAGTAGCTGAGTCATGAAATGTATAAAATCAAATGAATTAAGCTTACTCTTCTTGATTCCCCTTTTTCTGATTTCTGCAATATGATGAAGGTAGTCATGAGACATATTGATGGAGCCTTTAAGAAAATGTCACATTCTCTCTATTACAACAAAACCTCGGCGAGCATGTTTTTGACGTGACCACAATTTTCCATGTTGTTGAGCAAAGAAGCATAGATTGATGGGAGAATGATCCATAACGAGAACAATTTGATCTGTTTTTAAATACCAGTTCGATCAATAGTTACGTTACAACCCCAAGACAAAATGAAGTAACATTATTTGAAAATTTGAGAACCGATGATGTATTGCCATTGCACAGTGGAGAAAACCTGAATCAGGCAATGTATAGAATAATAGAAATTATACTTAAGCTGAAAATTTCGTTTTCCATTATTTCTTGCTCTGAACTCTGCAATATAATTGCAGTAGAAGCGAGATGTTATAAAAGGCATATTCACGTGAAGTCAAAAATTAATGTTTGGTGTAGGGAGTCGAGACTCTATCTATTACGGCTAAAACTATAGCAGCTGCCAACATTAATGGTTAAATCCATACGGTTGAGCAAACAAGCAAAGGGTGAAGAGAGAATATTCCATAAAATGAAAAGTTTACTTGTTTTAAAACCAGGCTAGTTCAATCGTAGGTTACAAATCCAGAACAAGAGAAAGTGAAATTATAATAATATTAATTACATACCGTCTTTCCACTTACACTGTATGTCTTGAATCTGCAATACATGTATATAAAGCTCAATATAGGTAATCATGATATCTGAATTCAGGCGTAACAAGTCAAAAATTAATGTTTCGTTGATGGGTTCTAAGAAAATCTAAATGACGGGGCCTCTTTAATAGAAAACGTCAGATTCTCTCCATCACAGCAAATTCAGCGATGGTGCTTCAAACGTTAATTGCTAAATCCATAATTATAATTGAGGGAACACGATTGAAGGGAGGATAAGCTTAATCTATAAAATGAACCATGCCTTACCAGATCCAAACCCAAACGATATGAACCCAAATTTATAATTATAATGACACGACAGCACGTAAAGTTACTTACCACTCAGCGAACCACTTCCAGAAACTACTACATACAAAAAGGAAAGAAAAAATCCCTTGTAAGCTAAACTCAGCAGTGTAAGTTTTAAGTTCAACACAACCATGGAAATAAATCTCGATCAAAAAAAAGGACATACTGTAAAAGCCCAAGCAATTTCTTTCTTAGTCGTTTCTGTTTCCTCCTCATCGGACTGAGTAGAGCGTTTTTTTGTGAAAAAAAAAATATTAGTGTTTTGTAAACATTAAGCTTAATTTTTCATAACTGCCGAAAAATTGCTGTTCAAATTCCATATGTGTCTTACTGTTGTGACACTGACAAAAACTTTTAATCTTTTGAACCTACACATGAACAATGTTTTAAACATGCCATTGCAAGCGCTTCAAAAAGTATTGTAGTCCCACTCTCCATGGCTGAGCAGTGGTCTCTTAAAGTCCATCAACGAGAAGAACAGACTGTACAAAAAGTTTGTTCGATCACCCACCACTTCTTGTGAGCTTAAGTATAAAACTTACAAAAACCAATTGAACCACTTAATACATATTGCCAAGCGTATATATTACGACTCCAAACTAGACGATGTCAAGAATGACCTCAGAACGACTTGGAAACTACTAAACAACGTTTAATGAACAAACGTAATAATTATCCATCTCCACCTTCATCATTTAAATCTGACGGCAAAACAATCACGGATCCCATGGACATCGCTGACTGATTCTGTAAATATTTTACCAATATTGGTCCTAACCTAGCGAGTGCCATAGCCCCCGAGAATTCGGCCACTTTTCACTCTTTTCTTGGTAGCAGAGATTATCCTCCTATCATTCTAAAAAAACCCACTGATATTCGTGAATTACAAAACATTTGTAGCATGTTTTCACTGAGGAAGGCCCCTGGTTATGACAATATCTCAATGCGTGTGATAAAGCATTCATTTCACCTGATTTCCGCACCTCTGGTAAACATTATAAACCTTTCTCTATCAAAAGGTATTTTTCCAGACAAACTAAAAATAATTATTGTTAAAGTAATTCCTATCTACAAAGTTACTGAGGATCCGAGTCTCTTTGTAAATTATAGACCAATTTCTTTACTGCCAAATTTCTCAAAATTCTTTGAAAAGGTCACGTACAATCCCTTAGTCGATTTTGCTGAAACAAACGAAATATTCTATCTTCATCAGTTTGGATTTCGCAAAAATCACTCAACATCACACGCGCTTATCCATTTGCTCAATAAAATCTCGTCTGCAATTGACCAACATGAAACCACTGTAGGAATCTTTCTGATCTTTCTACAGCGTTCGATACCCTCAATCATGAAATCCTATTCTCAAAGCTGGAACACTATGGCATCTGTGATGTGGCCCTGCAATGGATAAATAGCTACTTTTCTAATCGTTATCAATTTGTTCAATTCAATCAAACTTGTTCTACAATGCAGACCATAAAATGTGGTGTCCTGCAAGGTTCCATTCTTGGCCCTTTATTTTTCATACTCTACTGACTACATAAACGATCTCCCTAATGCTTCAGAACTGATAGATCTTCTTCCCTTTGCTGACGATACTAGTATTTTTTAATTTCTCACTCCAATCCAAATACCTTAGAATCTGTACTAAACAACGAACTAAAAAATATTGAAGTTTGGTTGCGATGCAAAAACTTATCGGTGAATGTAAAGAAAACAACCTACCTCATTTTCAAACCTTGGCAGAAAAAATGTAACCACAAATTTTCTATTTCCCTTCAATGGTGGTCAACTTTTAACACAAACCAACACTACTAAATTTCTTGGGGTATATATTGATGAGCATCTTACCTGGAAAGATCATATCAGCTATTTATGTAAACAAATGTCTAAATCAATTACTCTGTACTACTCGTTAATTGACCCTTATATCACTTATTGTAACTGTACATGGTTGTCTACATACGTAACTATTAAACTTAAACAGAATTTATTATTTGCAAAAGCAGGCTGCGCGAGCTATTACCAATTCAGACTATAGAGCACATTCTGCTCCCTTATTCTCCAAATTAGGAATTTTAGACATTTCTTCAAATAAATATGTTTCAAATAGCAAAATTTATGTACTATTTCCACAACAACCTGTTGCCTCCATTGTTTGCCAACTTGTTTCAAACAAATAGTCAAATTCATAGCTACAGCACCAGAACAGCCAACAATAACATTATCGTGCACACCTTTGCCGAACTAATCTAAAGAAATTCACAATTCTTTACCAAGGTCCAAAGATCTGGAATTCCCTCCCTGTTACTATCACTTCCCTATCAAGTTTTCCTAACTTTAAGACAAAACTGCTAGAGTTTTTAATAAAATAATTACTGAATTGACTAGACCGCTCACTTGCAGCACCATTTATGCAAACATATCAATTGTCAGTATGTACAAGGTGGCCTCACCTAAAAGCCTGGTGGTTTCCAGAGGTCACCTTGCCACACATTGTACTTTTTAACCTGTAAATATATAAGGAAAAAGGCAAAATAATATATAAATAATACAGGCAATGTGAAATAGGTAAGCTTAAACAAAATGAAAAACGTCTTAGCAACCTTCAAACAGATACAATGACTCTTGACTTCTGTGACTGTTTTAGTCAGTTAAAGTTGTGTCAATTTGACAGATCAGTATTAAAGGAAAATCACGTGTAAGACTTATCACCTTCTTTGTGCCTTTTTTTTAGCAATCAAAAAAAGCAAAATTGCGTGTACACTACAGTTCTTTCTTATCCTTTCAGGTGTTTTGTTTCTTGACATGGCTGGTTTTGAAAATAATTGAAAAAGTGAACGTTAACAAAACATGAAACAACAACCGACATAACTGGAATAAGTTTATATAAGTTAATGTTACATGCATAAGTATTTTTAAATACTTAAATTAAAATTAAAATTTTTTGACACATAAAAAAGAGGTGAACGGTCAGGATTTAAGTTAATTGTAAAAGACGTTTAGTTACAAGAAACACTGAACAGTCTTTTGAAATGATTATGGTGACATTTCTTCCATAAAATTTCTCAAGAGAAAAAAACAGCACTCACCTACTCAGGGTCCTGATCGGAGTGTTGACACAACTGGCAACACAAAACTACTTTCTACAAGTGTTTTCCTGCCATTTCTGCGTGCTGTGTGCCTACCTCGGCCCCATGGTTTTCCCGAGATCCTTTTTCTGTGGGGACCTGGGGCTTGTTTCTCGAAAGTTCCATAAACTTCTTGGGACTGAAAAGCCATTTCAAAAACCATTTTCGGATCACGGATCGGATCACGGATCAGACGACGGATCGAAAAAAAGTAATAAAAAAATGTGGAAAGAAAATTGAGGAAAAAATAAAAATATCACGTGACATATTGGAGCTCAGGCCCCAATGAAAGTGATTTCCTGCTATGTAAAGTGATTTCCAGACATGTGGTGCTGTGGTCATGGACAAAAGCAAGTGGAAGGTACGCATTATTTTATCACTCAGTTATTATTTCTTTTTAAATACATGACTCATCTCACATGTTACTTTTTCTATATTTGCTATTATTTTAGCTAGGGCAAGAGAGGAGACGAAAAACGAGGTGGGTGCAGTGTACGTGAGTGATTTATTCATGTTTTCTATGAACTCACTTTCAGTGGGGCCTGAGCTCTAATATGTCATGCAATATTTATATTTTTTCTTCAATTTTCTTTCCACGATTTTCTTAATTACTTTTTTCCGATCTGTGATCCAATCCTTGATCCGATCCGTGATCCGATCCGATATCCAATCCATGATCCGATCCGTGATCCGATCCAGAATTTGTTCATCAGCGTTTCAAAAACTGCGGCCCACTTATTCTAAAAAGCTTCTCTTTTTTAATACTATGATTTCAGAATACGAAAGGGCACATTTGTTGCAAAGTTTCATGCCAGAAAACAACTTTGTTTTTAAGATACGAAGGAAATTATGGCACCCGAAATTCGTCAGGAAAAATTGGTTCTGCTCATCAGAGAGAAATAATCCGCAGCTTTCAGAAACCGCTGATTACGTAGGACGCAAACGCTCGTAAAATGGTACATTTTTTGGAGTCCCCGGCTTGCATAAACTAAGGCTTTGAACTGGTGTTATATGCCGTGGCTTATGCAAGAAGCAAAATCTCTCGTGTATTAAAATGGCATCGCGGCTCCCTTGTCTTACATGCATGTGGGATGAGAACTCGTACTGAGTAAGCAAAAAGTGCCGTGTTACTTAACTACGATTAAACACTCTCGAACGTATCCGGATGTTTTAAATCATTTCTTTTAAAAGGCCGGGCTCAAACACCATTGTTTTAATTCTATAAGAGGCCGGACTGGTGATATGCTTGGCAGACTATATAACTGTCTTTAAACATAATAATCATAATAACAATAATAACAACAACAATAATAATAATAATAATTTAGGAGCTCCGCTTTTAGGCTTGCCTAAATATATATATTATTACCAAAGGTAGCTCTGAAGCAGACTACTGGGAAAACCAGTTCAGTGTTACACCTTCTAGAGTGTAATGTGGTAAGTAAACATTTTTTAACCAAGATTGAATCTCAATTCCTAACCCTTATTATGAATACAGTGTATCTAATAATTTTTATAGTTTTCTGATTATTCATTGTTGATGTTATTTGCTTATATCAGTAGTCTATGTATTTTATATATTATTTCAGGCAGTTTATTTAAACGCTGTGGCTAAATTATGCCCGCTATATGGCTGGTAACCGGCCAAGGGGCCCGTTTCTCGAAAGTCCCGGTAACGTAACGGACCCGCAAA
>OX419338.1:16949029-16964029 GCA_948470475.1 Galaxea fascicularis
TTGGGCTTGCTTTGTATAGGTTCACCAGAGCCAATCGAACGAAATCCATTTAATTGCGTTCGATTGAGTTCGGTTTCCGAACTCAATCGAACAAAATCAGACGGATTGAGTTCGATTGAGTTCGATTTGTTCGACTGAATTCGATTTGTTCGGAAATCGAACTCACTGAAAGTGTGGTGTTTGATTTCGTTCGATTGCCGAACTCAATCGAACTCAATCCACGGATTGAGTTCGATTGAGTTCGATTTTCGAACGTTCGATTTACTATGCCGGGCGAGGTAGAGCCTTTTATCGTTCGTTCTTTTTTGTTAGTACGAGCTTTCTAAGCCTAAGCTGCTCACCTCTGAGCTGATGCTACACTGAGAACAATAGAAAAAAAATAGAACAAGTTTACAATTCGTTGCACATCTATTAAGGGACCCGGCCACCAAATAGACGTGAGACAAAATTAAACTAGCGCCTTTAACGTTCCATAGTACTGAAATTCACATGAAAAAACTTGGGCTACGAATAAGTGACAATATAATTAGCCTTGACTTATAGTATCATAATTGTCATTCTTCACGAAGTAAGCCCTTATTCCTTTAATCAATTCAATTCACTCCTAAAACAATAATTACTATGGTTTACCCAGTAGCTATTATATGGCTACAATCGTACACGCGCTCTGATTGGTTGCTGAGTGAGCAAGATTTTCTTGTAATGACCGGGCATTATAAAAATTTTTCTCAGCTCAATGGCTCTTTTGAGTTGTGTGTAAAAGCTACAAGCATGTGGGCAAAAACAACAAAAAATATGGACAAAGTAGAACTATATTTTCAATAACTGAAAGAAAAACTAGCACACAGATACTTCTTTAGTATGAGTGATGAAGGGAGCCACAGCGAAAGCGAGTTTTATTATCACTAAAAAGGAAAAGCCTCGGTCTGAGATTTCCCTGTAATGACCTCACTCTCGGTGTTTTGATAATTATGTTTCAACTATTTGTAAGAAGATAAGATTTTGTAAACTCATCTCCAAAAATACTCTTTTAGGCTACGTTCACACGGTACCGGACGAATTTTCTACCGGTTGAAAATTTGTCCATTTAGGGGTTCCGTTCACATGGAACCAGGCTAAACGTACAAAAATTTAGACACCTCACCGTTCAAAAATTTGAACGCCAAAATCAAGGACGAATTTTTAGCCAGTACGGTCGAAAATTTAACCGACGCTTTGTGAACACCTTGACCGTTTAAATTTTTGTACGGCAGAGGTGTGGTTGCATGGATGCGTGATAACTAAGCTGGCCATGGATGACTGAAGAAAGGTCTGGAGATTATGAAGATGCGATGTGTTGGATTGTTAATCACTGTTCTTGCTAATATCTTGAAAATGGTTATGACGTGGGAAGCTCTCAATGCACGAAGGCGACAGTGTGCTGGACTTCTGTTAATGTCAGATAAAGTGTAAAAGTCTATGGCCAAATTATCAAGGGCCGTTTCATCATCTGTCCAAGGGAAATATTTGTCGCTATCAGGTGTCGAATCTTTACCATTATCGCTACCATCGATTGCCCTTCCACTTTCTAGACACCATTTTGGAGTTTGCTAAAGTACTCAGCGCATGGGCAGATGGTAAAATTACTGACAAAACATAAAATTCAACCAGTTAGTCAGTTCAGTGTAAACAGAGAGGAAATATTGCACGGTTCCTTGTGAACAACATGCCTGGTCAAAAATTTGTCCGTTACCGTGTGAACGTAGCCTTACAATCTTTCCCATAAAACTGTGAACACCAGAAAAAATTTGTGGAATGTTTATTGTTTCACAACCAATCAGAAGCAACATGAAACCACAACCTAATTACCGTTACTGTTTGTGGTTTAGTTTTCTCACATGTGATTGGCTTTTTACTTGAAACACAATAACATTCCATATATATTTCTGGTGTTCACGGTTTTACAGGAAAGACTGTAAGATCATATAAAGCTTTTATCATGCCACATTTTAACTATTGTTTGTCTGTATGGCACTTTTGTGGTATGCGTAGTATACTGAGAAGATAAATACCTTAAACAAGCAAATTCTTTGATTTATCTTGCAAGATGATAATTCTCCATATGACTCTGTACTAAGTAAACTCCAAATCTCGGTAAAAATGACACCTTCAGAGTTTTTTAATTATATTGTACAAGAGCTTGTACATTATATAATTAAAGAAATATGTTTAGTCTTCGGTCTACACGGTAATACGCGGTAATTATGTTTGTCTCTACCATAGATAAAAAGCGCTGCTTATGGTCTTCACTTCTTTTCATGCATGACTTCAAAACTATGGAACTCTCTTCCAGATTGTTTTAGAACTTCTGGCTTTCCTGATTTCAAGTGCAAGATTCTACAGTATGACTCTTTTTAATAGTGTTATAATTTTACATTTTAGTACATGTAGCATACTTGTAACTCGAAGATACTAGCTTACCTTTAGCTACTCTTAATTTGAGGTTAAATAAAGTATATGTATGTATGTATGTATGCATTAATTATACATGCATTCTGTAATTCAAGCTCTAGTCAATTTCAGAGCATAGTTACTATGGCAGTGATGCACGTATTAATGAATGAGGCTGTGCGGAAATCTTGCCATTACTATACTAGGAGTTTTAAACAAACAGTAATTATTGGATGAGGTTTTAGTGATCACAGAAACTGAGTGTAATAATATTAATGTTTTATTATACATTGAACTGAAAACATTTGTCATTACATTAAACATTCACTTGGAAACCTGGACTCATTTTGCTTCTTCACCAATTGCAAGCCACAAGCCACACAAAGCATGCAAACTTGACATGGTTATTCTTAGAGATCATGTGCCATGGTCATACATGCCATGATTACCAGTGACCTTGAGTGTTATTGACATGATTATTGTGTAATCTGCAGCTAAATGCTGTCACAGGCGCTGATTTCAAAAATTGACTGTATGCAATAGAAAAGAGATAGCAAGTTCAGCATACAATAATGTAACTAACCGTTTGCAGGCTCAAATTTAGGGGTGAGGGCAGAGGGGGCCATGGGCCCTCTTTTTTCCTGTATTTTTAAACCCTTCCGGTATATTTCAACTGTCTTTTGAATGGTATTGTGTATCAGACAGTTTGATTTTGATCACAAATTATCTCAGAGGGCTGTAGGCAGCATCTTGGCTGACATGTGTTTCATTCTCTGAGTATTTCAAAAATATTGATAATCTGAATATTATTTAATTAATAAAAAGTTCTTACATGTAAGATGAAGTCTACAATGTAAGTCTCATCCACACGTAGTCATAAGTTGTTTTAACACCCATAAGACTTCCTTGCTTCATCTGGCTTGGGATCTGAACCCTGCATGTTACTTTCCACTGAATTGCAGACTGTGCTGAGGGTTGTCCAATACACCAACGTAATGAGATTCATGATACTTTGTGATAGACATCACAAAGTGTCCCCTAACGCTAATTGACAAGTAAACACTAGCAATTTTGTCACACATGAAGAACGGAACACTTGTGATACTTTGTGGCATCTGTTGTAGTGTACCACAGATCTCATTATGTCAATGTATTTGTTTAATATTGTGATGTCGAGGTCCGTGGCCTCTCCTATAAGCCTGGTGGTTTCCTGAGGTCTCCTTGCCTAACAACTTGCTGTTTGTTTTTTATTGTACACATAAAGGCAAATAAACAATGATGATGATGATAATGTATGACTGTGCTGTATCAAACTGAGTTCTTAGCTGGGGAGCAGTTATAAAATATTGACCAAAAGTGTTGTTCCAAAACAAACTGCAAAATAATTTATCTTGTGATGCATCTAAGTTTAGACTTGTTTTCATGGAAGTAAAATTCCAAAAAGAGCAAAATCATAGACAAGTGGTGCTTGCTGAGGCCATCCAGGGAAGTTTGTTTCTTTTAAAAATACTGGAATTTCTTATGCTGGTTAATTTAACCCTTTAAACCCTTAGTAAGATCAAAATTTTAATTTTCATTCGTTGCCTTTACACATTTCCTATCGAAGTAGTTGGAAGAAGTTTTCAACCCTTTGACTGCTTAGGGGTATCCATTTGACGAGTAAAATTGTCTGGCATTAGACAGTAAAATCTATAAGTCACTCTTGGGAGGGAAAGGGTTAAAATATCAAGCAAATAAATCTTGTGTGATCTTGTCCTTAATTCTCGTGATCACACTGTTTTATAAAACATTGATATTACAACTGAGGAGAAATATTTTTTTTGATGCTGATCACTCCTAGGATTTAAAGGTTAATCAGTTTTTGTTATTGTGCACAGCTGGTAGGAATAAGAGGATGGACAAAATTCAGAATGGTTGGTTTTCCGAGATAAATGACCAGTGGCCAGGACAAGCATTCTCCCTCAAAGTAGAGGAAATCCTGTTTGAAGGCAAATCAAAACATCAGGATATCCTAGTGTTTAAAAGGTATCAGATACAAGTATTTTTAGTATTGCCATTTTCTTGTTTTTATTCAAGACAATAATATTTATACAGTGTATTAGTTTGTCACATTTTGCAACAAACAGCAAACATCATATTTTTTATTTACATTTTAAGATACTAGTACCATGATAATATTGCAACAAAGTTTCTAAACATAGTAAAACCATAGTCCTGGTTATGGTTGTTAATTTTTTGTTTAATACGATTTTCCATCACCACTGATGTCAAATTTGGCAACACCCACTACCACCCCCTCAGTCCATGACCACCTCCACAACAGTCACATTTTCCACTCAAACCGGCTGCCAAAAGTTAATGCTAATGATTTTGATGACCACATTCACTCTTCAGATGTTAGCTACAGTATCACATAAAAGCTGGCAGAAGTGTTTGCTGGTGTCTTAATTCAAAACAATGTTGTGTCTTACAGCAAGAATCATGGTAAAGTCCTTGTGCTTGATGGAGTAATTCAATGCACTGATAGTGATGAGTTTTCTTATCAAGAGATGATCACATTCTTACCACTCAATTCACATCCATGTCCTAAAAAGGTAACATGTCAAATTAATTGTGTTTGTTGCAAAAGTGCTGTTCAGTGATTTAAGAATAATAGCAGTATTTCTATTGGACACATTGATAGGTTCTTGTTGTTGGTGGAGGTGATGGAGGTGTCATAAGGGAAGTCTCAAAGCATCCAGCTGTTGAATCCATTGTTCAGTGTGAAATAGATCAGGTTAGTATGATGACATATAGGATGCGTGACTTAAGTCTGCTACTGACTAAAACTTCAGTCACCACTGACACAAACTCACAGTAAAACTCGACGCCTTCAAGGAAAATCTCAGTCTGGGTCCACTTGACTTGCACGTACAGCACAGCCTCTTGTCACTTTTCTTTAGTCTGTCCAAAGAGTCATACCTACATATTGGCATCCATACCAACTACAACTGACTACTGGACCAGCTGTCTGAGTCTTAATATACTATTAAGTATACTAGTCAGCATTCTGGAAGTTTACAACACAACTATTCATGTAGCATTGCACCAGTAATTACTTCATCCAGTAGAAAGTTTTAGACTGTTCTATAGCGTGACAGTATTTACATTATACGTGACAGAACATTCTGGAATTTTACAGAAACTTATTATTTACATTTGCTTTCCATAACAAATGCACTATTGAATTATTGGCCATCCATACTTTGTCCCCATTTAACCCTATAAACCTTAAGAGTGATCAGCATCAAAATGCTGCTTGTAATATCAACAATAGTCACGAGAATTATGACAGCATCACACAAGATGAATTTGCTTCATATTTTAACAACTGCTCCCTACAACAAAGTGTCTATAGGGAATGTACAGGGTCAGCATATGAAAATTTAAATTTTGCTCTTAGGGTTGAAATGGTTAAGGGGCTTATTTTCCACTCAGGTCATGGTCATGGTAAGAGCCTACTAAGTGATAAGAGTGCTGCTACGCTTCTACTTCCCCCCCCCATCCACCCCCACCCCCCCCCCCCCAGATGAGATGTTGTCCGTCATTCACACACCAGAGATGAGAGAAGCAACATTGAGCATAGTCTGTTAAATTATGTGTAAGAAAACAGCACAACAGCTGTCGCTAGTCCATCAACTACACTTTCAAATACGGTGTCTTGAATTTGCTGACTTGACTCCACTGCATGGCTGATATGGAGTGTACTATACTCTAACAGACTTGATTACCAGCAGTACGGAAATCGACTTTGTTCCCATACCTATATCAGTCAAAACTAACACCCTCAGTGCCTTAGCTAGTCTTACAACGTAGTTACAAATACCCTAAACCGGGGCTGTTAATCTTAACTGCATGGCATCAAGCACATCTGTCAACGAGGTTTCAGTTTGTAAAAGTAACTGTCACCAGGTTGAGGAACCAAAGAAGTTTGGCAAATGGACATTAGAAGAGTACATTTACGTGTAAATAACATGACTGTAAAAATTTGGCCTGAGAGTGTTTAACTATTTACTAGATGGTCCTAGCTGTCTTCACATTGAACTCACAACTGTATAATTATGTAATATTGAAGAGGGCTAAAATGCTAAACAAATTATTACTTTGTTGTATTTGTTTTCTCCTGACAGGAAGTGATTGACATTTGTAAGAAGTATCTGCCAAACATGGCCTGTGGTTATCATTCACCCAAGCTCACCCAACATATTGGAGATGGCTTTGAATATTTGAAGCAACATGAAAATGAATTTGATGTTATTATTACTGATTCATCAGATCCTGTAGGTATGTTTACTAAAGAAGAGCTTGTATTATTTTTTTTTTTTTTTTTTTTGGTGTGTGTGTCCAAGAGATCCATGCATGGTGTTCAATAAGTAATTAGGTAGACCCTCACCCAAGACCTCTTAGAACTTGAAACAGATTCGTTCGGGTGAGAAAATTATTAATGACGGGGTGGTGGAAAAGAGATGCAGGGTCACGTAGGATGGCTGCAGTATTTCTTTCTTGTTTGTTTTGTTTTTGTTGTTGGTTTTTTTTTTCTTCTATGGTTCGTTCTGAGTGCTTTATGCAACTTGGCGTGGGTTACTCACTTTCTGAGCTCTTGATGATGAAACAAAATATTGCTTCCGTCTGTCAGCGTCGTAACGAGGTATAGTTTTCATCAGTGATCCCAGTTTTTTGGCCCAAAATTCTGATCCCTGATTCCAAAAACGTAGCGAAGTCTCATAGGCCTGATTAGTCCCACTTGAAAATTTTGCTAATCCTGATGTCATGACTTGTGATCCCAGATCCTTGGTCTGTGATCCTTGATGCACATACCTCTTTACTACTCTTTACTCAGCTGTGTATTTCGAAGCGCATAGTATTGCATTCACTTGCTAAGGACGCAACGGTAAGTAATGAGATGTGTAGCAAATAAACGATATGATAATGAATGAGAAAGAAACCACTTTTTGTTCTTCAATAGGACCAGCGGAGTCTTTGTTTAACGAAGCGTATTACGAACTCATGAAGAAAGCTTTGAAACATGATGGTGTCCTGTGCTCCCAAGGTAATTTAAGAAAATTCAGGCCAGCATGCATGGTGACCAACATCCAGGGATTGCTATCATTTGTCCACTGTTTTGTCTTCGACAATTTCTGAATTTTCAGTGTCTCTTTGCTACTCCCGTCCACACTTCTCATTATCGTTCTGCTGGTCTTCGGCACATTTACATTTAAACGAGCTTTCGCTCATGTGTATGTGATATGTGGGTAAATAACTTGCCTGCCTGCCTGCGGAAAAAAGCACTGCTAGCATAATCTACATTTTTGGCTCGTTTTGCAGTGCAAAATTGTCATTTCTTGATCATGCATGCATAAACTAGCTCGGTTACCCAAGATGGTGTCCACGACGGCTACTGCATACAGTGACGATAATGATGAGGTTGCACCACGTACAGAAACAACTGGTGTCTCAGCCCCGGCAAACCCAGCTAGAGCAATAATAAGCCGAGAAATAACTTGGTACGGACAACTGAGGGAAAATATGTAAAGAGAGGAAAATCAGACGGAAAGAAAGTGAGCTTACACGAGCGCCTTGCTGCCTTGTGATAAGAGGGGGCAAATTGCGATGTAATGCCCGCGGCATGTAACAAGAGAGTTTCGACGAAGAAACGTATTCTGAAAAGCCGTTTTACATCAAAGAAACATACTGCAGGCAAAGAAAAGCTCCTGAAATCAAAACTTTTTTGCAAAAATGAGCATAATTTACAAAAACTAACATAATTATCGGCATAATTTTAGAAATGCACGAGCACTGCTAGTAGCGTATTATGCTACTTTTGCGAGCACAATCTATCAAAGCCTACTTGCTTGCTTGCTTACAGTTGCGTTTTGGAATAGTGTAGTGTAGTGTGGCATGGTGTCTATCAGTCTCTGCGACAATTTTCCCTTGTCTTCAAAAAAAATCTGATAAGTGAAAAGTTGAAGATAGCAAGGAGGCTTGCCGCGCGAGTGGAAACCTGTTGCTGAACCTTGTGTGATTCGCCGCTGCTTTTATAGCTTCCTATTTTCTTTGACCCAAACCCTGTTTTCACTTTTCTTCCTTTAGGCGAATGTGTTTGGCTACATATACCACTTATCAAGTCCGTCTTAGAATTCAGCAAAGAACTGTTTCCTGTGGTTAGTTATGGTTTTACCACAATACCAACGTACCCAAGCGGACAGATTGGTTTTATACTCTGCAGCAAGAATAGGGTGAGTTCAAACTCGTGTACCTGTCAAAAGTAATCGTAGAAGTCCTTCTCCAACTACTTAGAAAACAACATTTCACGACTGATGGAGTGGGAAGCTTTTGAGGAATTTGTAGGGTGCCAAGGGCGCTCAGTTATCTTGATTCAGGTAACCATCATCATCAGTTCATCAGTTATGATGATGGTGGTCGTGATAACGATTTACCCTCGGTTTGAAGAGGTCATGAGAGGTCGCTATACACACAAGGGCTAGACCACAACACCGGGAAGTACATCCCCTACTCTTTGCCCGGCATAGTAAATCGAACTCAATCGAACTCAATCCGTGGATTGAGTTCGGCAATCGAACGAAATCGAACACCACACTTTCAGTGAGTTCGATTTCCGAACAAATCGAATTCAATCGAACTCAATCGAACTCAATCCGTCTGATTGTGTTCGATTGAGTTCGGAAACCGAACTCAATCGAACACAATTAAATGGATCTCGTTCGATTGGCTCTGGTGAACCTATACAAAGCAAGCCCAAAGCAAGCCCGTCAAAGCAAGTTTTTCTTGGGCTTTTTTTTACTATTTACTCAATAACACAAACCCCATTTATAAACTGTCCACGGCAGTTAAGAGAACAGAACAGAACAAAACAAAGCTAAAAAACGTCAAAGCGGCATTCCTGGTAGCCTTTGACTTTTCATTTGTAGCTTACGATCCACAACTCATCTGAAGCCATTTCTGCGGAACTTCTTCGTTTACGAAAAACACGTGCGCTACACTCAGGGCTGAAGTAACTCGAGCTTCTAAGATCTGGTAATGGATTTTCAACGTCTGTTTTACATAACTCACGAGTTAGAAAATCGAACGTTCGATTGGGTTCGATTGATTTTTTTTCTTTTCGGTGAGTTCGATTTCGTTCGATTGCCGAACTCAATCGAACTCAATCCACCGATTGAGTTCGATTGAGTTCGATTGAGTTCGATTGGGTTCGATTTACTATGCCGGGTCTTTGCGATCTTTGCGATCAGTGTGTCGGTTGTGTAACGTCCCTCAAAGTTATCGTGAACAATGGCTGTGAGACGGGACCTACGGTTTATCGTCCTTATCCGGAAAGACTAGAAAGTCTAACCATTCGGTTGCAGATGTCATTCCAAAGGCAGCACTTTCTCCTGAGTTATTTGAAGACCTGAGTATTGTTGCGGCCAGGGTTAAAACCCGTGACCTCCCGCACGGGAAACTGGTGCTCTACTAATTGGTACCACACGTTTTGGTATATTGAGGGACTTTGCGCTGACATGTTGCATAATTATAACGGGTGTATTGGCGTTGAGCCTAGTTCATTGATCCTGTCACTCCAAATATTTTTGTCCGCAAGCTTCACGCTTTTTTTTTTCTCACGGCAAAACGTCTTGGCCAATCACCATCGCAGTCATCTTTATTATAGGCTTTAGGTTCGGTTCGCGGAATGTGCAGAATTTAAATGATTTAAATAGATCCATAATCGTTCGTATCGTGCGGTAACCTCTGCTGGAACTTGAAATCTTATGGCTAAATTAAGCCCTCAGGAGCACAAACCCCAGTCCACCACCGCGCCACTTAACTCGTTACACCAGTAAACAGTACGACATCCTGAAGCAGGCCTCAGTTAGCTTTCCTTAAGTTTCTCGGCCCTACTGAGGAACCACTACATGCATTAAGAGTTTACTTTATTACCTTGGTTTTCTTTTCAGGACACAAGATTTGACAATCCAGTGACAGTGTTTAGCGAGAGTCAACTTGAACAGATGGGGCTTAGATATTATAACGCTGAAGTTCACAAAGCTGCGTTCATTTTACCACAGTTTGCGAAAAAGGTAATTAATAATAATAATAATAATTTATTACTTATTAGGCGCAAATTAGCATGTGAATATGATCAAATGCGCCTTACAATTCTTTGCAATTCTAAATAATTTTACAATTCTCAAATCAAACTAAATCAAATGAAATGTTGGTTTTTGGAGAGGGGGGAAAACCGGAGTACCCGGAGAAAAACCTCTCGGAGCAGAGTAGAGAACCAACAAACTCAGCCCACTTATGACGCCGAGCCCGAGAATCGAACCCGGGACACATTGGTGGAAGGCGAGCGCTCTCACCACTGCGCCAACCCTGCGCCTACTACGTTCAGTTGTGTTGATCTCGCGAGTCCCTTGCATGTCTGAATTCCCCCGTTTATTGAAATGTTATCAGTCGTTATTTTTTTGTGAATCCCACCCTCTCCCATTGCCAAACTTAATACCACTTTTGTCTCAGTTTGGCTATGTCCTAACCACTTGTTAGCTCTAAATTTATTATGTTGACAGTTGTCCATTTTCTGTTGGCTTAGTCGTTTACTGTTTGTTTGTTTGTTTGTTTCTTAGGTGCTATCGTCTTAACAGAAACAACAAGGGAAACAAAGGTATTGATACCCGATGTCTCAAGGTGCTGAAGTACTCTACCAACCGAATCGAACTTTGCTTGGACAGGAAGTTTCAATTAACGTGAGGGTGTTAATTAATGCTATAGATCGTTCACATGCATAGCGATAAATCTGTCAATGTTTGTGACGCCAAATTTTCTGTACTTTGCAGTACCTACTAAGTAATAGACAAGCTAGGTCTCTTGGAATTCAAAAGGAAATTTGAAGGGAACCACAGATTTTTCAGATGGACATTGCTATTTTCTGAATTTCATGACTGCAGCTTCATGAATCATAGGATTGTAAGTCTTACAACAGGTTTCAAAAGAGCTTAAATGCTATATGAATAATTAAAAATATCTGAAATGTTCTTTTTTTGTTCTGTTCAAAAGTTTTGTTTCCTGATTTTTGTCAATTTGTACACTAATTTATCCGTCTTAACACGTGTAAGCTTCTAATTGTTTTCAGCATTCACCCAAGTATCACTGACTGTTAACTTTTTTAACACGTTGGTTTTGAAAAATATCGCCTATGTGTTTCTTGAGCCATTCTGCAGTTGAAGCCTTCCTTGTCAAATAATGCGGGACACGATGTTTGGGGATTGAATCTATTAGAAAAAACAAATAACATTATTATCAACTTCTAAGCAATAAAGATTGCCAAACCAATGCTGAAATATTTAACTCTAACCAGTTGCAAATCCGAAATAGAAGCAAACACAAGTAATTACGAAAATAGTTTGAACCCTGGTGTCGCTGATATCAAGTGAAGCAAGATCGTTCGAGTGAGTGTTATCCTTTGAATGACTGGTTGAATTGGTACTGACTGGCGTTTCGACAACCTGAGCGGAAGTCAGTATCAGAGTCAAATGATTGGTGTAACGTCAATGGATTGCATAAATACTCTGGTCGTTGATCTGATCAGTCAACGATGTCGTCCATCTGTCCAGTTGAGCTGCGTTGTGATTAGCTGTAAAGACTGTAACCAGCGATTGGTTCATTCCGATCCAGAGTCGATCCGTTTTTTGTCAGTAAAATTAGTTGGTTTGTCTGATGTTTGTCTGCGTTTGTGATGAGCGGGAACTTGTTGACAAGTGTTCAGTGGTGTCTTTTCTAAGTTAATAAACCAACTTTCCAGTGCATTTCGTTGACGGAACGATGTAAATTGTTAGAATCAAAGCAAGCGCGAAACCTCTTTCGAAAAGACAGCACATCTATTGGTATCCAATATTCGTGCCTCTGATGTTTGCACCTGCATTCTCTATCCCTTAACATGAATCTTCGGAAGAACTTGAAGAAAAGACACTAAAAAGTTCAAAACATTTCCATTTCTCCTTAATGCTGTAAATGGCTGAAGGGTTATATTCTAGCTGATACAATCAGGACTTTCTCGAACTCTTTCAATGTGAGGAAGATAGAAAGGTAGAAGCCGCGGTGTCATACGGTTGCCTAGTAATGGGGTGTCACTGGCAGAACCTTCATGAAGGCTTACCTTTGATGCCAGATATTTGGATTTCCAAGCTAGGAAAAAAAAAGGCCAAAAGCATTGGCAACCACCCAGTAGTGTCTATGATAAACAGAAAGGAGAAGACCGAAAGATAATTAGTTATTACACTATTTCAACATTTTCAAAACGTTAAATTACGCTGTCAACGATTCACTTAAGTCATTACGGTGCATGATCAAGCAATGAACGTATTTTCTAGTATTTTATCTTACCTTTTGAAGAATAAAGTTGGCAAAAATTGTCCACTTTCGGTAAATTCTTCGATGGGTGGATGATTTCGTGACCTCTCTTCTACAAAATTGATCAGTGGAGACAAACGAATAAAAGAAAGCAATTAATATTTAATATTAATTGCTTTCTTTTATTCGCGTTCTAAAGTACTCAGTTCGCTAGGTTTGAACTTAAAGGAGCACTATCAGCGGGAATTTTTGCTGTTTTTGGTTCAATCAGCCAAAATTATTGCCTTTTGCCATTATCGTACAAACAAAATGCTTCTAGAGGTGATTTTTCAATGCATAGGGTGAAATTTTGAAAAAACTGGCAAGTTTTTTCAAATTTCAATCCAATTCCATCCTCGTCATCTTTGATGGTATACAGGAGTTTATAGTGTCAATGCAGTACCTCAGTCCTGGCAGCAAAACTAAACCATTACTTTAAGGTTTCCACTGATCCATTGGCAGTTTTAAGGTTTTTAAAGTGATGGTACAATAGCGTGACAATGCCCCTTTAAGACACCAGGTTGTAGTTTAGACAAGCGTTTCCTAATTAACTTTCGTTAGCGGTAAAATTCTCGGCCAGTTCAAAGCATAAGGATCGTTTACTTACTCGTTTGAAATATGCCACAATTTCAGATATCGCGGTGTCCTGTTCATGGGATGCTGTTATAACACAGAAGAATGCCTGATTGGTCCTGTCCACGTGACTGATTTGAAAATGGCAGCAAGGAAAGTCTGTCGAGTTCTCAGGCGAATTCCATGCAGCGTTTGATTTTATCGCCTGAAATGTTAAACAAATCAAAACATCGTCATCACGAAAAGGCATTTCCCTGGTGATCCGTAGATATGAGTGTGACAATTAAAACTCAAGGATGCAAAAATATGTTTTTTTCAAGGAGTTGGTTCGGGGACTGGAGCGAGATGAAAAGGCAATGGAAACGAAGGGTGTACTGTCAGCGCACGAGCAAGGGTCGAACATTGCATATACATAAAAGAGGTACCGCGTACATGAGACTATACTCTCTTAATTTGACGGTCTGTAAGAGCATTACCTTGTGTTAATTGGAATTCCTTTCCTGCTTCGATTTCTAACCTTGACTCTGTCTGTGTAACTGCCTTCTTTGTCTCTATTCTGACCACACCTATTTACTTTGCTACAGAATAATTTCACTGTAGGTTTCACTTTGAAATCTAAGAATTGTTTCTACAATTGACTGTACATACCTCCCCTGTCGCTCACTTGCCTTCACTTCGCTTCCTTTAATTTTCCATCCTGGTTGTAAAACGCTGAGTTTAATTCTGATATCTTTCTTGCTGTTGGACACAAACATTCCAGCCAGTGGAACCAGTAATCTGTGACCTCTTTCTTCTTGTCTCTGACACACCTGCTACTTGTCACAAAAAGTTGTGTAAGTTTTGTCGTTGATTTATACAATGACAACTTATGCATAATGCATTTTGGTAATCAGTCAATCGATCAAACGATCGATCAGTCAATCAATGAATAAATGGGTTAGTTTCTAAAGCAACTGTGGTGCTGCGAGTAGGTGGGGGAGTTGTACACAAAATTTGGTTTTAACAACGTAAAGAATTTAGAACAAAAATTCATCTTCCAAATCGGCACCCCTAATCCCCACGGTATTAACGAACGCTTTTCATTCAATTAATGTTTCCTAGTTACCACCAATAGCGTAGCTCCTCCACTACATAAACGACACAGAACACATAATTCCGCGATTCGCTCTGACGAAGGGCTAACGCTTGAATCGTCACCTTTTGGAATCCCTGTACGGTGATCAATCTACATTATCACTAACTCCGTTGATAAAACCAATATTTTGTGATCAGTCAATCAATCAATCAATTGTTTTTGTATACACAATGGAAGTTAAGGCTTGTTTTGTAGTGTCGTGTTGGACTAAATACAGTTAAATATCGATACCAAGTACGATTGAAATAACTTTAGTAGAATCACCATGCACTGCAATGAAATTCATATTTGCTAGTTTTTAAAGTTTTAATTATAAATGGCCGATGTGATAAACTGATCGCACGCGTAACAACCTTAACGTGAAATTGAAAAGCCTCTTTACTTTAATAGTCGTGAATTCTGCCGTTTAGTCCCTTTGGCTGCATGAATGCGTGACCTCC
>OX419338.1:16966529-16999029 GCA_948470475.1 Galaxea fascicularis
TCACAAGTATGATTTCAGGCCAAAATTGCACCCCACTCAGTTCAATTACCACTTTATTAAATCCATTTTGAAATCGCACAATTTCATGACCTAAAATTTTAGATTTTGATGCATTGTTCGAAGCCGAGCCGGTTTGTTAGAAATAGCGGAACCGGAAATGCTTTGACATTCATTTAGTATGCAAAACGATATCATGTGACGAAAACTCATTCAAGCATAACAAACAAACAAACAAGGGCAAAAACTTCATGCTAGCCCACATTTAGAGCACATATAAAAGAAGACAATAAAGTACATTTACAGGACAATAGATCAGGGCAATAGAGGAATACGGATTTACATATTTGGCTTACCATGACGTTCTTGCCCAAACAAGTAGTTCTGAAGTGAGAACGAAAATAGTCTCTTTCATGCATCACAGTTCGATTTTCTTCGCCTGAATCAATGATGGAAGACCTTCCTTTCTTCTGTGGTTGAGGCTGAGACTTCACGTTGTCTTTAGAAAAGGAATTTGAGGGTGCAACCGGTGTAATTCTGCGATGGATAATTTTCTTTTGAGTTGTGAATTTCCCTCGACTGCAGCTGTGGATATTTTTCTCTTTTAATACCATTCAATGGCACTCTGCATGATTTTACGGGATCCAGGCTCTTTAGTATCTCTGCTTCTTTTTGTGACCTCTGCGTACAACTTTATAGTTTGGACCTTGTCAAGTTCGTGCGGCGCCGTTTGTTTCAAGATATATTTTTCAAGATGGCGTTCATTCTCTGTTTTGTGGAGTGGGTCAAAAGACTACGTATGGTTATTCGGCTGGTTATTCACAGCGATAGAGTTGAGCTTTCGTATTGCTTCGTTTGAAACTACCGCGAACCTGGAAACTTGTACCTTCTTGAGATGGCTATGAATTTGTTGTTGTGTGGTTTTCGTTTGTTTATGTTTTGCTGAAGTCCATATCACACTATTCTTGAGCAGATGTTGAAGAAAGGATGCCAAAATATTCGTCAAAATGGACACTGAATGTTGGAAACTTCTTGTAAAGAAGGTCTTTAGCCTGAAGGAGCTTGTTATCATTATTCAGAAACTGTAATTAATTAAATTTGTCAATTGTCTTGAAAAACTGAAAAGACAACCACAGCAAAGTTTTGACCTGTAGTTGCAAAATTCGCAACACAGAGGCTTTTTGTCATTCATTTTCCTAAAATTTTATTGGTTACGTCAAACTAACCTTGAAATCTGATTGGTTGTTTTGTTTTACTGTGCCATTCTCATTGGCTGCGAAAAAGGTGCGATTTAGAGCAAAAAATAGTGTGATTCGTGAATAAATCGCACCCCTGAGAGCCAATCAGATTGTAAGGATAACCAGTGATTTCAAAATGGATTTAATAAATAATGGTAATTGAACTGAGTGGAGTGCAATTTGGTCTGAAATCATACGCGTGATTTCAAAATCGAACGAGCGCGCAGCGCGAGTTCGATTTGAAATCACAAGTATGATTTTAGACCAAAATTGTACGACACGAAGTTCAATTACCACTTTATTACACCCATTTTGAAATCATACAGGTTTTAGTCAATAGTAATATTTATTTAATGTTCACTTCAGGAAAACCAGTTTTGAATTTTGATGGGCTTTATATAAGGATGTGATTTAGAGCAAAAAATGGTGCAATTTGGGAATAAATTGCACTGTCGAGAGCCAATCAGATTTCATGAATGACGAGTGATTTCCAAATGGGTGTCATAAAACGTGGAATTCACCCGTCAGGCAGTGAATTTTTCTATATAACCGTCATCTTGAAAGTAAGCATTTCAGGACTACTGAATGCTAAGTACCTTGTTTTATTGATTGACAGGAACAATATTGAAAACTATCTAACCGTAATCAGATGTTTACTCCACTAATAGAAACTCGATAACAAACCAGATCCTTTTAATTTGTAACCTTCCCCATCAAAGCAGCTCAATTTCGTAAGCCACACATGTACGCATTGCGGACTTTTTTTTTTTTAGTGCCAGCGGTTTTGTAATTAAGATTGCATTTGCAACCTGCAACCTGCAAAAGATACCTGCCGTTCATCGAGGAGGCATTGTAATCTAGCGGTTGCAAGTTTAAATCTTGCCAAGGTCGATTATATATTTTTTATTTCTAACTCCATTTTTTGTTTTATTTGGTCAAGCAAAAAAACTGGAGGTTCGGCGGTTTGACTACGGCCGCCTTAAAAGTGGTCATTACTGGAAGCGGCTCGTCGCTATCTTAGTGAGTTTATGTCATTAAAGATTCCCTTCAGATAAATTGGGCAAATAATGATTATTAATCCATACACTGAAATACATTTGATTCTTCGTATGCATTAATTTGGGGTGGGTTGAAGCCTTCTACCTCCACTACCGTCTGGAAATTCGAAATGCTTCACACTTCCCCTTAAACATTTTGGCGCCTTGCAGAATTTCCTTGCTCGTTGAGTTTCCCAACGCCATCTTAAATACTTTTAAGAAATCATCTTCAAAACGCAATAATAATGGCACAAATTCAACAGAAAAACTGTTGAGCTAGATGAATTTAGCTATCTTAGACGTGATCTTAGGTCGGCTTTAAAAATTTTTTTCAACTCAGCCAAAGCAATACATATTTTTAACGAAATTAGTACTCACCCATTGCAAATAGTTCGATTGATTGATCCCTGAAGCATGACAGCACTAGCTTCATACATCATACGGCATCATACTAATTTTTCTTGAAATTCTTTCCAAGGGGGAAAGGTGCGATGAGGTTATCCCTATGTAAAGCACCAACCCAAGGTCAGCATTAGGTGTGGTCACAGCCAGGGTTCGTTACGTCCCTAATGGTTCTTTAATGTCCTACAGAATTTTAATTGAAATTGTGGAGAGTTGTGAGACGGGAACTCCGGTTTATCGTCCTTCATCCGAGAAGACTAGAAAGTCTAATCATTTGCAGATGTCGTTGCAAAGGAAGCACTTTCTCCTCAGTTATTTAAAGACCCTGCTTTGAACCCACGACCTCCACGACGCTCTACCAGCTGAGCCAACCGGTCGGCTTCAGAGCGCGGCAATATCTCTGGGTGTACTGTGTCGACCGCAAACGTTTTGCTCTCTTTATTTTGAATGCTGACACATACCTGAATAGGCCGTTTTATGCTCTATAAGCATGACATCACCTTTTCAGATTAGTTTCCGTTTTCGTTTTATCTAGCAAAATCGTGTTGTCAACTTACACAAACTTGTTTGGACGGCCGATATCTCACGTGCATGACCAATAAAAGACAGGGAATGCTGCTGGGGGTTTTCTTGTGATTTTGGCAATATTGCACATTCCAGACCTGGGGCCCGTTTCTCGAAACTCCCGAAACTTTTCGGGTCTATTTCGGGTACTATAATTTCCTACCTATCTCGAAAACGAAGATGTTTTCAGGCATTAAATTTTACAGCAACTCTACCCTTTCGTTACCTAAAATCATAGTGATAGACCAGGATTTTAGAATAAGCGGATCGCAGTTTTTGAAATGGGTTTTCGGGCCCGAAAAGTTTACGGGACTTTCGAGAAACAGGCCCCTGATGCCCATTGTCTTCTGTCAATATTAACCTTGGGCCGATTATCTTTCATGCCTTAGCAAACAAACTCTTAATTTGTTTTTTTAGCAAAAAACAAACCGAAATATCCACAGAAAGGTGACGGAGAGAAAATGTGTCAAAAACACCTTAGTTAAATCCAAAGAAAGCACCGAGTATTGTCAGTACACATCGCAAACTTCATCACAATGATCCCCTTATTGAGAGTCGTTAAACGTGAACCTCTATAATCCTTGGCGTAAGCATTCCATTTCCTTTCATTTCATTTCTCATCAACTGTCGTTGCTTTCGAAACCAAATTTTCAACGGATCAACAATAATGGGGGAATCGCCAGACATGAGTGGCAGAAACAAAACGAACTTTGAATTCTTTGATGACTAAGCGTTTTTTTGCGATTAACTATATCACGAGATTTGTTGCTGAAGTCACGAATGAAGCTTATTTTTGACATTTTAATAATAAAATAAAGACCTCCCATACAAAAGTAGCAATAAAGACTGATAACAAGCTGACGTTTATCTCGTCAAAAACAATAGGGTGTCCTTCATGTTTATTTGTCAATCTTAAATAGAACTCTTACATAATTAGAAGAACGTTCGGTCTCTTGTCTTGTGTCTCAATAAAGGAGAGCAATAGTTAGCCTGCGAACGCAGACGTATTTCCGGCGGTCGTTTCTCTCCGAAAAGTAAGTTGAAAAAGGCAAAAACCATAAAAAAATTCACTGAATCCAAGCAGTTTCTCGCAATAAGTCAAAAAAAGTTTTGTTTTTTTTTCTAAAGAGACAACTCATCGTTTTAGCCGTTTCGTTAAAATTTCGAATTTAGTTCACTCATCAGTCTAAAGTGAGTGGTGCAAATGTTGATTTAGTCGTTAAAATCAACAATCAACTGACCCGTTGTCCAGCGCAGGACATCAAGGAAATACAGCGCGGTAACTCAGTAGACTCATAGTGATTCTATCTTTTTTTACTTGGCTTCCTACAGAATCATGTCAGACAACATCCCATTGGTTAAACAAAGAGTCTGTGAAGAATTATATAGTAAGGATGAAAAGTATATCCTGGACATTTATAGCTGCGTGTGGCCAGAACACCACGGACTCAACGGATTACGAAAGCATATGTTCTTGCTTCGAGCTCCTGTTAGTGAAACTCTCTTGGAAACAGAACAGCTAAACGTAACACTTCCCCTGGTATGTAAATTGGTAGTTATTGTCATTAATTTTTTTCGTTTATAAAATAAAAGTATTTTCTTAACCTCCTCGTCCTTTTGGCAAAGACAAAAGCCCATGAGGAAGTGGCAACTGATCATGAGGTCCGTGGAAAAGGGAGCCGGCTAAAGTTTCAAATTTTTTGCCTTAAAAAATGATTTGTATTAGCTTTTGTAGGGACAAAAATATCTGAATTAACCTCAGAGTACCTTTTTTCAAGGATGTGTTGGTTTTCACACGTTTGCTTTGGTCGGGTTGAACATGTATAAATCAATCTATAATTTTTAACAATGGTCCCAGTAGTTAGGTGTTCAAAGTTTTGCTTTTTATAATTTTGCTATTCGTTTCAGTCTTGATTGACAGATGAACCCAAGTATTCTTTTGGAAGCCCCTTTTATGTCGAGTTCATTCGTGCTGAAATTTAACTCGGAACTTTTTCAGTTTGTCGTTTTCCCGTCATTCACTCTTACTTTTGTCCCCTTTTTGCTTTGATCTACAGCGCCGATTAAACGAGCACAAATATTTGATTTTTCCAGATCCCTCACTGTGAAACCAGGGCGGCAGTTGAACATGACCACGTCGCCAACCAAGCAAGCGAACAGAGTTTTGTTCCCGAGGAACATGCTCTCTCGAGAAATGTTATTTCAACATGACGTCCTAGTTTGACCCTATGACAGTTGGAGAACATTCGCTATCTCGTACAGTCTGAAACTTTGCATTACAGTGATGGATCTTGAGCAAAGATGACAGCCAGCAGCGGAGAAAAAAGAAAAAGAATAGGTTAATTATTCAGGCTTCCTATCAAAGTCCAGAGTCTAAAAATAGGAGCTGCAAGGGGCCTTTCCGTGAAACGTGATCGACTATTTTCATTTGCCATGATTCAGTAAAAAGTTAAAATCCGTGAAATGTGAACGACATACCTGTCCTGCTACGTGGCACAAAAAACGAATTTTATGATCTGTCATATCGTGCGGAGGACCAGATAATAAAATCACACAGGACTATACAATAGCCAAGAGGTAAGTGAACTTTCATCAAAATTTTCGATTTGATTTTTCTTCAACGCGCGTCAACTCACATGGACAGTATGATTTACCTGTGCAAGAACTTGGGAACTCAGGGATTCAGAGCTCAGGAACTCTGGAACTCACGTTCTTATAACGTCGGAAATCAGCACTCAAGAACTCAGAAACGCCCCTAGAGGGCTCCGTACGTTATGGTAATTTTGTGTATTACATTTATTAAAACCATGTATGTGAATCTACCCGCCAACTCTCGCGTTATAGGCGTGAGTTCTGCGAGTTGAAAACTTCAAACTCACGCCCACGGACCAATTTGTCACGCCAGCTGGAAAAAATGTGAGCTGCTACAGCCTTAACTGACACACCTTCCAAAAATATGCAAGCTCAAACTAATGCGAGAAAGGAAAGGCAGGTGGCAAGGAACGTTCTTTTAAAATCTTCAAAAGATATTCCTCACTTTTCATGCAAGGTTAAAGCGGTTTTCAATTCAGTGTCGAAGTGATTTTCGTTTGTTTTGGTTTTGCTTTACCTCGTTCTCTGATTGGTTGGAAAAATCTTCGCAACATTCTAACCAATGGAGAGCAAAATCAAAACCAAGGATGTCTTTGACGGGTTCATTTTCCCACGCTTGGCGTCAGTTACCAGACGTTTATTCGTATTGTGATTGGTCAATAATGGTGTTTGTGTCTTGCTGTGACTGACCGGGGTAGTTGCTTTGGGTTTTGTTAAAATACACTAGATAACAAATCGTTCTGTAGTGACATTATTGCGAAAAGCTTGTTAACCGCAAGAAATTTTGATGAATTAGTTGAACTGAATTTTATTTCACGGGTGTAAAATATTATATCAAACGATTAAATGCTGTATTATTTCGAGTATGATGAAATCAACAAAGCCCTCTAATAAGTCATATGAGCGTCATAGATATTGAAAGTGAAATAAAAGTGAATAACTGGACTTCGTTTAATTTTCTGTCAGTAACTCGCATTCTGGACACAAAATGCTAATATAGCCACGACCGGATCTTTTCCCATCCACTACAGATCCATATTTAGCATTAAAATCCCCATTTTTTCGTCTACAGTATAACCTACTTTTGGTAGTATTATTTCATAACGATTAAAGAGTCTATGCAAAAATTGAACTGGCGGTGCCACCACTTTCTTCAGTTGTGCAATGAAACAAAAAAGGAATCATCTTTACAAGTGGCAAGAATTGAAATGGCTTGCACCTTTAACAAAAAAAGGAAAACTAAACCAGACAAGTACTTCTTCTCTGTATCATTAAAATAGTTTTAGTCGATTGGAAATTTTAGTAGATCGATAAATCACTTGATATTTCCTCCCGTTGTTCTACCAGGTATTTCATTTTTGAGTAGATGAAGTTTACTTCTTGAAATGAAGTTTACTTCTTGAAAATCCCGATCCCAATGCCCCCGTAACCTATGACTGGCCTATTCGTTTAATTAAGACATAAGGGTGTTCAAAAAGTGTAAAAAACTGTATCCTTCGGTTTCCAGTGTTCGCAGCATCAAGACCTGTTGGTCAAAATAACGCGTTAAAAGGTGAGCATCACAAAATCTACAGGTGTTTGAGCGGTCTTCAATGTATTTTTTGGGAAGAAATTTTTGTTTTGCGTTACTACGTTCTGTGATTTCAAATAAGGAGCAAAACCAAAATCGTGCACCAATATATATTGGTTTCACGACAGACTGTTGAACATCATTCCATTTGCGTGATTATGTAACTGGTCATCCACGCAAGGTTTGAAAGGAAAAAAAATGCCTAATGATCGCATTATCTTAAGCCAGACAGCTCACTATAGCAGGGAATGTACCATGCACGATTGGGTTTCATTTGTGAATGGAAGTAATCCAGAGCAAAGGAATTTCGAAGTACTTGTGCCGTTTCTAATGAACCACTTTTACGTCAAAACCCCTTCTTTCTCAGTTATATACAAAATATTATCAATTCAACGAGCTTATTTGAGCTAGGAATAAAATATGGGATGGAGACACGAAACAGAAAACACTGTTGGAGGAAGAGTCAGCCTGCGGTGACGACGGACAAAAAGGATTGTTTTTCTCGCGCTTTTGGATATTCCATAAGGAGGGCGATCGTTACAAGCTTTGGAGTTATTCTCTATACCATTGTTTGAGTCTAGTGTTTTTCTCTTTAATATTATCAATTCTTTAGTTCGTAGAGGTGTAATCAAAGAGATAACGCCGGGATGGGGATATGTTTACCTATTTCTATGTGCGATTATCAGCGGTAACTAGTGATTTCGCCTTACCAGCAAAACGATCAAGGGCTTAGGTCCATAATGCCTTGGACTTTCTTCATCCGCGGTGAGAAACTCTTTTCCTAGAATGTAAAGGGAAGACCATTTTTACATAGACAAACTTCAGTGAGCTATACTGCGTTCACTCAGTGAAAACACAATATTAATACTGTTAATGCTGGCGCCCATGCTAGTGCCATGAGCCTGGTTCACACTTGTGAGACAAGCATAACCGTAAGAGCAAGAATAAGAACACAGACGTCCACACCAGCGACACACGCATGCGCAGTGCGAGTCAAGTCGGTGGATAACCAAGTTGGCAGACGGCTGACTTCCTGCGCTTACGCTTGTGCTTCTTTCGTGCCCGCCCAGTTCCCAGTTGTGTAATGAGCATAGCGCAAGCACAAGAAAAAGGAAAATTTTTCTTTTTCATGTGTTTATGCTTGCGCTTATTTCACCTCGATACACTAGCGTTTTCCTGTGCTTATGCTTGATCTTTCGCTTGTACGTATCTCACTAGTGTGAACCAGACTTAACGGTAATAAAAGTAAATGCGCTTAATTGCTAATACAGGACTTACAGCTATACCTACATGAAGGAAACTCAGCGTTCACTGAGTAGGCAATACAAGACACTGGAGAAGAAAAGTAATATGTGTTATATCGTAGCTTTTGTTTGGTTTGTTACGTCATACGTTGAGTTACATGTATGCGCTTGCGCAGTAAAGGATATTAAAAAACGAGTACAGTTGTTGTGTCTCCATAAGGTTCGTTCTAACTCCTAATTTCGTGCTCAGAATTCCTCAGTTATAACAATATGTTTGTCACTTCTCCACGAATTATTGGCTTTTAATTTTAGTTGTCCTACCTCTTCATAAAATGCCACAACTTTAGCCTTAGCGTTGTCTTTGCCGTGTGAGGCTGTTATTGCACAGAAGAATGAACGCTTTGCTCTGTCTTCGTGAGTTATGTCGAAATAGCAGCACGGAAAGTCGGTGGAATTTTCTGGCGAATTCCAAGCATCTTTTGACGCCACAGTCTGAAACAATAAACACAACAACAATGATAACGATAACAATAATGATATTTCCATGAATTATTAACAATTATTTCACGAGGCCCACTGGATCTGCTGGATATGAAATGATAAATAACGCGCCGAGTTGGTTATGATCATTTCTCATCTGGGAAGCCCAAATAGAATAATTGTTTCGTTGAAAATTCTACGAACACTAATTGAGAATCTCTACAAAAATAGGGAATCAAAGAAATGCAGAGAAGAGAAAACCGAAAAAAAAAAATTTTATCGATCAATGACTAAATGAAAAGAGCGGGAAAACCTTTCAATATGTTGCGACCGTGACGTTAATCTGGGCAAAGTTAAATGAAGTTAATGAAACTATCCGAGAAGAACGCAGAAGCTTATTTTTGGGAAACAATGCTCTATTTACCGGCTCTAGACTGTTGTAAATTGTCACTGGTTTCGTACAAATTGTTTCAATCATCGCTTAAAGCGTATGGATCGGCTTTCATATGGATGTCAGTGAGGAGCCGAAGAAAGCGAGTTCGTAAGTAATTTATTCAAACATGAAGACACAACTTCAGTTTATTTTGAAGAACTGCAACTTTTCTTCACCCAAACAGGTCGGAAACAAGAAACCTGAGGAATAAGCAAGATAAATATCCAGGTGATGCTTCAAGAAATAGCTTCATGGAGTTTTTCAGTGATGCGTGGACCTGCGGCCGAACAAAAATGTAAGTTTAGCTAACAACTTACCTTTTAATTATTTTGTCTTAACTCCGTCATTCACTTTTATCACATTTTAACGTTCGTAACATTCTCATCTGCTTTTTATACTGTAATGTCTATGCTAATTTTTATATTCGTTACTCGAACTTGAAAATGACCGCGTTCATTTTTATAGCTATTTTTTATCACGTAGTCCTCATCGAAGTAACTACTTATTAAAATTTTACTCGGCTCTCTTTATTTGCTGACGTGTTCATTGACCATATTTGTCGCACTTGGTATATGAGCTGATAACCTGTGTCCGGCTAGCCAATGAAAATGCTCAAAATCTAATATTCGGAGTTCAGTTTTTAATATTAGGGCCGATCCGCACTAGCAGAAAATTTGTTTATTCAGACAAAATTTCTGTCATCACCAATGTTCTACAAGTGCGGATGGTTTGTTGGGACTTGACAAATTTTGGCCGAAGCGGACAAAACTTCAAACGCTTCAAATTTGTCCCGGGTAAAAATTGGACAAAATCGTTTAAGTAAACAAAATTTTGTTTATCCTGTCATTAATATGTCAAAAAGCTTTTAACCGTTTAAATTTAGCGTCTCAGTTGTTTCTCGTGTTGCGAAACTAGATTTTACGATTTTCGCAGTGGACAAAATGAATCCTAATAGTTCATGGAATTTAAATCCCATGGCAAGCTATCCTTTATATGGACAGCCGAATTCTGCGAGGCTCTGGAACGTGCCCCCATACGATGACCAGTTTGGCTACCCACATATATATAGAAGCTTTCAGAATAGAGCGATATTTCAAACACTCCAGTTGCCATCCGACAAAATAGAAGAGGTCATTGCACAAGGGCAAGCCCAAGAGCAAACGACTGGAAGCAGCACTAAAGGAAAAGGGAAAGGAAAGGCAAACTATGACAAGTAGACAAACGAGGAGCACAGTGTTGACACAACTTGAAGACTTTACCTTGTCAATACGGATGCAACAGACGAGACAAAAATTGTCGCGACAAAATTTGTGCCTAAATGTACATAAACTAACGGGCGTCTGATTTAGGTGAAGAAGGGTGGCGTGGGTTCCCTGGATCTACAGAGATTCACCTAAGGACACCACGCTGAATAAAATTCAGCAAATTATACTGATACGAATAAATCAAAGTTATTGTGGTTTAAATCTACGCCATGAATGAAACAGTGAACCTGATGATGGCCACAAGATCAAACTAAGTGCCTTCGAATTAGCCCTACTCCTTCTTTTGGTTCACCTAGAATTCAACAAACCCTTTCCCCAAAAAATATCTACCCCTGGATTGGCCATTTATTAGCTACCTAAAAGCTTTCTCGCACCTTCATATCCCTTCCTTTTATTTGCCATCCTGATTCCAAATAGTTGAGCACAATTTTGATATCCTCGTCGTTGTTGGAAACAAACAATCCAGAAAGAGTTGTAAGTAAATGACGACTCCTGTGTTCTTGCATCTCACAAACGTGCTGTTGATATTTATCAATAAAAAAGTGTTTGAGGAGTGCACGTGAAATTTCCTGCTCCTTCCCATTTTCACAATAACGTCACTGGTATTTCGCGTAAAGAGTGATGGACCGTCACACAGCGTATACAGTTTCTGCAATACTAAGCAACTGAGATCAGAGCACAAATACCCTCAGCTCCACTGTGTTGGCTTCTCCCAAGCATTTGTGGGGGTTGTGGGGGACTGCCTGCAGAGGTATCAGCCGAGGATAATGTGTTTGCATATCTCATTTGTAGATCTGGTTCAAGTAAAACAATCTTTGCAAAGTTTATTGTCCAGCTAAAGAACCTAATAATGTATAGACTCTAATTCGCCGATACTCTGATCGTTGGGTCGACGCGCTTGTACCAGTTTGCTGATATAAATCTTACTAATTTCCCAATCACTGAATTCTAGAACAAAGACTCGTGAAGTTTCTTTAGTATAGACACCTGTTTATTTCTGGTATGATTAGTGCGGCTCTCAGTAACATTTTATAGCTTTGTATGTTTACCTTAAACGCCATCATGGTATCGTCAAAAAGAATAGCCCATATCTTCCATTCCTGCCCTTGCACTGGTTTTTCTCCAAATAATCCCATCTGCATTCTTTTCATGTCGTCTTCCTTGGGAAGTCCGAACACTGCAAATTCGTGGTACTCATCTGGGGAGTCTAAGGTAAGCGTAATGCTGTTGCGATGTTTTACTTCTACCTTGGCGTTTGGGTGCAAGTCAAAAATGTTACTCCAACTTCTAGTTGTTGGTCCTTTTCTCGTTTGTTTTTGCCTTGATCTGCCTTTGACCTCCAATGTCCATTGACTTCCTCGGCCATTTAATGCACAGTGCTCCATCTTTATTTGTACCTTTCTGTCTCCTAGTTTGGTACCGTACACCCCTATTACAGTATTGAGAAAAGAAGGGGAAATGGGATACAAGAGCTTTTTTTAAGTCTTGTAGCACTGACATAGAAAAGTAGATGGCAGTAATTGTCATAACGTGCTCGCTTACATCACTTGCATTTGTAACTTACAGCACAACTGGTCTCAGAGTATATTTAACCAAGAATCAATGTCAAGGCCAAGCTTAAACAAATGGCAAACCTACAAACCTAGGTTGAACTTGATCACAGATAACTAGCAAAATTCATTGCAAACTAGCTGTAGTAACAGTGGGGTCAGGAGTTAACTTGAATGATTGAAAGTCTTTCCAGAGGGTTTTTGCAACGTCTTGCACGCGAACCACTTTTTTGCGGGCGTCGAAAGTAAGTGCAGTCTGGTATATGGCGCCATATATATAATACACATCAAGCAATACCACTGCGTGACGCAAGCAATGTAAACCAAATTCAAGGGGATAAGGCGTTCGTTTGGTTCAACTGAGTTCCTCTGTACTCTGAAAAGTTACGGCTATATGCATATTTGTAAGGATTCGATTCACACAACACACACCACTTATCATCTTTGACCTTCCTCCTTGAACGCTTACTGGATCTGTATTCCCCGACTGATCCTCTGGTGTTATAACAAAAAAAAGAGACTTTTTAACTACACAGTGAGGTCACAATGGCTTTCATTATTTAAATGCCAACTGAGAGGTCAAAAGACAGCGAGTGTATAAATAATAGAGGAAATACGCACATCAATTTCAGAGATTTCCGCTACTAATACATATAAATAAAATTCCGGGAACGGGAATGTTAGGATTAAGGGAAAGCTTACCTTTTCTCACTTTAACTTACATAAGTCCTTCGGTGTTTGTCTGGGTACCTGTTGTAATCTGGTTAGTATAGAATTATTTTTTACAAGTGGAATTTTAACATGAACTCTATAAAACAGACAAACAAAATTTTCCGTGGGGTTGTTGTGTCTTTTGTGTGTTGTGGGTGTGAGGCTGATTTTCACTCCTGAGGAGTGAAAATCAGGAGTAGATTCCTTTTAAAGGGAAGCGAAACTCATCAAGCGAAGATATTAGATCGTCATCAAATCTGAGAGAATTCCGATCCAATTTGTTAAGCAATTTTGAATAACTTCCCCGTTTCTATTCCTTTTATTATTTACTACTTACTTATCACTTGTATCTTGTTTGAACTGATCTTCAGCGCTGGCTGACATAACGTAACAAGGGTTAAAGGGTGCGTGATAAGGTGGGAAGCAAGAAAGCAGTTTGAGCGTACCTGAATAACCGTGTGTGGTCAGTGCATCTCTCAACACCAGTATTGTTATAAATTTCTTTGGTGCCAGTAGTTGCAACTGCTCTTCAGCACTCTTCTCTCTTATGTTTGCTGTTCTGGTTGCAAGTTTATAATAACTCGAACCAAAAGTTACCAAGTTACTGTGCTGTTTATATTTGGCGCCACCAAAGATGGGTTGTGTATCATTTAGTTTAGCTAAGGCTATAGCTACGGTGCCAAACTTGCTCAAAGAGAAATCTTCGGCACTTCCATCGTCAAGACGTACGCTTTTACACCTTCCGCCCTCTTGCTTGCACTGCACTTTGTCATGCAGCTCTCTGAACATTTTTCGTGTCCTATCACACATGTCTTGGTCTTCAACGATGAAGGAAAAGAGGTAGAAATCAGCCTTTGGCAGCTTACATAGGTGGATGTCAGTTTTAGGGATTTGCATCGTCACTTCCACAACAATAACACAAATGGTTACGCTGTTGGCAGTCACTTTATGATCGACTGGTCCACCCTTTGGCCTTTCGTTTAACACCGACCATGATACCTTTTGAATGGGTATTGCTGATGCCATGTCCAGGAAAGAAGTTCGTCCCAATTTCTGGTCAATCTGAATTACGGTCAATCAGTTTACTCCTGTCTGCCCGCCTGGAAGCCTTCGGAAACGTGGCAAGCAATTTTGGGTCCAAGAATTCTGCGCGGATAGAGAATTTCATGAGTTGACACAGCATGGAGGTAGACTAGGTGTATTGTAGATTGTCATATCTGACGCCAAATTTTTAAATCCGCTTTAGAAGGGATGATTGAAGGCTTCGAATTCTAGAACGCTAAATTTTGCGACTTTAAACTTTGAATGAAACTTGAAATAAGTAAATATCGGAGTCAGATATGACACACAAAAAAGGTTTTAATTTGACTGATCACTGAGTGGTAAAATCAACTTTCCTTGTGTTCCACCGTCGAAGAGAACCCTAAACGAAATAGAGTATATTTTTAGTTTACACCATGTACAGGAAACCGTAAAGAAAGGAAAAACGCGATGTACAGAAGCAATTACCGATGAGGAAGTTGCCCAACGTGACAGAGAGCGAATACCAGTTGACACAAGAAAAGCTACTTCATGGACGGTATCCGGTATCCGTTTTGACTTGTGTGGTTTAAGGGGAATATGAGCAGGGGAAACATATATTGCATTGTTTTGCTATTGTTATCAGCTATTGTTTCGGCCCCGCACTCCCCCGTTTACAATCAAAGCCGCAGGGTTATGTAATATGTTCCCCTGAAAAGAACAAAGGAAACCAAGCCAAGTGACAAATGACGTTTAGCAAAGAATTTCGAAGCGATATGTTGTATCTTCAGTACCGACTGTCGGTTAAGGTTTTTAGAACAACATAAAATGACAGACAATCCGGGTTTTTTTTTTTTTTTTTTGAGGATTTCGGAGGATTTCGCGAACTTATCCGATCCATGATCCGTCTACGATCTTTTCATTGCGATGTGCTGATAGGTTCGGAATTGAAACTAAACCTGCACATTACACCGAAGTGACCCGTCGTGGTTCTTTCAGGGCCGATGTCAGAACACCAACAGACCGGCACTCTGATTCTTTTAACAAATTCAGGAAAGCAAACAATTTGTCTGATGCAAACTATATTTTCATGAAGATAAGTCAAGCGATTCGGAGGAGCCCTTTTCCATCTCAAACCACCGGTTTCAAGGAAAGGCAGTCAAGGGAAGAATTTATCCATTGAAACTATAATTGAGATTTACTAATCGAATTTGTATACCATCAGAACATGCGTACAAAATATATTGGTTCACATGATTCCGAGTGCAATTTGGAATAAATAAGCACGAGTAAATTTTTTCAAAGACCAACAAAATTGCACGAGCCCGTAGGGCGAGTGCAATTTGTGGTCTTTGAAAAAATTTACAAGTGCTTATTTATTCCAAATTGCATGAGAAAAGTCATGTGATTACTTATTAATAATACACTTGAAAAATAAACTACCTATAAAGCTTCACCCCATACATTGACTATTGAGGTACACAGAGGGCATTGCCTTCGATCTTCCGAAACTTGGAGAAGCTTCGAAAATATCCCGAGATCACCGGAAGTGTTCGAGTAATCTTCGGAAATCTTCGGAAATGTTCGGGTAATCTTCGAAAATCTTCGGAAGTACTCCTTTGATCTTCGGAAGTGTTCGGGTAGTGGTCGGAAATCATCGGAAGCATTCGGGTGATCTTCGGAAGTGTTCAGCGATCTTCGGAAATCTTCGGAAGGTTTTGCACGATATTCGGCGGTCTTCGAAATACATCGGTTGGTCTTCGGAAGTAACAATTGGAATAACAATTGGAACTTATATAGCGCATTTTTCATGCCGAACATGATCAAATGCGCTTTACAGTGTATTTATTCAAATCTTTACCATTCTAAATTATTTACAATTCTCAAATCAAATGAAATCAAATGTTGGTTTTTGGAGAAAGGTTAAAACCGGAGTACCCGGAGAAAAACCTCTCGGAGCAGAGTAGAGAACCAACAAACTCAACCCACGTATGACGGGCAGTGCGGGAATTGAACCCGGGCCACATTGGTGGAAGGCGTGCGCTCTCACCACTGCGCCAACCCTGCTCCCCTAAGTCTTCGAGTCTCTTCGTTTCTCTTTCGTTTTGTGTTACACTTTTTGAGCTATTTTGTGTAAACAAAATCGCTCTATGTCAGCATGAAGCTCAAGAAATTCTTCCGTGGTCGGGTGGTTCTGCCTTGAACCAATGAAATAAGGTTTCTTTAGATGGCATTGTTTCAGCCAGCGACCAATCTAATTCCCTGTTTTAAAGGTGTTTTTGAAAGCATGTGGTCAGTGATGGTCAGCACTGAGACTAAGTTACACATGCGTGTTGATTACGCTAAAAGGAACATCAGCGTGGAATGTCACGCGTCATCCATGTCATATTGCGTGATGTGTTTATTACTATCATGCCAAGGGGTACCACCATTATGGTAGTCTTTCCGGAGAATAGGGTTTGTATATTTAACGCATGCGTGAATGACAACAATAGGCGTGAGATACTGAAGTCAGATTAGAATGAAGTATGAGTTGTGCTGTTTCGATGGATGATGAAGGTAGTAAGGTGGGGACGAAAGTATTTGAAGTTTATGGCCGCGGTTTGTTGGTTATAACAACCGTGTGTTTAGTCTCCTTCGCAGACGCTCTTTTGGTTCGTCACGCAATCTTTCCTCCCCAATGAACGTCTGCTGAAACGAGCAGCAGATTCCTTTCCCATTGTTAGCAAAGATCAGCCGGAGTCCACGTAAAAATTACTACAGAGCCAATCAGCGCTAAGTTACTGTGTAATGAAAAGCCTGACGTCTGATGTTTTCGAGGGAAGTGTCTTTACTATGTTGAATTGCGTGCGATGCACAACCTGCGCCTCCTAGAAAGTCCTTCAATGATTTTTCAGCATCTTTGAATTTGGTCATCCCGATGAAAACGAAAGTAGAACTATGTTAGTGGCACTCGACCACTTCTGAGGAGAATTTTTAAGGGTTAAAAACAATGAAATTTAGTTTTTGCGAATTGAAACGTCGAGTTCTTCAAACAACCCGTAGTGTAACCGCGGGAAACCTAGCGGGGAAGAAATGCCGTTCTGAGATCAAGCAGTTTTCTTTAAATCACATATTACTATTTGCCATTGAACTGATTGAATGCTCTGATTATCGGAAAAAATGCAGGCGGTGAAAAGCAGCAAAAAACGTTAAACGAATAATGCTAGTCGTAATTGATTCAGCATCAAGGTAATTTGGTTGAGCGGTTCCTACTCGGGGAGCAAATATTTCGTTTCGAAGTGGACGAGAGCTTAGTTTTGTAATTTTTCTTGTGTTTTTTTTTTTCCTTTGCTAATTTTGTCAAAACTGCAAGAGCATTGTTAAAACTGGAAGAGCATTGTGTGACGAAAATAAACATATGTTTGATGGATTTGAAAACTATAAATATTAGTCTAATCAGAAGTGGCTGTTTCCACAAGTGATATTTGTACGGAAGAAAAATGGTATGGAAGGGAATCCATAATCTGGATATTTGTTCCCCTTGAAGTGAAGCCGTTTTTATGTTAAACAATGAAAATGGTGATTTCGGATAGTGAGCAATTTCATTTGCCAAATGGATTACTTTTGTCTCTCACGTGTAAACAGGCACCAAGACATACAGCCCTGTTTATCAAATGCGATTTTCAACTTTAATCTATCACGTGCATACGTTTGGTAATAGCAAGTTCGTTGGTTAATTCCCACATGAATAAAGCAGCGCTGTTGGTTAAATGCGACTCCGAACTTTGATCGATCACGTGCATCCAACACGACGTTTGATCAATCACAAGATTTGCACGTGGTCAATTCAACTTGTTTACAACAACATCTAATTGAATTTATTTTCTGTTACAATGATTGGTCACTTTTAACCGTTTTTTATTGGTTACTTTTCTCAACTTCAATTTTCTCTTCTTCTCATTGGCGGATTTCGATCCGTTGTTTGTCTGTTGATCGGGTTTTTTTAATATTGTACAACTGTTGACGCACTTAATTCGGAGGAACTTATTTTGTAATTAATTGGTGGTTTGTTTTCGAGTCGGTAAGTTTAATATTGCCCTTATTACGGGATATAACGCGGTGTTACACTCATCTGCTTACTGTACACAGACGTTGTCAGCAAAAGGCCCAACACTAAAATAAGAGCGTTTGTTTAGGTCGGGCTATTTTTGCTGTCCGAAGTGAAAAGTACAAAGCACTTGAAAACCAGAAATTGATGAATTATGGCAATTACTTCTATATTCGTTATCAGTACTATTTGTTCAACGTTGATTTGTTTTTGCTGGTGTTGTATATTACGGTGTGTTTGGTGGTTCGTTTGTTTGCGAATATTTCTTCATGTGGTCCTGGAACTGTTTCAGCACGTGTACATATGTTTTGGGAATTTGAGAGACTGGACGAATATAGTGTTTGCGAAAGTACGGAGAAAGAAAATGAACAAATAATAGAAAATATATTACATATCGGTTTTTGCGGAATTAATAAAACTCTTGTTTCAAAAAATGTAGGATGAATGACTATTTAATTGGTACAAATCAAACTCAAAATCAGTCTTAGAAATAAGAAAACTAAACAGAAATCAAATGAAAAACAGTTTGCTCGTACTTCTCCGATACCATAGCAAAAACCAAAAGCGCCACAGATAAATGACTCACCATTCAACCATTTTCTGACTTCTCCCTATCTTATCAACATTTTTCCACCCTTCACAAAATAGCTCAAGCACGCATTGCGTGCCTAGGTTTTGCACTGGTGTTACACTTTCTGCACTTAGTTACACTTGAACTGCACTGCTCTCAGCCAATCACAATCGAGTAATTTTTTCAAGTGTATTATTACAGCTGTAATGGATATCATTTTGTTGAGATTGCGTGATTTACGTCATCATTGCGCTTTATCAATTCTTCTTTGTTTTGTTGTGATGTCATGCGAGTTGTCGGTATTATCCGTTAGTAAGTTCGAGACACGTGTTAAGCACACTAGGATTTCAGAGATAGACCGAAGGATCGTAGCGAGGTTACAGTCTGTAAAGCGGGGAAAGAGGTATGCTACCTTGTTTATTTTCCTATTTAGGTTTTTAGATAATTGTTTTTTGGTCATAAAATGATTTGTTACGCTTACGTTCCATTGTATTCAGTTCTTCATTGTATTGTCTGTATTGGTATGCACGCCGCACGTGCTTCGTTTAAGATAGTTTCTTTGCCTAGATTCTTATAGTAATTTAGTTTTGTCGCTCATTGTGTTTTCAGTTTTTATGGAATTTCAAGTGATTAAGGAATTGAAAGTTAGATGCTTGAAGTTTCTGTTGATAAACATTCCTGCGTTGCGGCGTTGATAAACTGAGAAACCATATAACTGTTAGATAGTCGCTGGCGTCCTCCCCTTACAGCAGCGTCAATGCAGCGAATGAAAATAATGCCGCCATTTCAGGATCGCGACGATTATATTTCTGTTCATTAACAGAGGTGGCTTTTGTCTGCGTTTTAAAACGAACTTGGCACGCTAGGTCCCTACTGGAAAGGTTAACTTCCTTGCAGGTTTTATTTTGCAAGTTCGCTTCTGTGTTTAATCAACAGAAAAAAAAAATCGCCCTTCCTTTCTCATTTTTATAGAAATCCAGAAGAGGAAAGTATGTTTTTTTTTTTTTTTTTCACTTGGACTCAACGGGCCTCAGCCATTGCTCCATTTGAGTTCAAGCCCTCTTATAGCTCAAGACATTATTTAGTTTAGTGAATAATCTAGGGTTCCAGCTGATAACCAAATGTTTTAACTCTGATCTATGTCAATGTAAAAAGAAAGCATCTCACTGGACTATCAAATATTTACTTCGGTCATGACCGAGCCTCATCATCATAAGTACAAAAGGAGTCAAGTCACGTGATTTTGTATGGAAGCGTCCATTGTCAAAAAATTTTGTCACACTTTGTTTCGTTCAAGTGCAGGGACCACGCAGCAAGTTTTCGAGTAGGGGGGGGGGCTAAAGAAGAATGCGTTAAGGAAATTTTGGGGGGGGCGGGGGGGGCATGCTTGTGGATTTCTATTCAATTTCTCTAAAGTGACGGAGAATGCTATTATAACGATAATATATTTACAATTGTAACGACTGGGGCTTCATTCTGTCTATTTATCTGCGCGGCTAAAGCCCCCCCAGCTTCTCCCTCTGCGCGGTCCCTAGAGTGACGGGAGTTTTGAGATTTTCTGAAGTTGCCTCTTGTGTTAATGCTGAAGATCATGTCTTCCATCAGTCGTAGCCAAGAAGTCTCGCTCTCGGAAGTTACGTGTTGCTGTTACAGGATGCGAGCAAAGAACGAAGAGTTCTACGTGTACAGGTTGCCGAACGATTAGCGAAAGAAGACAATGTAAAACAGAACGTTCGAACAGTTGTTCAGCAAAAGAGTTCCAGTTTATTCTCCATGGTTCCAAGGCAGTGTAAGGTGACGAATTATTGTTTTACTTCATTTTGATTAGCGGTGATTATGATCGATGGACATGGATTTTGCTGCTTATAAAAAGCTACAAGCTTACAGTGCAACGACTTCAACCGGGGCCACCCAAAGTTTTTTAAACCAATGACAGACGGATTCGTGAACAAAGAATTTCGACTTTGTGGTTTTCAAAGCCAATGAAATTCAATCCTACTAAATTTAACTGGGCGGTGGGAATAGACGCGGCAGATTCAAAATATTCATCAATTTAACAATTTTACCACAACTGTTGGTAATCTCGCAATCTGATTGGCTAATTCGCCGTTGTCGATAAGAGTTCAGACAACGCTGCTCACGTCAACTTGTCACGCAATGCCTTTTTCATCTCTCGCGCGCTGAAATAAACATTTTCTTTGACGCTGATATTGTGGTAAAATTAACAAATCGAATGTGGTTTAGCGTTGTCTGTACTCTTATCGACAACGATGTTCGTCATCACAGAGGTCAAAATGTTGTCGACTCACGAGGCGCAGCCGAGTGAGTTCACAAATAGTCAAACGCCAACGTTCGTTTGTTCACGCCACATCATGTCCATCTCGGGCCATGCTAACAAGCAAAGCATATCAAGTTATAACTCAAGACCATCTGTAAAACAGTTGAACAACTGCTCCGACATCCACTCAAATGCTCTAGTTAGTAGAGAAGCGAGTTCAGCAGTTGTTCATGTTCCAGTGACGCCAGCTTCGAGTTCGATTTCAATGATGTTTAAAGGTGTAGACAGGCCAAACACGACTCCTATTGGTCAGGATAGGAAATTCAAAGACCTCAGAGCTTTGCCCTGACGAGTACATCTTTCAGAGACCTCCCTTTTCTATATGAAATAAGGGGAGGGTTTTGAATATTTTTCTTAGAAAGGGCTGGTATTGTATAAGATGCCGTTTGTTCATAAGAATATGTTTGAGATAAGGCATTGATGGGCAGTATTCTGTAACAAACGGCAAAATTCTTTTGCGCGTTTTTTGTTTATTTTGTAGAGCCGACATTCTTCATTTGGCATGATTGATAACATTTGGGTCAGAGACCGCAGAATGTGCCTTATCTCTAGATTGTTTTGCATCAGAGCTTTTCCTTGATTGAAGCTGTTTGATCCTGTTAAGTTAAATTTTGTTTCGCTCTACTCGCCGGTAGTGAAACTTAATGAGAGTGTCGACGTATTTTTGCTGAGCGTTTTTTCTTATCAAAGGCAATGTCTCTTTTGAAATAATTATTGGGCGTAATATTGGCCCTTGCGTTGTAACGCAGAGTTTTTGGACAGGTTCCTTTGTCGGAGTGGTTTCTCAGCTTAGAGATTGACTCTTCGGATTTTCGGATTTTCTCACTGAGGCTCTCGGTAGTTTCTTGGCGGGGCCGCTTTCCCGGTTGGTGCTCCTCTTTGTTTCGTGAGTAGTTATGGCGGCGCTTTTTGGTGATTTGAGCGATTCTTTTTTCTGGCACTCTTTCAGTTTGTCCGTTGGACATTAGATCTGTGCGCTCTGGATTTCATCTTCTGACTCTAAAAGTGAGTCCTTGGGATCAGTGTTTCTACCTTCTTCAATAAGGAGCCCGTCCTCTTTTATAATGCTGTTAACCTCCATAGTATTTCTCAAGCAAGACTGCAGTTTCGATTCTTTCAGTGAATCTCGTCAGTTGCTACTGTGATAAGGTTTTGAGGAATGGTTGTGAAGGCTGTTCTCATTCCGCTCGAAATGAGCTGTGTTACCGTTTAAGTACTCAGAGAGCGGATCGAAAAGGAAGGATTACTATTGGCTGATATGAATTAGCCAATGGGGTCGTAGTATTTTCGATCCTTGGTAAAGTTGTGTTTCTTTTGAAGGTCTTAGAACGATTTTTTCAGCAGAAGCGGATTCTATAAAAAACCGCGGTGGTATCTAGTATGTTGGCACTGATGTTCTCTTCCCCCTGTGAAACGCAGGGGCGTCAATGTTGTATTTTTGCCATGTATTATTCAGAAAGACAACCGCGTTCTGCTGTGGATTGCATTCAATGTAAATTGAGCTCTGACCTAGGACGGGGCTCTGTCAAAAAAATCTCAATGATGTTTAAAGGTGTAGACAGGCCAAACACGACTCCTATTGGTCAGGATAGGAAATTCAAAGACCTCAGAGCTTTGCCCTGACGAGTACATCTTTCAGAGACCTCCCTTTTCTATATGAAATAAGGGGAGGGTTTTGAATATTTTTCTTAGAAAGGGCTGGTATTGTATAAGATGCCGTTTGTTCATAAGAATATGTTTGAGATAAGGCATTGATGGGCAGTATTCTGTAACAAACGGCAAAATTCTTTTGCGCGTTTTTTGTTTATTTTGTAGAGCCGACATTCTTCATTTGGCATGATTGATAACATTTGGGTCAGAGACCGCAGAATGTGCCTTATCTCTAGATTGTTTTGCATCAGAGCTTTTCCTTGATTGAAGCTGTTTGATCCTGTTAAGTTAAATTTTGTTTCGCTCTACTCGCCGGTAGTGAAACTTAATGAGAGTGTCGACGTATTTTTGCTGAGCGTTTTTTCTTATCAAAGGCAATGTCTCTTTTGAAATAATTATTGGGCGTAATATTGGCCCTTGCGTTGTAACGCAGAGTTTTTGGACAGGTTCCTTTGTCGGAGTGGTTTCTCAGCTTAGAGATTGACTCTTCGGATTTTCGGATTTTCTCAAACTCAAGGTCACGGGTTCGAGCCGCGTTGAAGTCCTGAATTTTTTTCAGGCTTCTTTAGCCAATTGCAAAAATTGCAATCACAACTGCGACGATCATTCTTCATTTGATTATGTTTGACCAGCGGTCAAACTGAATAATAAGCATACTACGAATCACCGAAATCATGTTGTATATTTTTTGCAGAATCTTGATGTAAATATATCGCGCGTCTTAATGTACATATAACACTACTTCAGAAGTCTCATTGATGTGTATGATCTTGATGTAAAAATATCACGAATCATGTTGTATATATATGCTGAAACTTGATGTAAATATATCGCGTGCTTTGATGTACAAATAACACTACTTCAAAAGTCCCATTGATGTGTATGATCTTGATGTAAAAATATCACGAATCATGTTGTATATTTCTATGGAAACTTGATGTATATAGGTGAGAAATCTTGATGTAAATATATCAAGCATCTTGATGTACATATAACACACTTGAAAAGTCTCAAAGAGCAGTTGATATACGAAAGAGAATCTTGATGTATATAGAAGTCCCTTGATATACATGTTTGACGTGTTCCCATATCTATATTTTTCTTGGTATATACATATTCAATCTTGTTGTTTTGTCCCTTTTTGACAAGCATAGCTGTGGGAACACGAGCCGCAGGAGAGTGTTTTCACAGCTACTTCGAGTTCTCCCAAACTTTCACGAGTGTTTCTATAACTCCGCGATAGAAACACGGAGAACATGTTTTCTATTTCTTTTAGAAAACACCGCGACGAAAAAAAGGAAAACAACTTGTTAACTTTGATTAGAAAATGTAAATTCTCTTTGCAGCGTCATCATTACGTCAACAGCTCGTGCTAGTTCTGTGTTTCTATCGAGTTATAGAAACACGATTTCTAACCAATCTACACACGTATTTTCTTAGGACTGTTTTCTAAATTGGTATAAAGGCTCGTTACGTCCATTGAGGCAAGAATTGTGTTCTCTGGGACTCTAGTTCCCTCCACAAAATTAATGGTCAGTTGTATCTTTGAAATATGGCTTCTGCTGTTGTGCTATCTGCTGGAGTAGTTAGTCAACAAATGCTGATAACCTTTCTGTTAGACCTGAAACTCCGAAGATTATGGGTCTGCCGACTGGAGTCGGTTTGTGTATTTTTGTGAGGGTGTAGAAAACTGGAATTCGAGGCGGATTTTGTGTTTGACAAAGCTATTTCTTAGTCATCTCGTCGATATGTTGTTCTCGGTTTACTGTAATTAGTTGTTCTACTCTGTCGCATGTTTCTTCAACCATGGGTTCGTCGAGAGGTCTGCAGTGCTCTATGTTGTCAAGCTGTATTTGTCCTTCGGTCTTTTTGTCTGCGAGGCTCATAAAGACGGATGTAGTTCCCTTGTCAGCGTTCTTGATGTTTATTTACCTCGGGTTTCGGGTGGTGGACAAAACACTGACCCCTAGTCCATGGACTACCCTAATGGACTACCTAAATGGACTACCCTAAAATGGACTACCCCTAAAAATACTATTTCAGATGACTGGTATGTTATAAGAAGTTGCGATTACATACTTGCATTGCACGGATGATGACCAGTCTTATTTGTTTTCGCTCCACATCACCTTCTGCCGCCATTTTGAATAACTATACTGAATAAAACAACAGCTGTACGCAAAAAGCGTAGACTAAATCAAAACAGATATTCTGCACACTACCAGGGGACACTATAAAATAATTCGAAACGAAAACAAATAAGACTGGTCATCATCCGTACAATGTAAGTATATAATCACAGCTTCTTATAACATACCAGTCATCTGAAATAATATTTTTTTAGGGGTAGCCCATTTTAGGGAAGTCCATTTAGGTAGTCCATTAGGGTAGTCCATGGACTAGGGGTCAGTGCACGTGTTTTGTCCACCACCCGCGTTTCGCATCCGTTCGCCTTCCATGTCTTTGATCCTGGGCTTTGATCGTCCTGACCATGTGCTTTTTCCGGAAATGACGAACATTGTTTTGAGCCCGGAAAAATACAGCGAGTTCCCTTCAGAAAGATAATCATTCCTGTGTGTCGGAAGTTGAAAAGTGAAACTCGCATAAAAGTATGTCGAATGACAGACTTTGAATTGAAAACGTGTAACAGGAATGTCACGTAGAAAAACAATGTCGCATTGTGAAGGACCAATGTTACCTTGCCAAATTCTAATGTCGAATCACGGACAACAAAGATTAAATGTGAATTGAACATCGAAAGTGAAAGTCGAATTTTGGCGGGGATATAAGGCCATAACCTCAGCTTTGTGTTGGGCATTTAGGTCTTTCAAATGACAAGGTTCATCAGAACGTTTTACGGTACACTTACAAAAATTGTAATTTTGAGTCATTCAGTGACGCTTCTGACACTTTCAAAATAATTCCCTTATGATTTACATACACCAGTGTCATTAAAAGCCTTTCTATAGCTGTACCCTGATGATCTGTTGGCTACAAAACTTTTAGCATGACCATCTCCTACTGGGTCAGGAGATCATAGAAAGGATTTTATCCACCTGTGCATGCCAAACAGGGTCTCAAGTTGAGTGTATTGTTCAGAATTGAATCCGTCATTATAACAAGTTTTTGTTGCTTGCTTTTCTGTTGTGGATTTCTAGGATGGAAAGTGAAGGCAACAAAGCCGTACTCTTCAGGGTTCTTGGGTTATTTTACAGGGATTATGGTGGAACGGAGCATTGTCCATGGTCCATTGAACAACTTTAATAAAGGTGAATACTGTATCATAGCAAGTATAAACACAACACCCGTCAAAGATACCTCTTAAGCGGCAGTCAGTATTAGTACATTTTGGGTGATCCTTTGTTACATGTATTCTGTTTTGAGCTGAAGATTATACATGTATTTCAAGATGTTGCATGCTTTCATTCCACAGATGCTTGCAACGCCTATTACAGGTCCCTTATTGATGCAAAGAGAAGGAAGATCAAGTCTAAGATGATGAGCATAAAACTACTTCCACTAGTGCCTTGTGTTCCACGAGTTGCTCACAGTGACATAAGAAGGGGCTGACCTTTGTTCGTGCATTATAGTACTTCTCATGATACCAGACAGCAGTAAGAAGTGGTACAGTTGCAGGCCCAGTTGTTGAAACCAGGATTTTAAGTTAATACAATTTACAATTTGATTCCTGATTATTTATTGTTCAATATTTTTCTGAAGATCACTCACTGGCTGCAAGCTACGACTTGAACTTTTCTTTATTTCAATATTAAAAATTTGTTATGTATTTAATGCTTGCAATGAGAGAGATGTAAATCAGCTGTCAAACAACTGGGGCAGCATTTCACTTCCTATTTTTAAGCTTGCTTCATCATTACATTTTTCCTCTCATAATTATTGTTATTTGCTGTGGTTTGTTAGAAAAAAATGTACATTATTCAGCTAACACTGTATGTGAGTAAGTCCACTATGTGGCTATATATGACAACCATGTAGTGGAACAGCAATAACACAAGAATGACAACAATAAGTTAAAGCTCCATACTGCAATTTTCTTGTGATGTTAAGGAACTTATGGGTATTGTCACAATCAACTCCCGAATGATTCATACAAAATTTTGTTGATGGTAACAAAATAGGTTTTTCCAGAAATTGATAACTGGTATTCCTAGTTTGAATGCAAATATACCATTGTTGCCATACGAGGCAAGATATGAATCTAAAATAGTTTTCAATTCCATAAATTATCATTCAATAATAGTGGCTTAAGTTTCCATCAGAATTGCAGGGTCATTATTTTCTTTTTGCTGCAAGAGTTTGCACTGCCAGTGATTATCTGATATTGCCTGTTAAGTTGACAATGTCATACTTGTACTATTTTTTAAATATGAGTAGATGTTGAAGCTCTCCAGACATTTTACAGGAAGTATTTGCAGGGAACAAATCACAATTGCAATATAATGTAGAAAGTTCCAAAGAGCAACTCGAATGTTTATTTCAGTGCTGACCACACACCTGACAACACTCAACTGTAAAATAAAATGAGCCATGAGCGAATATGCTGGTACAATGGTATTGTTTTTTAGATGCTATGCTGCCAGTCCGTAATATATTCTTTAAATATAAATTATGATATATGGCTGTAATTTGTATGCAAAAGACTAAAATTAGTGTATAGGAATTTGAAACTGTAATAATTTATAACACATAGGCCTGGCCTACTTTGCCTGTAATAGATCTGTAGAAATGTCAAACAGTGTCTTTATTGCGGTGTGCGATTTGGTGGGTGGGTTGGATTGGTTAGTGAAGGAACCGAGTCAATGGAATGATTAGTCCAATGAATATTTCCCAGTTAAGTTCAAAGCCATTTAATATCACCCGTATGGCTGATACGACAGTGAGACCCAAAGCCTATGTTTCAGTTCTTTTTAAGAAATTACGGATTGCCGAGTTTCAGAGCAGCCAAGATCCAGAGTAAATTTTCGTAATCACGTGTAAAGGAAGAAAAACTGCTTCATTACAGCAGCTTTACTCAACAATAAACTGCCGTAAATGGCACCATTAACAGCTTTCTGAAGTTCTGTAAAGCTGTCTAAAGGCAAACTTTACACTGTGTAAAACCAGTGTAAATCTGTAAATATAACACAGCTTTTCGTAACATTAAAGTTCCGTGAAGGGGGACACTTATCGGGACTTACGCTGCAACGTTCAACTTTACATTTTAGGAAAGTTGAGTAAAGTTACTTAAAATAAGGAATTATGGTGACATTACATTGGCTTTACGGGAAAATAAAGTTGCTTTTTCGTGCTGTGATATAGAAACCCGCTCTCTGCGATCGTTTGCGATGGTCTACATGGAAACAGCGCTCAAAGCCCGTACGCAACATCAAATTTACAGCGAACGATACACGGTTCAACAAAATGTTGAACAGTGTATCATGTGATGTTGAAGGTTGAAATATGCCGTTGAAAGATGTTGAACGTTGTTGAACGAAAATAGAGCTTGGCTCTATTCCGTTCAACAAGTTGCCGCAACATTTGTTGCTTAACAAACGTTGAACCGTGTATCACCACAGCCGGCTCGCGAATTTTACGTAAATTTCGCATTCGGCGTTTAATCACGGACACTGGCTCGTTGCGATCTGCAATGTTGTGGACAGGCTTAAAATTTACTACAAGATATTATTGTGTTGTATAAAAAAGCCGGTAACAGTTCAGTTTTCGTGCCGGTGAAGGAATTATTGCGGATATGAATTGAGAAGGCGATTACTGAGGTTGTTGGCACACCCGGGGGGGGGGGTACTTCTAGAAAATTGGGTGGGGGTGTGCGGCACGCTTTCTGAAACCCTTACCTGTTTCAGACCAAAATCTGTGATTTTCCCAACCCTTTTGCAGACCTGACCCTTAAATCACTACCCTATTTCAGACCTACCTTAAAATCAGTTCCCTATGTCAGACCAATGTTAAAGGCAATGTTTATACGCGTTTATTACGTAGGGTACAAAACTGTACAAAGTTTCGAGCCTAAAATTCCTCACTATAAGCAGGTTGCATAATGCGCCGCCAGTGCAAGACTAGAGTGTACAAACCATACCCTATTTCAGACCAAAACGGCTAAAAACCATACCCTTCGGCGTCGCATAGACCTATAAAGCCCATATAAGAGTACCCTCCCCCCCCAACCCCCGGGGTTGGCACAAAATAGCTCGCTAGCTTCAAAATGGTGAAACATAAATTAAGCTTGGTTTCACTCGTGACACATGCTTCATTAGGCCATGCATCACCCGAACAAGTTAACTTTCTAAGAATCTGTGCAATTACGATTGCTTGAATTACTGGTGAACCCCAGGCCTTAGCTTCTTGTGGCATTGAGTATATAGTAGAAGGACATACCTTATGGCTCTTCCTCAGTGGCTCTGCTTGACTATCGAACTGTGCTCTGACTTGCTTAACTATTTTAAAGCGACTTGCAAACAGGTTGCCGAAACCGAAAGTGCTTTGGTAAGCGCAAACGTTTGCAAACAATAGTTGCGCGCATGCGAAGTTGCGAAATACAAGAAGGGAAAAATCCCTAATGCCACCCTTGACATTTATGGATAATAATAGAACTAGAAGCTTCTGGAACGGAACATCTGGTCACGTAATCGGCATGCTTTAACGGTAGCTTATGCGGCATGAAATAGCTTACTGAAACATTTGCTTGTTGTCAAAAACATTACGGTTACATGTTGATCAAAAATGAGCCTCTGCGGGAAATCTGGTTTGTTCCCGAAATCTATCAAGGGGTATGTTTTACGAAAAGGAAAGTTGCTGGGCTAAGCAGATCTTTTGTTCAAAGCGGCCAGTCGAACTTCCGGGTAAAACCCCTTTGCCTCTTTTGATTTTAGCTTTCCTTCCTCCGGGCCGGCGGGTACGAGCGAAGAAGGGTGCAGGGGAGTCTTTAACGGGTACGAGCGAAGAAGGGTACAGAGGAGTCTTTAACTTTGTGAAGGGTTTCATATTTTGTGTTTGCATGGCGACAAAGGCGTGTGGAGGTGAATCCCTTCCAATGGAGGACACTGAAAATGGCAGGTAAAATTTCCATAACCTTAGAAGACAAGGAGCCATGAGATACGAATAAATATTATCAAGGTTTAACTGAGAGATCTCATCATTCAATGAATGATCGAGTGCCTCTGGGAATCCGGCCGCGTAAAGTAAATTGCATGTTTGGTTGTGAATTTGTATTGAAATTAAATGTACCCTTCGAAATTTATTCGGCTCTCCCTGTACTCGTAAAAGCCAGTCACTGTGTTTGAAAAACGTGCACAAATCAGCCAAGGACGGTCATTAATTTGTCCTCGAGCTCTTTCTGAGACTGATTCCGGCCAGACACAATCTATCAAATGAGCTTCTTTTGCAGTGAGAATTAATCAGCCATCTCGAACTTAGACCGATCCAAGATGTCGACACCATTTTTTTTTTTTTGGGGGGGGGGGGAGGGGGGGGCGAGCGCGCGGCCAAACATACTCTGCGCCGTGAAAACAAGCTGAAGATCGTCGCTTGCTGTTCTGTGTTTGCCATTTTCCCTAGTTTTATTGATTTTTTAAGTATCAAACTTTGGCTATTGTTATGGTTGGGATTTTGTAAGACAATGAAGCTTTTGTTGTCAAGCAGCAGTTGTAATGGCCCACGAAAGGTTTTGATCAAAATTCAGAGTCGCTTTCGCTTTCGCTTGCTTCCTGTCCAGACCTCGCTCTTCTTGTCACAAACTTCCCCACCCCACTCCTTTTAGATGTGTCCAAGCTGAAACAATCATTACCATACCTTCCCCCACAAAGGCTTGGTTTGTAACACTTATCGCTTCCGAAGAAATTTGAATTTCGCGCGCGGTGAGCTACAACGAGTTGCAAAAATACTTGAGACACTGTACGCCATTTGGCCTTGAATGACGTTTCCATGATCTTCCGCTTTCTCTCCCCCTCCCCCTCTTATCAAAGTTGTTAACAGTGCAACACCATGCTCGAAACTTTGAGGAACAACTTTGAAAGGAGGAGAGGGAGGGGGTGTGTAATGTATCTCACAGATTTGTTAGCAGCAGCGTTTTAGAGAAAGAAGCTACGTTTTTGATTGCGATTGTCTCAACAATTTTGCAACTGGTTGTAGCTACTCGTCAGTGATTCGTAACCTTTGTCTTGCGGACAATAGAAACCCTTTCCTACAAACAATAGAAAAGGCCATAAAAGGAGCGAAAGCTTGACTTGTCGACAGCCAAAATCCTAACCAAAAGTTTGATACTAGAGGTTTTTATATTATTCAAAAGGTCTTGAGCATTTTCTGAGTTTTGGCCGATGCCGAGACAACCAGAAGAAAAGCGTGAATATCAAGACTTTTTGAACTGGACTCTGACTTCGCTGAAAGATTTTTTAGCACTTCGAGGATTGAAACAGACACGCAAAAAAGCCGAGTTTGTGGCGACAGCATTCGGTGCCTACGAGCTTAAACTTAAAGCCCCTAAGAAGTTTTCTCAAGAAAAAATTGACAGCTAGGAAATTGAAAGAAGAGTACCAACAGAGACTAAAACAATATCGGATAAACACCGACCCCAATTCTATTCGGAAAGAACACTGGAAGGACAACGTCTATGCATGAATGGCCATATATAGATGATGGACTGCTTTTTAGCTACATCTTAACAGTGAAAGCAGTGGATGTAGAATATATTAGTAAATATAAAGACCAAAAGGCATATTCTTATCGACTTTAATAGTGGCTTTGTAGACACTGTATACCATGCTTCATGTAATGACAACTTAATGTTTTTAGAAACATTGTCTCCTTCGCAAAGACTAAACGATGACCCACATCATGTGTGGGTTTGCACTGTTGGTCAAGAACACATTTGTACCATTTGTTACAAACCTGTTCATGCATGGTGCAGCAACCGTGAAGTCATAACCAGATCATAGGACTTAGCACGGTGCCAACCATGAAAACAGATGAAAACACTTTTCTGTGACTGAATGGCTAGTTCTTCTATAAAAAGACACAGGAATAAATAACGGTCTTGTTTTGTCTTCCAGAGTGAAGACACTTAACCCGTTAATTGATAAATTTTGACAAATACACTTTAATTTTGTTTTTCTGCATCTGAGTATTACACATACAGGGGCGGATCCAGGAATTTCTGAAAGGGGGGGGTTGTACACTACCGAAGTAGCCTTGAACACCAATGGTGTGGAAGGCGAGTAAAAACTTCGTAAAAACAATTTTATTCTATTATTATTTTACGAAGAATCAAGCGAAATAACAAAAAAAAAATCTCAAAGGGGGGGGGGTTGCAACCCCCTCAACCCCTCCCCCTGGATCCGCCTCTGACATAGTTGTTACATTTTGTTGTTGGGTTAAGTCTACTTATTCTATAAAAAGAGCCTAGCTACTTTAACTTACTCACAGATAGGTGGAAGTGAGTTACATAATACACAACATACTTTAACGATATCATCCACAAGAAGTAGTAAAGTTATAGGTAGTTCATTTTTTCAAAATATGAAACCTTTTTACTCTTCCAATAGCTTGTTCAATATATATTCTAACATTTCCAATATTTGATGTCTTTCTGACATCTGAGGGTAACATTCGCATAGAGGCAGTGCAGCTAGGTGGGATACATAATGTAGCCATGGACATCATTAGGTCTCCGTGTCTGCCATTGCTTCATCATATGGCTCAATGATGTTCAGAAAACCACAGTCTCTGACAATAAAGA
>OX419338.1:17004029-17019029 GCA_948470475.1 Galaxea fascicularis
TCGTCTGTGTTGAACCGAGAACCACGTGTCGTATTCTTCAGCAGAATTTGCAACCACCTCCGTCATGTTTGGTATCACAGTTTTCAGTGAAAATCAAGCTTTCTGATGCCGTAGAGGATTGTGGGATACAAGTTAAATCAACCGTACTTTTGGCCAGCAAATCAGTATAGACGAGTCTCATCTTTGCGGGAAATACCAAAATTTATTACGCCCACTAGACCGGATCGGTTTTTGCCTTGTTAAAAACTGTCAAAAAAATTAATTATAACTGAGACGTTTAAGAATGCTGTAAGTGTCAGCAATCTTTGTTTGAAATATGTTCGCCGACATAACATTAACATAGGGTTACATCGGAAGATTATTTTGACGGTACACTCATCGGATACGATTGTCCGCGACGTTTGTCCGAGCAAGAACACCTATTACACCAGATGAGCTGCAGCTCTGTCGAAACCACCGATGAAAAAAAATTTAGCTGCACGTAATCCACTGGCAAGGCCGTCCACTTTTCAGCCGCCATCGTGTTTATATTTTTCTACCGTTGACAACGAACCCGCATGCCAAATTGACTGAAATTCTTCGATCTTGCAATATTTATCGGACTGCCGGTCACAGTGTTTCTAACATCTTGGCCGGCAGTCGACCTGAAAATAAATCTAAGTGTCACCAATGATTATTGTTGGTAATGGTGTAATATGCCCGTGAGAATGATGATATGCTAGTCGCTTGGCAACGGGCGAAAGGACAACTGAAAATAAATCAGAGTCCCAGAAGTGTCCTAAGTGTCCTAAGTGTCCTAAGTGTCACCAATTGCGGTTCGTCCAATAAGCCCAGCATAAAGCAAGCGCTGGACTTGACATCTAAAAATCATTTGATTTGGTTTAGCCAGGATTCTTTGATTCGACAATTTTAAGAAAAATCTCGGACTGCCGGCCATTTAGTGTTTTTAACACCTTGGCCAGTTACCGGTCATATAGCCACAGCGTTTCTTTTATATTTCATTGCAATTGTATTTCATTTTAATGTTATTTGCATTTTGTTTCACATTTCAATTGCTTAAAAAAAAAACTCGCCCTGAAAATTCAGTGGCAGTCCTCGGCCACCATAAATATCTCCCCTTACAAAGCAAAAGTTAACTTGTGTGCCCGAATCGCTCAAAAACATCGTGACTGTAAAGCGTGACTAATTTCCCTCGGGACTTTCACAAAATATTGTTTATGTTACCTCGCCTTCAGAATGGTCGGAAATTTTATTACGACCAAAAACGTTTATAAAACCAACTTGAAATGAGTTGTCAACCAGTAAGAAACTCTAACTTGCCTGTTATAGTTCTTAACAAAGCGATCATTAGGCCTTTTCCGATTGTGCTCGCAAAATCCTAAAAAAAATGTGCTGGCAAATATGGCTAAAAAGTGCTCAAAGGGTGCTAAAAGTTGTGAACAGTTACCTCTCAGCTTTTCGTAAATATGTCAAATTTTACTGAAGTAATTAACAATCTATTTTGCGTAGTGTTGTTACGAAAGGTTGATAGAATATAGAACAATAATATTTTTCAAGTTACTTCACATGGAACGACGAACGTAACAATGCTTTATCACGTGCATAATAAAATTTGGAGGTCAGCAGTACTAGTGTAAAGCCTAGACACCAGATGATTTAGAAATTTGAGGTGACACACATGATACATCAGCCAATCAGAAACTTCTGTTCTCACGCTCAGTAAGGATAAGTCCATGTGCCTTTCCATGACAACGGTCTTTTACTCTTGACATCATTAGTTATTCAAATTTATGACCTGGAACACGATTCTCGTTGCGAGCGACTCACAGTTTTTGCTTTAAAATGTTTTAGAAGACATATGTTGCTCGAAATTTGCTCGAAATGTGAAATATTGCTAAAATGTTGCCCAAAGTGCGAAAAAGTGCTGAAGGGTGCCCAAAATGCAAAATAATGCTCCAAACTCAAAAAAGTGCTCAAAAGGTGCTCAGCGCAATCGGGAAAGGCCTAGTGACCATGTTTGAATGTTATCTTCATAGTCCGTAAACAAATTTGCATATTTGTATTCCATCGCCGGTTCAAATTACTTATGTCTATTTGGTCGAATGTGATTTAATACACTTAGGGAGCAGGTTTGGCACAGTGGTGAGAGCACTCACTTTCCACCAATGTGTCCCGGGTTCGACTCCCGCACCCGGCGTCATAAGTGGTCTGACTTTTTTGGTTCTCTACTCTGCTCCGAGAGGTTTTTCTCCGGGTAATCCGGTTTTCCTCTCTCATCAAAAACACATTTGATTTGATTTGATTTAGAGTTTCTTTGATTTACAGTTTCCCCAATAAGTAGAGCCCTCGTGTTCGGCTAGGACGATTTGAGACTTAAATAAAGTTATTATTATTATTATTATTATTATTATTATTATTATTACAAGTGAAACCGGAAATAACAATATATAATTATATATCCCATAAAAAGGTAGATATAAGGCAAAGAAACAAAATGATGGCCGAAAAGGGTAACTTTTAATGCCATATATTACGGCGAGACGTGACTAACCCTCTTCAGGGGCAACACCAAAGCAAAGTAAAAATGGAGAAAACGGTTACAATACAGAAATAGAAATAATAGACGTGTACTGAAGCAGCTACCAAAAAAAAAAGTTAGTTGAGAGAGAGAGAGAGAGAGAGAGAGAGAGATGCTCTGAAAACACGCCTATCCGTTCTTGTTCTGACAGATTTTTTAGTTCACGACAAACCAACAATTAAATGATTTTCAATTTTTTTTCTTTGGTTAAAATTACGAAGGGAGACATTGCCTGCTATGTTTGTCATCGAATCGTAGATTCTCCACACCTCGCGATTCACACGTCATTTTGTTTAACCAATCACAGAAAGTGAATCGACCTTCTGAAACGAAGCGACGGTTTGCTTGCGACAGCGCTGTAGCTGTGGTGAAAGTGGTATTTGCGGTCAAGTTTAACAAAGTAATGGGAAATTTCTAGTCCGAAGCTTAACTACATTCAAAACGGTGAAATGATTTTGAAATTTGGTTGATCCTGTCTCATAAAACCTTAGACCAAGTCAGTAGATTAACGAGCACATGAACGCTGTGCGATACCTCGTTCGACTCTCTCGTTCCGCCACTTCAACTAGGTCACCTGAAGATGTGTTAGACTGTGAAAGATTTGTGTGGTGAAAAGCTCAAATGGTCGCCAAAATGGGAGATTAGCCGTCAAATTCAACTAAGTAATGGAAAATTCCTAGTCCGAACACAGGCGGCCTAGACGTTGTTTGTGATTTACATACGTGACAGTATTGCGCCATTTAAGAGAATGTATGAAAATGGTGCAAAAATCGCTCTAAATTCAACTTGTAGTCAAGGATTTAAATAAAAGAAGTTTACCTTAGTCTGCGCTTGTATTATTTTGAAGTCTTTGTGGCAGCTGAGTTGTTCTAAAGTCGTTCTAAAACCATTTTGACGATTTAAACTTTTCCCGGTTTGCTTTCCAGTAAAGAGAAACGAAAGGCTGGCGACATGGTCGGCCGACGGTTCGCACTCAAAGCTCCATAAATTCCATTAAAATGCTCGGAGCTCGCCAAAATTGCCTCACGGCAGCCGTCGATAATTCTTCTTTCTAGTTGCTTCGCCTCGGATTCCAAGGTTTAATTTATCCGCCCGAAAAACGCTCCTTTTCGAGCGCTGGCTGCCCATTTTTGCTTCGTCTCGATCCGTAACGAGTTATCTTGGCCACGGATTTCAAAATAGTTGGCTTAGCGACCCCTCCGTCACGACAAAGTCGCTCTCAACCGCAGGGAGGCATAAGTCAATTTTCTCTGCAAGCGGTGAGTTTCCCGTCATTTCCGGTGTAAGTCGTGATGGAGCGGACGTGGATTAACGACGTCCACGTCAACGCTGTGCGATACCTCGTTCGACTCGACACTCCTTCCGCCACTTCGACTAGGTCACCTGAAGATGTGTTAGAATGTGAAAATATTTTTAACTGGCCACTCTGGGAAGAATTATATCAAGGCTTGATAGTCGGCTTTTTGAATGTATCTAAACGCTGATCTAAAGCGTTGTGAAAGGGATTGTATTCGCGCTGCGACTGCATTCGACAACACATAAATTTTCCCGCCGTGCTTTGAGCATGACTAAAGACGAAGGATGTGCGATTTACGCAGTGGCCCGATGTAGCCTTTTCGACGATTGCAGAAGGTATTTACCGTTGACCTTTTATTTAGTCGTTTTCTTCAAAAACTTACGGTCAACCGACAAGCCAGATAAGCGTTGTCTTATGTGCCCAACCTTTGTATGGCTCGGCAAGAAGTTAAGCCTACTCTCAAATTTGGTTTTCAAGTTTATCGTCAGTTTGTTTGTGAAGAAGGATTTCTGTGTTGGACCCATTCTTATAGTAAATTACATTTTAATTTCCCTGAATTTAAAAAATAGATACAAATGAAATTTACCGTAAGCTTAAGCTTATAATTTAAACATTGTTGTAAAAAGGTTTTTCCTCAGACTACCATTGTAAAGAGGTGCCACAAACCAGAAGCGTAACACTTTGTAAAACTGCCAAATATATTAAAACAATTATTTGCTAATCTTTCTTTGTTTTTTTCGACTGGTTCTTGGTCGGTTTTGACATAAACTTAAGTACTTGACGTCTTCAGAGCTATTAAGCTTAGGTAATCTCCGCGTTTAGCGCGCACGTACACGAACTCGCACAAACAGCCGTGATTTTAAAACTTTTCTCTGTTTCTTCTGAATCTTTGACATACAATTTTTAGCTTTATAAAAATTGAATTAAATTATGTGAACTCCCGTGCATTACAACCTCTGTGAAAACGTTTTTTGCAGTACAGTAATTTTTCAGATACAACAAAATGTTTCGCCACTCAAATTAAACTTATGTGTCGGAATCGTGTAATTCATTAGGGTAATCCATTTCAAAGCACGAACTGTTCCAGTATTTGTTTATGCGCAACTATTTTTCTTAGGCCAATACTTTAAATAATGGCTTTATTGTACACTTTGTTGTAATTGTACTAGGGAATTTAGTTCATGGACAGTACAAAATGAAGGTAACGTTTTAAGTTCCGGTTGAAAATAAAGTAATCATTTATTCCGTCACTGTTTACGATACGTTTTTAACTTTCAAATATCGTATTTAGTGAAATTACTGAGCTTGCATCGGTTGCCTTAAGCAACTTAAATTGTTTCATTTAATGTTAGCATTAATTTGATTCCATTCGCATTGCTGCAACTTCTAGTTTAAGTTTCATAATTTCAAGAATTAAAAAATACTTTTTAGGTGGGAAGTGCGTTTAAGTGTACCACAAACGCCCTTTTTTTTTTTTTTGTTTTGTTTTTTAACAAACAGCAACAACTATCTGTATCAACTTTCCTTCTCAAGTATACATTGTCCCTGAGCAGACAGCAGCCATAAAAAAAAAAGTCGTCAAAAGTTCCTTTTAAAGAAAATGCAAGTCCAGTCTGTTGTCCAGTCCTTGGAATTATTTTTTCTAGCTAACCTTTTGTGGCGCGGCGTCGCAGTGAACAAAGAGCGCGCGAAAGTATAGCCTCGTTTTCGTTCTTTCCTCCAGGCCCTCTCCTCTGAAAAAAATCTTAAAAATCGATCCTCGCCAAAAGCAATTGAAATTAGAAGAAACTGACAACGCCAGCATAAAGAGCATACTCTCAAGCCTTTGGCAAAATTTTCTTTTATTCCTACCTCAAATGGTCGTTGAGCAGGAAGCTGACAAACTTTTCAGTTAGATTTTCTACTGCCGCACTTTTTTAGGAAAAAGTAATCATGGCCATTTTTTAAAACACTATTTATTAACTACAACTTCGCTTAAAAATATTCTTAGAGACAGGTTCTAGTAAACTTTTAGAGCGAATATTAAACTTCGGTCCGTTCTGGTCACGTGACCGATGACGTCACAGCATTAAAAATGACAAAAATTTGTATTTCATAAAAATATCTATTAATATCCAAATTTTTGTTTCCTCGCGTTTAATGCTACGCGAGGTAGCACTTGTACCCAGACTCCCACTCTTTGAAAATTTATATAGCTCCCTTAATATTTATATTTTGTTCGGTACCCGGGCAGTCCGAAATGGAAAACCATTGTGCTTCAAACCACGTTGACTGCTTTTTCAATAACAAAATAATTTCGTCACAGTGAGCAAAAACGCACTTGTGAGCAAAGTCGCGTGCCAATGACGTCATCGCCCTTAGTCTTGTACAATAATTAGTTTATGGTAAGACTTATTTCTAGACAACGTGGAGGTCTTGCTGCCCTCAAACTGACCAAGTTATTTGGGATTGACGATTTTCCAGCTGCAAAGGATTCTGGGAAAGTTCTTATTATAATTATATATTGTTATTTAATTATTATTATTATTATTATTATTATTATTATTATTATTATTATTATTATTTGGTAAAGACTGATTTTAACCAGATGTTTTGAGTGCTAGCCGTGACATAAATGTAAGTTTACTCTCCCCTCCCTAGTCAGTCAATGTATGTCACATGACGAGGCACATGGAATAAACACCTTTGGAATTGTCAGCCATCTTTGAATGCCTGATCTTACATGGTGCCAGAAGTAGTTTCTTTTTCATGCCAAAACACGCCACTCAGCTAAAACGTTGACTGAAAATAGAACGCAGAACTCACAGCGATCGTGAAAACAGCTTCAATGGCGAAATTCAAACCTCCGGGGATATCGTGGACTGCTCAAGATTGGCATCAAGAATGGCGCCGTTTCAACCGACAAGCACAATGTATTTTTGAGGGTCCGTTACACAAGAAAGAAGAGAACGTGAAGGTGAGCTACCTGAAGCTGTGGGTAGGCGATAAAGGATTGGATGTATTCGAAGGATTCACATTCGCAAAACCCAAAGATGCGGCGAAATTGAATGTCGTATTGAAGAAATTCGAACAGTATTGCGCCCCCCGAAAAAAACACATTATGACTGCCCTAAAATTCAACGAAAGGGAGATAATGAGTTCTAGTTAAAGATTGTGGCTATCAAGAAGAAGAACGAATGGTTCGAGACGCGATCGTTTTTCGTTGTAAACCTCCCAAAGTGCGTGAGAAGTGCCTGGACCAAGCTGACGCGCTGACATGTGAAAAAGCCATCGAAATTGATCGAAACACAAGAAACCGATAAACAAATGCGGACGGTGTGGTTACGATAAAACACACAAGAAATGCCCAGCAATGGGGCAGCAGTGCAGATACTGCAAAAAGATGAATCATTTCTCAAAAGTCTGTTTGTCAAAAGAGGTTCATCAGTTACAAGAAGTAGCCGAGACCGACACGGAACCAGTTAAGTCAAGCTGTGTCGCAGAAGACGAACAGTTTTACGAAGTCATTGTGGTGGAGGATACTGAAGTTCGTTTCCAGCTGGATAGTGGTGCAAAAGCCAATGCTATGTCACTGAGCACTTACAAAAATCTCAAGCAAAGACCACTAACCCCGCTGAAAACTACGAACACTGTGTTGATTTTCTTCTCTAAGCACAGACTAAAACCTTGTGGAGAAGTGCGAAATACAAAGATAATGTCGAAAATGTCAAGTTCTTTGTTGTAGAATCTGAAGTAGAATCAGTCCTTAGTGGAAACATCCGTGTCAAACCTGGCCTACTAAAGAGAGTTCACCAACTAACCGGCGACAAACAACCTGCAAGAACAGTGGGGTTAGATGACTATCCAGAGTTGTTCAAAGGATTAGGATGCTTGCCTGGGACATATCACATTGAACTGATTGATGGCGCTACTCCTGTTGTACATTCCCCAAGTTGTTGAAAGTTGTTGAAGAACTGAAAAGGATGGAACAGCTCGGAATTATTGTGCGGCAAGAGGAGTTGACAGAGTGGTGAACTCACTAGTAGTAGTCCAGAAGCTCAGTGGTGCAGTGAGATTGTGCATTGATCCGAGAGATTTAAATGCTGCCATGAAGAGGTCCCATTACCCAATGAAAACTGTTGATGAAGTTGCTAGTCGTCTTCAAGGCGCCAATACTTTCAGCATTCTAGATGCCAAAAGCGGCTTCTGGCAGTTAAAGCTAGATGAAGAGTCCTCGCATCTATGCACCCTTAACACTCCTATTGGACGTTACAGGTTCACAAGGCTTCCCTTCGGCGTAAAATGTGCCCCAGAAATCTTCCAAACAACCATGGACCAGATGGTTGAAGACCTGGATGGTGTTGAGGTCATAATGGATGACGTAATCGTCGTAGGAGATGAAACAACACATGATGAACGACTGCAGGAATTTCTGGAAAGAGCATCAAAAGAGGGTTTAAAACTTAACAAGGAGAAATGCAAGATCCGCCAGAAAGAAGTGCCTTACGTAGGACACTTACTCACCGCAGAGGGCCTGAAGATTGATCCCCAGAAGGTTAAAGCCATCGATAAGATGCCAGAACCAAAGACAAAAGAAGATGTGAAACGGCTTCTTGGCTTCGTACAGTTTCTGAGCAGGTATCTACCTGGACTGTCCAAAGTGGACGCTCCCTTAAGAGAGCTAGAGAAATCAGATGTATTGTTCCACTTGGACAGTCCGCAGAGGGAGAGCTTCAAGAAGATCAAGCAGCTTGTATCACAAGCTCCAGTTCTACAATACTATGATGTCCGTGAGCCAGTAACTATCCAGTGTGATGCAAGTGGAAAGGGGCTGGGAGCAGTGCTATTGCAAGACAACAAACCCGTATGTTATGCCTCTCGAGCGCTTACTGACATTGAAACAAGGTACGCGCCAATTGAAACCGAAATGTTAGCAGTTGTTTTTGCCTGTCGCAAATTTCATCAGTACATCTATGGCAGAAGTGTTGTGATTGAGACAGGTCATAAGCCTCTCCAAGCCATTAGCAGCAAACCTTTATCACAAGTCCCCCTGAGACTTCAGAAAATGATCCTCAATGTACGTGGATACGATGTGACGATACGCTACCTTCCCGACTGTAAACAAGTCCTTGCAGACACCTTGAGCCGAGCATCTGTGCAGAATGATGACAGTGGAGCCTATGACGAATTCCAAGAGATAAATGTGGTCCTTTCAGATTCAGATGAGAGAAGGAATGAATTCCAGAAGGAGACGAAGATAGACCCCGAGTTACAAGCAGTTCTTACGATGGTAAAACATGGATGGCCAGACACAAAACCACAAGTTCCCTTGGAGGCAAGACCTTACTGGACGTTCCGAGATGAAGTTGCCACCGCGGACACGCCTAATTGTTCCTAAGTCTCTTAGGCCTGAAATGCTCCGTCAGATCCACAAGAGTCATTTAAGAATAGTCAAATGCAGACAAAGAGCCAGAGAGGTATCATTTTGGCCTGGAATGTCCGTAGAAATTGAGCAAATGGTCCACAATTGTAGTGTGTGTGCAGACTACGCCAAGAATCAACCCTCCGAGCCACTGAAACCCTCGGTGCCACCATCACTTCCTTGGAAGAAGATTGGAACTGACCTATTTGAGTTTCGCGGAGAACACTATTTACTCTCTGTCTGCTACCGCAGCAAATTCATTGAAGTCACAAAGTTGGAGTCCCTACGAAGTGGAGCTGTGATAGAAGAGCTGAAAAGGCAGTTTGGACTCCATGGCATCCCTGCAGAGGTGGTATCAGACAATGGTCCCCATTTCAGCAGTAGCGAGTTTGAAGAATTTGCCGAGCATTATGGCGTTAAGCACACCACCACGTAACCACATTATCCAAAATCCAATGGAGAAGTGGAGAGAGCTGTGCAAACTGTTAAGAAGTTGTAGAAAAAAACAATGACCAGTACCTGGCCTTGTTGGATTATCGAACAACACTATTGCCGGACATTGACCTGTTTCCAGCACAATTGCTGATGGGGCGTAGGCTGAGAAACAAGTTGCCTATGATGGAAAGCTTGCTTCAACCAGCAAGAAATCTCCAGGTACCTCGAAAAGACCAAGGAGAATCAGAAGAAATATCATGACCGTCATGCAAATAGGGACATCAAGCAACTTGAGCCTGGAACCAAAGTTCGCATGCAGCCTTGGACAAACTCCAAAGTATGGAAACCAGCCACTGTAGTCAAGCATCACCATACACCAAGATCTTATGTGATGCAGGCTGAAGATGGCCGAAAGTTTCGCCGCAATAGGCAGCATCTACGAGTCTGCCCAGCACCAGGGCATGACGCTGTGAATGTAGAATTGCCTTTCTGTGCAGATCAAATTGCAGTCCAGGACAAGGAGCCACCAAGGGATGCTGAGTCAGACCAAGCTAGAGTTCCTATCATGTTGCCGGATATCCCATCCAAGGAGCAAGACATGCACCCGGAACCGGCAAAGGAGAACATTGCGGATCGATATGTCACCCGAAGTTGCAGAAAAGTAGTAGCACCAAGCCGGCTTGACCTGTATACCCATAGAACTACAGACTGTGTTCAGTTGTTGATTTATTTTCTTTAAACCAGGGACAGTGACATTTATTTCAGTTTAGCTTATCATTTTACTTTAGTTGAAGTGTTATATTTCTTATCAAGAAGGGTAGGATGTGACATAAATGTAAGTTTACTCTCCCCTCCCTAGTCAGTCAATGTATGTCACGTGACGAGGCACATGGAATAAACACATTTGGAGTTGTCAGCCATCTTTGAATGCCTGATCTGACACTAGCCAAGTCAAGAGTTTAATCACACTGTCAAATCCTGGTAATTATTCCCTCGTGCCTTCAGATGCAGTTTGCAAGGACAATGGAAATCACCAATGCCCTTCCCTTCCCACTAATTTTTATGAAAATGTCCACGGAATTGACCTTCCAGTCAGAATCTAATCTAACAAGATACTCTGAAGGTCACAATCTCCACCTCTATAAATGTCAGATTGACAAATTCAATAGCATTGCTGTTATACGGAATCAACTTTCACATGGAATTCCATAAAGAGAATCCCTTCAGGTCGAATACTTTGGAACAATTGTGGTTTTCATGACAGAATACCGTGGAATCGAATTTTCCGTGAAATTTGATGGATTTTTTTTCATAAAATTCATCGCAATTCCATGTCCCAATGCCATACAAAATTCCATGAAATTCCATGAAGTTTCATGGAATTCAATGGGGTTATTTTACACGGGACTCGCATACATTTATTGCAACAACGTTCCAAGTTCTCCCGCGCTGATTGCAGTTGACGGCTACTGAATTGAATTCAGTTTTTTTATGCGTCGGTATTCTTATTGATCGCCGCTATTGGCCACAAATTGCGTCATAACATTGTTAACAGCTTTACTCGGTTTGTGATTTGCTAACGCATAAACCCGTACCCTGGGTGCCAGAGGTTATTTTTTTCCTTTGGAAGGGGAAAATTACGCGGCGAAGCCGTGGCCACGAGGTGCGAAGCGCCGGGAGGAAAACAATAACCTCTGGTCGCACGAATACTGAACCTCATTTCCCTGCTGTGCTGTCGCCTGAGAAACCACTCTTCTCCTAAGCCAATAACAGTTGTTGTTTCATGACGGCTGGGAAAGCGTCGTGAATCAACAACTTTGATTGGCTTAGGAAAAGCGTGGTTTCTCAGGCGACAGCACAGAACGGAAATGAGGTTCGTGCGACAAGAGGTTATTTTTTCCTCTCAGCGCTTCGCGCCTCGTGGCCGCGGCTTTTCCGCGTGATTTCCCCTCTCCAAAGGAAAAAATAACCTCTGGCACCTAGGGTAATAAACCTACAGACATAAATGAAAAACCGACGTTTCCGTGTAGTCATGGCGCCATTATCAAATGCGATTTGCTAATAAATACATTTCAATTCTTTCAAAGAGATATTATTTTTTTATTCGCAAGCTTCAATCAGATTCAACATGCAGACTGAATATTTCCGCGCGAAAGTGTTTGGTTAAACAATTCTTACGAGATCTTATAATGGATAGGGGAGGAATTGCGAAAATTGCAAATTCTATATTTACATTAGAAATGTACTTATCTGTTCTAGGTAGTTTAGTATACAGGCACCCAATTAAATAACTCGAAACAAATAATCGAAATACAGCATAACATAACATAACAAGATGAGAACTAAAACTGGCGGGAGGGGACCCGATTGGCTATTTACAAGCGTAGCCAACCACGACAAGAGTAAGACTTGAAGCAGGGGCTTTGGCGCGCCTTCCTCCACCCCCACTGCCAATACACCGTCACACATACCCCTCCAAGATATCGGGAAGGGATTTGATTCCCAATGTTGGCCCAATTGTGTAAGGGTTATTTCATTTGTTTTCCTTGAATTTCATGTATGTTTGACACTTCCTGAGATTTGTTTGTGGGTGAGGAATTTTTCTATTTCCTGTCATTACTGATGTAAAATAATTCGCATAATGTCCGATGCCCACGTACCACGTTTGGTAGGTATATGATGAACAGTAACAAAGTTATTTCAAATTATGCAAAAAACCCATGAATTTCATGGGGGTAGTTTGGCCCCACCGTGATGCTTATATAAAGAAACCAAAATTCTAACAGTGAAAATGTTGACAGAAAATATATTTTTGCTGCTGTTAAAGCCCCCCAGTAATAATGTTCAGTTACAGAAACTAATTGCAAAACATATATATGACTGCTATGAAATGAGACAAAAAAAAACGTGGTTAACCCTTAAGGCTAGGAAACTGTAATTTCTTTTTTAATTTGTTTGGAGGGATGTCGATGTACGATGTATAAGACACCAAATAAACAATGTATGTCTGTCTGTCTGTCTGTCTGTCTGTCTGTCTGTCTGTCTGTATGTATGTATGTATGTATGTATGTATGTATGTATGTATGTATGTATGTATGTATGTATGTATGTATGTATGTATAAAGATAACTAACAAAAATGCGAGACCACCACTATCCCGACTAAGCAGCTGTGTTTATTGGGGAAACCATATGTCACAAGACAGCCTATACTTAAAGGGAAAGCATAACAACAATTCTCATAGAACATAATAATTTTAACCCTTTGACACCTGGAAATTTTGCAGAGCCTTTTCTGGTCATTGTGTAGCCCACTCTGTCCAAAACGTCGTTTGCAAGTCGAGAAAACGCCTAGCTTTTGTTTCTGGAGCCAAATTCCAGCTTTGGAAGCTCGGGCATACGCAAAAAGCAAAATTTTGATTTTTAGATGTAAACGTTTCACCGCTCCCTCGACTTTCACCTCTCGCTTACTCTTCTCCGCGCTTCTTTTGCTCTTTTTTTCAGACTTTTTTTATTTTGTTAGGCATTCACCAGGCTTCGTTTTAGGGGGAAAAGTTTTTGCGAGAAGCTGGAGGATCGCGAAATTATTTTGAAGGAAGTACAAATGGGTAGTGGGACAAGATTTCAGTAGAATTTTCTGGTGAAAGTTGCATGTTTCTTTTGCGTTTTTCTCTGGCCTATTTCACTGAATGCAACTCATTTGGTATGGTTTGAAAGATCTCGCCCTCCTGCACAAGTTGGTTTTCAACGTTGTCTACCGAGTACCGTTGACAATGATGACGTCACAAGTTGTACAAAGGAATTGGTTCCACATGCGCTTTCAGGAGTCAATGGGTTAAATAAGCCTCGTGTACCTGAGCTTCGATTAAGTACGTGTAGACCATAACTACGCTACAAAAAATTACACCATGCTGACTGTTCTATCTCACAAGTTTCGGTATTGCCTCAGTAGGTTCACGGATGGGAATTTTCCTAAAACTATTGTTGCTGTAAGTTTCAAACCTCATCTACGTTTACCGCAAACTTTGCAGGGGATACTAAGTATGATCTGTAAAATCATACTGTCGATTTATCTTTAATATGCCAATAATCATCTTCCTTGCTTGAAGAGGCGATAACACTAAAAACAATCGGCATCAACGACTAACTGTTAATCTTTCATATGTAGAATGAGACCGAATTTCCTCGCCGAGCAAGTTCAAGTTGTCATGACTATGTATACTATGGAATTTCTCCTTTTTGGAAGACAGTTATGCGTTGTCATCACATCAACAGAGGACGAAACCTTTAGCACATCGGCATTACAGCATGTCAAGGTAACACTGTGTTTAACTCTATGATTCTCTCACTTATCATGTTTATATTCTGGAGTAACTGTCGTACGCAAAGTGGAGTTGGAGGTCGCACAATACAGGGCCCGCGGAGCAACTCTTAAAGTGCGGGGACCGGGAGGGGGCTGACTCTATAAATTAATGGTTAAAACGCAAAATTGTTCCGTCAGCTCGACGATTCGAATTCAATAAGTCACAAATTTTTCTTTGCCTTGTGGCGATTACGTTTCTTTACTAAGGCGTAGTGTTAGGTATAAATTCAAATAGTTCCTTACTGGACACTGCAGACTTTTGAGTTAATTCTCGTGTTAATAGTCCAGAATTATTTCTGAATTGAGATCTGCTATTGGGAGCTTCATATCTTATTAAAATTTAAGCCCGCTAGTTGCTAACCCATACCACTGCAATGCCAAAGACATCGCGATTGTTTCACTCCTTAAGTATTTATCTCATTCCCAGGGATCCCTTTATCGTATATTTTTTTGTAGGAAGAACTAACGGGACTTCAAAAGCTTGGCTTCAGACTGGTGCATTCAGTCAATTTTCCTTGGGAAGGTTCAGTCAATGGAAATCTTGTGTTGGAGTCGGGAAATCACTTTCGAACACAGCCCGAAGAGGTACTGTCATCGTTTATAATCTTCCACATGTTCCAGCTAGCCTGCGATCGGTCAAACTACATTGAGGGTCCCCTATACTTTTTTCGTGAAACGTGATTGGCACTATTTTTTCTCGTGAAACGTGATTTAGGTTTTTTATTTATTCGTGATTCGTGATTGCCCATATCAACACCATTTTTCGTGCGCGTGAAAGCGGTTTTTGATTTTAGCGTGACACGTTAATAAAGACTTGAATTAAACGTGATTGGTGAACGACCTTGTTTTGCATGAATTAATTTAAAGTTATTTTTAGTTTTCTGACCCGTACATGTGAGCATGAACACGGGATAACGCGAAAGGCGT
>OX419338.1:17024029-17026529 GCA_948470475.1 Galaxea fascicularis
GGAAGCTTGGCTTGACTGACTAGCTGTTCGCTTGGAGTGCTTTTGTGTTGACATTTTAGATCGTGTTCTTCCTGTAGTTTTAGCTTTGTTTCTTGCAATTTGATCTCGAATTGCATTGTTTTTTCTTGTTCCTCAATCTGGTGCTCTTGTCTTTTTCTTTCAAGCCATTCTTCTAGTGCTTCCATCTGGTTCTCTGCGTATTCCATCTTAGCGTCAACGGTATCATTCCACTGGCTAATTTCTCCATCTTCTACCTTGGCAGCTATCTTGAGGGCTTCAATTTCTCTTCGTGTTTTGTCGACGTCTGTCAGGATTTCCCTTAGGTTTCTAACCAGTCTGGATATGGCAGATTGCTTTTGGGCTTTAAGTACGTCGTTGGTTTTCCCGGCGGTTCTTTCAAGCTGCTTTAGCTTCGTTTGAAGTGTGGACTCGAGATCATCCATTGTTGCGATCGAGGCGTTAGGCTTTCGGAATTCGGCAAGGCGATAAATTGAGGACTTAAAGGTTTATACTCACAGACGTCCTGGCGGGGTCGCCACGTTTGCTGGATTCACCGGTTGTAGAGACAGTATCCAAACAAGGTCACTTGGTTTATAGAAACTATAATTGTTCTCAATCAAAGGTTCTCGCGGTAAACTCGGGAGCTTCTGGGTTCAACACGTAATTCGGTCGTGTGACACTCGTGAGAACAACCGGAGAATCCAGCAAATAGGGGACCCTCTGCATTCGGTGGTGCAATATGCAGTATGCAAAGAGTAACAATAGAATGATCTGAATGAAGTGACAGCTTGCAACTGTGAAAACATTTAAATATTATGAAAAGCAAGCTATTTTACAGAGTTGAACAAGAGAAAAACTCCCAAATTGTAGAACTCTAGCAAGTAGGAGCCTACTTCAACTACGTCACTACATAATTCCATCCTTTTTTCAGGAAATGACAGACACCACACGTACATGTACCTCATCTTACGTAACCGGTGACGGGTTAAAATTCTGCAATGTTGACAAATTCACGGTGATGTGTGACGGCCCCACCTGTGACGTGGGTCCCAATGGCCCGAGACAAAAGTAACAAAGTAAAACAAAATAGAACTAACATACGGCACAATTAGCACAGACTTCTTAAAAAAAAAACAACTAATGAATTTAATTACGATATTGACATGAAACGAACGAACACAAATAGAACTAATCTTACTTAACTAACTTACTGTTTACGAGTATTTACAATTATTTACAATTATATTTCCAGTTCACTGTTCAGTTCCTTGACTCTCTCCAACTCCACAACCGACTCCACAAACCTCCTTCTCTTCAGTTCAAAACCAAGCTCCACGTTCTCTCGTACTTTACGTTATCTTTTCGACGTTTTCTACTCAGCACGTAGTCTTTCAACACAACTCAAGCTTAAGCTTCGCTCTATCGTCACCGGTGACAAATGGGTTTCGTCAGCTTATTTGGTTGGCGCCTGCCAATGGCTCTTGGCATTGAATTCTCCACTCTTCTCTTCCTGCCGGCTGGCCCTTCAATTCGTCTCTCTTTTCCCTTGCTTACTTCCTTCACCAAAAGTTACTGCTTTCTGACCACCGTTTACCACGCCTTGCTCCATTTATACGTCAAATATTGATTTCACAATAATTAATTCTACTAACATCTAGCTTACACACTCATTGTTTTAACGGTTCTACATTTACAACCCTCTATACTAAATCAACACTTTATGAACAAAGAAACTTACACGCTATTCTTCTTGTACTAATTACAGTGTTTACTACTAGGATACATTGACACCAAACAATCAACACCAACAAACAAACCATACAACTGGGAAAACAAGGGACAACAGAAAAAAAGAATTTTTTATGACACCACCCCTCTTACAACACTCCACCAAGACCCAAAAAGTATCTGCAGTGACATTCATGGTTGTTTCCTTAATTAACCTCTACAGATTGTGAAAGCCAAAGTAGATGAAATGAGTTTCGGAGAGAAGATGGTGTTCTCTCTGCCTGACGACGATGCTAACTACATCACCCTGATAGCACGGATAACAGAACAAGGGACTAATAGGAAGATTTTTGCAACTGAGCCATTTACCATCAATTTAAGAGTCGTAAGTTTTCAGTCCTTGCTATTTTATTATTTTTTAAAGGTTCGAGAAACAAAACTGATATGTATCCTCAGATGAGTTCAGAGGAACCCTGCTATAAAGTACAAATTTGACAAGTAGATTTTCAGTAACGAACGGGATTCAGACATGACCTTTAGGCGCGAGTTTACACTGCAGAAACATTTGGGTCCGGACCCGTCAAAAAAGCAGTACGGACCCATAACTTTTGTAAAGAAATACTGTAGTTTCCGCGGGGCCATAGGCGCCTATGGCCCCGCGGAAACGCCAGTGTTTCTTTACAAGAATTATGGGTCCGTACTACTTTTTTGACGGGGTCCGGACCCATTTTCTCTGTAGTGTAAATGGGGCTTTTGTGATGCCAATTCAGTA
>OX419338.1:17031529-17041529 GCA_948470475.1 Galaxea fascicularis
TGTTTTAGGATCCAAGATGAAATATTGGATAGAAATCATTTGGAAAAAACAAGTGTCCAAACCAATTTGAGATGGAAGCGTGAAAACAACAAAACGTAAGAAAAAAGAAACCGATGCGAATGTCTCTTCGACGTTTCTCGTAGAAATCGAAAAAAATAAGACAAGTAACAAACCGAGACAAATCGCTATTCAATTTTCCTGGCACAAATGTCCATATAAAATATAAAACAGGAGTACTAACCTGCGCACGGTTTAAGTCAATCAACAATCACTCCGAACGCAGAGCTTAAGCAGAAGCGGTCATTTCACACAAAACAGTAAGTCTTATTACGTCTCATGCCTATCAAGGAAGCTTCTTCAATTAAGGATTTTAGCGGCAAAACCGTCCACTTTAATAGACACGAAGGTCCGAAGACGGCGCATAATTACTGAAACTTTGCCAGACCACACGATCTTTCCTGTTCATACAAGCTTCTGCAGGCAAACACAAGGAAAAGCTGAAACTCCCTGACACTTGGTAATGTTTTTACAGCTTGACAAGAGACGCTCTCTTTTTCGCTGCTCCTCACTATAATTTCGTCTTTTTTCTCAAGCTTTTTGTTGTTCATTCTCCCGTTGCTCGTCAGTACGATTCAGCCTGTTTACTCGAGCCCTTTCTTGCTCTTTCTCTCGTTGCTCGACAATACAATTCAGCCGGTTTGTTCGTGCTCTTTCTCCCGCTGTTTTTCACTGATACTCTGCCTGTTTACTCGTGCGCTTTCTTGTTCTTTCTCCCGCTGTTTCTCACTGATACTCTGCCAACGAATAGACAAAACTGACTTTGTTTTAAAACTGTCTTCAAAATTTTCCCCACAAAAAACGTGGGTTGAGAACTGCGTGTATGGGCAAATGATCTTTCCAAAAACAGTTTATATGGAAGCGCGCTTATATGCGAGCTTGCACACGAAAGGGTTAACTGGAGTATCACATTTGACTTTGGCTTACATGATGGGGTGGACGTACGTACGGTCGGACGATCGGTCGGTCGGTCGGTCGGTCGGTCGGTCGGTCGTACGATGACGTCATAACCAAAATTTCTCGGATGGATGGGTTACCATATTTTCTTAGCAATGGTGCTCCGCACGTGCGCGCCTTCGGCGCGCGCCGAGCTCCGCTACTAATACACTAAATGGAAAACCTGATAATCCAGTAAGTAAAGTATACAAAATATAGGCTAAACTACGGAGTACAGGGCCACTTTTAATCAAACGGGCCGGCTCGACTTAACCAGCATATCAACTACTCCTCGTTCTTTCATCCACTGCTGAGCCAAACGAGCCGCTAAACATATGAACCCAAGACTTAACCAGCATATCAATTATTCCTCGTTCTTAGCCAAACGAGCCGCTAAACAAAATTGCCTTGATTTTGGCCCTGCATTCTGTAGTTGCTCCAAAATATAAGCTTATGGAATAATGACCATAATAGTCATAAAAGTAAAGACGTTACTTGCATCTTCGCTTCCATTCGGAACGTGGCCTCTTACAAATCCAACGTGGCGGGTTGTGACGCGTGATGTAGTCCATGATATTTTCCGCGCCTGCGCAAATACGCCAGAAGTGAGCTCTGGGGCAAACAACGACGACGAAGAAGAAGAACGGACGACAGATTTAGACTTGGGACTTCCTGTAAGAAGCCCGAGTAAAAAGTTGTTTTATGTCGGAATTTCATCAGTATCTTTAAAATAAACAGAACATTACATGGCCGCTTGGGGATGCGAATTTTTTCTTCTTGTGCTGAAAGTATCTCTTTCAGCACTCGAAGATAGAACTCGTCAGTCTCCGCAAGGCCATGTGATATCCTCTATATCATCCTCGCAGATGCGAACGTAATTTACGAATTGCGTTCACAACTGCGAGGATTGTTTTTCGTTTCATTTGACACTCATCTCTTTTATTGGAACATATGCACCAACAACTGACCTGCTCCCAACCTCAGTGGCTTCATAGCTCAGTTGGTTAGAGCATCGCACCGGTATCGCGAGCTCACGGGTTCAAACCCCATTGATGTCCTGAATTTTTTCAGGCTTCTTTACGAAATTGCATAAATCACCTGAGAAATTGTGTTCACAACTGCGAGGTCCATTCTTCATTTCAATACAATTATTTTTTTGGTTGTGAATGAGCTGGACGGTAACAAAGCGTCTGCATGAAAGCACGATACGTCTTGACAGGTCTGGCAGGTCCTCTGTAATTGCGAGAAAGTCGTTTGGAGTAACTGCAGAATACCCTGCCACATCGAGTCCTTTGCTGAAAAAGGCTACGAGGTACGCGGTACGCAGTGAGTAATATATGGAAGAGAAGAAGCTGTCTTAGTTGCTGGCTACGCAGTACGCGGGTTAACGGAAGTTCTCTTTATGAATTAATGTTCTGTGTTTCAAACGCGCGTAATTTTCTCCTTCAATTCAACCTTAAAGAACGAGGAATGGACACATTCTTTTGCCGCTTGCTGGGCGCTGTATTTACAGTGATCACGAATAAATGACATACATCAACTAAAATTAATTAGTTTCTGTGTACCGTGTAGCCGGCTACGAAGAACTTCGTTCGAATGGCAGGGTATTCTGCAGTTAAGTCGGGACTTCCCGCAATTCTGATTCGCAAAGAAAATTCGCGAAGTGGGTTTACTTACGGAAGATTCTTACTTACGGAAGTCAAAATCTCATTATGTATGAAATAAAAGTAAATAGCTCACATGCATAAGGGATGGCCAGGAAACCCCATGAAAGATCCAAGGGGATGGATGCAGGCACATCCTGTTTGGCAAGGAAAATAAATTAAGTACCTAATTTGTGACGTGTTTGTTATCCACAGTTCCCAAACGAAACACGCCCTGGCCAAGAACACGAGTTCACCGAAGGATCACAAGTGTCGCCAGAAACGATGTCAGCCAGCCGGCCGCAATTGATAACAGAGGAACTAACTTGAGAGTTCCAGAAACAACGCTGGAAGTTGTTTTATGTGCAGTAGAAATGCATTATATTAAGCTACAGGAAACCTTTTTCCGTGCACTAGTAAAAAGTATCTGTAGGTTGCACTTACGTAACAGGGGCTACAAAACATGTGTTACCGTTTTAAAAGTTTCGAGTGGTTTCTTAAACATGCTAATGTATGCTCACCAGCAGAGGTAACTTTTCTTTCGTTAAATGTCTAATAGCTGGGACATTTAACAAAAGTCATGTTCGAGACCGTGCACCCTTTTATTTACTGTATATTCAATTGCCTGCGTGGCAGGCGTTCGAAGGAAGGGGAAAAGGGGGACTCTCCCCCCCGTCGAACGTTTGCCACGCAGGCTATATTGCAGTCAACGAAATTACACAAACAATTAGTCTCAAATTTACCAGTTTTCGCTTTGCACATACGCCACTTCATCAAGTGAGAATCCTCTCTTGATGAAAATTAAATTTATTCTCCTTAAGAGTACAAATGGCGATCAGTTGTACTGCTCTCGACCCACCAGAATTGAGTACTTTTGTTGAGTTCACTATAAATATCATAATTCCCTTCAAAATGCAATGCGTTGCTCTTCGCCGGCATTCTTTTAAACTCCAAAACCAAAACGCACAACAAACTAGTCATCGTATTATCTATAAAATAACTAACTGATATGCTACGCTTCCTCTGATTGGCTGAGAGGTGTATTTTTATGGCAACGTTTTTCCTGTTCGCTTGGCCTAATATAAACACTCTATAGGTTGGGAGAATTCTCGAAGTCAACTAAACCTGAGTCGAAGTCAAAGGTTTTTCATAACTGTCTCGAGTGTTTGTATTAGGTTGGTTTGGCTCTGACAAAAATCTCGACAAATTTTGTCCCCACCAAATTTTGTCGCCACCAAATTTTGAATTTGCTAATGGAGTACCCACTTAAAAATACCACACTATCTGACAGTTTTGACGCTTGACAAATATTTGTCCTGCTCTGAGGCAGGACGACGGCGCTTTTGAAGTTTGATACGGCTTGACAAACTTTTGGTAGGACGAAAAACGCCGTTTGCACTTGCACGGAACTGATGACAGATATTTTTGCAAAATAAAGAGAAATTCGCCTAATGCGAACGGGTCCTTACGCTGTAAAATATTTTGCATGGGTTTATCTCTTTATATATGTGTTATTGACCAAGCTAGTTCGGTCGAGATGGCTGGATATTAGCCTCGTTCTCTTTTTGCCTTTTTATGGACTGAGACGAAGTCGCAAGGTCCATAAAAACGCAAAAAGAGAACGAGGCTAATATCCAGCCATCTTGACCGAACTAGCTTGGTCAATAAAGGATTTATTATATGGCATAAAGAACACTGAAAAAATGATCTTCGTACTTGTTTATTTTCGAGCACTGAAAAGAGAGCCAATTATACGCAAGGTGATGTTTTGTTTTCTTTGTTTTCATTCTCGTTGAAGCTTTCGGTTTTCTCGTTTTTTAGTTGCATCCCGACAGAGAAAGGGAAGTTTCGTGTACCCGCTTGGACTTCGGCGAAATTTTATTGCGGGAACAAAATGGGCAATTCCGAGCGGGCAATATCGGCCCATCTTGCCCGCTCGGGTAACCAGTCAGAACACAGCTGATTCCCCTCATCTTACCCCCTCGCGGAAATTGCCATATAGTAGATCTGGATTATTTTGTAAGGTTATAGAGTTTTGCCAATTCAAAATTTTATATTAGAAACTGACGATGGATGCAGTTTCACCTCAAAACCTATCGTGCCGGTTTAAAACGGTCAGGTGGTTTCCTAAACTACTTTAGACATTGAGAATCCTCTTCCTTTTTGTAGGATTTCGATTTGGATTTTGAGTTGGATTTTCGAGTTAGGATGTTTTTGGCAGGTTAAAAATAGTGTTGGCCGACCAGTTCGCAAATATTGTTTTCTTTCCTTCTACAGCTTCGCCTTAACTGAAAGGTCTTTGAGAAATTTTCCTCTTCTGTAAGTCTTAGTTATGTCCCACAGTGCGAACACAAGGTCAATGAATCTTTTCCACACTAACGGTTCGAAAATCCAACTCGAAAATCCTACTCGAAATCCTAACTCTTGAGTTAGTTTATCTCGTACAACGACAGAGTGGTTTGTACGTTAGTTCATAGGCATAGACCACTTGCAGAAAGTCGAGTATAATAGTGTCGATTGTCGTTTTTCAATTCTTGTAAGTCTAAAGTTTATCGTGAGTGGTGAAATGTTTAACTCCACTTCCGTTTCGATAAATTTCTTAATCTTTTTATTTTGGTCGTAACGTAAGCACTATGGGATCTTTACGTCCCTCTAACTAGGGAGGGCAGGATGGCCGAGTGGTTAAGGGCGCTGGATTTCAATGCGGTGACCCGGGTTCAAATCCCGCTCTGACCACTAGCTGGTGTTGTTGTGGGTAAGTGCCCGGTTCAACTCCTCGGTCATCCTTGTAAATAGCCAACTGGTCTGCCTCCCGCCAGTTGGGATTCTTATCCTGTTACGTTTATTTGAATTATTTGTTTCATGTATTTGCTCGGCCCCACTAGCTTTTGTGCTAAATAAACTGCCGAGGGTAATCTTTCATTAAAAAAATTAATTAACGTTCTTCGCGATTCTATACGTTCTGGGGAGCAGGGATGGCACAGTGGTGAGAGCACTCGCTTCCCACCAATGAGCCCGGGTTCGATTACTGGCCTTGGCGCCATATGTGGGTTGAGTTTGTTGTTGGTTCTCTTCTCTGCTCCGAGAGGTTTTTCTCTCGTTTTCCCCTCTCCCAAAGACCAACATTTCCAAATTCCAAATCGATATGGACACACGGACATCTTTGAACGAGTTCTCTTGAGCTCTTTGGTGTTCCGTGGGTAAACAAATATTTGCATTTTCTTTTCTGTTCGGGCGTAAAGACTCGTAAATTCTAAGCCTTTTATATACGCACAAATGCTGTCACCGTAAAGGTACGTAAAATCGACTTACGCGTAAAACTTGTGTAAAAAAAAAACGTTTAATATACGTAAAGGAAAGTAAAACTATTGTTCACTGGCATGATTCGACACTTATCCTCTTACAGGTTTTCTTGAGTGGTGAAAGAGCATTTATGGAGAACTTTTTTTTTCATATACACGTATTACTGATAGGTTTTAGATTCTGAGAATTCGATGATTTATGTAACCAATGTTTTTTGTTATTGTTGTCTCTACGGGCATGAAGACTGGCAAAAATGATAACACCATGGTAGCTGCGTAGCAAGCGTTTCCGTTTAAAACCATCAGTGCATTCTACCTCTGTGAGCCAACCGCACGAAAACTAGAGAGAGAGCAAAAAGTAAGAGGGCGAGGGTGGGAGTGGCGAGAGGAGACGGAAACGCTTGCCAGCAAACCCGGCACGATCCTGAAAAACGCCGACCGATTTTCACAATTGACCTGATGTGCGCTGATTGTTAGCTTTAACAGATTCCTTAAAGGCTCCACGCGAACTCTTTGGGATGTTAAAGCCGCAAACATTAGAAAATTGGTAAACACAAAATCGTAGAACGTTTAATAAGCAGTGAGGCTGTTGCATGCAAAACTCCACCAAAGAAAAGCATTGAGGTTACCGCATACCTTCATGTCGGCAATTTCCTTCAAATTTCGATTAGAAACGAAATGGGATCTCTAATGTAAAAAAGAAATTATTGAACAAGATTAAATATCGGCGGAGAAATAGCGATTTTACGTTTTGGCCAGAAGTAAAAATTATCCGACGTTTGATTGACATATCTAGCGCTGTTTTCTCAAATGAATGCTTTCACTTAAAGCGGACACTTTAAAGAGCTAAATCTCAAAGGGAATTTGTCCGATTGCCCCCAAAGTTTGACAGTGACTAGATTAACATATAAACAACAAAACCGATTTTTCGAATTTTTTTATTCGAGATATTTGTTCTCTGAGAGCGATTTTTCTACGAACACTTCACATTTCGAAAACGTTCTACAACTTTTGACTATAACTAAGTATGGCAAAACGCAGACACTTTTTTAGCGCTTTGGGTCCGGAAACTGAGGAACAAATTAAATTAGCGAAAGACAAAATACGCTTTGACTTGTGGCTTTGAAAAGGTGATTCGGATGCTCGCATTTAGATGTTGTGAAAAATTCAACAATTCGTTTTCTTTCAAAATTCTTGGTATAGTTTGATAGCCAGCTCTATAAGCTTTAATTTGATATAGGAGTTTAGGTATCTACAGTTTAAACCGGACGCGCTACATCGCTTGGACGAGAGACACCCCTGAAGGTATATGGTAACCTTAAAACAGTAAGGTATCAAAGCGGTTACTCGAAAAGGTTATCTGAAGAAGTCGTTGCAACACTGGGCAATGAATTTAAAATTAGCTACAACTCGCAATCACAACGGAATCGTCAGAATACCAACAGTTGGGACAAAAAATTAGTACCAGAAAACTGACAACTATGAGTAGCCCGTGTAGCAAGCTAAGCTTTCCCATTTTACTGCAATCTGGAATTTCTCACAAGGAAGAAAGCAAACACGCAAATAGTGCGGGAATCAAAAAGCGGCCGCAAATTTCATACGCAAACACAAACCAAACACAACTTGCATTGAACACTACGGCATACGTGGCTTGGCTTGAAATTGATAAAGAGCTATCAGTTTCAAACAGACTTCAATTTGTTGAATAGAACGGTCATGTTTCTTCACGTACCAACATTTGATGTGGTGTCCCACAGGGCTCTATTTTAGGACCTTTATTTTTTCTGCTTTACATCAATGATATAAACAATGCATCTAAAATATTACAGTTGATCTTATTTGCTGATGATACGACCAACGTTTTTCTGTCCCATAAGGATGCAGATTGCCTAGCTAACATATTGAATACTGAGCTAAATAAGTTGTCAATTTGGTTTAGAGTTAACAAGTTCTCATTAAACCTGAAAAAAAAGAAATTTATGGTATTTAAACCAAATCAAAACCGTGCAAGTTATGATATTCAACTTTTAATAAATGATAATAAACTTGATCAGGTAAAAGAAACAGTTTTCTTGGGAGTAATCCTAGATGAAAATTTAAATTGGAAATCCGAAATCTCGCATGTAGCTAACAAAGTCTCAAACTCTATCGGAATAATTCGCAAATCTAATTTTTACTTGTCGACAAAATCACTACGAACATTATATTTTTCACTTGTCTACCCATACTTTTTTTACTGCAACTTAGTTTGGGCCTCCCCTTACAAATCTAACCTTGTTCGTCTTGAAATTCTTCAGAAACCAGTGGTGAGAGCTATAGCTAAAACCCATTTCTATGCACGTACTGATCCAATCTTTAGAAACCTTGGTATTTTAAAATTTCATGGCATACACCTACTACAATTAGGTTCATTCATGTACTCTTACCAGAACCGTACCCTTCCTTTAAAATTTGACTGTAAATTCACCTTACAGAAAGAAATTCACTCGTATCATACAAGAAACTCTCATTTATATCGCTTGCCTTTTGGTCGAACTAACATCAAACAATTTTCCGTTTTTTACGAAGGAGCTAAATTTTACAACTCCTTGAGTACCGAAATCGTCAACTGGTCCTCTTCTGTCTGCTTTAAAAAAGCACTTAAGGCGTTTTTCTGCAATAACTACTGGTAGTTTTCATATAAATGTGTACAAGGATTAACTTTTTTGCAGCTTTCTTTCTTTTTTTTTTTGTATCGTATCCTTCCGTTTGACATTGTAATTGTATGTAACTCTAATTGTAATTGTATCCGTCGTCATGTTCTTATCTTCTTTTTCGATTTCATCTTGTAAAACAATAACTGAGGAGACCTAATTAATATAAGCTTCATAGTTTCCTTTAGGTCTCCTCGCCATTGTTAAATCTATTCTTTACATTTTTTTATTATTTTTCGTCATAATTGTGGTATGGCAAAATAAATAAATAAATAAATAAAATAAAAATAATCGCGGCCCGCCCAAGCGTATCTTGGGACAAGTCGAAAGGACCCTTGGATATGATCGTGGACGGTATGAATGACTCCACCTTTGAGCTGGACAAGACACTTTGTTTCAAAATGGGTTGGACGCGTCCCGACTCCACGGATGAATTTTTGATGGAGCGAAACGTGATACCGGAATTGCACGAATTTTCGGACGGTCATACCCGGTATTGGGGTTACGGAGTGGACTCTGGCATGCCCAACAACGTCTTGCAAAATCCGCATCGTCGATGCTTTGCCGCCCCACCCGTCTGAGAGTTCAATCGCAATCAACAATGGGTGTCCAAGTATGAATGGGTCTGTCGTTTGAAAAACAAGACCGGAGGCGAGGTCGTCAAAGTCCTTCAAGGTATCCACGCTGAAGACCAGTGGACGACGACCACAAACGTTGCAACTAGACTGAGAAGTGCAAAGAGTTTTACAGTGACACGGTGCATCGTTAGTCCAAGAAGGAAGGGATTCAGCATTTCTCCACCGAAGGGAATACCAAGGCGTTGGTGGTGAAAGGGCGCATGTATCGGTATTTCACGGCCGCCAACACCTTGAAGAAGGTGGGCATAAGACATTGCAAGGAAGGAACTATAACTCAGGTTAAAAACATTTATAACTCAGAAAGAACCAGATCCTTGCTGAAACTTTCTTCCAACATCCAAACCAAAAATATTTAAGTGAAGAAGAACAAGGATACTGGGAAGGACTACTTAAGAGGCATTGTCTGAGAAAGTGTTCCAGGTCAAAAAAGTGGGGTCAACCGATTTTCTTCAAACTTGTCCCAGAAGTTATACTTGGTGAGATGTTACAAAATACAATTTGGTTTTGTTTTCTGACATTTTGTTATGAAGTTACAGGGGGGATACCATTTGCGGTCCTCAGACCAGGAATTTCCCTTGTTTTAGAGGGGTATGATGTCATGACTATCAAACTAAACACCAGCAAAGCCTGGAATTATAAAATGTATTGTCACCATCTACTATAAATACCCTTCCACATAAACCATGTGTTGTTTCTATAACTTTGCCTGGATGAGCAGGGGCCGGCACTAG
>OX419338.1:17061529-17136529 GCA_948470475.1 Galaxea fascicularis
TGGGAAAATCGTTATAAAAGCGGACAAATAATTATTGAACTCAATCATTTTTGCTTTCTCGTTGTTTTCTCTTTTATGTTTTCGTCCATATTCCATCGAGTTTTTTTTTTTTATAAGTTTAAGTTTAGGAGTGTAGCTTCGTTTCGCTCCGCTTGTAAATACAATCAAGAAATCGTCAGAACATGTCTGGCCTCAACTGCAGCAAGACGGAAGCTATGTGGATTGGCGCAAGAGCAGACTGTGATCTAATACCCCCATTCAAACCAACTAAACATGTTTAATTAAACCAGGTTTAGAAAAATGAAAACCGTTAAAGAAAAACTGGAACTCAAGCTTTTATGCAGGATTTAAATGAACTTAAACATGTTCTTTAATTTGCCCTGAATTTGGAGTAAAGAAAAAAAAAATCAGTAAGCAGCTTTTATAAAGAAAATAATTTTAAACCGTGTTTAACTAAACAGCTTTTTAACATGTTTAAGCTTTGGTGTGAACGGGGCATAATACTTTGTTTTGGTGGGGCTTGCAATAAACCCCAATATAACTGTTTCCCACAACTGCAAAGATAAAATGCAAAAAGCAAAGAGGACGTTGGGCTGCTGGAAATTCCGGAGACTTAGCCTATTGGGGAAAATTATGGTGTTAAAAAACCTTGTGGTGTCAGAATTAGTATATATACTTGGCTCTCTTCAATCAGATTATGAAGTGATAAAACAACTTAATGCGATATTTCAACAATTCCTTTGGAACGAAAAAGGAGATAAAATAAGGCGAAATGTAATGATAGACACTTTTTTTCAGAAAGTGGGCTTAAAATGATTGTTAAAGCTTCTTTCAACATATCCCTCAAGCGGGCTTGCTGGATTAAAGAAAACTTCAATACTAAAAATAGCAGCAGCTGGAAAAGCATATTTCATTTGGAACTTTAACCCTACGGAAGCAAAGCAGTAGTTCTGGGAGATCCTCATAAAAAAGACATGCAAGAGTTAATTCAAACATCTGATCCTCTTGTTTAAAGAGATTCTGACATCTCTTTCGAGGAAAAGTTGACATCTGCTAAACACCTCATGTCACAACCCTTATGGTGCAATTCACTGTTAGAAAATGGTCACACCCATTCAGCTAATTAGTGCCCCGTATTTGCGTGCTCTATATCCATAAACTGTCTTAAGTCACGTAAAAAGGGCGGGGACATTGAAGCACAGGGAAATTGTAGGGTGAAATAACTACTCATTAGTAAGCTCTATTTAGAGCATACTAATAATGCCTTTTGTTTTCCTTTGTCTAAAAGCCTATTTAGTATGCTCTATATAGATCGTTTTCACATGACGTTACGGCAGCCATGTTGGTGCACAAAAACAAAGGAATGGCGGCCATGTTAGTACACAAGGCTAACCCTCTGGGAATTGAACTCTGTTTTTATGCAATACTTTCTTTTGTTTTTCTGTGACAATATGGTCGTTGCTCGCGTGACTGAAAACGATCTATAGAGCATACTAATGAGTATATGGAGCATGCAGTTATAACAATGACAATTTTATATGAAGTTTTCGCTTTTCGTAACTTAAGCAAGAGATTAATTATCAAAATAACAAAACCCAGTTCGACTTAACAATTTTTAGGAAAAATTAAACGAAATAGTGGTCTCACCGTCTTTAGATAGAATATTTAGATCATAGTCTTCGCGGAAATGTCTCAGCAATCCAGTTGAAAATGCAAACAAGGAGTTCGCCGGGTATGGCCTGCCATCACCTGTCATGACTTCCAATATAAAAATCGTAAATGGTTTGAAAACCTACGCATACCGATCGACTACTTGACGAATTCTCTTACAACCCTATTTCACACAAAGCAACGACAATACGTACCCTAACGAGACGAGCGCAACTAGTTTGCGACTCACACGACAGTTTAACAGACAAACGCGAGTACCTAAACAACGTTTTCAGTAAAAACAACTACAACCGCGACTTCGTCAGACGCAACATCTACCGTGCAGAACCTAACGTTACGAACACCAACGCGACACCTATCACTACAGCTACGATACCTTACATCAAAGACACATCTGAAACCATTGCACGCATCCTACAGCCCTACAACATCCGTGTTGCTCACAAACCAATCACCACTTTACGGCAACTACTGACGAACGTTAAGGACAAAGACGAACCAAAGGACAGACAAGGAGCAGTTTACAAGATCAAATGCTGCGACTGCCAGGCTACCTATATCGGTGAGACCGGCAGAAACAGTGAACGTAAGACTGACTGAACACAAACGAGTGACGAGAAATGGTGACCTCAACAATAACATTGCTGAACACCATTCACAGACAAACCACAGGATCGACTGGGACTCTGATCAGTGCGTTATATACAGTACTAATTACTACCAACGGATCGTACTGGAAAGCTGGTTTACTAACTTAGAACAGACACCACTAAACCGTTGCTTACAACTTCCCGCACCTTACAAACGACTCGTCGACGACATAAACAAAGGACAAACAAAAGACTGACCGACAACAACACACGTACAGACACGGATTAATCACTGTTTACAACAGACAAACAACAGACCGACATTTTACTAACAATACACGTACATACATTAGACTAACAAAAGACGGATCGAGACGCACCAATCACTGTGTACAGTCTTCACAGCCAATGACAACTAGGCTTGACAGTCGACCAATAATATCACGACTTCGTTGACCAATCACATCAACGGCCAGAGTATTTATACCATCTACTGACGTTACACAAATCACTTGACTCTGATGATGACTTCCGCTCAGGTTGTCGAAACGTCAGTCAATGTCACCACAAACAGTCTTTCTCAGGACTACACTCACCCGGACGATCGTACTCCACTTAATTATGCTAAGCTTGATTTATGCAAATACATGGAAAACAGGCACGCGTCAAAGGTTTGAAACGGCCAAAAAAAGAGCATTTAGCGGGGAGAAGACTACAGTGATTGCCTTCTCCCTCACAGACGGTTCTTCACACTCTACGAAGTCAAACACACGGAACACATCACTTTTCAAATGGAAAACAAGTGACTTCCCGAATCCTGTTAAACACGTGATTGTTTTAATTATTTCCCTCTGTTGAGCTTTCAGGCTGAGATCGCTGTGTTTGCCAGCTTTTCTCAACGCAAAATCCAAAGCCTTGTCAAAGAGTCACGCCGTTTCGGATTTGGTTAGTCAAGCATGCGCTTTGAAGTCTCTATAGCCAGATTTTGGCTACGATTAATGTGGAGTTTCCCAGAGCCTTCGAGACGCGAAGCCCGAGAAGAGGTCTGGGGTCGGGAACGGAGCGTGTTGTGCTTCGAAGTGGGTGTTGAGTTTACGAGTAAAAGTGAGACCTTTGTAGCTCGTTACATTGTGATAACAAATAAAAAAGTTACAAAAAGAAAACGCAAAACTTGTATGCTAGACAGGAAGAAAATGAAGAAATGAGCAAGAGAAAGACAAAAATATCCACGCGAATGTATTTGCGGCACGTGATCACTTAGATGTAAAGATTGCGTGACATTGATCTGCGTCTGATTTTTAGTTCAGTTAGTTCCTTCACTTCTTGTCTGTTTTCATAAGAAATATTCACTACATAACCCAGACGATGCTTTAAACGCAAGACATGGATCCAGGTCCTGCAAAAATATTGCATATGCCAGGGAAAGGTGGCACTTAGAAAATGCCGCCGCCATATGAAAAGGCCGGTGGCTGAGCGCGGCAACAAGAGACAGTAAAATTAGCTAAGAACTTCAAAATTATTTGCATTCACACACCCATTTGGAAGGTAAGCTTTCATCGAAGTATTCAGGTTTACCGCGTAGTTTTAATGGGAAAGGGCAGAAATTTTCAGTGGTCTACCTAGAAAGCGAGCTAAAGCGAGCCGAATTGTTTACATTTACTGGTTAAACAAAATGTCTTCGAAAGGTCAAATTGGGTCAACTTGCATGTGGCCGCTCGTCTCAGAAATAACTTTTGCCAAGAAAAATTTATACCACGTTCAAAAGCAGCTCTTTTACTTGTTAGAATTGAGATTTGAAAGAATTCTACATGATACCTGTTCTGTTCTGGGGGCACCTGTGTTGATCCTACTATTAATTCAAAATAAGATTGTAAACTGCGTGGCCGCAATTTGCGCCTAAAAAGCAGTCTGGAAAAGTCCCCCAAAAAGTGTTGTAAAGCGCTTTGAGCCCTTTGGATAAAAGCCCTATATAAATCCTCATCATTATTATTATACCGAGTATGTTTTGAGATGTCTGAAAACGGTATGGAACTTTTGATTTTCAAAGTCTGGAAATTTCGGTTGTGTTCGCTTGCCCGCCAGGAATTTGGAATTATAATGTAAGTCTAAAATATCATGAAAGCAGCTCAGCAATGCCTCCTAAATAAAATTATAAACTAAGGAAAACCATAATTTGCTATGCGCCTTCACGCGAGTTCGATTATCTGTTGATGAAATTTGACCTCATTTCTGTGATTTTTCGGCTTCACGGGTTGTCGACGGTTTTTCGTAATTTTCTCCAAAATGTAAAACCTCCAGAACGTAAGACTTAGGCCATCCCCTCTTTTTTCTCCATTTAGCGTCGTCGACCGACCCATGGGCCAGATTTTCGCGTTTTCAAAAAAAAAAAGTTACGCAGAAGGCAATGAAGGCAATGACACATTATTTCAAACAAATGTCACTTTAATCTGAAACATAAGCAGTTTTTTGCCTTATAGATTTTGTTTTTACTTCATACTTCAACTACAGCTTTGGTGGTTCATCCTTTTTCCCTGTTCTCGTTTAATTTTAACAACGACATCGATTTTTCCTTTCTCCATTGCCGCCATGTTGACTTTGTAACCACACCTTGTTGTTTCCAGGCTCCACGGATATTATGCTGAGGTGCCGGGCCTCCTAGCTCCAGACTCCTTTTCCAGTTTTTTTCCCCTTTTCCGACCGACTGACCGACCCAAAATCAGAAAACGCATTCGACAATAAAAGAGAAAAAAAAGGTAATGCCTCTGGACGAAATATCAAGGCGTCTATTTTTCCTACCTTGTGCCGCCCCTCACGCAGTGGTTAGGGAGAGTGGCTCTTAATCTCTTACAAGGGAGCCACTTCTAAACAGTACAATCTATTTTCAGCTAACTTAAGTTCGCTATTGACTAAAATGTCAGTCACCACTGACCCAAACTCACAGTAAAACTCAAGGCCTTCAGGGAAAATCTCAGTCTGGGTCCACTTGACTTGTATGTACAGCACAGCCTCTTGTCACCTCTCAGTCTTTCCGAGGTGTCATGACTACATTAGCGTCTATACCAACTACAACTGGCTACTAGAGTCTTTATATACTATAATGTAAAGTATACTAGAACTTCTGGAAGTTTACAGCACAACTATTCATGTAGCAATGCATCACTGACTACTTCATCCAGTAGAGAGTTCTAGACTGTTCTATAGTGTGACAGTATTTACATTGCGTGACGGAACATTCTGGAATTTTACAGAAACTTATTATTTACATTTGCTTTCCATAAAAAATGCACTATTGAATTATTGGAGTCCAACTTTTACATTTAACCCTTTCAACCTTAAGAGTGATCAGCATCAAATTGCTGCTTGTAATATCGACAATAGTCACAAGAATTATGCGGACAACATCACACAAGATGAATTTGCTTCATATTATAACAACTTCTACCTACAACAGTGTGTCTATAGGCAATGTGTAGGGGCAGCATATGAAAATTTAAATTTTGATCTTAGGGTTTAAATGGTTAAGGGACTTATTTACCACTCAGGTCCCTACATGGCAAGAGCCTACTAAGTGATAAGAGTGCTGATACGCTTCTACTTCCCCCCACCCCCACCCCAACCCCCAGATGAGATGTTGTCCGTCATTCACACACCAGAGAGAAGCAACATGGAGAAACGTCTGTTAATGTCTAAGAAAACAGCACAACAGCTGTCGCTAGTCTATCAACTACACTTTCAAATATGGTGTCTTGAATTTGCTGATTTGACTCCACTGCATGGTTGATGTGGACTGTACTATACCCTAAGAGACTTGATTACCAGCAGTACGGAAATCGACTTTGTCTCCATACCCATATCAGTCAAAACTAGCACCCTCAGTGCCTTAGCTAGCCTTACAACGCAGTTACAAATACCTTAAACCGGGGCTGTTAACCTTACCTGGCATCAAGCATATCTATCAACGACGTTTCACTTTGTAAAAGTAACTGCCACCAGGTTGATGAACCAAAGACGTTTGGCAAATGGATATTGGAAGAGCACATTTACGTGTAAATAGCATGACTGTCAAAATGTGGCCTGAGAGGGATTAACTGTTTACTTGATGGTTCTGCCTTCACATTGAACTCACGACTGTATAATTATGTAATATTGAAGAGGACTAAAATGCCAAACAAATTATTACTTTTGTTGTATTTGTCTTCTCCTGATAGGAAGTGATTGGCATTTGTAAGAAGTATCTGCCAAACATGGCCTGCGGTTATCATTCATCCAAGCTCACCCAACGTATTGGAGATGGATTTGAATATTTGAAGCAACATGAAAATGGAATTTGATGTTGTTATTACTGATTTATCAGATCCTGTAGGTATGTTTACTAAAGGAGAGTTTGTATTTTTTATTTTTATTTTTTTTTTTGTGGTGCGTGTGTCCAAGAGATCGTCGTAACGAGGTATAGTTTTTCATCATTGATCCCAGATTTTGGCCCAAAATACTGATCCCTGATCCCAAAAACGTAGCAAAGTCTTATCCCTGATCCCACTCAAAAATTTTGCTAATCCTGATCTCATGCCTTGTGATTCCAGATCCTGGGTCGGTGGTCCTTGATCTCAGATACCTCGTTATTACCCTGAACTGTGTATTTCGAAGCGCTTAGCATTGCATTCACTTGCTAAGGACGCAACAGTAAATAATTAGATGTGTAGGAAATAAACGATAAAATAATGAACGAGAAATTACCACTTTTTTTTCTTCAATAGGACCAGCGGAGTCTTTGTTTAAAGAAGCGTATTACGAACTCACGAAGAAAGCTTTGAAACATGACGGTGTCCTGTGCTCCCAAGGTAATCTAAGAAAATTCAGGCCAGCATGCATGGTGACCAACATCCAGGGATTGCTATCATTTGTTCACTTTTTGTCTTCGACAATTTCTGAACTCACTTCTTACTATCATATACGTTTCCCAAAATTTTTGCTGCCACATTTGAACATGTTTTAGGTTGATTTTATCGATCAAATTTTGGCTGTGGTATGTATTCCGCATGGAGATTCATAAGATGCTTTAGTATGCTTTTGTAATCTCTTAAGTGGCGTTTTTATTTCATTTTGTTTTTGAGCACTGTTCCCGTTTTTCCATTGGGAACGTTCCCATCATGGACAATTGTTCCTGTTTTGAGTGGTCCTTTTAGCATCAAAAGGAACAAACTGTTGTGCTAAATGGGAACAAATTGTTCACTTAGGGCTAAAAAGGACCTTTTGTTCCGAATGTTTTACATTGAAAGGAACGTTTTGTTCCTTAAATGAGTGACTTAGGAACAAGTGTTCCCAACGGTATTGTTCCCCTTTTATCCATTTTGGTCCTTTTTGTGCAGTTGAGGAACAATTGTTCCTATTAATGCGTTCCCTTTTGGAATAGCTGTTCCTTTATGCTGGCGTGAGGAACTTTAGTTCCCAAATACTTGCGTTCTTTTTTCTTGTAAAGGAACGTTTGTTCTTTTCTTTCGTCGTTCCTGCTTTGAAAATTGGTTCCTTTTCATTCATTTGAGGAACAATTGTTCCGATTAATGGTTCCGTTTTGAATGAAATGTTCCTTTTTATTGGCACGTGGAACAGTTTGTTCCTAAACACAAGTTCCTGTTTGTGTAAATTGGTTCCTATTTAGAAAACGGCAGTTCCTTTGTGCATGTCGTTCAACAGAAACATTCTTCTATTCTTGCCATCTATGTTTATCGCTTTTAAAATGGCAAAACCTTTGGTGTAATGGTTTTAAGCTGGAAAGGACTCGAAACACAGTCAATAACATATTTTAAAAGACATGTCGGGGCGCTTATTGACTTGTTCGGACAAGGTTGAACATAATTGCACAAACGTCATATGTCACCTTAGATTTGCAAGTTTAATTACGAATAGCACACACTGCCATGCCTGAGCAAGCGGAGGCAAGTTGGGACAAGTTGCACAATGCAGCCATTCTTTTTTTCCGTCGCCTGTGTAGTTTGTTCACTATTCATGTAAGTGGAACAAACTGTGTGAATCACACAGATGTCAGAGATGACCAAGAAAGGCAAGGTTGACTGGTCGAAAATTGATGGCTCGTCACCGAAACCCAAACGGCTTCACTTGGAAAAGGACCAAACAGATAGCTTGTATCACTGTCCAATACAGGTCTGTGATCACGATGGATTTAAAAGTCAACGCGGTTGCAGGAAACACGTGAACACCAAGCACAGTTGGTTCTTTTTCTTTGACGAAAAGCCCGATCAGCGAGGGCTCGATACAAGTATCAAGGAACTTGCCGATGTTGATAAATCGAGTGAAATACCAAAAACAGTTTGCAGAGTATTGCCTTCAGTTTCAGTTTCCAGCCAAATTGGAGAATCATTCACGAAATGGTTGACTGGAAGTGGTGGGGGTTGCAAGAAAGATCGCACAGCTCAGCAGATAGTCAAGAGGTGCTTCAAATTTCTCAAATTTTGCTGCGAAGACGAGGAGGAATTGAGTTTTGAAGTGCTAGACTTTAGCCTGTGTTCTCACAGTCTGTTATTCAAGTTTATCGATCACTTGCAAGACGAATGCAAGCTAGGACACGGTGGAAGATTGGGCTACATTGATGCCACCTCTGAAATGATCGACTTCAGAAAAATAAATGGCGCCTCAGACACAGTCCTTCGAAACTTGTCATCGACAGAATTGTGCCTCAAAAGAGCTCGCAAGACGGTGGCAAAGATGATGAGATTGCAATGGACACAAGATCTAGACATTGAAACTCTGGATGTTAGGGGACACTGGGCAACCATGGAAGAACTGTTAGAAGTGGTAACGTTTCATTTGCCTCGTTACGAAAACACCGTGAAGACGTGCAAGGCAGGTCAGGGTCAAGTCAACCCCTCGGACCTTACATTCGCCACGAAATTTGTGGCGGTGTATTTGTTCATCAAGGTGAAGGGGTCTCGCCCTATGACGTATCAGTACTTGACAGTCGATATGGTTAGAACAGCCAAGGAGAACGGGGGATTCATTGACCAGAAAAAGTTCAAGACTGCTGGCAAGTACGGATTCGACTCGTTGATTCTGACCGACGCAAGCATGCAGCTGCTCGATACCTACATCAATTACGTAAGGCCATTGCTCAAACCCCAGTGCGAGTTCGTTCTGGTCACGAGAAACGGAGGCCAACACAGCAAATTGGGCGACGTCATGAGTAAACTAGTCTTTGACGCAATCGGAAAGTACATTCACCCGACGCGCTATCGCCAAATCGTCGAAACAGAAAGCCTCAATCAGCTCACTAGCAAAGAGCAAAGAATTTTGTCGGAAGATCAGAAACACAGCTCGACCGTCGCTAAAGTGCACTATCAAAAGCAGAGGTCGCGCGAAGTTGCTGCGAAGGCTCACGAGTGTCTGCAAAAGCTACAAGGTACTAAGGGCTCTGAAGTGGATAAGGAGGTGAACACGAGGTTTGGCGATTCAACTTCAAGTTCTGCGACACTGGCTGAAAGCACAGAATCGAAAAGCGTAGAGTGCCCTGAGAGGGATGCCCCACCTTCGAACCAATTGCGAATCCAAAGAAGTCAGCGCAGGGTGTTGAAATTTACAGCATACGAGGACGAGGTTCTTAAGAAAGGAATTGCTAAGCACGGATTTGGACAATGGACAGCGATTTTGAGAGATTCCGAGTACACATTTCAAGACTTCAGAACAGCAGACTCTCTAAAGAAAAGGGCGGGACTCAAATTTTCTTAGCCAAAATCAACTATAACTATGCCTTAAACGAGATCATTTTTGACTGGAAAAATACTTCATTGCTTCTTCGTTAACCCCTTTGGGTTTTAGTCAAAATTTCCACTTTGCTGAAATCTTGCACACAGCTCAACTAAGAATAGAAATAATGTTTTCGGAGTTTTTAGAAGCATTTAAACATAATTTCTAGACTCCTCTTTGAAATAGGCAAAGTTTCAGCCAAATTCAAAATTTGGCCCAAAACCATGGGAGAACCCCTTTGGGTTTTGGTCAAAATTTCAATTTTGCTGAAATCTTGCACACAGCTCAACTAAGAATAGAAATCATGTTTTGGGAGACTCCTCTTTGAAATAGGCAAAGTTTCAGCCAAATTCAAAATTTGACCCAAAACCACGGGTGAACCCCTTTGGGTTTTGGTCAAAATTTCAACTTTGCTGAAATCTTGCATACTCTCTTAAGAGAAGAGCAGGACTCAAATTTTCATCGGGACCATGCTCCTGAACTGAACACTTTTTTCTAAACGCCGAGATATGTTTCTTTTTTTGGAATGTATATCTGCTACTCAGAAAACTTATCGTGCTTCTGCATTCAACTAAAGATTGTAATACGAACCAAGCCGTTTCATAAGTTAATGACTCTCGCAATTTTATTCACGGTACCCAAACAAAATGAGAATTCAGTTTCTCGGTGTTGAAATTTACGGCGGATGAGGACGAGATTCTAAAGAAAGGCATTGATAAGCACGTTCTTGGGAAATGGATTGTAGTTTTGAGACATCTAGATGTCAGTTTTCAGAGAGGCAGGTTGGCCCCTAAATGGACTATACAGGACTAAGGGAAATAGTGTGAGAAGGTACAAGTCCACACATGTGTAATTAAGCACAAAGTTCATTTAATTTTTGACCAAATTGCATCGATAACATGGACAACTTTGCTTGCTTTCGACTAAAAAAAAAAACAACAACACCAACAACAACGTGCTTTGTTTTTCGTCTTGTTTACACATCTAGTTTTGACTTGCGCTCGAGAAATAATTTGTAATAGTGTTCCTGGGCGCCTTGCTTGTGCGCTGGCTGCTGGAGGTTCTCTTCCGTTTCGTGGTGCAGCTTGCCCGGAGCAGTTTGTCAGAGATTTCCCAGTCGCGTTTCTGACGCATCGGTGGAGCACGAGTACTCGGGATGGGTGTGATGAAAATTCTGTCGTCGTCCTCGTCATCGGCATCTCCTCCTCCAGAACTTTGCGTACTTTGAACTTTGAGTACCGGCAGCCTCTCTGAAACACTCGTGACCAGGTGATGCTGTTGCACGCTCAACAGACCCAGTGCCGTGCAGACGCGCTTCCGTTCGGCCAAGGCTTCAGCGGTACCATAGGTGCCCAGCGACATGTGGTGATCTTTCAGTTTTTCCGACAGCGCTCGCATACAGGTCTTCATGTCGGCGCGAATCGCAGGGTCGTTGCTCGTTTGGAAGCGGTCGCAGCACTCCTTGAGCTCCTTTTCCGTGGCTCGGAGCCAAGCACCCTCGAATGCTTTGCTAGCAGCTTCTCGACGCGCCTGTTCTTGGGCTGCCTTCTGTGCCTGTCGATGGTGCTCAAGGTCCCTCGCGACTGGACTGGGGATCGGGTCTTCGGGATCCGAAGAGACGAGTTCCGCGTTCTGGGTCGAGACACCCCTGTTCCTTAGCAGGATTTTGCGCCGTTCGTGCTGTTCCCTTCTCAACTTCTCCGCTCTGCTCCTCTTGGTCCTCTCTGCCTGAATCATGTGCATCACTTGCCTGTGACGAAGGGTCTCCGGTTGCAGCCCTCTGAGGCGTTCCTCCAAAGAGAGCATGACGTCGCCCGCCTGGTTGGCATCTGATTGACTGTCGGAAATTTCCGTGGCGTCTTGAGAGCGTTGGTGGCCTTCTACGGCAGCTTGCTCGGTGTTTTCGTCCATCTCTTCATCCAGTGACAGCGCTTGTAGTGCTTCTTTCTCGCTCTGCCGCAAGATGCCGTCTTTGTAAAACGATCGCTCCTCGTCCGTTTCCGTTTCTGTTTCTTCTTCTTCATCGTCGTCGTCGTCGGGCGCACGGTGTCGTGCCTCCTTGGCCTTTCCTGTGGCCCAGATCAGACAATCCATGGGGTGCTTTTTCAACCAGGTGGACGCACTCTTTCTCGGGTTCGCCAAACTCTTGAACTGGTATGTCCTCAGTCGTCTGTCCATCGCCGGTTGATCGGACGGTCCAAAGTTGAGTCTTCTCTGACTGGTTATCAACATGGGAGAACGATTTATGAAGGACTTCGCTCTCTGATACTTGACGTCGTACGCGGAATAACCACCCTGCGTCAACGTTTTCCAGTCGTCGATGTCGAGGGTTGACTCCGTCGCCTCATCCAGAAATATCACCTCCGTGAACGGCGTAATCATGGATTTGTTAAAGGCGCGCTGTTTGGTAACCGTGGCTACGTTCCCGTGATGTACTAGGCTGAGGATCGGGAAAAATAAGCTCGTCTTACCGCTGTTCGCGTCTCCGACCAGGCAGGGCACCTTGTCCTTGTGCTTTTTCCTGTTGTAGTCGAGCAGCTTGACGAAGTCTGCGCAGAATCTACGTACGTCGTCTGGACTGAGGCTGTTCTCCAAAATCTCGCTAAAGTATTTTGCGTCGGGCACTTGGTTTGGCTCGTACGGGCAGAATGCTCTTGGTGACACTTTACCAATTTGGTGTTCTTCGATGGCATCCTCCACGAATTTCCCCTTCTTCAGTGACCAGCAAACGCCTCTGCTCACTTCTATGAGATCGTAATCGACAGTCAATGGCCGAAACAGCTCACAGTAAGGATCCGATAACAGCTCGATGACTCTCTTCATCTGCGGAAGCATCCTCGACTTAAAGCGTTCGTTGGTGGCTAGGGTGTTCACAAAAACCCTTGCCTCGCACTTGTATGAAAAAGTGAACATGGACCTGGCGTCTCTCTTATAGATCTTTCCCCTGTAAGTACCATAGTCAAGCTTCCCCATAGCAATCGCTATATCGTTAACGAGGATGGCAAGTTTGTTGGAGAGCATCTTTTCTTCGTCGCATGAAAGCTGGCTGGTGGACGCTTGAGACGTTGTCTTGTCGGTCGCGAAGCCGAATTTGTCCAATTGTAGCTTAGCCACGGTCAGACGTTCGATTGCACTCAGTAGAGACGCGTGAAATTTCTGATTAACCAGGTTTATTCGCACCACGTTTTCACTGCCGCAATCGTCCAGCTCTTGGCTACCAAAAACATCATCACCAACCGCCTTCCTAACTTCTTCTTCGTAGCAGTGTTTGTACGAGGATCTTACAAGGTCTTTCATGAAAGGGTTTTTATGATCCTTTAGCACTTTGTAGAGTTCGCCTGTGGCCGGAGAGTCCCCACCCTCTTGGAATTGTACCTGCAATGTATAAAATTAAAGGGGATCGTTAGTGGCCACTGCGAAGAGAAAGGACACACTAAACTGTGCGTGCTTTCAAAAGACACAGAAAGGACCCATGGATATTATTCTTTTATCTCCCTCTATTTTCGACTATGTTTTTTGGGCTCAAAGAGGGCTTGGACGATGTCAGAATTGGCAATCGATTGGGAAAAAAATATAAGTAAAGAAAGTAATGTCGTTACCTGGGTTGCTGTGACATCCAGTCCGCAATTCAGCAGAGCCTTGTGTACTGAAATAGGGCTGGCAGGGGCGCCGTTAGTCGTTGTCAATGCGACCCAGTACGAGATTGCGGGGCAGAGCGATTTGTTGACATTCGTCAAGTTGCCTTCGAGCCATTGTTGAGTTATGGAGCTGGGTATTTCATCGCCCGAACTGCTTTCATCATCCGTATCTTCAGTTATGCAACCACTTTTGTTCTCTTGGGATGAAATAGCGCTGAAGAAAAACGCCACGTTCTGAATACCTGAAATATGATAGAGTTTAAGGGCGTCAAATGTTGAAACTGAATAAGTTCTTAAACTTTCCTCTGAAACAAGTATGTCGAAAATAAACCTAACCTGAAATAGCACTGTCGCAAGAATCCCGTTTGGTGCAAATCGATGCCCACGCCCTAGGCAAGGCCTTGTCCTTCACTTTCCAAGCACATTTAGCGCTGATGATGCTACACCTTCCACTGATAACTGGCGTGAGATAGCAAAGTGCTGCGCTCTTTATCGTTTCGCTGTTGAGTTGTCGACACGGCTTTCTAGTCCTTTGCATTCCTCTCTCTCGTTCTGGTTTGAAGTCATGCAAATGTAGTTTGGTTATGCTGTTTATATAGTGGATCGACGTGGTGAAATCTTGACGAATAAATTTGCAGACTTATCCCATGCTTACTTTTGTCTTCAAAGTGCTAAGACGATTCATTGTTTGTTTCTCGTGTTTTCAAATGCGATTTGATGACGCGGAAGCGTTAGAACTGATGCATGAGAGTGGGCGTTTCCTTATTTGCAACTGTCAAATGAGTGTGAGTAAGAGTGTTAGAAGTGTTGGATCGCTGTTGCCATGGTAATACGATAAAACCTGGCAATGGTGTGATTTCGCAAAGAAACCGACTTCAATGAAAACGATGTGATTAAGAGGAATATTATGCCTGCACGATGAAGCTGCTTCCCAAGAGAAATCGAAGCACACAACCCGCTGGCATTAGCAAAGTAACACTTGATCGACATAAGCCTGCTATCTTGGTCAAGATAGTTCTGTGAAGCGTGCAAACAATGTTAACAAGGCTGTTATTGTACCCACTCAATGGCCCTTGTTTTTCAAGAATTAGTGAAAGGAACAACCGAGATGTATGCTGCATTTTTATCACGATTTAGGATCAAACTTGTTGATCAAGTTCAAAAGTGATGCTATCGTCAAAGTTATTTACCACGGCCCTTTTTGTTTGTTTATTTATTTGCTTTTTTGGGCTTGTTGTGGTTGCCTTTTGCAGCGTAAAACTAAAATTGAATATGCCTGCTATCACAATCAAAGTAATTCTGTGATCGATTAGTGGACGGCACGATAGCTACAAAACAAAAAATTAAAGGCTTTGTCACGTCTGTTTGTTTTTCAACGAACACGGCATCCATGCAAGCAAAAGCAGTATTTCTGTGGTCTACCTGGAAAGTTCCTACATGTTTGCAGAAGGCTTGACTTGTTTTCAAAAGTCTAAAACACTAGATTTTTCCTCCGGAAAATCAAAGAAATCGTCGTTTGCCGCACTCATAAAAATGAGCATCCAAAACACCCAAGTTAAACCATTCATCCCAAGAAATTTCTGACGCTGAGTTTGTTATCTTTATGAATTCAATCAGCAGTTAGTCATTTCTGCAAGTTTTACTCTTCAGAAATTCATGTTTCCGGAAAATCCGTGAAATCCGCCGTTTCCGCACTCATAAAAAATAAACATCTGAACATCTAAAACATAAACATCATCTCAACAAGTAACCCAAGTTTTGTGTCTCCGAGAAATCCGTGAAATCCGTCTTTTCCGTATGTGCTGAAAAGTTGTTTGACATCAAAAAAATTGTATCAAGACTTGACTGTTGGTTGAATTCATAGGGTGAACACAAGACTTTTTAATGATCATGTTTCCGGAACATCCGTGAAATCCGCCGTTTCCGCACTCATAAAAAATAAATATCTGAACATCTAAAACATAAACATCATCTCAACAAGTAACCCAAGTTTTGTGTCTCCGAGAAATCCGTGAAATCCGTCTTTTCCGTATGTGCTGAAAAGTTGTTTGACATCAAAAAAATTGTATCAAGACTTGACTGTTGGTTGAATTCATAGGGTGAACACAAGACTTTTTAATGATGGCGGAAAAGACGGATTTCACGGATTTCACGGAGATATGAATGATTAATGTTTAAAACTTGCAGTAATGACTGGCTGCTGAATGAATTCATTAAGTGAACACAAACTTTTTTCATAAAGGCGGATTTTACGGATTTCCCGGAGATATGAATATCTAATGTTAATATAATATAATATAATATAATACTTCTCTTTATTACTGTAAGTATCTATATATATAAAATATATAGATATACTTACAGTAATAAAGAGAAGTATTATATTATATTATATTATATTAACATTAGATATTATAAGTATCTATATATATAAGTATCTAAGTATCTAAGTAAGTATATATAAGTATATAAGTATATAAGTATCTATATATATAAAATATATAGATATACTTACAGTAATAAAGAGAAGTATTATATTATATTATATTATATTAACATTAGATATTCATATCTCCGGGAAATCCGTAAAATCCGTAAAATCCGCCTTTATGAAAAAAGTTTGTGTTCACTTAATGAATTCATTCAGCAGCCAGTCATTACTGCAAGTTTTAAACATTAATCATTCATATCTCCGTGAAATCCGTGAAATCCGTCTTTTCCGCCATCATTAAAAAGTCTTGTGTTCACCCTATGAATTCAACCAACAGTCAAGTCTTGATACAATTTTTTTGATGTCAAACAACTTTTCAGCACATACGGAAAAGACGGATTTCACGGATTTCTCGGAGACACAAAACTTGGGTTACTTGTTGAGATGATGTTTATGTTTTAGATCTTCAGATATTTATTTTTTATGAGTGCGGAAACGGCGGATTTCACGGATGTTCCGGAAACATGATCATTAAAAAGTCTTGTGTTCACCCTATGAATTCAACCAACAGTCAAGTCTTGATACAATTTTTTTGATGTCAAACAACTTTACAGCACATACGGAAAAGACGGATTTCTCGGGTTTCAGGGTCATCAGAGCAATGGGGTGTAATACGTTAGTAAAATCACAACTCTTCTTCAAGGGACGGAAATGACGGATTTCACGGATTTCACGGAAATATGAACATCATATGCTGTGAGTTTGCTTCATGTTCCCTTCACTTTAGCCAGAATGGGAACATGTTGGACCTTGTTGCCGTTTCCCAGTTGTTCCTTGGACCCTTTCAAGATGGCATCATGACTAGAATTGCTTTTCCAACATTGGCTTTCGTAGCCAAGTGAAATCGATTTTAATCCAATTTGAGCGCTTTGTGTTCAAGGTTTGAAGACTGGGCAGCTAAATCAATGCATTGGTTTGACGAAAAATGTTGAAAACTAAAAGGAACCGGGAAGTTTGGGAAACGATCGTTCTGCTGGTCTTCGGCACATTTACATTTAAACGAGCTTTCGCTCATATGTGATATTTGGGTAAATAAACTTGCCTGCCTGCCCGCCCGCCCGCCTGCCTGCCTGCCTGCCTGCCTGCCTGCGGTAAAAAGCACTGCTAACATAATCTATATTTTTGGCTCGTTTTGATCACAAAATTGTCATTTATTGATCATGCATAAACTAGCTCGGTTACCCAAGGTGGTGTCGGCGACAGCTAGTGCATACAGTGACGATAATGATGAGGTTGCACCACGTAAACAACTGGTGTCTCAGCCCAGGCAAACCCAGCTACGGACGACTGAGGGAAAATATGTAAAGAGAGTAAAATCAGACGTAAAGAAAATGAGCTTACATGAGTGCCTTGCTGCCCAACGAAAATCTTGTGACAAGAGGGGGCAAATTGTGACGTAATGCATGTAACGAGAGAGTTTCGACGAAGAAAAGTATTCTGAAAAGCCGTTTTACTGAAAAGAAACATACTGCATGCAAAGAAAAGCTCCTGAAATTAAAACTCAGTTTTTGCTAAAATGAACATAATTTACAAGAACTAGCATAATTATTGGCATAATTTTAGAAAGATACGGGCACTGCTAGTGGTATATTATGCTACTTTTGCGAGCACAATCTATCAAACCCTATTTTCTTGCTTGCTAACAGTTGCGTTTTAGAATAGTGTAGTGTAGAGTGGCATGGTGTCTATCAGTCTCTGCGACAATTTTCTTTTGTCTTCAAAAACAATCTGATAAGTGAAAAGTTGAAGATAGCAAGGAGGCTTACCGCGCGAGTGGAAACCTGTTGCTGAACCTTGTGTGATTCACCGCTGCTTTTATAGCTTCCTGTTTTCTTTGACACAAACCCCTGTTTTCACTTTTCTTCCTTTAGGCGAATGTGTTTGGCTACCTATACCACTTATCAAGTCCGTCTTAGAATTCAGCAAAGAACTGTTTCCTGTGGTTAGTTATGGTCTTACCACAATACCAACGTACCCAAGCGGACAGATTGGTTTTATACTCTGCAGCAAGAATAGGGTGAGTTCAAACTCGTGTACCTGTCAAAAGTAATCGTACAAGTCCTTCTCCAACTACTTAGAAAACAACATTTCACAACTGGTGGAGTGGGAAGCTTTTGAGGAATTTGTAGGGTGCCAAGGGCGCTCAGTTATCTTGATTCAGGCAACTATCATCATCAGTTCATCAGTTATGATGGTGATGATAACGATTTACCCTCGGTTTGAAGAGATCACCATACACACAAAGGCTAGACCACAACACCGGGAAGTATGTCCCCTACTCTTTGCGATCTTTGCAATCAGTGTCTCGGTTCTGTAACCTCCCTCAAAGTTATCGTGAACAAGGGCTGTGAGACGGGACCTACGGTTTATCGTCCTTATCGGGGAAGACTAGAAAGTCTAACCATTCAGTTGCAGATGTCATTACAATGGCAGCACTTTCGCCTGAGTTATTTGAAGACCTGAGTGTTATTCCGGCCAGGCTTAAAACCCGCGACCTCCCGCACGGGAAACCGCTGTTTTAGTATATTGAAGGACATTAATATTCGGCCTTGGCGGACTTTGCGCTGACATGTTGCATAATTATAACGGGTGTATTGGCGTTCAGCCTAGTTCGTTGATCCTGTCAAATATTTTTGTCCGCAAGTTTCACGCTTTTTTTTTTCTCACGGCAAAACGTATTGGCCAATCACAATCGCAGTCATCTTTATTGTGGGCATTAGGTTGGGTGCGCGGAATGTGCAGAATTTAAATGATTTAAATAGGTCCATCGTATCGTGCGGTAACCTCTGCTGGAACTTGAAATTTTATGGCTAAAGTCTTCAGGAGCGCCCCACAAACCCCAGTCCACCACCGCGCCACTTGATTCGTTACATAAACAGTACGGCATCCTGAAGCGGGCCTCAGTTGACTTTCCTTAAGTTTCTCGGCCCTACTGAGGAACCGCTGATGCATTAAGAGTTTACTTTTATTACCTTGCTTTTCTCTTCAGGACACAAGATTTGACAATCCAGTGACAGTGTTTAGCGAGAGTCAACTTGAACAAATGGGGCTTAGATATTATAACGCTGAAGTTCACAAAGCTGCGTTCATTTACCACAGTTTGCGAAAAAGGTAATTGAGAAACTACGTTTTGTGCCGATCTCGTGAGTCCCTTGCATGTCTGAATTCGTCCGTTTATTGAAATGTTACCCGTTGTTACTTTTTTGTGAATCCCACCCTCTCCCATTGCCAAACTAAATGCCACTTTTGTCTCAACTTGGCTATGTCCCGACCACTTGATAGCTCTGAATTTATTATGTTGACAGTTGTCCATTTTCTGTTGGCTTGGTTGTCTTTGCTGTTTGTTAACAGAAGGGAAGGGAAACAAAGGTATTGATACCGGATGTCTCCAGGTGCTGAAGTATTCTACAAACCTAATTTTGTTGGACAGAAAGTTTCAATTAACGTGACGGTGTTAACTAATGCTATAGATCATTCACATGCATAGCAATGAATCTGTCAATGTTTATGACGCCAAATTTACTGTACTTTGCAGTACCTACGAAGTAGTAGACGAGCTAGGCCTCTTGGAATTCAAAAAGAAATTTGAAGGGAACCACAGATTATTCAGATGGACATCGCCATATACTGAATTTCATGACTACAGCTTCATGAATCATAAGATTGTAAGCCTTACAACAGGTTCTAAGAGAGCTTAAAAGTTATATGAATAATTAAAAATATCTGAAATGTTCTTTTTTGTTCTGTTCAAATGTTTCCTGATTTTTGTCAATTTGTACACTAATTTATCCGTCTTAACACGTGTAAGCTTCTAATTGTTTTCAGCATTCACCCAAGTATCACTGACTGTTAACTTCTTTAACACGTTGGTTTTGAAAAACATCGCATATGTGTTTCTTGAGCCATTCTGCAGTTGAAGCCTTCCTTGTCAAATAATGCAGGACACGATGTTTGGGGATTGAATCTATTTAAAAAAACAAATAACATTCATATCACCTTCTAACTAAAAGCAATAAAGATTGCCAAACCAACGCTGAAATATTTTACTCTAGCCAGCTGCAAATCCGAAATAGAAGCAAGCGCAAGTAATTACGAAAATAGTTTCAACCCAAGTGTCACTGATATCAAGTGAAGCAAGATTGTTCGAGTGAGCGTAATCCTGTGAATGACTGGTTCAGTTGGTACTGACTGGCGTTTCGACAACCTGAGCGGAAGTCAGTATCAGAGTCAAATGATTGGTGTAACGCCAATGGATGGCATAAATACTCTGGTCGTTGATCTGATCAGTCAACGATGTCGTGATGTCATTGGTCGAGCTCTGTTGTGATTAGCCGTTAAGACTGTAACCAGCGATTGGTTCATTCCGATTCAGAGTCGATGTGTTTTTGTCAGTAAAATTAGTTGGTTTGTCTGCGTTTGTGATGAGCGGGAACTTGTTGGCAACTGTTTATGTGTCTTTTCTAAGTTAAGAAACCAACTTTCCAGTGCACTTCGTTCACGGAACGATGTAAATTGTTAGAATCAAAGCAAGCGCGAAACCTCTTTCGAAAAGACAGCACATCTACTGGTATCCAACATTCGTGCCTCTGATGTTTGCACCTGCATTCTCTATCCCTTAACATCAATCTTCGGAAGAAGTCGAAGAAAAGACACTAAAAAGTTCAAAACATTTCCATTTCTCCTTAATGCTGTAAATGGCTGAAGGGTTATATTCTAGCTGATACAATCAGGACTTTCTCGAACTCTTTCAAAGTGAGGAAGATAGAAATGTAGAAGCCGCGGTGTCATACGGTTGCCTTCATGAAGGCTTACCTTTGAAGCCAGATATTTGGAGTTCCAAGCTAGAAAAAAAAAGGCCAAAAGCATTGGCGACCACCCACTAGTGTCTATAATAAACAGAAAGGAGAAGAACGAAAGATAATTAGTTATTACACTAAACACGTTCCAAAGTTAAGTGGGATATTCTAAAGTTGTAATTTTCGGACAAAATCACCAATTAATACTTAAAAATTGCCAAACTCCTTATTTTAGTATAAAAATTGGCAAAAATGACAGTAATATGCCCTTTTTCTTCCGTGCAAAATTTGTGCATGTCAAGTTTTTAGCAAAATTAGCCAAATCTTGCTTATTTAACACACTTAGCTAATAGCAAGGCTTACAGCATAATTTAAAACAAAAACCGCCAGCTGAAAATAACCAAGGCTATAAGATTCAAGACAACTGGAAAGAAACAAAATTTTATTTCAAGTACAAGTTGGCCCACAGAAATTTCTGGGGCCATCTGACCCATCAAACATATATGTAAACATCTCCCCTAGACTCAATAAGCCCACAGAAATTTCTGGGGCCTGATCTGACCTGTGTACAAGACGACAATAATAACTTCACACATGTATCTCCCCAAGACTCTATAAGCCCACAGAAATTTCTGGGGTCCGATCTGACCCGTACAAAAGAAGCAAACAACTTAACACCTCTCTGAGAGTAAATAAGCCCACAGAAATTTCTGGGGCCTGATCTGACCTGTGTACAAGAAGACAAATAACTTCACACATGTATCTCCCCAAGACTCTATAAGCCCACAGAAATTTCTGGGGCCCGATCTGACCCGTACAAAAGAAGCAAACAACTTAACACCTCTCTGAGAGTAAATAAGCCCACAGAAATTTCTGGGGCCCGATCTGACCTGTGGACAAGAAGACAAATAACTTCACACATGTATCTCCCCAAGACTCTATAAGCCCACAGAAATTTCTGGGGCCCGATCTGACCCGTACAAAAGAAGCAAACAACTTAACACCTCTCTGAGAGTAAATAAGCCCACAGAAATTTCTGGGGCCTGATCTGACCTGTGTACAAGAAGACAAATAACTTCACACATGTATCTCCCCAAGACTCTATAAGCCCACAGAATTTTTTGGGGCCCGATCTGACCCGTACAAAAGAAGCAAACAACTTAACACCTCTCTGAGAGTAAATAAGCCCACAGAAATTTCTGGGGCCGAGATCTGACCCTTATGAAAAAAAGTAAAAAAATTGTCTAAACATGTCCCTGAGCCTCAGTAAGCCCACAGAAATTCCTGGGGGCATCTGACCCATACAAAAGAGGCTAAACGACTATAAACACCTCCCTGAGACTCTGATTAAGCCCACAGAAATTTCTGGGGCCTGATCTGACCCACGTAAAAGAAGCAAAAATTTTCTAAACATCACCCTGAGAATCACTTTAAGCCCACAGAAATTTCTGGGCCCTGATCTGACCTTTACATTAAACGAAAAACTACAGATTATCTCGCAAAAACTCGATAAACCCACAGAAATTTGGGGGCCAATCTGACCCGCATAAAAGAAGCAAACAACTAAACATCACTGAGGCTCAATGAGTCCACAGACATTTCTGTAGGTATCCACAACATGTAAATATAGTAGCACAACATGCTTCAAATGGACACAGTTTGTGGGTCCACAATACAGTATAATTATTACTAAAGAAAAACATTGAAGGCAAATCTAGAGCTCCAGTATCTGGGTAACAATAAGTGTGGCTTATGTCTCTTTTGCAACACATGTCCTTTGCTTTTAAGAAATCAAAATAAAACAAGAAATAATAATTACACATTCTTTACAACATTAGGAGGTAAGTTCTGAATATTTTTGCTTCAGGAAGGCCACAGTTTCCGTTTTCAGTTTGCCATCATCTAAAGCAAAATCTACCAAAATGATGCATGCTTTTGGTAGAATATCAGACCAGATCTGCCCTCCACGAAGCTTCCATGGTTGCCATACTGTCCTCCAAGAGCCTTTCATGTACTCTATGTAGACCATGTCTTCATCCAAAGCTGTCACCTTCCCTATCACTGGTAGTTTTTTAGCATCTTTAATGTGGACTGCTACAAAAACCCCTTCCTTCATTGCCCCATATGGATCATCAACCTCTTGAACAGTCTCACGAACCCTCTGTGGGTTCCGATATCTTCCGGAATACACCTGTATTAAAAAATACACTGGCAGTTATTTTCTGTCCTTTCCTGTAACAGCCCTACATCAACAAGAGATCTAGTTGACAAAATAATCGCAGCTATTCAAATCAATGAAATCAATGATCTATGACAACTGACATCAATTTACAAGGAAGGAAAGCTTAAATATACTTATAGCCTACCAGAGGGACTTCCTCAACCTGAGCCACAACAACTTCCTCGACTTCAGCAGGCACATTTAAAGGTCTTGGAATGTCAAGAATACCATTCATCTGCCTTTGTTGGTCATCTCCTTTCTCAACGTGTTGTCTTGCTTTAAGACTTATTAGATCCTGCAATAGCCATGATGTTGGTTGCTCCACTGGTGGCTTGAACAGGCTCTCCTTATCCTCAAGGAAGTCATTCCATGAAGTTTTATGGTGTTCCTCAAACACCCTTGACTTAAAGAATTTTGGGATGTCTGTTTTAAGACGGTCAATCTGAATTCTCTCATTTGAAGGAGTCAGCAGCTTTGGCACTGTATCAGGAATAATAGTCTCTGCCTAAAATTAAATTTGAAACAAACTAATTATCCTATGGGTTACTGGCCTGTTGGACCTCTCCATTTATATAAAAGTACAAGTTTATCAGTGAGTGGTAATAAGAGACAAGGCTATTTCATATTTACCGACAAGATAACTATTCCATCATCCACATTGTTGCTTGGCTTCCATTCCTCATCTCTTGTCCAGTTCTTATATTTTAGAACAACATCACCTCTGCTGGACTTTCTCAGCACAAAGCAGTGTGGGTTAATGATGTTGTGAAGATCAATTGTTATGTCCGCCATCCAGGTCCTAATATCAAATACCTGCTTGAGCAGCTCTGCATGGGGCTTTGGGGTATATGACTCGATTATACACTCTAAAAGTTCTAATAAAGAGTAATGGAAATCAATGATAATGATAATGATATATATGTTTTTTTTTTTGCCTTTGCCTTTATCTCTTTGCCCAACTATAATGTGTAGTATGGCCAGGCAATAACCTGTGCCTATACAAATGCATCACCCCTGTACATTTGTGAAATAAGTGAATACTTAAAGGCACAACTCATGGCTCAATGGTCAAGTGCAGAATGGGTTAAAGCCAAGCTCTCTCTTGACATCAAGAAAACTACCTCTAATGTTATCACATCACATACCAAAAACTATAACTCCTCACTCGCTACAAAATCCCTCCTTTTGCAGTATTGAAATTGTTGTCAATCTGTTTTCATTCAATATCTGAAATGAACAGCTATAAACAAGTTCTCAAATTTGTCCTTATCTCAATGGTTCAAATAAATGGTCAAAAGTACATGTTTTGTTTTGAAATAAACTTGTAATGTAATACTATGAATGCATGGGAATAGGTGCTTCTGATTAACTTGGTATAAAAAAAATCTATTCAGCCTCACTTCGTGTAAATATTTTGAACAGACTGAAACAACTTACAAGTACCTTCAAGTGTCCTGACATTGTGCTTGAACAAGAAGTTTCGAATACAGCTAAAAAACTGGTCCACATCTTCATGGGTATGTCCCACCATCAAGAAGTTTATTTTGACCTCAAAAGAAAAAACAAACAATAATATTACTATTTTGTTCAACTTAAGTTATCCCAATAGTATACTGCTTTTGTGCAGGTAAGTGCTATCTTTGGCTCAAACAAGAGACAAGCATGTCAGCTTAAAATTATGAAAAAAGTCTACACAATTACCTTCTTGAGAATGTCTGCTTTTACTAACACTGCAAGGAACACAATCACAAATTTATTCTTGTTCTCTCGCCAGCAGTTGTCCATTTGGATGTAAAAGGTATCTGGTATCTCATTCATTCTTATGAGAATTTGAAGGATGATATTCATGGTGAAGTTGGCATCATGAGGCCACTGTTGTACATCTACAAAAGCCAAAATCTCCCTTCCATGGTTGATCACACCTACAACAAAAATGAAGAAAGCATAGGCAAGATTCATTCATGATAATTTTTTTCTGTCAACATTGTCAATAAAATAATGTTCTTTTTTTGCAGTCAGTATGAGAATAATGTACACCATGCTAAAAAATTAATGCAGTGTAATGAGGGTTCTAATTGAGGGGCAGGGGCATTAACTATTGCAGGATTTTTTTTATCTTGCTCACATTTGCCCGCATTCCAAAGCCATTTAAACACACACATACACAAACAGACCCCCCCACCACCCCACCTTTAAACATCCAGGCAAATTCAAGGAAAAATTAATTATAAAGGCCCTTGATGCATGCCTCTTGATAAAGAATCATCATGGACCTACATGTACATGTACCTGTCAAATGAGTCTTCAGCCTCCAGGCTCCTGCATATGCCTTGGCAGTCTGGATTAAGCATGGTAACAGTAACTTGCTTTGATCCATTCCATCAATTATGCAGCATATGTACTTTTCCTTTTTCACTCCTCTGGCCTTTGATGCATGGCTATAGTACTTTTCTCTTTCTTCTCTATAAGCAGCAACAATGGAAAACTCACAATTACAACAGGGTTCTCAATAGAATGTGGCACCCGGTGATTGATCGCCACTTACTTTGGGATTTATAGCCTTTGTGTTTAAGTCACTTTTCTTTTCTTGTTTTGTTTCTTCTGGTTTTGCTGAAGAGCCTCCTAAAGGTCATATTTTTCCGAAATCGCAACTTTAGAATATCCCACTTAACTTTGGAACGTGTTACTATTTCAACATTTTCAGAACTTTAAATTACGCTGTCAACAATTCACTTAGGTCATTACTGTTCATGTTCAAGCAATGAACGTATTCTCTAGTATTTTATCTTACCTTTTGAAGAATAAAGTTGGCAAAAATTGTCCCCTTTCGGTAAATTCTTCGATGGATGGATGATTTCGTGACCTCTCTTCTACAAAATTGATCAGTGGAGACAAATTGCTTTCATTTATTCGCGTTCTAAAGTACTTTCCTAGGTTTGAACTTTGAAGGAGCACTGTCAGCGGGATTTTTGCTGTTTTTGGTTCAATTCTGCCAAAATTATTGCCTTTTGCCTGTTATCGTGCAAAACAATGCTTCCAGAGGTGATCTTTCAATGCATAGGGTGAAATTTTGAAAAAATTGGCAAGTTTTTTCAAATTTCAATCCGATTCCATCGTCGCCATCTTTGATGGCATACAGGAGTTTATAGTGTCAATGCAGTACCTCAGTCCTGGCAGCAAAACTAAACCATTACTTTAAGGTTTCCACTGATGCATTGGCAGTTTAAAGCTTTTTAAAGTGATGGTACAATAGCGTGACAATGCCCCTTTAGACAACAGGTTGTAGTTTAGACAAGCGTTTCTTAATTAATTTTCGTTGACAGTAAAATTCCCGAGGGTAAGAATGAAATGATTTACCAAATCCTTTACTTCTTTAGAACAGGCAAACAAACGTACATACAACCAAAAAAAGAACAAATAATCAAAACAATAAATGGGGACATTTTTCGTCATTCTCGGCCAGTTCAAAGCATAAGGATCGTTTACTTACTCGTTTGAAATATGCCACAATTTCAGATATCGCGGTGTCCTGTTCATGGGATGCTGTTATAACACAGAAGAATGCCTGATTCGTCCTGTCCACGTGACTGACTTGAAAATGGCAGCAAGGAAAGTCTGTCGAGTTCTCAGGCGAATTCCATGCAGCGTTTGATTTTATCGTCTGAAATGTTAAACAAATCAAAACATCGTCATCACGAAAAGGCATTTCCCTGGTGATCCGTAGATATGAGTGTGACAATTAAAACTCAAGGATGCAAAAATATGTTTTTTTTCAAGGAGTTGGTTCGGGGGCGGGAGCGAGATGAAAAGGCAATGGAAACGAAGAGTGTACTGTCAGCGCACGAGCAAGGGTCGAACATTGCATATACATAAAAGAGGTACCGCGCACATGAGACTATATTCTCTTAATATGACGGTCTGTAAGAGCATTACCTTGAATTAATTGGAATTCCTTTCCTGCTTCAATTTCTAACCTTGACTCTGTCTGTGTAATTGCCTTCTTTGTCTCTATTCTGACCACACCTACTTACTTTGCTACAGAATAATTTCACTGTAGGTTTCACTTGAAATCTTAGAATTGTTTCTACAATTAACTGTTCATACCTCCCCTGTCGCTCACTTACCTTCACTTCGCTTCCTTTAATTTTCCATCCTGGTTGTAATACGCTGAGTTTAATTCTGATATCTTTCTTGCTGTTGGACACAAACATTCCAGCCAGTGGTACCAGTAATCTGTGACCTCTTTCTTCTTCTCTCCGACACACCTGCTACTTGTCACAAAAAGTTGTGTAAGTTGTGTTGTTGATTTATACAATGACAACTTATGCATAATGCATTTTGGTAATCAATCAATCGATCAAACGATCAATCGTTCGATCAGTCACTCAATGAAGAAATGGGCTAGTTTCTAAGGCAAATCTGGTGCTGCGGGTAGGTGGGGGAGGTAGGTGGTTTTAACAACGGAAGAATTTGGAACAAACATTCATCTTCCAAATCGGTACCCTTAATCCCTACGGTATTAACCCGTTTCATTCAATTAATGTTTCCTAATGTAAAATACACACAACCCATAATTCCGCGATTCGCTCTGACGAAGGGCTGACGCTCGAATCGTCACCTTTTAGAATCCCTGTACGGTGATCAATTTACATTATCACTAATTCCGTTGATTAAAACCAATATTTTGTGATCAGTCAATCAATCAATCAATTGTTTTTATATACACAATGGAAGTTAAGGCTTGTTCTTGTAGTGTCGTGTTCGACTAAATACAGTCAAATATCGATACCAAGTACGGTTGAAATAACTTTAGTTGCATCACCATGCACTACAATGAAATTCATATTTGCTAGTTTTTAAAGTTTTAATTATAAATGGCCGATGTGATAAACTGATCGCACGCGTAACAACCTTAACGTCAAATTGAAGAGCCTCCTTACTTTAACAGTCGTGAATTCTGCTTTTAGTCCCTTTGGCTGCATGAATGCGTGACCTCCGGTTACTATGTTGTCAATAAGGCTGTGAGATTTTTTAAATTGATTTCTAAATAAATTTCATATCGAAAACACAACTTTCAAATCGAACTTTTAAGCTACTATTTCTTAGTGCAACGGATTTCGCGCGCAGCTACGTCAAAGTAGTGGACAGCCAATCATAAGCTGTCATGAACACAGGGCACAACTGGATGTCAATTTTCGATTACTGCATCTGAAAGCAGCATGCTTTTGAAGTACCTCATAAGCTGTTGTTGTATCATCTACCAGATAAACCCAAATCTTCCAGTCTTTTCCTTGTGTGGGCTCTTTTCCAAAGATCATCATTTGCATTCGTTTCTGATCATCTTTTCCTGGTTTTCCAAAAGCTGCGATTTCAAGGTCTTCCTTTAGTCTCGGGAAGGTCACTTCAATGTCGTTATGTTTGTGTTCTACTTTGGTGTCTGGATAAACATCCCTTACGTTTCTCCAGCCGCCTTTCTTTTGAGCTGGCTTTGCTCCAGAATTGCTTAGACTTCGGCATTTAACATCGATATTCCATTTGTTTTCGGGTATCATCAAACAGCAGTGTTCAATCAGGATCGCTGGAGAGGGGCAACTTCCCTTAGAGATTTTGTAGCAGCCGCTAACCTGAATGGTGGATGGTCCAGGGTCGTCCTCGGTCTGTCCTTCTTAAAGACAAATGGTATTTCTCTTTATTTGTGTCAGTTTTTCACTTAACCGGTTGCACAACGTCAATGACAAGGGCAGGTCACGTTTGAGACCCAGGGGTGGTCACGTTGTATTTATTGCTGACATGAACTGCGTCGATAGTGATACGGCGGAACTAAAAAAGGCTAAGGGGATACTCTAGATAGTCATAGACACTTGTTTCATCTTAATTAAAGCGGCTAAGGAAAGTTACAGCGAGGAATTTCATCGAGGCGGCATTTACAATCTAGCGGTCGCGAGTTCAAATCTTGCCGATGTCAGTTACTATCTTTATTTAGTTCTTCAACTCTGACTTTATTCATTTTGGTCGAGCAAGGACTGGGGGTTCGGAGGCTTGACGACGGCCGCCTTAAAATGGTTATTACCAGAAGCAGCCCGTCGCCATGACGACGCAACCTCTTATGTATAATGTTAACGATCCACTTTAGGTGAATGGGGCAAAATAACGACACAGATATTAGTAAATTAATATATTAGATACAGAAATCCATTTAATTCTTCCTATGAGTTTTGAAGTGGCTTGAAGCCCTGTACCCTTACTCCTCTGGAAATTCGAAATGGTTTCACGCTTCCCCTTAAACATTTTGGCGCCTTGCCGAATCTTCTTGCTTGTTTAGGGGCCTCCACAGACGAGGCAAGTTGTTTTCGACAACTCCTTAATTGAATCGACCATTATTAGTGCTAGGAAATGCGTTTCCACACACGAAGAGTTTAGTTGCCAATAAGCTGTACGTTTTGAGGGAGTCTTGCTTGTAATGCGCAAGTGTACATCAGGCAGAAGAGCTGTCGATAACAAAACTGCCGCGTTTGTCAAGCCTGGTTTTCACTAGCGACGCAAGCATAAGCGCAAGCATAAGAGCGCTTATTTCACCGTGAAAACGACTTCAACGCAAGCATAAGCATAAGCGCAAGCACAGGGATCAAAATTTTTCCTTTTCCTTGTGCTTGCGCTTATGCTTGCGTTCGCTTGCGTTGTGTGAAAACGGAGCATTATGCTTGCGTCACTAGTGAAAACCAGGCTTCATCGACAACTTAAATAGACCCCTAAATGGTTTTCCTTTTGGAAAGGAAAACTACTTTGTTGTCGACGGCTTTGTTTTTCACCATTTTTAGTCATTAAATACTTTTAAAGAAATCAACCCTAAAACGCAACAGCCATGGCACGAATTCAACGGAAAGTTATTTTGTACTCAAAGTCTCGTCAGTGTTTTTCTAAGTTGAGTTAAATTTAGCTATATGGGACAGTTAACTGAATTAATAGATCGAATGATTATACTTGGCCAAGGACGCTTCTGCTGACATTGCTGAAAACATCAGTTTTTTCTGATGTTAGTGTTCCAAATAAAATTTTATGAAAATTTGTATTGCTCGTAAAAATTTACTTTCTTAGGTTACAAGAGAACTTTTTTTGCAACTCAACCAAGAAATACACATTTTTAACGACATTTAGTACTCACCCATTTCAAATGGTTCAATTGATCCGGACTGACTTCCGAAGCGTGAAAGTACTAGCTTGCGCGCTGCAATATCTTTAGGTGTACTGCGTCGACTGCAAATGTTTCGCTTTCTTTAATTTGAATGATGACGCATGCTCAAATAGGCTTTTATGCTCTATGAGCATGACATCAGTTTTTCAGATTAGTTTCAGTCTATTTTCGTTTTATCCAGCAAAATCGTGTTGTCAACACACCGAACTTTGTTTGGACGGATGTTTTGATATTTCAAGTGCATGACCAATAAAGACAGGGAATACTGCTGGGGGTTTTCCCATTATGTGATTTTGGCAAAGTTGCACATTCCAGAGCCGATGCGCATTGTCTTCTCACGGCACAAACCTTGAGCCTGTTAGCACTCGCACACAAAGCTTTAAACAACCGGGATATCAAGAGAAAGGTGACGGAGTGTAAACTATGTCAAAAGCACCAAAGTTAAGTTCAAAGGAAGCACTGAGTATTGTCAATACAAATCACTCCTTCGAACTCGAAAACTTCATCACAACAATGCCCTGGTCGACAGCCTTTAAACTTGAACCTCAATAATCTGTAGAGCGGAGCATTATTTCATTTATTATCAGCTGTCGTTGAGGATAACGTGTTTTTACCCATCGAAACTGAAAGTGCTTTTTCAAAATGAAAATGCTTTCAAAAGCAAATTTTCAGCGGATCAACAACAATGGGGGAATCCCCAAATATGAGTGCCAGAAACAAAACCAACCTTCGAATTCCTTGCGACTGAGGGTATTTCACGATCAACCATGTCACGAGATTTGTCGCTATAATCACGAATGAAGCTTACTTTTGACATCTTGTCAATAAAATAAAGCCCTCCCATACAAGAATAACAATAAAGACTGATAAACTTCACAGAAAAACTGATGCTTCCCTCGTCAAAAACAATGGGGTGCCCTTCATGATTATTTGTCAATCTTAAAATAGAACTCTTACATAATTAGTAGAACGAACGTTCGGTCTTCTTGTGTCTCGATAAAGCAGAGCAACGGTGTGTACAAGCATTGAACACGTTAGCATCGGTTACCACACGTCTGTCTGTCTGTCTGTGAAGTGAGAGAGGAAACAAACACATACGATAGCGTGAGAAACAAGACAGGACGAAATCAACATATCTACTGAAATTTCGCTCGTCCTTTCACATGAAGTACCCTAAGTCAGATTGTGGGCAGCAGGTGAGGTGAAAGAAAGTTTTCAAGACGGGAATCCCTTTTCAAAGTACAACTGGCCTTCTCGGAAACAGTGTCAAGAACGTAAGTACTGCCCTTCTAAACTCTTCAATTTTTTCAAAGATTTAACCTACGAGCAGTTGGTTTCTCGGCTCTGTCCTGGTGTACCGGTTCACCAGGGAATAACCATTATTCTTTGCTTGTTCAGGAGTCATTGGTTAGCTGTTGTGTATTGTTTGGTCTTTTGTATCCGCTCTTGTGAACCGGTACACGAAGACACAACCGGTTTCTCCCGCGCAACCAGAGAGAGTAGCGCAGAAGAAACCAACTTCTCGCAGGATACTATGTTCAATAAAAATGCAGCCGGCTTTTGATACAAGTACAAAATCAGCTATTTTCTGTGGAAGATCTGACATCAATACCATTATTCCAGTGACACTAAATAAAAGTTATTACTGAGATTTTCGTTTTAAAAGGTCCTAAAAAATGTGGCGTGTAAACTTCCTGAACAAGATGTTTGAGAGATTTAAATCAGTCACGACATCACTCTGTGTGAAAAAAAAGTAGTAATATTTTTTATTACTCTTGAACTGAAAAAATTATTTGTATCAAATAACTTAGTCTTTTCTGTCAACGGCGTGGCTAGAAAATTATAGCGAGTAAATCTCTCTCATTCTCTCCTGCATCGATGTAAAACAATCATGTTATGCAAATGTATGTCCTAGGGGAATCCCATGATTCTTTCGCTATAGTGAGCAAAGTCACAAGACAATCTCTTCTCCAAATAATTTTACAAATCCACATCCTCATTTGATTCAAACGAGGCAACTGCTAAGCCGCCTACAGTCATAAATGTTATTGTTTGAAATGTTTGACGTGTGTATGGGGAACTGAAGTGGAGGTAAGTTCCTTTAAGGGGCTTTAAGTTTATGATGATCACTGATAAATAATTCCGAAATAAAATTAATTTGTTTAGGAAATAAGGAAGGTGATGTTTTAAAAATATTCTTTGCGCTCCTTGGTCCTCACTAATTTTAAACTATAATATTAATATTACCGGCAGAGTAAACGCAACACATCTTGAATGGCTGTAACTAGTATTGCAAGGTAGCGATTTTTGTCTTGTATTGATCACAAAACTATACTGTACTTTAAATCGCTGCAAGTCTGAGGGAGGAAATTCAATGAACCAAGGAGAATAATCAGTTTTCTTCTCCCCAAGTATTCAAATTCCTTTGTATCGGCCGCATAACTTAACTGTAACTGTAGTTAAGCAGGCTGTATTATACCACATCACAGACTTAAAGGTAGCGAAACCTCAGTCGAACCTCACTCATTATAACCACAAGCGAAAGACTTTTGTGAACAATATGGCAAATGGAGTCCTTGTTTGTAATGACACGCGCCGCAATTTTCTACACGGTATACTTAGAGAACAAAGCTGATCATGAAAAAAGGTGGCTTCGTTAAAATTTCAATGGAAGACTGACATACTAGAAGTATAAGAAAACACATCTATGGCCTCCCACTCTGTCGCGTTTCAAGAAATTAAAAACCATCCTAAAAACGACTGTGTGGAAGACTGTCATCTATACGAAGGCTATTTATTGACACATTTAAGCTTTTCATTTTCATGATACTGCAGAGGTCATCTGTTTAGCTGTCTCCCATGGTATCATGGCTCGATCTTGCTGGCTATGTTCAGCACCTTGCCTCAGTAATTCAGATGATCGCTTCATTGGGTGGTGGCGTCAAGCATTGGATGTGGGCCTAGCATACTGCACCATGTCATAATGTACCGGTAGGGGACATGTGCGTGCCCACAATCACTGTTGAAATAAATGTTCTATGGTCGGCTTAGTCCATATTTATTCACTAAAATAGCTGATGCACATGGGAAATCGAACTGAGTTACGCACCTAGTCTCTCAGAGACCTTTAATCTCCATATATTACTTTTCAAAACTCCGGAGTTAAGGGTGACTCCTCAAACTCCTCAGGGCGACAGTGACAGTGAGTGAACAAATGGAGTGATATATAAATTGTGGTCTGTTCTTTTCTCCAAGAAAAAACATCTGGTTTAGTGCTTCCAGTTTCCAAGGATGTCTGTACGAGCCTTTCCGTAAAGCTTTGTTGAACAAGTTTTTTTTGTATGTCAGTCTCCGGTTTTGCATGTATTAATTAATACAATGAGCTCGTGGCATTAGACAAGGTACTTGTTTCGCAAAACGAACAAGGTACTGTAGTTTTAAGGCACAGAATGGCTGGTCACGTGAACATTACAACTCACCCAAGAGACTATAAAGATGAAATGCTAAGAGAGAGAAATACTCTAAATATTTATACTGTAGGTACACAAAATTGACTAAATACTCGGAGTGTGCTCAAAGATTTGAAAGTTGAAAATTTGCTAAAACAAAATAATGAAAACATAAGCGAAACGTCTTTTAATTACAAGTTAACAAAGCTATTTCTTTTTATCTTCTTTCAACAGAGACAACTTATCGTTTTAGCTGTTTCGATAAAATTACCAAATTCGTTCTTTATCCATCAGTCTGAAGTGACCAGGAGTCTACGAAATAAATATTTGTTAAAATTAGCAACCAAATACAAGTTGTCCAGGGCAGGATAGTAAGGAAATATAACACGATAACTCTGGCAACTCAGGAGACTCATAGTGATTTTTTTTGTACTTGGCATCCTGCAGATCGAATCATGTCCGACAACATCCCGTTGGCTAAACAAAGAGTCTGTGAAGAATTATACAGGGAGGATGAAAAGTATATCCTGGACATTTATAGCTGCGTGCAGCCAGAACACCATGGACTCGGCGACGGGTTACGAAAGCAGATCTTCTTGTTCATAACAAGAGCTAAACAAAACAATCGATCAACTTTCCTGCAGGTATGCATGATTAATTTGAAACGGTGTGACAAGGTTAATTTACTCTACCTTCCAGCCAATTTGTCATTCTGTAAATCCATAATTAACTTCATTTGCCTTTCAAAACGGTTTCTGTAGGAAAGGAATTGCTTTTGACTTTGCTGATAAGCCATCCATCTATCATGCAGTTTCAAAGTCAGTAGATAGCTAGTAGATGGGTATGGGAAGCACCTTAAGCATACCCAATTACTAGTTTATAGATCACTGATCGCCTAAAATTTAAAGCGACAAGCTATTAGGCAGTGCATACAGAACTGAGTGATTAATTTTCCGCATTTTTTTTTTATTTTAAGGAGGAAAAAATCAGCTTGGGAATGATTAAAGTCCACTCTGATCAGTTTTGTTGGAAGAGGACAGAGGATGCTAACACTCTAATTGTGAAACTAAAAGTAGGAGACTTTGAAGCCGTTAGAAAGGTACACATGTACTGTCATTCCATCAAGAATACAATTATTCCAATCAATAACGTCATTTTGAAAAAGCCCCGGCTAAACATTCAAACGTTTTCATCCAACATCATGTTGAGTGAGCGTTTAGCCGCCTCTCTCAACATTGCATTTGAATGGCTTCACACATTTGATCTAGATCAAACATTTTCATCCAACATGTTTAGCCACCTCTTCAAACAAAGCAGGCTGGAACAGGAAAAAACAACCAATGAGAAACCCAATCTGCGGTTGTGCACACCATAATTTCAATAGTAACACGCAGAAAGCGTTATGTGAGCTCACTTTGCTTAATGTTTGATCAACATTGTTTGCTCGTTTAGCCACCCCATGTTGTGTGCAACAAAAACGATGGTGGTAGTTGCAGCGGTGGCGGTAAAGGTTGCGGTAGTAGTAGTGGTAGAGAAAGCGATAGTGGTGGTGGTAGTGGCAGTGGTAGCAGTAGCGGTGACAGTGGTAGCGGTAGCAGTAGTGATTGTGGTAGCGGTAGTGGTTGTGGTAGTGATAACGGTGGTGGTTATGGTAGTGGTAGAGGAAGCAGTAGTGATAGTGGTAGCGGTAGTGGTTGTGGTAGTGATAACGGTGGTGGTTATGGTAGTGGTAGAGGAAGCAGTAGTGATTGTGGTAGCGGTAGTGGTTGTGGTAGTGATAACGGTGGTGGTTATGGTAGTGGTAGAGGAAGCAGTAGTGATAGTGGTAGCAGTGATGGTAGTGATAGTAGCGGTGGCGGTGGCGGTAGCAGTAGTGGTAGTGCTTATAGTAGTTGTAGCGGTTCCGGAGGTGGTAGTGGTAGCGGTAGCGATAGCGGTGATGGTGGTGGTGGCGGTAGCGGTAGTGGTAGTAGTAGTGCTAATGGTAGTGGTTCCGGTGGTGGTAGTGGTAACGGTAGTGCTCGTGGTAGCGGTAGTGGTTGCGGTGGCAGTAGAGGTAGCGGTAGTGCCAACGGTAGTGGTAGTATTAATGGTTCTGGTGGTGATAGTGGTAGTGGTAGTGGTAGTGGTGGTGATAGTGGTAGTGGTAGTGGTAGTGGTAGTGGTAGTGGTGGCGGTAGTGGTAGCGGTGGTAGAAGTGGTAGCGGTAGCAGTAGTGATAAAGGTAGTGGTAGAAGTAGCAATAGCGGTAGTGGTAGCGGTTCTGGTGGTGGTATCGGTAGCAGTAGCGGTGGTGGTGGTGGTAGCAGTAGTGGTAGTGCTAATGGTAGTGGTAGTAAATCGCTTTATTTGCATGACCGCTAGATTTTACAGTGTTTCAAAAGCTAATTAATTATTAACAAAACAAGGGTAATACTAATATTGTTACATCACTTTCATTTGATAATAAAGATGTATCACGTATATTTCTACATGAGGAAATAAACTTCATTACTAGCTTATTTACATGATGATCGTTAGAGTTCGTGAGTAGTTTTGTGCTTTCAGAGGTTGATTTCCTTTCAAAGTCAGGTATTATCTCATTGACTCGATTTAAGAGAGTCTCCCTCTGGAAAGAGTATCTGCTAAATTGAAACAAGAAATGAGATTCGTTTTCCACTTGATTTGACTTGCACGATGGGCATAATCTGTTTTCCCTTGGTATATGATCGCTCTGATACCGACCTAGTTCAATTATAAGTTTATGATTACTTATTTTAAACTTCACTAAATTTCGCCTTTCATTAAAATTTCTTTGCTTGTGTAAGTAATCGGATGTAGAGTATTCATCTTTAAAAACTTTGTAAAATTCTAATTTCTTGAATGTTCAACGCTAGCTGTGTCGCCAGATATATATTTCTCCATTTATATAGGTTGAATATTGCCTAACTGTATCATTATCAAAAGATTCAGGATCTAAATTAGATGAATGGCATTGCTCTATGATGTTCATAAAATTGGAATAAAATCCGGAGTTATTGATAGAGTGAAGGTTCTTCTAAATAAGGAAAGCGTGTTCGACTATAGAGGCATTATCTTTGTTGTTGAGATAGACAAAATATTTCATAATTTTTTGATTAATTGGGACAATTAGTGATAATCTTCCAAGTTCGATTCTACAGGCTAAATTAGAGGCCTTATTGTTTACTTCTAAGTAGCGTTTACGGAATTGGAGATGAATTTTTTTTATTGCGGAATTGTCCCATTTTTTAAAATCCTGTTTAGTGTACATCCCCCATACCTCACTGTTGTAGCCTAAGATCGGGAATATCATCGTGTCAAAAATCTGTGATACGGTATTGGGATTAAGTCTATGTAGAAGTGTATGTTTTCATATACTGGAGAAGGCATGTAGAGCTTTTCAGTCTTTTGAATGTTCTTGTGCAAGAGTAAAGCTTCCTGTTGGAGTTAGACGTGTACCTAAATAGGTGTATTGTTGAACAAGTTCAATTGGTTCGGTGCCTATTTTGAAGTTTGTGTCAACGGATAATATCATTATTTTTGTTTTCTTTGGATTGATTTTTAACATCCACGTTTCGCCAAATGAAGAGAGCGCGTTAAGACAGTTTTGTAACCCTGTTTTGGATCTTGACAGGATAATCAAATCATCTACATACATGGAACATGTAGAGCTGCAATAAAGGGTTTTAATCAGGTTGTAAAAGTGTCCTCCTATGTTTATCTTGAGTAGCTTGTAGAACAACCCCTCGTGCCAATGGGCCAAACGGAGTCGAAAGTTTTACGAAAATCCACGAAACAAGCATAGACGTTTTCCTCATGGTAGTTATAAGGCTCGGTGCAACAAGGGCGTATAAGTAACGATTTGGCCTGAAATCTCAAGTTCCCTTAAATTCGATTTTCTCTGGCGCACAGACCGGTTATCACTTGAAAAACATAGATACATATTTATTTTTTAGTTTAATCAGGCTGTAAAATTAGGTGAATTAGCATGTCACTTTTGCTAAAAACTCAAGAGACGGAAACAAAAGTATCTGATCAGCAAAAGTCAGGACACTAATTTTCCAAATTCAGGCCTTAAAATCAAAAATAACTGCAAAACTACGTTTTTGACGTGATAACCAGTCTGTAGGCCAAATTTCAGGGAACTTGAGATTTTTTATAGGCCAAATCTACAGTTTCGCCTTTTTTGCACCAAACTAAGTTCACTTACATACAAAATTTATTTATTTATTCTTTTTTTCTTGTTATTTTGAGTCATTCTGTTGTTTTAAATGACTGATGAGCAAACATTCCACTTGCACAGATCGAGAGAAAGAAGATCGACGAGATGAGGCTGCCAGAGAAAGTTAGTTACATCCTGCCATCTTGCGATGCATCAGCCATGAAAATTTACGCAAAACTATTGAGCGAAGGCCCTGTTGGTGAAACCCTCTTGGAAACAGAACCGCTAAACGTAGAACTTTCCCTGGTATGTTATATCTAGTAGTTATTGTCATTAATTGTTTTTCCTTTATAAAATGAAAGTATTTTCTTAAACTCCTCGTCCTTTTGGCTAAGACAACGCTCAGGAGGAAGTTGCAACTGATCATGAGGTCCGAGGAAAGAGCAGGGTGCTGAAGTTTTAACATTTTTTCCTTAAAACGTGATGTGTGTTAGTTCTTGTAAGCAAAACAGAATACGTTTTTTCAAGAAGACTTTGCTTTTCGCAGTAGTACGTTTGCTTTGAACAAATATTTCTCTTTTCCAGATCCCTCGCTGTGAAACCACAAGGGCGGCAGTTGAACATGAACACGTGACCAACCAAGCAAGCGATCAGAGTTTTGAAGAAGATATTCTCTCCAGAAATGTTATTTCATCTTGACATTCTAGTTTGACCCTCAGACGGGCCTAGGTCATTCGCTACCACGGACCGTCTATGCCTTTGCGGAGCTTGAACAGGGACGACAGCCGGCAACGGCAACTGGGAAAAGGTTATGAATTCACGCCCTCCCTCCGTTTGCCGCCTCGTCTTTATCAATGGCGTCTCCGTGCATGCTCATAAGCTCCTCAACTGCGACAAGAAAAGCTTTGAGAGGTGGTTAATTTTACGAAACTGAGTTTGTGTGACGGATAGACCGCCATTTGTGTAGACCGCCAGTTGCTAAAGAGATCGAAATAACAAACCGGTTTCGAAAAGAAACACAACATTGCGAGAACCGTGGAGTTGGCTGACATTTTGCCAAGCAAATACAGTGTCATTTAAGAAAAAAAGAACATTTTCGAAACTAGAGTGCTACAGTATTTCTGACCCCTTGCTAAAGTGGTTTAAAAGTTATCCTCATGGTCATCTGCAATGGACTACGTACGCTGGTCTTGGAGAGATATCAAATCTGGAGTTCCTCTGCCGGGGGTCCTCGCTGGACCGATCCTATTTCTCACATATGTTAATGATATGCCAACCGGAACTAGTCTAGCGATGTTTGCTGACGATTCAAAGTGTTCTGAATGTATTGAATTAATCGGAGACTTTGATATTATTCAAGGTGATTTAGATAACCTCCTATGCTGTTCCCTGGCTAAATGAGATGAATTTTCAGCCGTCTAATTGTGAAAACCGTAAGGTTTCAAGAAAACGCATCAGCAGGGTGCGCTCCTATTCTCTTAATGGCACCAGCCTTAAACTAATCTCATCCGTGAAAAACCTGGGTGTTATATATCTGACCACGTTAGATACGTGACTGCAATAGTTAGCCGTACGCTTCGTTTCATTTAGAGAACCTGTGCCGGAAAAATCAATGAAGACGAACTTAAGCTGCTGTACAACTCCCTGATACGTTCACACCTTTGTCATTGTGCTCAAGTATGGGCTCCTCAAACACCAATACTGATGATGGAGGTTGAGTCCAAAGACGTGCTTCACGCTTTATTTGCAAGAACCATGAACTAGTAGTAATCGTAGATCAGGAATGCGTTCGAGTATAAATTGCTGCGGTAGTCAGATGTTTGTGGGAACAGTGTGATAATAATGAAATCGATTACTAGTTTGTAAAATGAGGTGACAGGGTTGTGATCGGTTGTGTGCTTCCTTGTCGGTTGGTATTTAGCTGTGATTCGGTAATATTTCAAATCTCGCGATGAGAAAACAATATTAAAGTATAAACGAGGATTTGGTTCTAACTTGCAGCAAAATTAAATCTTCAGACTCGGCCAGCGTGCGCGATACAAAAGGTATTCAGTGTCTTAGACTAGGTTTACACTAGGGGAAATTGTTCCGGATTCGTGATGAGTCTGATATGTTTTAGTACCGGATTCGTTTTGCCGTCTACATATAAGTGGACGAATCTGAAATAAAAACTCCCCGGTTTGGTCATGTCTCCGGAGATTTTGAATTCGAAGGGGTTAGTCGTGTAAATGATTTGAAAGGACGAATCCGGATATTTTTTCGTCTAATTTGTAACCATTCAATTAGGAATGTTCCCGAAGTTATTTACGTGTGTAAACGACTAGGAATCCGGATACCCATTCAGTGTAAGCGTCCACGAACCAATAACCCAAAAATTGATGAATCCGTAAACATTTATGAATCCGAAAAAGTATCATCTGGTGTTAACCTAGCCTTAATGTCACAAAAGCACTTACCGGTATGTTCTACTAGGGCACCTTATTTTTCCTTCAAACTAAGCATGGGAAAATTATGTAAACGACGCCAACGTTGGTTGACTTTGCTCTAAGTTTTAGGACGCAAACAGTACTTGATTTTACGGGAAGTAGTGTATCCTGGAGTCAACGAATACCGGCAAATTATCGCCGTTTTTACCCCCAAATAAGCCCCCAGCCTCAACGTCCCCCGCTCTCATCCCCCACCACCCGGGGGAGTTAAGCCTGAGAACTTTATTTGGGCTAAATTCGGCGATAATCAGCCGGTGATTCGTTGACTCCAGAATACACTACTCGGAGAGAAGCAAAGGGTGGGGGAGGGTGAGCAGGCGCGGCGGGGGAAGGAGAGCACCCCATTTATAGAGGGGCTCCCTTAAGAAAGAGAGATGGAAATCTACTGTGTGGTAGACCAGCGCGACACCTCGAACCTGCCTGGGACTGAACGTATTGTTACGACAAAAAACAACCGCAAAATGCTCAGAACACAATGCGTGGACTGTAGAGCGAACTGTGGAGCGCCCTGTTGAACAAGTGCAGCCCGTGAGCACCAGTCGAGACACCTTTTGTGGACTCCATGATGGACGTGGACTCTTCTCAGGAGAGGACCTCAGGAGAGGATCCTAAAGGAGACCAAAAGAGCACGCGGCCCTGGGTTGGCGCTTTGTGCATCAAGAACGTCTGAGGTTCTTCCGGGCGCTTAGACAAGGCGTCATCACAAATTTCCTGGACTGGGATCCGAACGAACCCGATTGGGTTGACCTTGAGTGGGAGGCCTAGCAAGCAGAAGAAGCCTTAGCACGAGAGAATGAAAGGACCGTCTGCTCGTTCTGCCAGCGGCCCATAATGTTTTGCGATTGTTGAGCGTCTCAAGCAGCCCCCAGCGATGAACCCCCGCCGAGCCACACCTCGAGCGAACTCCGGATGGCGCTTTTTAACGCCCTTGTCAGAGCGCAGAGCCTTCATTTTTTTTTCAATTTCTTTATTCAAGGCCCGTTTCAGCTTCTTGGCCTCAACCATGGCTTCAACAAATTGCTAAGTGATTTGTCTCACATCTTTCTGCCAAACGGGCGTAAAATGTTCTGTGAAAACACATCAAACAGCATGGAACAATGCAAGCATGTCGACCTGCAGAGGCTTTGCTGTTACTCTGCTTATCTCTTCAAATCAACGCTTTTTTTCAAGACACTCAAAGAGAATATGACGTTGTTTCCCTCAAATTTCAGTTCAAAGCGGCGCTGGTCGCCCCGATTTTTTTCCGAAATTCTTCCCGAATCTCGTCTTTGATTTTTTCAAGATCTGGAACGGGACAATCGGCGCGTTTTTTCGCGAAGTTTGAGGGTAAAGATCTTTCATTTGGGCATAGCTCTTCATTTCATGTGTGATGTGTTTCAACTCCGCGTCCGAAACCCTGTTATCATCCAGAGCCTGGGAAACGAAGGCGTTGATTATGTCATGCTTTGCAGTGGCAAGAGCGTTCATTCGGCTGTGCTTGTTCACTTTCTTTTCAAGCTTTTTGTTGACGTCAAAACGGTGGAAACCACGCCACACACACCCTCCACAATACGGAGAGGCACGTTGACAACGATTCCAACGCCTATGAGTGCCGAGGCGACCACCCCAGAAGACAGACCTATTGTTGCAACCCCAATCCAAGCAACATCCCAGTTCAAGGCTTTTTAGGCCTTATTTTGTTTTCTTTTTTTTTTTTCAGCACAACCTGTAGTGCTCCCTCTCATCAGAGATCTGTTTCTCCATTTTGCTAATCTCTGCCAGCCGGAAAGTTTCGGATAGAGCTGCTGTTGGGCGGGGCAGTTGGCAACACATCCGCGGACGACATCGTATAAAATCTTTTTTTTTCTTTAATTTATCCACAACTCGAATATAGTTTTTGAACACGAAAATCAATCAGCTCCCCATCTTCATCTTTGACTGAAAGCGACACACAGTGTACATGTTCACTTGTCGAAGCGGCACGAAAGGCTTCCGGTTTGGACGCGCGATAATTGATTCTTTCGAAAGGCTCCCCCGGATTTAAAACTTTGCAAGCAGGGTTGTTTTCTTCCCATTCAACAAATTTTGGTTCGGGTTGATCAAATCGCAGTACACAAAGAAGACCCTGGGGGCGTTGAGCTTTGAAATAAATGCATCCCCCTCAAGGCGCGAAGTGATGCCAAGATAATCGAAGAAATGAAGTTCCGCGCTTTGAGAGTTTTTAAATACCACGGCGCCAGTGGAACTATTCGCCTTGGCGGAAATTTCGGTGTCGAGTTCTTTAAAAACTGAATTGAGGGTTTTTGCCAGACCTTTAAGTGTAATGCCCTGGAGGAAACCCTTTTACAGAAATAGTTCGATTCTCAGCATTCAACAACAAAATTGCCCCAGTGGTTTTCAAATTGAGCCACGAATTGCAAATTCGGGGTCGATCCAAGCTCGGACTTTCGCTTCAACCATAGCCAAAATCACGGCTTGGGCTACGTGTTTGTTCACTATAGTGACGGTGACTTTGCGCAAAAGCTGTTGCAGTACCCGACGCCTCTTTCCAACCCGTCCAACCAAAGGTTCTCAGATGAAGGTGGCACAGACTCTACAGGAAACAAGCTGAATTACATAAGAAACGACCAGGGGGCGAATAGACAGTTCGAGTATTTCGTGCCCAGCGTCGCGAACGGACTAACCCCGGCCGGCCTTGCACGTCTGAACCAGTCAATCGAGGCTTTCATTTAGTGCATTCTTGGTGCGCAGGTCAACGTTCGCAGCAGTATTCTTGGAAATGGCGGCCGGGCAAAAGATTTAGCGCAGAGAGAATTTCTCGTTCTCCTGGCAAATGCGATGAGAACACCAGATATTTCAAAGAGCGTTCAGCACTATCAGATGACGGTGGATGAGGCAAAGGTGCGCCTAGACTTTGCGGTGGCACTCAGGGCCTGGCTCATTCCATTACGGATGGTCCTGAACACAGGTATCGTGGTGTAAACAGCTGCAGTGACGTGAATAAGGGCACAAAAAAGCGGCCCCTTACCTGACTTCAAAGGTAAACCCACCAAACAGCCATCCTTCCAACCCAATTCACAAAACACAAAACCCACGAGCTCTTGGTGCATCTGCGGCTTCTTATTCTCACCCATCATCATCAACAGTGCAAACGCAAACAACAAAAACGCCAGAGTCAACCAAACCAATCCCAACTCCAGGCTCTGGAAGCGATGGCAACTGTTACAATTGCTGGTGTGGTGTTCATTTCTCTGCGGGTATAGGCCTGAAGCAACTGTCCAAGGGGCTAACGCCTTTTCTTTACAGAGCTTTCCGCAACCACAGCCATAATCAACTGCAAAGTATGCTCGGCCAGAAAACCAACAACCTGCTCGGCTGTTTTGAATAGGAAAGAAACGATCGAGCCAATCAGGCCAGCCAAAAGCGAAGCCGTTTTTTTGCCGATCTTTCAGCCCGTTCCCCACCCCTTTGTCGAGGGCTTTCAAGGAGTTGGTAAGCACGCTAACGACTGCCCCAATCGTGACTCCGGCCGCGAGGAATATCGCTGTCACGGTCACGCCGTATTTTTTGAAAATCTCTTTGACCCTTTCACGAAGGGGAAGAGCATTTTGCTGGCCATTTTGACGAAAAGTCTGCGGCTTCTTGAGTCGTAACTGGTTTTTGGGCCTGCCTATGGGAACACGTTTGTCAAAGCAGCCCAAGATCGTGCACTCTATGTTTGCGCGCCGCCAGAAGATTTCTCTTCAACAAAGGAGGGGCCTGTCAGCCCACTTTTTTCGTCCTGCATTGTTTGCATTTCCATATTCTCGACCCACCTGTCATGCGGCGTGAATGCATAATCAGGTTGAAAAGGGTGGGTTCTGCCCACGTCCTGCTTATTGTCATCGTCGTCATCGTCTTGGTGGGCCAAAAGGCAGTCCTCCATTTCTGCGTCATACCCACCTTCCGCCATCTTCTGCGTTCTTCTGCGAAGCAAGGATGCACTATGCCGTCCGATTTATTTTTTCAATTTAATATAAGACTTTTTGCGGGATATACGCGATGTCTGTGTAAGCAAACCTTCTGTCAAGCCACAAAAGAAAACCCTCGGCGCCATGAAAGCCGAGCGCGCTGTCAAACGCATCACATTCGATCGCAGCGAAGCCTCCCCCGGCGAGACCGCTCAGGCGCTGGGGAAAAGAAAACGGCAGGGGTCGACGCGGAAAACAAGTTGGAAACAACTTACGGCCTCGTCTACCCCCAGGCCCTCTCCAACAACCTCGTGTTCGACTGACCCTTGCGCCGGTCACACACGTGGTCAGAGGCTCGGATACAAAGAAACTGAAATACAAGCTGAAAAACATCCAGCTCGAGTACGAAATGATCAACACAAAGGCTTTGGCGAACGAAGCGCAGAGCGTTTATTCCGCCAGCAAGGAGTTCTTGTACGACCATGTGCAGAAATTGTCCCGTTCGGAAAAAACACCGACACGCGGCTGAAACTCAGGGTCAACCCCCAGAGAAGGTCGTTGAAAGGGATCCTCCTCCTCTTTGTGGAGCCGTATGTCGTCGGCAGTAGGGACTTAGAAAAGTACATCAACCCCGACCTGATGAAAGTCAGCGTCACAGTGAACGGCTCGCGCAATAGGCTGTACAACAACGGCATCGATGCAAACGACATTTGGGAGGAGGCCAGCCGCTTTTTCGTGAAGGCGAAAAATAAAACTCAACACTTGAATCTGTCAAAGTTTTACACCGACAACAGGTTTGGGCTTTTGATTGATCTGCAGTCTATGCCAGACTACAACATGCACGGCAGCGGCACGTGCCTCGCGAATACCAAAGACGGGATCCAAAAGCTGTTGAGGCTCCAGTCGCGGAACCACACCCGGCTCCTGAATCGAAGTCAAACCTGGGCTTGAGCACAACCCAGTGGCTCATCGTGGGGAGTATCGTCGTCTCGCTTCTTGGCCTTTATTACAAGCGGGAAGAGCTCAAAGCCGCATTGCAGCCCCGCCCCAAATTGGAGTTCATTCCAGCCCAGAAACAGGAAAAAGCTGAGCCAAAGGAACATCCTGACGCCGCACAGCATAGTGCTTGCACAAGTGCAACAAAAACCACCCTCCACAGCCGAAAAGGGGCCTCCGCCCCATAAATTAGCTCCGCGCAAAACAAAAAATTTCGTTTCTAACTTTTGTGTCTACTTTCTATAGCCATGTCGGCGCCTGACAACAAACTTATCAAAACTGTTATTGATGCGGCTACATTGACCGGGCTCGTGAGCCGGCATCGGTTGGAATGTAAAAAAGGTTGGGAAAGAGAATTTCACATCGGACCCCAGCAGCAGCGCAATGAACTACGTGAAGTTCTCCGCCGCGGCGGGCGGGCCGCATTGTGCTTAAACAATACCTTGAGGACCAGAAAATCCACCCCACAAATGTTTAGTCCTGGCGCATCATAATACCAAGAGCCGCATCGATTAAACATTTGCTGTCCAAGTATACAGCAGGCTCCAGGAGCAGGCAAGCAATGAGGGTTGATCTTTTTCAGCCTTGCATTTCCAGAGGTGCCATAGTTGGTGTTACGCTTGCGTGGTTCAAATTCAGTCGAAAAGTTTTTCGAACAGTTCGAATTCTTTCGTATGCTCCTTTTTTGGACGAAGAGACAGATGAGGAGTATGAGGAGACTGATGACGAAGATGAAGGATTCGGGATCGATTGCTACTACGACAGATGCAGGGACGAAAAGATTAATTTGTTTTGAACAATGCTTCGCAGAAGATGTACTTACACCATGGCAAGTATCGCGATCACGGTTCGCGGGGCTGTGTTGAATGCCGCAACTTTCATCGGCGGCAATTTATCTCGCGAAAGCGTTAGGCGGCAGCGACGACGCCGCGCTTGACGAAAAAAAGTGCCACGACAAGGCTCTCAAAGAGTATCAGGCGGCTTACAACAAATAAACGCGCCAGCGCACTCACCACGCCACTTCCGCCTCTGAAAGAGCCGAAGTTCTCTGATTTCTATCAGCCAAGCGAGCAGCAGAATAAAGGCTTACTCGTGTTTTTGGGCGCGGGAACTCTCACCCTGGGGTACGCCGCTTTTCGTTTCCTTTGAACGATTGTTTCGCAGAATTATATCTCTCCCTGCCGTACGGCGTATGGAACTCGCCAAGACATACTACAGTCCCGGGGGCTACTAGAAAGACCTCGCCGCGATCAAAAAATTAGCTGAGGCAGCTAAGGTCCCGGGAGCCACCGCAAAAAAGTGGCTGATGAGGCAAGCGCTTTGGCAAATCTATCTTCCCGCGCAGCGACACATCCCTCGGCCGAAATTCGATGTCCCCACGCTCAACAAGATGTACCAAGCTGACCTTTTTTTTGCCGCACGACAAGCTCCCCCGCGGCCGCAAAGTTTTAAAGTACGCGTTGATCGTCGTCGATGTAGCCAGCCGCTACAAAGAGGTCGAACCCTTAACCTCGAAAAATTCCGATGAGGTCGCCCAGGCCTTTCAGAAGATTTACAAATGCGTGCCTCTGAAATGGCCTGATATGCTGCAGGTGGACCCCGGGCGCGAGTTCATGGGCGCTGTTTCCAAAGAGATGGAAAAACACAAAACTTTTATCCGGTACGGGTGCCCTGAGATTCACTGCGACCAGGCCATTGTCGAACATTTCAACCACACCCTGGCTGAGCGCCTGTTCGGCCACCAGTACGTCGTGGAAAAGTCGCGGCGGTCGACGAAGCTGTCCAGGAAGTCGTAGTAAAACTCCAGCATCCGCAGCTTGGCCAGCTGCTAGACGGCGATGCTGACTTGGAACGGCCTTTTAGCCGTGATCTCCGGCTTCCGGCTTTCCAGCTTATACGCTTCCCCGATTTCACCGAGGTCACAAAAGAACACGCTTCGCACAGCCCTGTCGACGACCTTGTTGTCTTTCGTGCACACCACGTTTGTTTGGCGCTCCACGGCTTCGATCATTTCTCCGTCCGCGCTGTTTCTGAGCGGCTTGAAGATCTCAGCGAGCAGCGCCTTGGTTTTTTCCACGTTCCCGGTCCGGCGCGCCTCGGTCACTTGCTCCACGAATCAGGTAAAGATTTTCTTTGGTTAGTAGTCGATTGCTCGGTGGACCACTTTGATCTCCGCCCCGTGTGCCACGTACCACCCCGTCTACGTCCATCGCGTGGTGAATGTGGATTTGTCTGCGGCGCGCTTCTCTATCCAACCAATCAGTGGGCCAGGCGTACACAGTTTAGTAGGGGAAGAGGTCTTGCTTGAAGGTGTTCGCGGCACTTCTACTTTTTCGTTTGGGCAGACAATTCGTGTCTCACCTTTGGTGCAAGTTCGGGTGTGCCGTTGAAGGTGGCAAGCTTGTGTGAATCTCGCGCAGCAGTGAACACACACGTAAGTCTTGGCGATCTTTTCAATGTTTTTGATGAGGAAGGCGTGTCCGTTGAAAACGCCGATCGACATAATGTTTTTCAACTTTGCAGGCGTGTTTCAGACCACCTCCTCGTGTTTGCCAGACCACCTCCGCACCCCGCCCTAGCCGGGCTTCTTTTGCTTCTAGTCACTCTGGCTCTTAAATGCGGATGCCAAGCCACTCATCAAACGTTTTTCTTTATTGAGGTCCTGCTCGACCTTGTCCAGTTTATCGAGCGACGTTTTGGGGCAATCTCGGCAGGGCACGCCAAAGAAGCTCTGGGCGAGCTGGCGGGCCACTGTTGTGAAGCGATCTGGTCTTGCGCCTCGGTGAACCTGTCACGAAATTTTTTATTTTGTCATGTTTTAATTTAGCTTTTTGTTTTAGTTTTTCAATCTCAGTATTTCATATCTTCCTAGTGTTAATTATCTAGTGTTAATTCAACGTTGTAGTGTGGTTTGTAATTAGAGAAGTATTGTAACTTAGTCTGTAATTAAAATCTTGTAAATTTATTAAAGCGTTATCATAGGAGTGTAAAGGTATCGTGTTTAAGACATAAGGGTCTTAGTAACATAGGATTGTAAGGTACCGCGTATGTATAAGTAAAGTGTTAATTGCTAAGAACTAATTTTGCATATATATATATAAATGTAAGTTTCGTGGTGAAGTAGTCAGTCAGTTGTCAGTTGGGAGAGGTTGAAGAAGCGATTGTTGAAAATTTGAAAGGTTGAAGAATTGAGAAGAGGAGCTTACCTTGCTAAAATACATTAGCAGATGCCGACCAAAGATTTCAAAGGAAAAATCCACTTGTTATTGGCGGTGATCGAGGAAGAGAAAGAGGAAGAGGAAAAGGAGTACAGAAGTTTGACGGAGAGAAGCGGAGAGTCGCGTTGTCTGGAGCAAAGGAAAAAGTTTGGTGGAGAACAGAAAGAAACTGAGCTGAACTGTCCGATTGTAAATATTAGAGTTAAGTAATTAATTAATTTAGTGTTATCTTTTAAGTTAGGTTAGTTTAATATTTAAATTATAAGTTAGGTGTTATTAGTTCTCTGTAATATTAGGATTTTTTCTTGTCTTCTATTTTTTAAATTAAATCATTCATTTGTTTATCTTAGAAGTTTCATGGTCGTGTGTTGTGCGTTTGTGGGAAGGACTGTTTGTGTAGCGTTTGTTGTTTCTATATTGTTTTGCTTTGGTGACCCGCCTCACAGAACCACGATGCAGTGCCACAGACAGAGGTATTTAAAGATGTCCAGAGCCACCATGGGCCTTCGGCGAGCCGCGCAAGGTTGCGCAGCCAGTCGGGCTGGGGACCCGTTCCCACCAAAGGTTGGTGATCAAACACTGCTTTCAGATCGAGGTTCAAAAAGTTCTCGTACCTCCATTTCGTGTTTGGTCTTCCAGGCTCAACCGCTCCTCATCCATGGCCTTAAACCACTTTTCAGCTTCCGCCATAGAGTTGAACCACGGGGAGCCCAGGTTATTGTATAGAAGAATGACATCACTGTTTTTAATGTTGCGCAATTCATAACCGTAAATATGCCGGAGATAAAAAGCCGTGGCAACGTTGTCTCGATGCTTGGCTATGAACGCGGGGGTGTTGTCGGTGCTCAGGTTCTGGATCGTTCGCCAAATAATTAAGTGGCGCCCCCTCATGGTTTCTTCCACACCCGTGATTTTAACGTCGTCCAACAAATCATGGAGCAAGGATTGGTTCTCACCGAACAAATCGCGAGTTGCGTTTCAGGTGTTTAACGGTATCTGCCTTTTTGGGGGTGATGGCGCTGGATCAAACTCCCGCCAAATTTCGCGGTACCTTCCTCACCGCCGTCGAGGAGCTTGTGCTTGAGCGGGTTAAGCAGGTTGTGAGCGCGGTGGGTTTGGCAGCCACGCTTTCGCCGCTTCGGAAAGGGTTAATCCAACGCGATTTCCCGCTCCACTGTCGATGCCATATGGCCTTTGTTGGGGGTTGCCTCTCTATATTCCATGTTGGAGTCCACTAGAGGTGTGGCCCGGCTGTCTCGCTATATATTCCACGTTGGAATCCACAAGAGGTGTGTCTCGACTGGTGCTCACGCGCTGACCTTGTTCAACAGGGCGCTCCACTCTGGGCGCCGCGGCTGGTCAAGCACTGGGGTGCCCCTATGGAGTCCTCCTCTAAATGGGGTGCTCTCACTTGGCTGATTATCACCGAATTTAGCCCAAATAAAGTTCCCAACATCAACTCTCCCGGGTGGTGGGGGATAGAGGCGGGGGGAGTTGAGGCTGGGGGCTTTATTTGGGGTAAAAACGACGATAATCTCCGGTATTTGTTTACTCCAGAATACACTACTCGGGAAGTTTTGCTTGTGAAGCGCTGGCGCCACGGAGTCTGGCTGCTTACCGTAGTTCATTTCACCTGAAAATCAGTTTTAAAAAACATTTTCGGTTTGCAAAGCCCTTGTCAAACGCCGTACTGTATATTACATGAGTCGCACTTTACAGTTTATGTCGACCCATATCAATTAAGTTCGCCTGTTGCGTCAAACGTAGAACTCACTAGACCACGCGTAAATAAACAGAGCGAGGTTGAACTCACGACATCATTTACGACGTCATTCAAGATGTCGCAGGACTGGTGCACGAACGACGAAACAGGTATAACCACTTAGAATCACAGGGCACCCAAGATTAGGATGTATTCTCCTAACGTCGAACGCAAAAATAACAGTCAGCCCCACGCCGTTATGTGGCACACTACAATTTAAATTCACCAGCCAAGTTACAGAATACAGCGTGAAAGATTTCAGGGTGGGAAAACTCTAAAACTGAAAGATTACCGACCAAAAATGATGGTTCGGTCAAAAGTTCTTCCACCTGCCGCAACGCGGATCTGCTAGAAAGCGGAAAATGCACAAATTTGCAAGTTCGTGGTTTTCTCATATTCTGTTGACCCCTTAGCACCCACGATGTAATTTCCATTTAATTGGTTCTCCTGGGTTACCTTACGGTTACACTCACACCATTTATAGTGTCCGCTTGCGCACGCGCAGCAGACACAAAAACGTAAAGCGAAACAGAAAGAGTACTAGTTCTAGAATAGTTCACTGAGTAAAGAAGCCACTTAGCTCGCTGTTTCCGAGAAGGGTCGTAGTAAAAACGTTAAGTTATTGTACACCAATGGCTCGGTGGTTAAGGGAAGACAGTCAACTTCAATCGCCAGAAAGTAAAAATTGGAGCGAGTGGATTCTGGCCATAGTACCCGAGGCTAATAATAACAACAGAAGAGGCCTTCGCCAGCGCCCGCGTGGTCAACCTGGTTACAAGACGTCGAGGGTAGAAACTTACTTGGATGAGATAGGTGAAGTCTGTGGAATCTATGAATGGCGAGCTAGTCGACTGCCTCGACGCGGTCCGGCAATTCATAAGGTGGTTTATGTGGGAAGCACGTGCCCTCGCCAACTCGGTAATTTTCCAAGACTGAGGTCCAGAATTCTCAACTACTGCATCCATGGTAATCATGAAAAAGAACTAATAAATGATGCATTAAATAGAGGGTATGAGCTGTCGGTTCGCTATAAAGAAGCTGCGAATGTTGAGGAAGCTACGGGGCTGGAGAATGAGCTACTGAAGAAGTACAACTACGCTTGGAACATTAGAAACAATGCCATACGAGAGGTACTGCCAGAATAGCCGAAAATGCCAGAAAAGCATGACAAAAGCAAGCAAGCCTGATAAAATAGTTATTTACACTTTTTCTTGGGGTTGGTCTTCAAGTTATGTTGCGTGACGCAATTGTCCTAGTTTTCTTACTATTTTATACCGAATAGGAGAACTGTTTACAACTGTGAAAATAGATATAGCCGTTCACATGTAGCCATAGCATAACCATGTATAGCAAGTAGACCTCTGAGGTTTTCCTAGGGTTTCAGTTGTTATTTGAATTTGTTGTTGCTGTAATTTTTACTATTTTAGATTAAATAGGAATATCAGTCTTTGCTGCTTTGAGAATATAGCGGTTTGCATGTATCACTTTCTGATATACAAGTAAGATAACTTTAGATTTTGGAGTGGTCAGTTGCTCAATTCTTCATTTGTCACTATTATTAACCATGTTCACCAAAAGAAAAGCAAAGCGCACTGATTAGGTCATTTCGATGGTTGGCATGCAACGAAACCGGCGTGGTCCTGATCAGTTGTGACCGCGTGCACTTTGAATCGATCTGCAGATTATAAATTCGCTTTATTTTCTAATAGTTTTGAACATGGAAATTCTGAAAGTCCATTCATAAAATATTTGATGGCTTGTAAGGTACACTGTGCTCAGTGTGGTCCTTATCCTCCTAAAACGTTATCAACATTGGTGTCTTTTCTGTCTTGACAATAGGAAACCACAAACATATATGTAGTATGGGCCCCCTGCATTTCCCATTTACATGTATGCAGGCCAAATTCTTAGAACTGTATAGCTTACAGTGGCCGGTAGACTCGATTAACAATTCTCTGCCAAAAAACTGACCGAGTTTGATCCAAAAGAAAAGCAACACACCATTCAGATACAGAGGGTTTTTCCGTAAAGTTTTCTCTAATTCGTAGCTGTTTAGTCCGTTATCCTTGAATGAGCCTGAAATCTTCCTGTCTTTCCGAGAATCGCAGCTCCTGTTATTGACGCGTATTGTTCACGAGAGCGCTGCGATTATCCTAAGAAATCTGTGATTGATAATTGAGAATACTAGAAATGACTACTACTCGGCTACTTTGTTTACAAAGTCCCAAACGTTCAAGACAGGACATTGTAAGGATACAGAAAGTGCATTCAGGCCCGCATTCAAGACAGGACATTGTAAGGATACAGAAAGTAATTTGGGACCATTTGGAGAAATTATCCAGAAGCAAGCTTTATTTTCGCTTCCGTTCCGAACACCGAATAATTCACGCGTTGTTTTAATATACGCTGTCTGTTTTGTTTTTTCTTTCGTTCTCTTTTCTACCTGGCCGAGGTCATTTTTCCGTCTAAATCACGTAAGGAAAGCTTGGAATTAATGTTCTCATTCAAGGTTTAGCTCTGAGGTAATAATTCTGTTATTTTTTTTACCCAAACGTCGGCTTGTGTTGTTGTGGATTTATCGATCGATTTTGGCAGAAAAAATTTCTTCAAAAAATCGAGATATGGCGTGCAAACTACAATGTTGGACAGAATAAAATGAGAAATAAAACTCCCCTCCCCCCATATCAATGTTGAGTTCGCGCGCAAACCAAACTACGCCTTTTTTTCATCATTGAAATGGGGGGCAGGGGGGGGGGTTTAAATTTTTCATTTGTTTTGACTGAGATTGCAATCTTGGACAGAATAAAATGAGAGATAAAACTCCCCTCCCACCCATATCAATGTTGAGTTCGCGCGCAAACCAAACTGCGCCTTTTTTTCATCATTGAAATGGGGGGGAGGGGGGGTTTAAATTTTTCATTTGTTTTGACCGAGATTCTAGGTTGCGGGCTCTTCTTGAGCCCGGAATTAATAAGAAACGGGAATCAAACAAAAGTCCCAAACGTTTAATGTAAAAAAAAAAGCAAACAATAATAGATTAACCGTGCTTCTTCTTCTCCGTGATAACAACAAAGGGTTGTTGCGAAAACTAAGACCCCCGAAAATTAAGACCTAAGAACCGAAAACGAAGACCCGAAACCTAAGACCCGAAAACTAACGGCCTGATTACATGAGCCGGGCTGGCTCGGTTAACCGGGCTGGTTTGAGTTTGCCGGGATCTCGGCATGTTTGTTAAACGCAAAAAAAATCAACTTCGCGATTACATGACAACCGGGCCAGCCCACACGAAGCAGCCCGGCTCATGTAATCAGGCCGTTACTATGGCCAGAATCCACTCGCTCCAATTTTTACTTTCTGGCGATTGAAGTTGACTGTCTTCCCTTAACCACCGAGCCATTGGTGTACAATAACTTAACGTTTTTACTACGACCCTTCTCGGAAACAGCGAGCTAAGTGGCTTCTTTACTCAGTGAACTATTCTAGAACTAGTACTCTTTCTGTTTCGCTTTACGTTTTTGTGTCTGCTGCGCGTGCGCAAGCGGACACTATAAATGGTGTGAGTGTAACCGTAAGGTAACCCAGGAGAACCAATTAAATGGAAATTACATCGTGGGTGCTAAGGGGTCAACAGAATATGAGAAAACCACGAACTTGCAAATTTGTGCATTTTCCCCTTTCTAGCAGATCCGCGTTGCGGCAGGTGGAAGAACTTTTGACCGAACCATCATTTTTGGTCGGTAATCTTTCAGTTTTAGAGTTTTCCCACCCTGAAATCTTTCACGCTGTATTCTGGTGGCCCGGTTAGCCGGGCTGCTTCGGTGTGGGCTGGCCCGGTTGTCATGTAATCGCGAAGTTGATATTTGTTGCGTTTAACAAACATGCCGAGATCCCGGCGAACTCAAACCAGCCCGGTTAACCGGGCCAGTCCGCCTCATGTAATCAGGCCCTAAGTGCCCGATTACATGGCGAATTTCAGCCCGAGCTGAAATTTTGTTGCGATTACATGACGAACTTCAGCCCGGGCTGAAATATTAGCTTTTCCTTCCCAGTAGCAGCAGCCACCTTGTTTCCCGGAAAACAAAATCACTGCGCGTCCAAGCTCACTATTCAGCCCGGGCTGAAATTCCGTTTCGATTACATGAGATTTTTTCAGATTTTCTGGCCCGTGAGCAAACCGGGCTAGGATTTTCAGCCCGGGCTGAATTGCGCCCCGGGCTGAATCCCTCTCCATGTAATCGACAATTTGATTTTCAGAGGATTTGTTTCAGAAGCCGGGATGAAATTTCAGCCCGGGCTGAAATTCGCCATGTAATCGGGCCCTAAAACAGGCCATAATCGATAAATCAATCACCGCCGCGCTAGCTGGTTTTCCTAGCAAGACTTGTAATAAATCCCTCTCAAAGACGAAGGAATTAATATAATTTATTTTAAGAACTAGTGGTAACCACAGGTTAGAAAGTGCGGGCCTGAATGCACTTGAAGAGCTTTTGTTTAGATGTTGGCAATAGAGAAGATGGTAATGTGTGCCTTGTTTTGAAAGCGTGACAGAAAATTGGCGTTACTTTCGATCCTCACTAGCTGATTAAATATTTGATCAAGGAAGGAAGAAGGCGCCGGTCGCGGAGGAATGTAATTGAGGCAAAATCTTTCAGAGATGCAAGACAGGACATTGTAAGGATACAGAAAGTAATTTGGGACCATTTGGAGAAATTATCCAGAAGCAAGCTTTATTTTCGCTTCCGTTCCGAACACCGAATAATTCACGCGTTGTTTTAATATACGCTGTCTGTTTTGTTTTTTCTTTCGTTCTCTTTTCTACCTGGCCGAGGTCATTTTTCCGTCTAAATCACGTAAGGAAAGCTTGGAATTAATGTTCTCATTCAAGGTTTAGCTCTGAGGTAATAATTCTGTTATTTTTTTTACCCAAACGTCGGCTTGTGTTGTTGTGGATTTATCGATCGATTTTGGCAGAAAAAATTTCTTCAAAAAATCGAGATATGGCGTGCAAACTACAATGTTGGACAGAATAAAATGAGAAATAAAACTCCCCTCCCCCCATATCAATGTTGAGTTCGCGCGCAAACCAAACTACGCCTTTTTTTCATCATTGAAATGGGGGGCAGGGGGGGGGGTTTAAATTTTTCATTTGTTTTGACTGAGATTGCAATCTTGGACAGAATAAAATGAGAGATAAAACTCCCCTCCCACCCATATCAATGTTGAGTTCGCGCGCAAACCAAACTGCGCCTTTTTTTCATCATTGAAATGGGGGGGAGGGGGGGTTTAAATTTTTCATTTGTTTTGACCGAGATTCTAGGTTGCGGGCTCTTCTTGAGCCCGGAATTAATAAGAAACGGGAATCAAACAAAAGTGAACATTGTGCTTATAGGCATAAGTTCGGGAATATAAACGGTCTTTGATCACAAAGATGAACAAAGGGGCAAAAATAAAGAAAATAAGGGGGTCTTCGTTTTCGGGTCTTCGTTTTCGGGTCTTAGGTCTAAGGTCTCAATTTTCGGGGGTCTTAGTTTTCGGAACAACCACAAAGGTAGCTGAGTTTTTTTTCCTTTTGGCTTCTACTGAGCACGTCTGCTGAGTGATTTGCTCATTTTTGTTCGCGGCTTTTGTTGGAAAACCGGAAAAACTTGAGGAGAGAAATACGTAAACGCCACTGCAGCATTTTAAATTAATGAAGATATTAATCAACAGTGAAAAATAACAGTAAAAGCGAACAGAGAAAAAGTGAGATACCGACGCTGAAATCCGCGCTAGAAATGCAGGCGCGCGCGCGCGTGGAGAACCATTGCTAAGAAAATATGGTAACCCATCTATCCGAGAAATTTTGGTTGTGACGTCATCGTACGACCGACCGATCGTCCGACCGTCCGTCCGTACGTCCACCCCATCATGTAAGCCAAAGTCAAATGTGATACTCCAGTTAACCCTTTCGTGTGCAAGCTCGCATATAAGCGCGCTTCCATATAGACTGGTTTTGGACAGATCATTTGCCCATACACGCAGTTTTTGACCCGCGTTTTTGTGGCGGGAAATTGCATGGCGAAATTTTGAAGACAGTTTTAAAACAAAGTCAGTTTTGTCTATTCGTTGGCGGAGTATCAGGGAGAAAGAGCACGAGCAAACCGGCTGAATTGTAATGTCGAGCAACGGGAGAAAGAACAAGAAGGGGCTCGAGTAAACAGGCGGAATCGTACTGACGAGCAACGGGAGAAAGAACAACAAAAAGCTCGAGAAAAGAGACGAAATTATAGCGAGGAACAGCGAAAAAGAGAGCGTCTCTTGTCAGGCTGTAAAAAAATTATTAAGTGTCCGGGAGTTTTAGCTTTTCCTCGTGTTTGCCTGCAGAAGCTTGCATGAAGAGAAAAGATCGTGTGGTCTGGCAAGGTTTCAGTAATTATGCGCTGTCTTCGGACCTTGCTGTCTATAAAGTGAACGGTTTTGCCTCTAAAATCCTTAATCGAAGAAGCTTCCTTGATAGGCATGAAAAGTAAAATGACTTACTTTTGTGTGAAATGACCGCTTCTGCTTAAGCTCTGCGTTCGGAGTGATTGTTGACTGACTTAAACTGTGCGCAGGTTAGTACTCCTGTTTTGTCTTGTTATGGACATTTATGCCAAGAAAATTGAATAGCGATTTGTCTCGGTGTGGTAACTATACACATAATTTTGACCCTGAAAACGCGCCATAATCATCGGCCTTTGCACGTTGGATGCGGACACTGTTTAGGTCAGTCAATAATCACTCCGAACACAGAGCTGACATATTAGCCGTCATTTCACACAAAATCATTGCTTTGCTAAGAATTGCTGCGAGGGACAACACATTGCTGGCATTTCCAATGCTGCAGCTGTTAAAAATCGCGTTTACTTTTGGCAAGTTGTTGTTCTTTGCGAGAGTTTTCCAATGTCAAACTTATCAAGCGGGGCCGAGGTTATAAACCGTCCGGACTTCGCTTGGCTTTTCTTCAACAAATTTTGTGCCATAAAATGAGCGACAGCCGGAAAAAACGTTGTAGGATCCAAGATGAAATATTGGAAAGAAAACATTTGGAAAAAACAAGAGTCCAAACCAATTTGTGATGGAAGCGTAGCCTGAAAACAACAAAACGTAAGAAAAAAGAAACTGATGGGATTGTATCTATGCCCAAGCTCGACAGTCGCTTCTACTTTTAACCCAAGGCAATATTTATAATCGCTTGAGATTTCTAACAAAATATCTTATGTTCTTAGGGGAATTAAACGAGCTATTTCGAGAAAATTGGTCAAAATTTCTGACTGGCTGGTATCTAGTTTTTTTAAAACACTTCCCGGCTGCCGGGTATCTAGACACTATCTACACTGGCTGCCAATCGAGACAAGTGATTCGAGGTCATGGTCAGCAACATCTTCATCCACATCCTGCTCTAACCTTCTCGAAAGATGTATCAGCTGAAGACGAAGATTTTGCAAGAAATGCGCTCGAGTGTCAAGCTCATTTCCTGCAATGATCGGCCGCGACCCTGTGACACTGGGGAGGAGTTTCCAGACTCTTTCCGGACATTGTTGGGAAGGTAGCGCCTAGTTGAAAGTTCGCAAGTCATTGCGACGAAAGTTAATTCAAAAGTCATCGCGAGTTGCTACATATTTTGCAAGTAAGCATACAAAGAGAATTCAAAAGTAGTCATGGTTTAAAAGTCATATTAAAGAAATTGCTTCCTTTCTTTTCAACATCAAATAATCCTACTTCTACACATTTCGCAATTGAGTATGCATGCAAAGAGATTTCAAAAGTAATAATGCAAACGCGTAACATTCTCAAATTAACTCTTGTGAGAATATCACATTTAAAAGTCATGACATCACAAAAGGATTCCATTGCAAGACAGCACGTCAACAGAGGTCATCAACCGGCAATCATCACGTAAGATAACAACTTATTTGGCAAATCAATTTGTGTGGTAACTATACACTTAATTTTGACCCTGAAAACGCGCCATAGCAGCCATGGAAGAAGCCATTTGGGAAGGCCAAAGCACCGGAGTTTGAGGCAGAGCACGAAATCGAACTCGAAGCTGGCGTCACTGGAACATGAACAACTGCTGAAGTCGCTTCCTTACTAACTAGAGCATTTGAGTGGAATTGTCGGAGCAGTTCTTCAACTGTTTTACAGATGGTCTTGAGTTATAACTTGGTATGCTTTGCTTGTTAGCATGGCCCGAGATGGACATCATGTGGCGTGAACGAACGAATGTTGGCGTTTGACTATTTGTGAACTCGGCTGCGCCTCGTGAGTCGACAACATTTTGACCTCTGTGATGACGAATATCGTTGTCGATAAGAGGGATCTTGTTTACTGTAGGTAGTGTGGACCGATCTATCGGTCGATATAGCGGTCGATATAGCGGCCGATATAGCGGCCGATATAGCGGTCGACAGTCGGTCGATAGTCGGTCGACACTCGGCCGACAGTCGGTCGACAGTCCGTCGACAGTCAGTCGAGCGTGAGATAGACTACCGGCCGAGTATCGGTCGATATTTCGACGACGCACCTCGACTTACTTTCAGCAGAGGTTGATTCTCGATTAAATGCCATTTGCTCATTAAGATGTTCTTTAGGTTTGGCACGGATGGATTGTATTGTGTGACAAAAGGCAATATCTTCTTGCGCATCGAAATGCCGACTCCCTGTCTGTAAATTGAACTTCTGCGAGGACTTTATTGACCAGAAGATCTGCATACCCGTACCAAAAAAATGTCACAAAACGGGATGCTATTGCAAAGCAAGGCGTGCTTTCATGTTTAATTTTGAGTACTTTGGACTCATAACTGACCGAAAAATGTCCAAAAAGATGAGTTTTTTTCAAGAATCATCTCTACGTGTCAATGGGGGCAATCGGTTCATATTTCAGAAATTTTGCTCCATTTTCCTCTCCAGGGCTATTGGTAACGGACCAAAAACTATACAGAGCGACACAAATCTCGACCGATATATCGATCGACTATCGGCCGACTCTTGACCGATATATCAAACGGCTATCTTCTGACTATCGACCAAGTGTCGACCGAGTGTTGACCAATACACCATTTTACTAATGATCAGTTCCCAGTGAATTGTGGGTAGATCCAGTCCTCTGTGGGGGCAAACGGGTAAAATTTGAATTTCAAATTACGTCTTTAGAGGGCTGTTTGCCCTCACAGAGGATTGGATCTACCCACAATTCACTGGGAACTGATCATTAGTAAAATGGTGTATTACTGACCGATACATCGGTCAAGTATCGACGAACTATCGGTGAAGTGTCGGCGAAGTGTCGGCGAAGTGTCGGTGAACGAAAAGCAATATCGGCCGAGACACATGTGGAAAGACTATCGACCGAGTGCCGACCGATTATCGACCGTTATATCGACCGACTATCGACCGAGTGTCGACCGACTATCGACCGACTATCTACCGCTATATCGACCGATAGATCGGTCGACATTACCTACAGTAACCAAGATCCGATAAGAGTACAGACAACGCTAAACCACATTCGATTTGTTAACTTAGGTCTTAGTTTTTGAGATTCGGAGGGGGTCTTAGGTCTTAGTTTTTGAGATTCGAAGGGGGTCTTAGGTCTTAGTTTTTGAGATTCGAAGGGGGTCTTAGGTCTTAGATCTTAGGTCTTAGGTCTTAGTTTTTGAGACACCGATATTTCATGTGATGGTGTCAATTTATCGATTACTTCAAAATTTGAAACTTGCCCCAGTTCCCTTTTGAATTTCGGAACGGCCAATTAGTTAAGGACATGAGCTCAACTTACTTTCATGCAGCCCCAGTCTGCTTTCACTGTAAATGCAAGACACTGGACAATAACCACCAACGAAGACAATGCCGCTTTCCGTTATGAATTAAACAAAGAAACACAAACATCGTAAACACAGGCATTTGAAAGTAGGCACTTAAGAGCCTCTTTCTTACGAATCACAAATATCCACATGGCAAGCTTCACACGAGGACTTGCTTTGCACAGAAAGCTGAATTCGAACATTGCTTGTTGACTGAGCCAGAGAAAAAAATAATATTCATAAGCCTACACGTTGTGTATATGTTACAGGTTAAATTTGATCTCAGGTCATTTTGAGTTAACCTAGGTCAAAATGAAATTCCTTTGCCTCCTAACCCTAATTATTCATGAGAAGACAAAGGAATTTCACTTTGACCTAGGTTAAATCAAAAATGACCTGAGATCAAATTTAACCTGTAACATAAACAATGGAAAACGAAGCTTGCCTTCCATAGTAAATTTTGATTTCAAATGGGACACCCCAAAGCAGACAGGACGAGCCTGGGGGGAAGGGAGATGAGGGGGAAAGAAGCAAAGTATACAGGGAGAAGCGCCGTCTAACAAGAATGCATTGAAACTGGTTGGTGGAATATAGACACACTGTATTTACATGAACGTTTTGACAGCCTTTACATCTCTCCACACTGGGATACGACAACCGGTAATGTGGGTCTGTTGTTAGGTCCTACAGGAACATTCTGGAGCAGGAGAAAGAGGGAAAATACAGTCGGTGAACAACCTTATAACACCTTAAGTCGACAAAAACATTATGTATAAAGCATATTCAAAGATTCTTTTAACAATACATCTTAGGGCCCGTACGCACTGGGCGAATTTTTGTTTATTTTGTAAAAAATATTTGTCATCAGTTCCGTTCTGCAAGTGCAAACGACGTTTTTCGTCCTACCAACATTTTGTCAAGCTGTACCAAACTTCAAAAGCGCTGTTGTCATGCCACAGACCTGGGCAAATTTTTGTCAAGCGTCAGATTTTACAATTTGCAGAAGTTAAAATGGCTGAAAATGTCAATCAAGGAAATTTGATCTCGCTTTTTAGAGTCTGTACATTCAGCAGAAGCCCGCAGTTGAGGTTATCAAATATTTCGGTGTTTTTAAGTGCGAACGTAAATATAGCATATTCAAAATTTGGTGGAGACAAAATTTGTCGACATTTTTTGGTCAGGGCCAAACAAATCAGACTGTGATGAGAAGAACCCAAGAGCTGTGAAAAAGATTTATTTTCTAAGCGTGTCAGTCAGACGGCGTAGAGTAATATTTTTACCTATCATAGGCAGCGTAAAGCTAAAAAGAAAATTAAAGAAATTCATGAAATCATTCATACCTCTATTTTCCTCATTACCAACAGCCCTTCAACTACTTTTCCTGCCGTAAAAGTAAAAGTAAATCAAACAATCAAACAAACCAACATTAATTTTCTTTCAGAAATGATAACAAACTGCACTGACTGGACAAATGAAAGACTTACCAAACACTACATGCTTTCCGTCTAAAAATTCGCACTTATCGCAAGTAATGAAAAACTGAAATAAAATCAATAAACATATAATATTAGCAAAAGGTAATTCTGCGCCAGAGTGTTGGGAAACCCAATTCAGTGTTGCACCCTCCAGATTATGTTGAAGGTAAAAATTAAATTCAGGTTTTTAACCTAGGTTGAATCTCAATTCCCTTTGTCTCCTGACCCTTATGATAAATAATAATTACTAGGGTTACACTGTAGGACACAAAGTAAATAAAGAGATTCAACCTAAGTTAAAAAAAATTATCTGAATTCAATTTTTTCCCACAACATAATTTACATACAGTTGCAGATTTGTCCAGTAACGTAGAAGAATACAACATTTAAAAACAAACAGTAACAAAACAAAATACAAAAATACAAGTTGGCCAACAGATAGACAATCAAAAGTTATTAGTATAGGTAATCACATGATTTCGAGTGCAATTTCCAATAAATAAGCAGGAGTAAATTTTTTCAAAGACCAACAAAATTGCACAAGCCCGTAGGGCGACTGCAATTTGTGATCTTTGAAAAAATAATACACTTGAAAAAATAGACTACTTTTAAGTAGTCCGAGGCTTTAAAAAGCCTCGGACCATACATTGACTACTGAGGTACGCAGAAGGCTTTGCCCTCAATCTACTGAAACTTGGAAAAGCTTTGAAAATATCCAGTGATCTACGAGTTATCTTTGGAGATCTCTGGAGATTGTCGAAAGTCTTCGGACATCCTCGGAAGCATTCGGGTGATCTTCGGAAATTTTCACAAGTATTTGAATGATCTTAGGAAATCTTCGGAAGTGTTCAGGTGATTGTAGGAAATCTTTGGAGATCTTAGTGTGGTCTTCGGTAATGTTCGGAAGGTTTCGTACGATCTTCGAAAGGTTTTGCGCCATCTTTGGTGGTCTTCAAAATACGTCAGTTGGCCTTCGGCAGCTTCGGAAATCTTCGTTGTAATTTGCACTTGTGTTACACTTTTCTGCACTATGTTAACTAAAACATTTAACATTTAGTTTTTTTTCAAGTGTATTATTAAAACAAAACAAAACAAGTGTACAAACATGAAGCATGTCTGAGAAAAGTAAAATAATTTATCTACTGTACATCACCAATTTCCCTATGGAGAAAATCACCCATAGCATATTAATTATTTTATAAAAGTTATGATCAACTTACTATGTGAAAGACAATAACATCAGGCTAAGAAGTTAATGTTGAACACTGATTTCAATCCACAGTGCATGTTATACGTGCTTACCTGACAGCCATTAGAATTTGGACCACTATTTGCCTGTAGAATAACATTGTATGTGATCAAGGAAAAGTCAGAGCAATAAGGGGAAAAAGATGAAGCTGATCAAGGGTGGCAATTGAAGTCAAGCTTAGGACCTGTTACTTTTCAGAATTAATAATATACAAACAAACATTGTTTTCTGCATTCTAATTGGCAGAGAGTATGTCAATAAACAAGCCTCGACTTTTCACTGTTTGTTCTATTTCGGGCATCTAAAAGCGAAAACCATTTTGAAGATATGCTGATTTTAACACTTGTTCTTTTTCCTCAGAGATTATTTTTGATCTGTATTCCATAAACCTGTCAACAAGCCCGTGTTGTCATTTTTTTTTTTGGCCCATTTGGGTTCTTGTAGGCGGAGTGTGTTAACCCCGCAAGGCAAAATAAAAACAAACTGTCTGCTGTTTGTCTGAAATTTTTGTACATATATTATTAAGAAGTAATCACATGATTTTTCTAATTTGGAATAAATAAGCACTCTTAAATTTTTCAAAGACCCCAAATTGCAATCACCCTACAGGCTCCTGCAATTTTGTTAGCCTTTGAAAAATTTACTTGTGCTTATTTATAATTTCCAAATTGCACTCGATATCATGTGATTACTTACCTATACAAACAGAATAGCTGTGTCTGCATGCAGGGCAGAGCAATCATGCAAAGGCAATCACGAATGCAAGTGTTAAGGCCACAGTTAATCTCCAAAAGAGGCTGTAGACCACTAAGATTGATGTCTGCAACTTCAAACCAAAATGATTGTGATGTCTAACACCCAAGCTACAGCAACAGAGGTGGAAGACAGATCTTTTACATTAAATTTGCTTTCATTATCATTCACAATTATGTCAATCTGTTTTGTTAGCCAATCAGCAAAAGGTCTGGGGCCTGTTCCAGGCAGCCTTGACTGGAATAATTGGGCTTAAATGCAAGCCAAAAATAATTTTGACACATACTGAATAAAATCTGTTAATTTCACTGTTGGGAGTGTCATTTCATTCTCCACACAGGCACTTACACTGTATGAACTGTTCACTAGCATATAGACTGGTACTTACTATAATTATCATCAAACCACTCATGAATGCGTAAGCCATACACTGTATGTTATGTACATGTACTACAATGTTACAGCAACCATAATTTACCTGATATTTAAGAATAAGATTAATAAGAAAAAAAGTGTTAATTACCATAGACAATAGTCCAGGTGCATTATGTTTGAGCTTAAAGTTTTCATCTGCAAAGGCGACATCACCATATATGCTGGAAACTCCTGTGCCATCCCCCTAATCAAGAGATTAAAATGGAGAAGTTGCCTTGAAAATCTGGGTGAATTAAAAGAACAGCTGGGAAACCTCATGCCCTCACAATCAAACATAAAACAGCTTTGAATACTGTTTACAATTTTGTGGCTTCATAGCTCAGTGGCTTGGAGCATTGCAGTGGCGTTGTAAGGTCACGGATTGAAACCACATTGAAGTACTGAATTTTTTTCAGACCTCTTTAATGCTAATTGCATTCACAACTGCAAGTTTCATTTTTCATTTCATTACTGCAGTTCAAATAATTACATGTACACCATTTTCATGACCACACTGTGTTGGTGTGCAGCATGTGACCGGTGCAGCATGTTTCGGAGTGGGAGGGCTGAAAGGCCAATACATAACTGTGAATTAACTAGGTGGGTCCGGAGGCAAGCTCTCCTGGAAAATTTTGATTTCAGTTCCAGCACTGCTTAATTGCAAACTTTCAGAGTGAAAAGAGCAATGCTTTTACAGTATAGATACTGACAAACATTTCAAGATTACCCGCATTTACATTATTTTGCTATCAAGTATTGAAATCTCTTCTACACTGTAGATGGTACTGACCGGTATTAAGAGGACTCCAACAATTTTACATCAACTGCGTTCAACTCAGAGAAGTAAACAGTGTATCAATCAGAATGAAAATGAAGAAAACAATATAGCCTTGAGAGGAAAGAAACTAAGACAGTGGCTGATATTTACTGTATTTAATTTCTTTGTTGTTGTGATTGGTTGCAATCAGTAAACTCGTTAGCAGTGTCAATTAGAGAAAGTCTGTCTGTTTTTTGTTGACTGTTTAATATTGTCAGGTTACTAAATCACTTTTCTGTCATTGTTGAGTGCAGCCATGTTTTCAATCTTTGTTTGCTGAGAGGCCCACTCACCAAAAAAGCCAATTACAGGACATAAACCTGAAGTAGCATTAGGTTAGAAATGAAAAATTATTTAACAAGTTATCACTATCCTAAATGTTATTCGTTATGCCCGCTAGCCAAGCATTCCTGTCGTTAAAGGACTAATGAATTCATTAATGCAAAATGAATAATCCAATATTCAAATTGAGCCTTGATTAAAAACTTGAATGTTGGCTGGATTAATGAAAGCATGCCTTACATGTACCTTATATGGAAGACAAATCAAAGCATGGGCAATTCCCCCAATCCATATTTGCCATTTCTTTTGAACAATATTGTGAATATTTACAAAAGAATAAGATTGATCTTACTTTTCTGTAATGGTCAACAATTTTGTTGACCCTCGCACTGTTACCTTTAAATCCTTCATATATCATTTGCACTAAAACCCAGATTGTTTATTACTCTATAATTTTTTCTTAGAAAGTACCAGACAAAGCCTTCCCTGTCTCATACATACATTTCAAACTGTTTTGCCTGTCCACCATTTTTTCCTTAACCGAGGAAGAGTTGGAAATTAGTATACATATACATGCATGGCAAGGCGTTTGTTCATTAATCCAATCAACATACAAATATTGAATCAAGGCTCAAATTGAATATTGAATCCACAACCAGAAACAATGTTGCATTAATCAATTCATTAGTCTGTTAACGACAGAAACACTTAGGTTGTCTTTGACCGTAAATGCATGTGACTGTAATTAATATTTTGCTAGTGGTACGTAATTGTGAACTTTTCCTTTACAAACTAAGGAAATTTCTTCTGCACTTTTTTATTTTCCTTATCCTTTTATTTTTTATTTCACAAAAGTGGGAGGGCTAAAGCCCCCCCCCCAGTCCCTCCCTCTGCATGGTCCCTGGTGGTCTTGCATGTGTGGGTAACATCAGCCAGTGACCTGGGGTGACCACCTTCCTTTATTTTGCATAATACTGTAACAATAACACGCATCTTTAGGAAGGGGTAAGACAGTGTCTATACATGTGCAGGTGTATGTAACATCATAATAGTATATAATAATATTATAAAATGCAACTTGTCAGGAAAAATAGGCGTGACCCAAGAAAAAGTGAAGTGGGTCAGCCGTGAACACTCACATTGACAAAATCTCCTCCTTGAATCATAAAATCTTTGATAATTCTGAAACGATCAAAAGAAAGGTGAAAAGGAGGGCAAAAATTTAATAACACTACAATGTAACATCAAGTCAACACAAGTCATGATTTTATCATAAAACCTATTAACACTCAGTTCTTCCAAATGGATGAAATGTGATTCCTATTGATCTTGACAGAAATCACACATTTCAGTTTGACACCTTGACTATTCAAACGTTCTTGAATGATACAGAATTCAAACAAAATACAGTAATACCACTCAGGGTGGGTTTGGAATAATGTTGGACTACATGTATGGTGTACCAAGACTTGAAGGGTTTAATTAAAACTTTAAAATGAGGGTTTCATGAGTGTGAGCGTAAAATACACTGTACTTAAAGACAAAAAGCAAGACTTGAGGTGATTGTGTGGCAGCTTTCCCATCATATTATGGGGCAGTTTTTTTATTATAAATTTGGAAGCAAAGAATGGATTTTCCAAGACACCCCTGATGGTTTACAGTAATCTTAAAGTGCCCATAACCCCAAATATTTTTTTCACTAAAATGAAGTTTACCCTATACCCTCAATCAGACAATAAACAACAACTTTTCACTGGTAAATAGGATACTGGCTGCTGCACAAGATTAGGGGCTCCACACAGATATAGCCCGGCTTCCAGCGAGCGACAGACCCAGTTTATTGATTGTAACGTCAAACATGATACATGAAGTATGCCTGTAACAGCTGCGTGATAAACTAACGTGCCTGCTGCCCGTCAGGAAAAACCCCCTTTCTTTTGGAGGAAACCTGATCCCTCCCGAATGCAGAGCCAGGCACTTAACAACAACCTTGAGGGAGAAAGGTCATCAAAACTACATGAACATGATACCAGGATGAAAAAGTACACTTGTCTAGTGAATAAAATTAAACTAGAACCCAAAGGCTGCAGCGATGTCAGTGTAGAATGATTCCCCTCAGCAAAATCCCGCCAGCACATGCTCTCAACTGTGATGTTACCATAGCAACTGTCAAAACTTCAGTGAACCGTGAAAACATTAATTTGCTGCTATTCTGCGAACCGCAGCAAATAGCAATTTTTGCACTTATTTGAAACACAATGCCATATTTTTTTTTCACCAAAACAGAGCATCATTTGTTTCACAACTGAGTCAGAAGGGGCATGGGTCTATTCCTGATTTGACATCACTAACTGATTTGCATTGCATTAACTCTTTAAAAACATGCATGCAACGTAGATTGTGACATCAAATCAGGAATAGACCCACTCCCCTTCTGACTAGGTCGTGAAACAAGCAATGCTTGGTTTTTTGTAAGTTTTGAAGCTTATAAAATGGCAGGATTTATTTTAAAAAAGAGGGAAAAAAGACCGCAATGCATTTCGATCAGGTGTAAAGATTTACTTGAGTGAAAAAATATTTTGGGGTTATAGGCACTTTAAGTACTCATTTGGAAAGTACTGTAAGTTAGTATTCATGACAAACCTGTGGAAAGTAGCGCCTTTAAATCCTTGAGGTATTCCATCTTTTCTAAAGGATAGAGAGTGAAAAAAAATCCTAATGATTAGTCATAAACCAACAGTTAACTTGAGTATCAAAATTTAATAACAAAGTGTCACCATCAGATACAGTATATAAAATGTTGTGGTTTAAAAATTTTTGTAACAGTTTAATTTTTATTTTCCTTTGTGTCAAATTCATTATGGTAACCATAATCTGAAACAAAGGAAAATACAAATCAAACTGGTTCAAAAAATTTTAAACCAGGAAAAAATTTAAACCACAACATACAATATATTCCAATTTGAAGGTGGAACTAGTGGAAGAGTACACTGTTACTATTCTCTAGTGTACTTCCGCCTATTCCTCCACACTTAAAGCTTCACATTCCAGGCTCTCAGTTAGTTAGACAAAGAAAATGAAAAGCAAAATAATAATGAAAAAAAGGATGGTTGAGGACTGCAGCCCCATCCTCACCCATTAGTTTTTTTTCGGTACTTGCTTATTTCTCTCGTCCCGACTAACTGGGAGTCTGGAACAGGTTACCACATTTATAGATTGAATGTCACACCCAATATAGAGGATTATAAATTAGTCCCTACCCGTAAGATTCCAGTGGACCCAGGCTCCTATTCGTAAGGACCGTAAATCCATAAACATAGAATGCCATCTGGTGAGTGATCACCCACAGTGACAGAACATAAATTGGGGATAAGGATTCCTTTAGAAGTCACCAAGTGTCCCCACCAGGTATTTTCAAATGGACACCTCCCAGTATATGTATCTTGGGAGGTCAGCCAAGAAAAAAGGATTTAAATAAAAGAAGTTTACCTTAGTCTGTGCTTGTGTTATTTTGAAGTCTTTGTGGCAGCTGAGTCGTTCTAAAGTCGTTCTATAGCCATTTTGATGATTTTTTTCCATGGAAAGCAAACCTGGAAAAGTTTAAATCATTAAAATGGCTTTAGAACGACTCAGCTGCCACAAAGACTTCAAAACAACACAAGCACAGACTAAGGTAAGCTTCTTTTATTTAAATCCTTTACTACAAGTTGAATTTAGAGCGATTTTCGAACCATTTTCATACACTCTCTTAAATGGCTCAAAACATAACGCAATACTGTCACATATGTAAATCACAAACAAAATCTGGGACACCTGTGGTAACATTCAAAAACTCTGTAGTGAGGACTTTCAAGGCCTTACAGTATCTAACCATTACAAAGTGTCCTTGTCCATACATGCAAATAAACATGTAAAACAGTTGTACATGCAGGTGCCTTCCAACATTGAGGTGAGATGTAAAATTACAAGCACATAAAAATCTCATCACTTGTTAGTGGGTATCTGCCTTCATTCAGATCCAGTTGAAGATATGAAAGCAACACCAATAAAATATTGTCACCACCACTGATACATCCATGTATTCAACTGATGCCTGACCCTAAGGCTATGTTCACACAGGATCAGTCCCAAATGGATCTGACCTGATCCTGGAACGGACCACTGTCTTCTGTTCACACAGGACCGGTATGACTTGTTATGGTCCCATACAGGATCAGAGTGAGCAAAGGGGCTGTTTCTAGCAGTTAATGCACAGATGAAACTTTCAAAATGGCACCAAGCTTAAATTGCACCACTAGTACCAAAAGGAACCAGTCCAAGTGTTTCAAAAGCGAAAGACCCGTTTGGGACCGAAACAGTTCCAAAACTAGACCTACTTTTTGGGGATCCAGAAATCGGACCTGATTGGGAATGGATTGGTGGTACAGTTAGTAGATCCCATATGAACAAAACACCTATCCAGCATGACTTTTAGATCAGAATCATTTGGAACTAGTCCTATGTGAACATAGCCTAACATGTAAATTTATGTTGTGGTTCAATTTTATTGTTGGTTTAAATTTTACTTTCTTTTGTTTCCAACTCATTATCATACATTAATAATAATAATAATATTTATACATACAATGCAAATTCAACATAAGTTTTCAAATGTGCCTTGCAATTCTATATCCTTTACAATTCTCAAATCAAATCAAATCAAATCAAATGTTGGTTTTGCAGAGAGGGGAAAACCGGAGTACCTGAAGAAAAACTTCTCTGAGCAAAGTAGAGAACCAACAAACTCAGCCCACATATGACACTGAGTCCTGGAATCGAACCCAGAACACATTGGTGGAAGGCGAGCAGTCTCTCACCACTGCACCAACCCTGCTCCCCCACATTAATTACCATATCCCAAAACAAAAACTCAAGAACATGTGATGATAATACTTAAATGTTTTTTTCACTTTGACATTTACCTGTATTCACCAGTGCAGAGTTGCCTAAAAGCAAAACACAACAATTAAAAATAAAAGCAAATTCCCAGAAGAGTAAGACTGCATACTATAAGAACTCAGAAAAACATGAAAATGTCTAAAAGCTGTTAACAAGAATCGAAAAGCCTTCTGCTTTCCTTATAATATACAAAACACTGTGAGAATTGCAAACAAATGATTAAACTTTCATTTTAGTGATGGATCAGAGTAGACATTAAATGTAGCAAAGACAATAGTGACACTAGCCTCTGTCATTTTAGCCACCTCCATGTACAGCACATGGTATGCAAACCTTCTTTAGACTCATCACAAACTTCCTAAAGAAGGTCTGTGCTTGAGTCTAATGGGTCATATGCCACATTTTCAATTGTTCTTAATACACATTTAATGTACACTGTACCTGTGATTAGTTATAATCAATTTTTGTTAGTACGCACAAATCAGTAACTAATTAGCCACTTAAATCTAATTGGCCTAATTATTACGAGACTACCAAGGGGCTTCCAGAGGAAAACTTTTCAACATCAAACCGTGTTTTACTAAACAATATCATGGCTTGCCCTTGGTTTCAATCACCTGTTAGCTAACTATTGGTTTTTGATAGAAGGCTCCCTGGTACTTGATCCTTGTTTGGGTATAGTTCATGTCATCTGATTGTTGATTAGAAATCTCAGTGGGATTCCTCCTACACAGTACATGTACAGCTGTAGAAATGAGTGCCAGGTGCATGAGATCCTACGGGTACGGTTTTGAACCCCAAGGGACTAGTAGAAAGTGGGAGTCTTGTTTTCAACCATGTGACAAGGCGGCCATGTTGGATGTGGATGATGATGATGATGATGATTTTATTTACCGGTAACTTAGCTCAGTTTTACACAACATATAAGTTAAGTTTCCATGTACATGGGCAACTAAATACAGTGTAATTAAGGAATAAAAGAAAATGAAACTACAAAGACGAGAGCAAGTTGGGATCATCCAAATAGCAAAGGCTAATCTAGTGGATGACCCCTAAGGCAGAGGCAGGCTATTGTTCTTACCAGCCAACAAGGCTACCATGATGTCACATGCAAACCAGCCATAGGGATGGGAGGAGGTCCAAACCAATTGTATAGGAGACACTGTTTGATTCGCTTTACAAATTAAAAGGCAAATTGTAAGATACAGCAAGAAGGATAGTAATCAATAAGCTTAATTCAGGACAATAAAATAATTGCGAACAGATTTTATCACGTTTACATGCCACTTGCTGGATTGTTAAAAAAATGATTTTGCACATTTTCTGTGTAAAAACTTATGTTTAGTGAATCTGCTTCAAGTCTACCTCATATTCTCCGCGGTTTTGGGCACAACATCTGCGAACAGCTCCATCTTCATTCTTCCGACATCCTGGACGAAAGGTGACGAAGAAAAAGTTAAGACATTAAGTAACGCCTCCTTTCGCTCGGGTTAGGAAGAAGTTTGTTTACCTGTCCTCCGATGGCGATATCAAAAAATACAACTGGGTTTGAGGGATTTGAAGCACCCGTGCTGCTTAAAGCTTCCGCCATTTTGAAAACGAACTAGAATCCAGTCTTTCGCAAAAGTCATGAAGCGAAATATCTTGTCGTGTAGGTCGTGTAGGGTAGGGTAGGGGTAAGGTAGGATGGGGTAAGGTGTCTATAGACTCTACAAAGTAGGTTGTACTTGATGCCACGCTTGCAAGTGTTTGCAGAGATGTAACATTTTTTCAAATCACGGAAAGCTAGTTGTTTGTCACGAGACGTTGAGACACTTAGCGAAGTAAAAAACATCAACAACGACACATGACAAACATGAGATAGGGTGGGAGAGGAAGCCGGATAATCTGCCCGTTTCGGTAACCCCCAGCAGGTAGTCTCATTTGCATATTCCCCAAGGTATAAATACTAATGCAAATTGAGTTTGGATTGTAAAGCAACTATATTTGAAACCATATTTTAACAGTCGCTGAGGTAAGTGCCAACTCACCACTAGTAATGGGAACCATCTTACAGCATTTATCGATTGTTCTTTTTTGTTAGTACGGGTTCTCTAAGGGCCGATTTACACGATACGATTTGTCGCGCGCGTCTTGGCGTATACGACATAACGTAGAACAAAGTTGTGCCATGTGGATGCTCCTACAACTTCTGTACCACAGACGCACGCGGCCTAAAATTTGTCGTAGGATTTTAAATCATGTTTTAAAAACCATACGACAGTCGTAGGTATAGGTAAATTGAATGACAAGTGTCGTATACGATTTTTTGCATGGCGCGAGCAGCGCGCGCTACAGAAGTTGCATGCGACAGTCGTAAGCAAAAATCGTACCGTGTAAATCGGCCTTAAGACTAAGGCGATTATCTTAAATTTCGCCAAGAATTCAAAGACTATTTTATTAGCATCCACCCAAGCCTTGCCGAGAATGTAGATAACAATGAGCTAGAGTGTGACTACAGTCAATTTGTTTATAGGGTTGACAGTAGTTTTCACTTTCAGCCAGTAAGTTCATAATTATCAGGTCTATAAATTACTCAATTCTTTATCTGTCTGCAAGGCAACTGGAATCGATAAAATACTAGCCAAAGTTTTGAGGTCGGCTGCACCAGTTGTTTCTGAATATATCGCTAATGCAGATTCAACAGGTCAGTTGCCTCGCATGTTTTTCCAACTGAGTGGAAAGTGGCTAGATTAAACGCCCTTCGTAAGAAAGGTCCGCCTTGTGGTATTCTGGTTAGTGTGGGTCACGTGATGCAAGGGGGAGAAATAAACAGTTGCTAAAAATATCGCACGTGTGTTTCACTGTGTTTCACTTTGCCTCACTAGAACTATTTAGAATACAAAACGCCTAACATGTTCAATTTCAATTCTTCCAGTAGTAAGCAAAGTCTTCAAAAGGATATTATATACAAAGTGTCTAAATGGCCGGCAGCCGGTCAAGGTTGTAAAAACACTAAATGGCCGGCAGTCCGATTCGGGCTCCCTTTCAAGGGCTTTGTTTTCCTTAGACTTGGTACTTCGGGGAGATTTAGTGTGTTTTAGGTTAGGGATTAGGGCTAGGAGTCAAGGAATATGGACGTTTATTATTAGGCTTGAAGATTTTGACCGGCTGCCAGTCATTTAGACGATTTGTACTTTGATAGTTTATATTAATAAAACTGCATCGCTTTCTTAACGGTTACTTCGATAGTTAAGTCTGTAAATGTCGTCTTTTGTTGAAAATATTATAAATTCCTCAGTTTTTCTGAATTTGTCAAGGAAATATCGGACTGCCGGCCATTTAGTATTTTTACAACCTTGACCGGCTGCCGGCCATTTAGACACAGCCTATTATATAAGCAGCTGATTGAATATTTAGACCCTCAGAATTTGTCATCTGGGCATCAATTTGGCTTTAGATGCTCCCATTCCACTGTTTCAGCTTTACTCGACTGTTGGAATGAATGGTATTGCATTTGGATTGCAGCCTTTATAACCTAGTTATTTTTCTTGACTTACAAATGGCCTTTCAATTTCAATACAGTAAGTCACATGCTCTTGCGTGGTAAACTTGAGGCTTGTGGTATTAGAGAGCATGCACTTAATCTCCGTGCTTCCTACTCAGCGGATTGGAAGGAAACATGCCAGGTGAATGGTAAACAATCTGGTGTAAGAACAATGTCTTGTGGAATCCCTCAGGGTTCAATTCTGGGCCAACGTTTCTTTTTGGTATATATTAATGATTTCCCAAACTGCCTCAAACACACCACACCCCGAATGTTTGCTGACGATACCAGCTTAACAGCCTATGGGAAAAGTATTCTTGGTTTTCACATGACATCATCAAATTAAAAAATAAGGAATTATCTATCCTTTTGAGATTTGAGTTTAGCTAGGGATTAGAACAGCTGAAGACTTACATGTATCTTTTCACAAATTTTCAGTTTGTTTGGTTTTTTCGTCTTGTGATAAAGCAAGGTTGAATTTCTAAGCTTATGCGTGACACAATATTAAACTGGTGGCCGAGAATGCTGTCACGTAGGTGAAAAAAAGTGACTTAGCCACTGAGATTTCACAAACTGAACAGTCCTTGAACGAGAATAAGTACTCATGTACATGTTTATGAGCCCTCAGAAGATGACTATGGGCTTTTTATAGCAAAACTCGATAACATATGTTTTTGTTAGCTTCCGGCCGCCATATTTGTGCCCCTAAGAGGGACACAAACATGGCGTCTCCATACAAAAGCCTTAAAATTTAAGTAGAACATTTCTTCGAATATCTCCCGCATGAAACATCGCACAGACCTGAATCTTGGCGAGACTGTTTAAATATTCATCTTCTTCTGTCTCTTTGATTCTTGACTTTATTTGTTAAATGGCTTTGATGATGCTGTGACAGTGAAAACCGGCAATTGACAAAATCATGGGCGTAGCCAGGATTTTTCAAAGGGGGGGGTCACACTGTGTGAAACACAGGGTACTCATCAGATTGTCACCTGAATATTGTAAGTTTGTTTAAAAAAAGGCTTACAAAGGAGGGGTAATGGGCACCCCAGGACCCCCCCCCCCTAGCTACACCCTGGGACAAAATTGAATTAGGACTTAATGAACACTTGGAAAAAATTAGATTGTGGCTACAAGCAAATAAGCGTAGCCTTAATGTTGCAAAGACAGAGTATGTGCTCATTGGTTCACGTCAGAGACTGGCTAAGCTTCCCTTGGAACCAAGTGTATGTATTGGGGATGATCCCATCAAAAGAGTCGAGTATACAAAAATACTTGGAGTGTATATTGATGAATTTCTTACGTGGAGCAAGCATATTGAAGAAATAACTGAAAAGATTACAGCAGGAATTAGTGCTCTAAAATG
>OX419338.1:17141529-17151529 GCA_948470475.1 Galaxea fascicularis
CGCCGCGCAAAATGCAAATGTTGTGCAAAATGCAGCAGGTAAGTATTGTCAATGGAACTTTAGGAGTCTTTTCTTCTAATGGTTTGAGCAAACAGCGCCATCGACATTTCAGTTTGCCAAATGCTCTTTCGACGATCGATTACTCTTGTCTTGTTTAAGATCTTATTAAACTTGCATTGGTCGCGTGTTAGGTTTCTAGAATGAGGATAAGGACCAACAAGCCAAGGTAGCTGAGGGTAAGCAGAGTCGCCAATCAGTAGGGGTCGCACATATACACCACTGATATGTTTTACAGGTTCAGTTAGAATGACATCATTTTCAGCTCTCCTGTGCAGTGTGCTAAGTCGCAAAACTCGCGCGTCAACGGGCGTCAACATACTAAACCTGGACAGCTCAAAACGGTCTACTCTGTTTTGAAATTCATGTTGTGTATTTGCATTTCAATATGATCGCGATTTCCTTGAACATAAAGCGAGGAAAAACAGATTTGACCGGACAACTTGACCGGCGCTAGCCGGGAAATTATTTCAAGCCCTGAGATGGTTTGCATCATTCTTCTTTTTGCGCTGTTTCCTAGCATTTTGAGCCGAGGAAAGGCTCTTGTTTGCAGATCTCGGCGTGCGCCATGTTAACAACTGTATGCTAATTCGTTGACCGAATCTTAATATTCTTCAGTGAATTATTTTCGGCCGAATAAAGTTCGGCGTCTGAATCAATTCAGTCGGAATTAATTATTTAGGTCGGCCTAATCGTTGAATTTGATTCGGCTCGGCTGAAGTACGACGTCTGAACCGGGCCTAAAGCTCCTCTCCTTCTTCGCTTTTGTAATCTCTTAATTCTGGTCGTGAGAAGAGCATTGGTGAGATCACATTGCCTCCTTTCAAAAACAAGGTAAAGAGCCAGAAATCTAAATCTCTGAGCTTTACGGATTGCAACGATAAGAAACAAAAGAGCCACAATCGAAGCTACAACACGTTCACGATCCATGGAGCAGTCACGAAATATATTAAGTTGTTGTGTTAAGACTCACGCGACGGAATTCGAAAAATTCCTATCTGTCAACTCGACATTTGAGTAGCACTCTTGTTTACCTTTTTTTATACCATAGTTAAGGGTTTTTACCTTAGTAAACAGCTAAGTGTGACTTCAACCAATGTAAGTCTGATCCGCATGTACTCATAAGTAATGTATTGAAGCATATGGCCAATGTACACCCATAAGATTTCCTTGCTTTATCTGGCTTGGGATCTGAGCCCTGCATGTTAGTCAAGTGGTGGTTAAGCCTTCCAGGAAATTTGTTTGTGTAGAGCTGGAATTTCTTTTGCTGGCTAGTTTAACACTTTAAACCCTATGATCAAAATTTTAATTCACATTTGTTGCCTCCACACATTTTTCCTATCAAGTGAAAGTAGTGGGGAGAAGTTGTCAAAATACATGTATCAAGCAAATTCATTTTGCCTGATCTAGTCGTTAATTGCCATGATCACACTGTTTTATAAAACATTGATATTACAAGGATAAATTTGATGCTGGTCACTCCTATGGTTTAAAGGTTAATCAGTTTTTGTTATTGTGCACAGCTGGTAGGAATAAGAGGATGGACAAAATTCAGAATGGTTGGTTTTCCGAGATAAATGATGAGTGGCCAGGACAAGCACTCTCCCTCAGAGTAGAAGAAATCCTGTTAGAAGGCAAATCAAAACATCAGGATATCCTAGTGTTTAAAAGGTATCAGATACAAGTATTTTAAGTGTTCCCATTTTCTTGGTTTTTTTTTTTTTTTTTTCAAGACATTAATTATACAGTGTATTATTTTGTCACATTTTGCAACAAACAGCAAACATCGTGTATTTATTTGTATTTTAAGATACTAGTATTATGAGAGTATTTGCAACACGATTTACAAACATAGTAAAACCATAGGCACAGTCTGGTCATTTTTGCTTCATACAATTTTCCATCACCATGTTAAATTTTGCAGGGTTGTTTTGGCAACACCAGCACTACCACCCCCTTGCTCCATAACCACCACCACAGTCACATTTTCCATTCAGACTGGGTGCCAAAAGTTAATTCTCATTATTCCAGGCCATCTGATATTACGCGATGGTGCGATTTCGCACAATTGACCTCAAATCGCATCCGATCGCACAATTCATAAAAAATCGCTTAATTCATAAAAAATGCACAATTCTTAAAAAATAAACCATCAATAAGTGCCTTTTCTGAAAAAATTCCTCGTCTGTCCTAAGTTTCAAGACGATTTACTTTCGAAAAAGCCCAAGAAACGTTCTGAAACCATCGAATTTCAAAAACAATCGAAGTTCCCGGCGTTATTTTCGTTTTTTGGAGGTCCGGGGCCTGGTGCTAATTTTTTCATTTTTAAAGGATTTCCTATTGATGCAACGTAAACAATTCTTTTCTTTGAGTTAGCTTATCAGAATTGCTGTTGTAAATCCATGACATATGATCCTTCTATACTCACGCTGAAAGTACGTGGTAATCGGAAACGAGCAAAATGTTTATCAGGGAAGCGTTGTTCGACAACGAAATGTAAGCTTCTTTCAGTTCTTTCGCGTACATCGGCGGCGTCCTCATGGACAAATTTATAGTGAAAACGCCCGCTGTTCCTTCGTGTTGAACTACTGGGAAAACCAAATCGCACCTTCCTCCAAATTTGACTGCCAAAGACCGAGCAGGAAAATACGCCACCGGTACGTTCCACGTGGATGATGGACTGATGTTTTGTTCATCGTGTAACGTCGTAATCGATCATCTAAATACAAAATTGATCATTTTTTTTATCTTTACAAATGAGACTCTGGATCTAGTTATTTTCCCTCTTGACACTGGATATGGAAATGTAATTATGATTTATCAGCTATTTGTGAACTGAAGATAATGCTATGACGGGCAGGCCGGGATGCAATAGGTCCCCACCAGGGTGGCCTGGGTTCAAATTGAGGATACTAGAGTTAAGAGAATGTAACATTTTGAGTATTCAAGTTAGTTTTGGAATAAATGGGTGGCACGTCACTGGGTTGATGCAAATATGCATATACCCATGCCACTGCAAATTCCCAGTTCTTCCTTTTTTTAAAATTAACAATTCACTACATTGGGTAAAAATGTAATCACTGGCCACTTCTCTGTTTGCAAAATATTTATACTGAGACAAAGATATCCCAGTGAATAGCCACTTTATAGCTGTTGAATGGGAGAACCTGCAATGGAAAAGCTTTGGTGATGTAAACAGCAAATACTGCAATAGAAATAAGAAAATGTACCAACTTTGAGCCAAGGTGGTGCATCATACAGTCTCAGTTTGGTATATAATTATGTGTCATAATCATATTTTTATCCCAATTCACTCATAACTGCTTTATTTGTTCCCTTATGAAAAAAAATCGCTGTTAGAGCAGCACAAAAGTAGTTTTCTTTCTTAGAATCCTAGTAAAACAAGCTTAAAATAGTTGAGGAAAAAATCGCATAATTTACCGCATAATAGTCCTTTCTTATCGCACAATCTACGCTGAAAATATCGCACAATTTCTGATTTTTCATCGCACCCTATCAGATGGCCTGTTATTCTGATGACCACATTCACTCTTCATATGTTAGCTACAGTATCACGTAAAAGCTGGCAGAAGTGTTTGCTGGTGTCTTAATTCAAAACAATGTTGTGTCTTACAGCAAGAATCATGGTAAAGTCCTTGTGCTTGATGGAGTAATTCAATGCACTGATAGTGATGAGTTTTCTTATCAAGAGATGATCACATTCTTACCACTCAATTCACATCCATGTCCAAAAAAGGTAACAAGTCAAATTAATTGAGTTTGTTGCAAAAGTGCTGTTGAGTGATTTTAGAATGATAGCAGCTTAATCTCCATTGGACACATTCATTTGATAGGTTCTTGTTGTTGGTGGAGGTGACGGAGGTGTCATAAGGGAAGTCTCAAAGCATCCAGCTGTTGAGTCCATTGTTCAGTGTGAAATAGATCAGGTTAGTAGGATGACATATGACAAATGGACTACCTACAGTGTATATCTCATGTGTTTGTTTAAATTCCTTATGCTTACATAATTATGGTCTAAATCTAACTGACAGAAAAGATAATCTCCAAAACGTCTTTAAAACCCAACTAATTTAATCCACATACACTCTGAAGCCTTAAACCTTAAGCTCTTACATTTAGGGACAGTAAAACTTGAGGCCTTCAAGGAAAATCTCAGTCTGAGTCCACTTGATTTGCATGATGCGCACAGCACAGCCTCTTGTTGCTTCTCACTAGTCTTTCTGAAGAGTCATAACTACATCAGCATCTATACCAACTACAACTGACTACTGGACCCTCTGTCTGAGTCTTTGTATACTATAATGTAAAGTATACTAAAACGTTCTGGAAGTTTACAACACAACCATTCATATTGCATCAGTACAGTACTGTAATTACTTCGTCCCATAGAAAGTTTGAGACTGTTTTATAGCATGACACTAGAAAGTTGTAGTATTCACGTTACGTGATGCAACATTCTGGAATTTTACAGAAACTTATTATTTACATTTGCTTTCCATAACAAATGCACTATTGAATTATTGGGCATCCAGCTTTTACATTTAACCCTTTAAACCTTAACAGTGATCAGCATCAAATCTCTGCTTGTAAATATCAACAATGGTCACAAGAATTGTGACAGGATTACACAAGATGTATTTGCTTCATATTTTAACAGCTTCTCCCCACTACGGTGTATGTGTATAGGCAAAGTGTAGGGTCAGCAAATGGGATTTTAAATTTTGATCTTAGGGTTTAGAGGATTAAGGGACTTAGTACCACACTAGTACCAGGTCTCTACATGGCAAGAGCTCCCACTAAGTTTTAGTGTGCTGCTACACTTCTATTTCCTTCCCCCAATGAAATACCACCCATCATTCACACACCAGAGAAGAGAGAAGCAATATGGAGCAATATGTCATTTGACGTCTGAGGAAACAGCACAACTGCTGTTGCTACAGTACTTTCAAATCTGGTGACTTGAATTTGCTGACTTGACTCCTTATTTGTATGGCTGATACAGACTGTACTATACCCTAAGGTCCGATTTTTTAACAAAGTCTTACTTTTAATTTAGTCATGGTTTAACGCAAGTAATGGACCTCAACATTCTAATTATAAGTGGGTTATTTAAAGAAAAAAAATGTTTTTGTAGACTGTGACATATACTGCTGTACTTCTCTAACCTAAGGAATGCCTACCTGTTCAGGTTGGCCAGATTGAAATCTAGATAGACCCTGCTTTTGATAAACCTCGTTTAAACTACATTGAAATAACTGGCCCGAAGACACTTACCAGCAGTACAAAAATCCAGTTTGTCTTCATGCCCATATCAGTCAAACCTAACACCCTCAGTGCCTTAGCTACCCTTACAACATAGTCACAAATACCCTAAGCCGGGGCTGTTAATCTTAACTGGTATCAAGCATACCTATTAATGAGGTTTCACTTTGTGAAAGTAACTGCCACCATGAGGAACCAAAGAAGTTTGGCAAATGGACATTGCAAGAGTACATTTACGTGTATGTAATGGTTTCACTCAAGTTAGAAATGAAAGTCTCGCTCCCGAGTTGTTACACGCGCAGTCGAAAAGACCAAGCCAATATAGGTTTACGGTTCCTTTAATTGTTCCTTTCGTATCCCTATTCTTGTGGCCTCAGGGCACTAATCGAAGCGGTCAACTGAAATATTACATTAAGAAAATCACCTAAATATTCGTTTCCTTCATAACAAAAATGATCACTGAACTAAGCGCACGTGATATAGAAAAGAACTCAAAGGCACTCAAAAATCTAGCGAAATCTATAACTTTAGAATAACAAACTTAGATAACATTGTAACTTTAAACAGAGTAAATTGTTGCTTACCAACGTTCGCGGGTCTTGATTTCTTAAGAGAATTTCGCTCTAACTTGTCTTCTAGTGTACCAATAGATCTTGATCTCAAGGGGTCTTAGGTGGAACTGAAACGCGAGTTATGAATTATGCCTATCTATAATGCGGTAATCACGGCGGTAACGTAAATCAAACCACGAAATATTTCGCGACTTAAATTCGATTCTAACGGAAGCGGTTACAGTGTAAATAACATGACTGTAAAAATTTGGCCTCACAGAGAGTTTTTAACTATTTACTAGATGGTCCTGCCTTCACATTGAACTCACAACTGTATAATTATGTAATATTGAAGGCTAAAATGCTAAATAAATTATTACTTTGTTGTATTTGTTTTCTCCTGACAGGAAGTGATTGACATTTGTAAGAAGTATCTGCCAAACATGGCCTGTGGTTATCATTCACCCAAGCTCACCCAACATATTGGAGATGGCTTTGAATATTTGAAGCAACATGAAAATGAATTTGATGTTATTATTACTGATTCATCAGATCCTGTAGGTATGTTTACTAAAGGAGAGTTTGTTTTAATTTTTTTTTTTTGGGTGTGTGTGTTCAAAAGATCCATGCACGGTGTTGAATAAGGTTTATTGTTGCCTTCCTGGTCAAAACTTCCTTCAGTCTCGTATTCCCGGCCGACTATTTATACAAATCTAATACAGATTTGGTCAGAAAACTCGTACCTTTCAAAGCAACCCCTCTCGAATTCCACCTCGTTAAGTCACAAATCCCCTCGTCCTGTTCACAAAACACCATAGCATGTTGCCCTGTTCGTTGTCCTTACTTACCGTGAATTCCGCCCTCCAAAAACAGACGGAAAGAAAAAATGTGTCCTTGATGAAAATCATTTTGGACCTTCACCCACGACCTTTTAGAACTTGAAACAGATTCGTTCGGGTGAGAAAATAATTAATGACAGGGTGGTGGAAGAGAGATGCAGGGTCACGTAGGATGGCTGCAGTATTTCTTTCTTCTTTGTTTTGCTTTTTTGTTGTTGGTTTTTGTTTTTTGTTTTTTGTTTTTTGTTTTTTTTTTTTTTCAACCTATGATTCGGCCTGAGTGCTATATGCAACTTGGCGTAAGTTAAGTAGCCAAAGGGGGTACTCCGGATTTCAAGTGACGGGAATGATGGAAGGATTTTTTGGGGGGTTTGAAATTTTCGATTTCGGGATTTTTTTGGTTAGGAAAATTTGGCTTTTGTGTGCGTGTGTGTACGGGCTTGGTTTAAAATAGGGATTTTTTGAAGTACTCAAAACAATCTGAAGATTCGTAGTAGTGCCCCGGGGGTGAGTGCCCCCGTATCGCGGCCACGGGGGTTTGTTTTATGTCCCCATTCGATCATCTCGGCCACTTGAAATGCGGAGTACCCCCCGGGGTAATCAGTCTCTGAGCTCTTAATGATAAAACAAAATATTGCTTCTGTCACGTAACGTGGTATATTTTTTTTGTCAGTGATCCCAGCTTTTGGTAGCCTGTGCACATCCGCCTCCTCCCCTCAAAAAAATCGGAGAGAGAGACATCTGTGTAACGCCGACAACAAAAATTTAATTTATGCAAAATTATTCCGGAACACGATTAGCGTCGGCGTTACACAGACGTCTCTCTCCCCGATTTTTTTGACGGGAGGAGGCGGGTGTACACAGGCTAAGTTTTTGGCCCAAAATTCTGATACCTGATTCCAAAATCCCTGATTCCACCAAAGTTTGCTGCCCATGACTTGTGATCCTTTATTCTGGGTCTGTGATCCCCGTTCCCATATACCTCTTTACGACCCTGATCTGTGTCAAGTCAATCATCGAAGCACTTAGCATTGCATTCACTTGCTAAGGACGCAACAATAAGTAATAAGCCGCTTAGACATTAAACGATAAACAATGAACGAGAAATAATCCACTGTTTATTTTTCAACAGGACCCGCGGAGTCTTTGTTTAAAGAAGCGTACTACGAACTCATAAAGAAAGCTTTGAAACAAGATGGCGTATTGTGTTCCCAAGGTAATTTAACGCCCCTCCTACAAATGTGCGTGCTCGAACTGTCTCATTGTCCCCTTCCACACTTGACTTGACTGACTGACTGACTGACTGACTGATTCTTGTCACTCGGAGCCACATCCCACAAGCTTCGTGTTTTCATTCTTGTTTTATTCATGTGGGTTCTTGAACCTGTGTATCAGCTATGCCATGCTGATGAGACCCAATAAGGCCGAAACAGCTGTCCATGGCTGCTGTTTTTGAGGGCTAATGCCCGCTACCCACGTGACCTTAGTGCCCAATGAGTTGACTCACTCACTCACTTCCCATATTGTTTTTACCATTCACAAAGACGACACCCAACTACAGTATGCTCATGCATGCGCATTACCCGAGTACTTGCTGTGGCTTCAGGGTTTCCAAATAGATCCGTCTACAATAAAAATCTCCTCGCAGCCGTCGTTTTCAAATTTCGACGCTCAAATTTCATTTCCGGTAACTGAAACGAAACGCCGTTTTATTGTCGTAAAAAGGCCAAAACGGAGAAAGCCTGACAGCTGCGTTTTGGAATTCATCCTTATTAGTGTAGTGTGGCATGGCGTCTGTCAGTCTCCGCGACAATTTTCCCTTGTCTTAAAAAATTCTCGCTGATAAGAAAAAAGCAAGGAGGCTTGCCGCGTGAGTGGAAACCTGTTGCTGGACCTTGTGTGATTCGGCCCTGCATTTTATAGCTTCCTATTTTCTTTGACCCAAACCCTGTTTTCGTTTTCTTCCTTTAGGCGAATGTATTTGGTTAGATATGCCACTTATCAAGTCCGTCTTAGAATTCAGCAAAAAACTGTTTCCTGTGGTTAGTTATGGTTTTACCACAATACCAACGTACACAAGCGGACAGATTGGTTTTATCCTCTGCAGCAAGAATAGGGTAAGTTTTAGACTCGCGTACCTGTCCAAAATGACCGTTAAAGTCCATATCCAACTATTGACTAAACATGTTCACGACTGGTGAAGTGGTAAACGTTTGAGGGATTTATAGGGTGCCAAGGGCGTTCAGTTATCTTGCCCCAATACTACCAGTCATTGTTGGTACTGTACCACGCTTTGCTGAAAATGGTCTTTTTTGCTTCATTAAACGTTATATTAATAAAATACAATAATACTCGTTCTTGGCGGACTTTGCAGACATATTGAATAATTATAAGCGGTGTATTTGCTTTGTACCCAGTTCATGATCGCGATCCTGTCAGATATTCCGTCCGCAAGCTTCACGCTTTTTTCTCAGGACAAAACTTCAGTCTTGGCCAATCACAATCACAATCGTCTTTGCCATATCGGAAAAATAAATTGTAGCTATCTATATATTAGGTTTGGTTCGTCGAATATGAAGAGTTTGATTCAAATGGTTCCATCATCGTTCGTTTCATGCGGTGAGCTCTGTTGGAACTTGAAATGTTATGCCTAAATTAAGTCCTTCGGAGCAAATTGATTTAATCGCCCCACAAACCTGGGACAACCACCGCGATTCGTTGCGTAAGGAGTACATCATGTGAAGCAGGCCTCAGTTAGCTTTCCTTGAGTTTCTCGGCCTTGCTGAGGAACCGCTGGATGTACTGAGAGTGTACTTTAATTATCTTGCTTTTCTCTTCAGGACACAAGATTTGACAATCCTGTGACAGTGTTTAGCGAGAGTCAACTTGAACAGATGGGGCTTAGATATTATAACGCTGAAGTTCACAAAGCTGCGTTCACTTTACCACAGTTTGCGAAAAAGGTAATTAAGAAACTACCTTCAGTTGTGTCGATCTCGCGAGTCCCTTGCATGTCTGAATTCGTCCGTTTATTGAAATGTTACCCGTCGTTATTTTTTTGTGAATCCCACCCTCTCCCATTGCCAAACTTAATACCACTTTTGTCTCAACTTAGCTATGTTCTGACCACTTGATAGCTCTGAATTTATTATGTTTACAGTTGACTATTTTCTCGTGGCTTAGTAGTTTGCTGTTTGTTTGTTTCGTAGGCGCTATCGTCTTAACAGAAATAACAAGGGAAACAAGGGTATTGATACGCGATCTCTCCAG
>OX419338.1:17156529-17191529 GCA_948470475.1 Galaxea fascicularis
CTGTAATTACTGCTGACGCTATAGGTGACACACTAGCGGTTCCTCTGAATAGGTCTAACGTAGCCTGCGAGGGGTTGTGATCTTTTGTAACGCGAATAGTCCATAACTCTATTTTATCTGTTAAGTTTGACAGACCAGACTTAGTGAGTCTCCCAACTTCAGGCGTCCCCCAATCCACATACACTAAACCATCAGACCATGGTAAATGTGCACCGAATCCGTTATTAGTATTATAATTTCCCCAAAAGAAGTGTGTTTGAGCATATTGGTTATGTGTATTTACAAGCATAAACGTTGTTGATGTGTTGTGAGAAGAACCACCAACATCTGTTGAAGGAAATTCATTAAACGCGAGAAAATCATCAGTACCATCAAAATATGCGTGATACTTTCCAAGGCGTGTATCAAACTTTAATAAGGGTTTCCTGTTGTTGACAGATTGTGCAAACTTTCTGTTATTAACAGGGTCAGTCATTCCTGCTATCTTATCATTCTCATCAACATCTAAGAGAGTTAGCGATGGTATCAGACTGAGTGTTAGGTTCTCAAGAATAGGAACACCGAGTAGTGTGGTGTTATTACGTAGCGTTCTATCAACGTATAACTTATTACTGGCATCTGTGTTGTTAATTGGACTACCCACATTCTCGATTCTGTGAGTATCCATGTTGATGTCAGTCTGCATCTTCATCTTATCGTTATCGTTTACAAACAGTTCGAGGTTATAGACGCTCGGATCAACACTATCCACCCAATCTTTAACACCGTAGGCGATTATATGAGCATTTACCGGTGTCGACGTTGTTGTACCATGCATATCAATATAGATGTAATCGATAACTTGTAACTTGTTGTTGTTGATTTGCACGAGTAGTTTGCTAAAATTAGTGAAGTTACGCTGAACGTTTTTGTTGATGCCCGCACCAGAACTATTAGCTGACAGCTGAATATTGATCATTTCTGGTGGAAAGAATTCAAATATCATTGTGTATGTCCCACGAGGTAGAGGATTGAGATTGAAACCTATCCTGGATCGATAATTGTTTGTTCCTGAATCCTTTGTCAGAACAGCGCTATAAGCCTTCTTATACTGGTGAGGCGAACCGTTGAAATCAACAATCCCATTAATGGTGATGTTATTCTCAGAACTGCTCTCATTAACATCTCTCAGGTATAAGAAAGCGTTCTTCTTGTCAGAGGAGACAATGTGTGATTTAGCGATGTAGTCCTTATAATGCTGCGTGATATTTTGATTTGAAGCGTTGAGTTGGGTGTTGAAAAAGCTAACGTTGACAGCATGATCGTTCTCAAAAACCGCTGGCGTACCAACATTTACAATCTTATTTCCATCCAAATTCAGATCATCGGTCATAGCTACGCTTCCATCCTTTTTGAGATAGGGTGTTAAATCTACTGTTGATGCCACTTTAGCATCAACATATTTTTTATTGACTGCTTCTGAATCACCACTTGAGCTTGTTGTATCTTTCAAATTTATTATTTTGTAATTAGCCATATTTAAATTGTAAGTCATCGGATTTTGACCATTTGTCTTCAAATAATCACTTAATTGACTTTCAAGGTATCTTTTATTGACTCCATCTTGTTGGTCAACGGGATCCTTTGTGTTCTTAACCCTTTGTTCATTCATATTCAAATCACCAGACATACGTGAGCTCCCGTCAGTTTTGAGATAATTACCGTTTGATGAGTGAGTGTCAACATAATTTTTTGTAACCAAATGATTATTAGCTGTCCCCTCTTTTGACTGAGTTATCGCTTCGCTGAAAGTCTTGTATCCGTGGATTGTTTGATTATATTGATCAACAACAATACTAGCATCACCACTTAAAATTGGAATGAATAAACTTCTCCAAGCTGTTTGACGTCTAGTCCTTAGAAAAACAAAGTTATTTCCGGTTTCGGCTTTGACAGCAAAACTATTTGCGTAAATATCACCGTTATTGTCGTACAGAACGCATTTGTCAGTGGTAATACCGCTAGCACCACTTGCAGATCCGTAAAGCTTTTCAATATCTGCTCTATTGATAACAACCTGATTATTTCCGTCTTTTATTTTGATTCCTCCACTCGGGGCTGTGATTGACCCACTTATTGTGTTGTCAAGAGAACTGACGAGAATGCTGCTTTTTCGTCTTCCTCCCCTCCCATCATAATTTTTCAAATTCGGTATTTTCAGATGTACATCATCAAAATCCTGATTCTCAGCCTCAATGATCACGGAATCATTGTATTGGTCAGGAATATACAGTTTAGGTGTGATTATACCTTTGTCGGGTAGATATTTAACCAATTTTCCCGCTTCTGCATCACCTACCATAACCTGACTCTGTGCAACTTTTGAATTCAGTCCATCGTCAACGTATTTCTTAGTCGTTGCGCCGGTCTGTGTTGTAGGGGTTGCTAGATTTATTATTTTGTGCCCATCTACATTCAAATCACCAGTCATCGCTACGCTACCATCTTTTTTGATATATCCTGTCAGATGAACATTAGTGACATGGTCGTCAATGTATTTTTTGGTTGCTGCATCGGCATCAGTTGTCGGCGTCGCCACGTTAGTTAATTTTTTATTATCGATATCATAATTTCCATCAGATGTTAATTTAAAACCAGGACCTGGCGGACCAACTGCTCCTTGAGTACCAGGATTCACTGTATGTGGATTATGAAAATTATCATTATTTATCCCCATATAGTATTAGATTATATTATAATTTAATTGATTCATATATTTCCATAAAAATTCCTTTTAACGGTTTTCTTTGGTTTGTCAACATATAGAAATGAATACGGTTTTTTAGTTGCCCTTTCATATTGATCTTTTGTGACATTCAATTCTCTTGAAATCGAATTTCTTTCACGATTACTTGGAAACTCATAAACGACATAATGGCTACAATTTAATCTTATATCTTTTGGTGTTTTATAGAAGCTCTGACTGAGATATATTGTTGAGCAGTTTTTATGTCTTCCCTGAATGAAATAATCAATTAATGGTTTTTGATTTTTTTCACAAATGAAATCATCAAATATTACTATTTTCTGAGAATCACTATCCAGACTATCAATGGGTTTTATTTCATTGTTATTGTAATGTATAACATCATAACCAACCCGTTTACTGATATCATTCAGTGTTTCAATCATATGTTTATATTTTTCCTGTTCAAGATTTTTACCATAAAGATGAACCTGATCAAAATAAACTAATGGTGTCATAAGCATATGATACAATAAATTAGTTTTTCCCGAACCGCTATTACCACAAATCAACATTCTGAATGGTTTATCCGGCATACAACTTTCTATTTGTCTGAAATTGGTATTTTCATCTTCATTGAAATCGTAATTTGGTATTTCCATATATATATATATATTAGATAAATAAAGATAAGTTAAGATAAGTTAAGATAAGTTAAGATAAGTTTATATAACTATTATATAACTATTATATATAATGGATATTAAACAATTCAAAAAGCTTAGTAATTCCAAAATTGAAGCAGGAAGAAAAACCAGAACTGTGAGAAATGTGTTGAAACAGTATAATGAAGCAAAACAAGATGCTTATGAGAGAGTATCAGAAAGTTTACAACCTATCATTGATGTTGAAAAAAGTATTGATAAGAAACAGGATGAATTAATTGAACAACTCCAAAAAAATCAAAAAGCTATCACAAGTGGTTTAGATGATTTAATTCTTCATCAACAATTACCTGAAATCTCCGCACAAGATACAAAATTACCAATTGGTTATAAACCTGAAATGATGGATAAATATAAATCGGATTTAGATAAAGGATTCGATCATGATGATATTCAAACATTAATGTATTATGATCTTAATCCACCATCTGATATATTGAAAGGTGTTCAAAATAAAGACATTAATTTTTATAATTATAATAAGAGTTTAGGTAAATTACTAAAAGATTTAGGACAGCGAAAAGGAGCACTATCAAAAACTAAAAAGGCACGAGATGGTAATAAGGAGCAGATTGATGAACTAACACATCAAATCAAGACCATTCAAAAATATAGAAACAGAATTGCTATAATACCTGAAGGTCTGGAAACAATTGGGTCTGGGATATATACACAGAAAAAGAGAAATGCTTACAAAGTAAATCTACAAAATGGTCAGTATGGTGGTCTGATTATTGATCTTCCTAAACTGTATGGACATCTCAAAGTTATAGCTCATAAGGACGGTCAGAAAGTATATGATAAACAAGCTGACTTTGACACACTTGATCTTCTAACAAAGAGGTTCAACAGTAAAAAGAAATACAGTGATCTATCAAAAATGATTTTTAATGAATTAAATCAAATATCCAAGATTCCTATACATCGTACTAGTAATAAGTTTAAGAAAATGGGAGCAGGTGTCATTTATTTCAACAATACAGAAGATTTACTTTCTAGATTAGAATTACTTGGAGGATCGATTCAAGCAGGTAATGATGGTGTTACAAAAGAATTCACACAAATAGCTCATACATTGAATAAAATAGGAGTTATCAACAATAATCAATTAAATGATTTATTAAGAATTATCTAATATAATATATAATGGAAGAAGTGATTTATATATCATCTGTTGATAGAGAGAAAATTGGTGTTAGTAAAACTCACGATTTCAAAATCAAACTGAAAACGACGTATAAATTGGATAAAGATAAGAGGTATGAAATAGCTGTTGATACAGTGATGATGACATACAGTTGGCATAACATATCTGAAAAGATTGGAAACAATAAGATTAAATATAGTCATGATGGAGGTGAAAACTGGGAAACAATTACTTTTGTTGATGGTAGCTACAGTTATGAAGACATAAATGATTACATTCATCAGTATATGGTAAGAGAGACACATACAACAAAAGATAAATATCCAATAAATATCCAGTTCGTTCTATCTTCATTTAGAGTCATTATTGAATTGGATAATAATTATCAGGTTGATCTTAGAGGGACTGAATTTGGTAATTTACTTGGTTTTGATGAAAAAATAGTGGAATCGACAGAATATAGTGCTAGATTACCGAATATAACCAACAGCGTTGATAAAATAAATATCCATTCAGATATTATTGAAAATTCAATACTGAGTGGTTATTCTGATAATCTACTGGTAGTCATACCAACCGACAATTTAACCCGCTCATATTCGTTTAAATACGAACCTCTACGTTTGTTGTTTAATGAGGTGAATAAAACACAACTGAATGAGATGCGATTTTATATAACTGATCCACTCGGTCGTCCTATTGATCTGAATGGTGTCGATTGGTTTATGACATTAATTATGCGATCAACAACATAATAATATAATATAATCTAATTGTATATGAATCGATTTGAATACAAGAAACGATACGATCCTGATTTAGGAATGTATGTTAAGAAGCATGTTCATAGTGGAGAAATCCAAGGTGGAGCATTAAGTGATATTTTCAAATCTGTTGCAAGTAATTTATTTGGTAAAACCATGAAAGAGGCGGCAAAAACAGCATCTAAAAAGGCTCTTCAAACTGCAGCTACAAAGACCGGTGAACATGTTGGTAAAAAAGCAGGTGATAAAATAATTCAACTATTAAGAAAAAAAAATCAAGCTTCGCTAAATCAAGCTTCACTAAATCAAGCTTCACCAAATGTAATGTCACAAACACCTATGTCACAATATGAGATCAATGAGAGAGTTAACAGAATAATTTCTGGAGGTAAATTTGGAAAAATTATGTAATCAAATATTATATGTTTAGAAACTCAGAATATGTAGAACGATATGAAGACGTTGTTTTTGAACTAGAAACAGGTTTGAATACAACAGTGACTAGAAATCAAAAAAAAGATGGTCATAGATTCGTTGTTGACAATACAGGTGAAGCGACTCCATTTGATTGGTATAATTCACGTATTGTAGTAGATTTTAAAGTAGTATTAGCAGCTGATGGTGGCAACATTGCAGCAGCAGATCATAACGGTATAGTAAATGGTTCTCATTCATTGATAAATAATTTTAAAGTTAATTTGAATGGAAAAAAAGTATATGATCTGAACGACGCTAACCATTGTGTAAATATCAAAAATCTCTTAGAGTATAGCCCATCTTATGCTGAAAGTACTGCTACTAATGAATTTTTCTATTTAGACACAAATCGAAGCGCTGAAGAACGACCAGCTCAGGGTGCCTATAATAAAGGTTTTGCTATGAGAAAAGCTCTTCTTGGTACATCAACTACAGTCAGTACTGAAATACCTCTTAATAGATACAGTTTTTTCGAAGCACTACGTGATGAATTTCTGCCGAATACACGCTTAGAACTAAATTTAGAACTCGAATCGGATGCTAATTTAATTTGGCAAGCAGGAGCTAATTGTAGAGTTGTAGTAACAAAAATGCAACTTATGGTTCCTCGGATTACTTTCAATTCTGAAGGTCAATCATTATATGATAGTAAATTAATTACAAATAAAAAATGGACATATCTAAGAGAAGAAATCATGAGATCAAATTCTTCACAGCAACGATCCGGTCATTTCAAAATTACAAGTGGAATAAGCAAACCAAGGCATGTATTTGTTTTTATCATCAATGATGCCAATATTAGCGCTCAAACAGCTAATCCATTTTTGTATAACACTTTTTCAGTTAGTACAGACCCAAGAACTCTTTCAAATTGTCATCTTGTTGTTGCAAATGGTAATGAATACCCAGAAATACATTATGCCCCTACTACAGATATGATCAGAGTGTATAGAGATGTTCTGAAATACGTCCATAAAAACAATGAATATGGTGAAGGCACTTTGCTTAATAGAAGTAATTTCAGTACAATCTTTCCATTTGTGTATTTTGATCTCACAAAACAAAAACTGGATATCAGAGATGGAACAACTAAACTAACTTTCAAATATGAACTAAGTGGTACAACAGCAACCGCTTATAGTATCTATGCTTTGATTTTATATGAGCAGGAAGTTGAACTTCTTCAGAAAGATGGTAAACTCTTGTTCCGTTAAAGAAATTTCATATGAAATTAAAATGAAATTAAAATGTAATTTTAATTTCATATATTATATATGACGCAATATTTTCCTTATGGTGTTAAACTAAGCAAAGGTCAAATGGAAAAGCTTTCAAGAGCTTATGCCAATCAATCAGAACCGATCACACTCAGATTAGGAAAATCTGATTTGAAAGGTAACCATGAACTTATGTTGACAAAAACACAGATCAAAAAGATTCAGAGGGCAATGGAGATGAATAAAGGAGTTGACATAAAAATATCAAAAAGCCAATTAAGTAAGGTTGCAAGACATGGAGGTAGTCTATGGAGTTCACTAGCAGGTCTATCGTCTAAAGTGTTACCGATGGTGGTACCATTAGCTAAAAAGGCTATTGCACCTCTTGCAACAGGAGCAATGAGTGGTTTGGCTTCTCTCGGTGTTAATAAATTATTTGGAAGCGGTCAAACAGGTGGATTTCTTATCCCTGACTCAAAAGTAAATAGATTAATTCAGTATAAAGATCATCTAACAGCTAAACAAAAACGAGACATTCTTAATGCTTTACAAACAGGATCTGGTGTCCATATTAAGCCAACACAACGACAGATGGGATCAGGTATTGGCACTATTCTCGCTTCAATTGGAATTCCGATGCTGTTAGACGCTGTAATGGGTAAAGGCCTTCAAATCGATTCGAATAGATCAAGAAAATCACCACCCGTCAAACTACCCCCAAAACAAGGAGGTCTTGTATTACCTGTTGATTATAGAAGCGATCCATTCATTGGTACTTGGGAAGGTCCTATGGTGGGTCTTGGTGTAAAAAAAAAAAACGGTGAAGAGGAAGAAAGGCAAGGGACTTTTAACAGGAGCTCTCGGAGTAAATCAGGATACAGCATTCAACAAAAACGTTTGGTCAAAAATCCCTCTCTTAGGTCAATTCCTATAAATCAAATCGAATTCATAGATAAACCGCTAAGCAACTTTGACCTGATAAATCTGGTTAATCAATTAGGTATAAAACATTTCAGAGGTGTATTCAGTCGAGATGATTTACCAGGTCAAATAAATGAACCTGAAGTTGGAATAATAAATTTAGATTCAAAAATAGGACCTGGCACTCATTGGGTTTGTTACAGAAATGATGACAAACACTTCAGTGAGTATTTCGATTCGTTCGGTTTAATAATGCCAACTGAAATACAAAAATATTTACAAACAAGTGGTGAAAAAATAATATATTCAACAGATGAAATACAAGAACGCGATTCAGTTTTATGCGGCTATTGGTGTTTGTACTATCTGTTGGAGAGACAGAAAGGGAAATCAATACTCCATATCATACATAATAAAGCATTTGATCCAATGGATAAATCAGTGAACCATAAATTTATAATTAACTATTTCAGAAATATCTAATTCATATATATAATGGTGAAATCATATTGTGTAAGACAAAAAAAGAAAACTGAAAATGCTCCTGGTAGTGAACAAATTGTTAAGACACCAAATGGTAGATTAAGGATGAAAGCTATTTGTGTTGAATGTGGTGCGAAAAAATCAATGTTTGTTAAGGGAAACTAGTGGAGCCCACCCAAAGCGGTGGGCAGTTTTTTTATCCCGGTACCTTTATTCCAACAGATACTAAGTTTTTGAAAACCTTTGTTAAATCAGCTCGTAAAGCTAAAAGTCCTGTTGATATGGGAAAACAAATGTTAAAGGCTTATTATGGATCAGGTGTTGATATTCATAAAGCGATTGGTAAACTACCAAAACCAAAGGGTGGATTTACATTACCTGGACATAACTATACAGGTCCATATAATCCACTTGAACAACAGCTTAGATATAATCCAAAAACTGGAGAAATATTGGAGATATATCAACAACCGACTGGAAAGACGGATGCAATCGCCATGCAGCATGATGTTGATTATTCTGTTTGTAAGGATGACAAGAAATGTAAAAATAAGGCAGACCGAAAAATGGTTCAAGCTTTAGACAAGGTACCATACAATGAAAGACAATGGGGTCATTGGTTGGCTCGAAATGCAATAAATACAAAACAGAAACTAGGCCTTGGTGTTTCAAAAAACGGAAAAAGCCGTCGAGTGAAGAAAACTGGCAAGAAAAATTGGCAGATGAATTACATACACCTATAAAAAGGAACTTTACTCGGCGGCGTGTAATTGTAAATCATATCGATGAAATATGGGCTGCTGATCTGGTTGAAATGCAACAATTCAGTAAATGGAATAAGGGTTACCGATATCTTCTTATGGTCATTGATGTTTTCAGTAAATACGGTTGGATTGTCCCATTGAAGGATAAGAAGGGTGAAAGTGTTACAAAGGCATTCAGTGAAATATTCAAGGAAGGTAGAAAACCACAATATCTATGGGTTGATAAAGGAAAGGAATTCTATAACAAACATTTGAAGGATTTGTTGGAGAAATATAATATACAGATATACTCCACAGAGAATGAGGAGAAATCCTCAGTGGTTGAACGATGGAATAGAACAATTAAAACTAAAATGTGGAAGCAGTTCACTGTTCAAGGTAATACACAGTATTTAGACATGCTACCTAAAATATTGAAACAGTATAATAATACCAAACATTCAAGTATTAAAATGACACCTGTAGAAGCTAGTAAAAAGAAGAATGAGGGACTTGCTTACTTCAATCTTTATGGTGATATGAAAACATTAAAACAGAAACCGAAATTCAAAATAGGTGATAAGGTCCGAATATCCAAGTATAAAAGAAAGACTTTCGATAAAGGATACACTCCAAATTGGACTGAGGAAGTATTCACAGTTGATAAAATCCAATATACAAACCCAATCACTTATAAATTAAAGGATCTCAACGATGAAGAAATACAAGGAAGTTTTTATGAACCTGAATTACTGAGAGCTAAACAGGATGTATTCCGTATCGATAAAGTCATTCGGAGAGATTATAAAAAGAAACAAGCTTTGGTGAAGTGGAAGGGTTATAGTGATGAATTTAACAGTTGGATACCAATGGAGGATTTAAAAGATATATGAAATTGCTTCTTATAAAAACAAATAAATCTCACCTTATATATATGAATAAAGAGAGATTTAGGAAACTATTCAAGAGATTGAGAGATTTCATACTATGTTGTAAGAAAACTGTGGATGAAGTGAATAGCGTATTGGAAGATATTAATGAACTGCAATTGTTTCATGAACCAAAAGAAGTTGAAGTTGAAGTTGAAGTGAATAAAAATCTATTTAAAAAAAATAAATTATATATATATAGATGGAAAATAAAAAGAGAGGAAGAGGAAGACCAAAAAAATTCACAGCTGAAGAACTCAAGCAACATAAAACAACATGGATGTTAAATAAAGAATGGTATTGTGATATATGTAATACTGGGCGTAACTACGGATATACAGGTAAAACAAATCATTTGAAAACACAAATGCATAAGAGAAATGTTGAAAATTCACAACCTCAGAAATCAAATTAATATCTATTTTTTTAAAAATAGATATTAAAAAATATTTCATATATTATATAAAGGATGAATAAAAGTGAATTGGAGAAATTGAAGCAAGAGAAAAAGAAGCCTGATGTCAAAAAGGTACCAGTAATAAGGAAGAAAAAGGTACCAGTGCCAACACCTAAACGAATTAAGAAGGAGAGAAATATTCTCGATGAACCGATACCTGTGAATGAGATCCCGAGAGGGCAAACGATTCTGAAACCCTCAAAGGCAAAGAAGATTAAAAAGGTGGTCCGTTGGGGAAAGAGAGAGGTGGAGAATTGGGGTGAGTGGTTGATGAAGGTGGCCTCGCATGCACCACGAAATGAGGTGCATGATGAGCTTGAGTCTTTCAAGAGGCATGTGAATGAGCTCTATAAGAAGAGACCACACAGTTTCGAACTTGTAGAGGAAAACTCAGCATTGCAAAATTTTGCTTTTCAATATACCATTGAGGGAGTAGAGGATTACACTCCCAAAACATTTCTGTTAGCTGTCAAATCGGTTGTTGTCAACTTCTTGAAAGAACATCCTAACATAAAGTTCAAACTCATTCTCATATGTAACATGTCAAAAACAGACATATCAACAGGAGAAACAATGATAGTACCTGCAGCTTTCCATTCACCCATCGAGATTAACCTTGAAGCTACTGATGTGAGTGATCTCTACAAGAAAGCGGCTGGTCAGATGTTGGAGAAGATAGCAACCTTTCAAAGGCTGGGGAGTAAATGGATATTCGATTCCATCATTTCGCTGAAACTTCATACAGTAAATTACATACCGTTGAATGGTACATCTTACATACCGCTACTGGATGTGCTCAAAAACAAGAAGGCGATAATAAACATCAAAAATGAGGATAATGAGTGCTTCAAATGGTGCATCTTGAGACATCTACACCCGACAAACAGTCACCCGGAGAGAGTCTCTTCCTTGAAGAAATATAAGGATGAGTTGAATATGAGCGGTATCGATTTCCCTGTCAAGCTGTCCGATATTGCTAAATTCGAGAAACAAAACAACATTTATGTGAATGTCTTTGGGTATGAAAATGGAAATATATATCCTCTCAGATTTTGCTGGAATGCCGATGGTGTGGTGGATTTACTCTTGATAACCACCGAAGACGATGATGGAACCAATAGTCATTATTGCCTGATCAAAGATTTGAGCAGATTGGTCTCGATGCAGGTAAGTAAGCATAAAGGAAAAATGTTTTTCTGTCGAAATTGCATGCAACACTATAATGCGGAAGCTGATCTGCGAAAGCATGAAGAGTACTGTTGGAAAAATGCGTCAGAGAATATCATTATGCCAAAGATCGAAATTACTGAAGATGGGGAAAAGATAATCCCATCGATTTTTTTTCAAAACAATAAACACATGGAAAAAGTTCCATTCATCGTTTACGCTGATTTCGAGGCGTTTGTTGAACCAACACATTCATGTGAGAATGATCCAAAGAAACCATTCACCAATCAGTACCAAAAGCACAAACCTTGTGGTTTCTGTTACCACATCAAATGTTTTGATGAAAGTATATATCCATCGAAGACGGTGCATTACCGAATGAAAAGCGAAGGAGAAGATGTCGCTCAGATCTTTGTAGATATGCTTGAGAAAGACATCTTCACCATACACCAAGAGTTCAACTTCCCCAAACCGATGATCTTCACTAAGACTGACAAAGCTGATTTCAAGAACGCAACCACATGTTGGATATGTAGTCAGCCTTTCGAAGAGAATGATAGGAAGGTTAGAGATCACTGTCATTTCACCGGAAAATACCGAGGAGCAGCTCACAACGGCTGTAATCTCTCCTACGTAAAACCGAAGTTCACCCCTATCATATTCCACAATCTCACAGGTTATGACTCTCATCTCTTCGTCAAAAATCTTGGAAAATCTGAGGGAAACATAAAATGTATCCCAAATAACGAGGAAAAATACATCTCCTTCTCAAAAACCATCGTGGTTGGAAAATACAAAGACAATGAAGGGAAAGAAAAGGAGATCAAACATGATCTTAGGTTTATCGATAGTTTCAAATTTATGGCAACTTCGTTGGATAAGTTAGTCAAGAACCTGAGCACTGATAAACTCAAAGAGACTGAGAAAGAATTTGGTGAATTGAAAGATTTCGTCTCAAGAAAAGGAGTTTATCCTTATGATTTTATGAACAGTTTCGAAAAATTCAATGAGAAACTTCCACCGAAAGAGGCTTTTTATTCAAAGCTGAACGATGAGGATGTGAATGATGAAGATTATCAGCATGCTCAAAATGTGTGGAAAACTTTCAACATGAAAACGATGGGTGATTACCATGATCTATATCTCAAAACAGATGTTTTACTTCTTGCTGATGTCTTTGAAGAGTTTAGAAGTGTCTGTCTTGAAAATTATGAACTCGATCCTGCTTGGTATTACACAGCTCCTGGGTTGGCTTGGGACGCAGCTCTGAAAGAGAGTGATGTGAAACTGGAGTTGCTTAGGGATTACGACATGCTCTTAATGATTGAACAGGGAATAAGAGGTGGTGTTTCGATGATCTCCAACAGGTATGGGAAAGCGAATAATAAATATATGCGAAGCTATGACAAAAGTAAACCATCAACGTATCTTGAATACCTGGATGCAAATAATCTGTACGGGTGGGCAATGTGTGAAAATCTCCCGGTAAGAGGTTTTCGATGGATGACTGAAAAAGAGCTGCTGAAATGGAGAAACATTCCCTGCATTCTAGAAGTCGATCTCGAATACCCTACTTCGTTACACGATCTCCATAACGATTACCCTCTCACCCCTGAGAGACTTGTTGTAAACGGAGTCGAAAAACTCATCCCAAATCTGAATGACAAGAAAAAGTATGTGATTCACCACAGAAACCTGAAACAGTATCTTGACCTTGGGATGAAGTTGACAAAGATACATCGTGGGATTATATTTGAGGAAGAGCCGTGGTTGAAGAGTTACATTATGAAAAACACAGCTCTTCGAGCAAACGCAAAAAACTCTTTCGAAAAAGATTTTTTTAAGTTGATGAACAACTCCGTCTTTGGAAAGACTATGGAGAACATCAGAAACAGACAGGATGTGAAACTGGTGAATAATAAATTGAGTGCACAGAAACTTGCGACAAAACCAAATTTTAAACACCTCACGATATTCGATGAGAATCTCGTGTCAATTCATATGAAGAGAATACAGATACTGTTCAATAAACCTATTTATTGTGGGATGGCTATTCTGGATATCTCCAAGACTCTGATGTATGATTTCCACTACAATTACATCTTACCCAAATATGGAGGAAAACAAAAGCTACTCTTCACAGACACCGACAGTCTTTTGTATGAGATTGAGACTGAAGATTTTTACAAGGATATTGCAGACGATGTGGTGGCTAAATTCGATACAAGCGATTTTCCTGTGGATCACCCTTCAGGGATTGAAAGGAAAAACAAAAAGGTGATCGGTATGATGAAAGATGAAGCAGCTGGGAAAATCATCGAAGAGTTTGTTGGTTTGAGAGCCAAACTCTACAGCTACAAAATATATGATGGTGGTGTTGAGAAAAAATGTAAGGGAGTGAAGAAATCTGTTGTGAAGAAAAAGATATCACATCAAGACTATAAAGATTGTCTATTCGAGGGTACTACGAAAATGAGTAAAATGAACGTAATTCGTTCACGTTGTCATGAGATATATACCGAGACAATCAACAAGAAAGCGCTCGATTGGGAGGATGATAAGCGGATAATATGTGAGGATAGAATCAGCACTTATGCTTATGGTCATTACAAAATTGTACATACGCCTACCGAAGCCATGCAAAACTTTACTTCAAAAGACAAACTTTACGGACAAACTTTACTTCAAAAAAATTGAATACAATAGCTGTAGGTGATGAGACAATAAATATTCCCACGCGTGGGAAACTATCTTTGTTCCCTATTTTTCCGAGAAGTCACGCTTGATGATTTTTCCGAGAAAGTCACGCTTGGTGATTTTTCCGACGAACTTTACTGACCAACTTTACTGAAATGTGTGTGGTGTAACAGAAAAAAATAATTTTTTCTGTATTTTTTACTGTGAGTTTGGTTAGGAAAAAAACTGGCCCAGAACCCACATTCCCATGTGGTAAAAGAAATTCCATTTAAAAGAAAATGCTTGATAGACAAATGTAAGCTTTGTAAAATCCCTGATAGGCGATTTACCTATCAGGATTTTTTGGTTAATCCTCGATAATTGAGTGGGAAAAGAAATTCCATTTAAAATTCCATTTAAAATTCCATTTAAAATTTTTTAATTTTTAAAAGAAAATGTGTTTTTTAAAAAAACTGGCCCAGAACTCTCATTTTCTATCTACTTGCCATGTGTACCCTCTTCTATATGCAAGGCAGACCGAGACCAATTCTGGGCAATTTCAGTTGCTCATCATAAAATTACTCACGGTTACAACGATATCGTGAGAAAATAACAAGAAGCAAAAATATACAACTGCAATGCATAACAAAACAATGGAAGCATCGACTAACTTATCTTTGCTATTTTGTTCAGAACCTTTTCGAAGGAATGCTTTTCGTCTTCAATCCATATGGCATTAATTTGTAATCACAATACTCTCTAAGAAAGTATGACTTAAATTTACTAAGAGAAATAAATGATATATGCAATGTAAACTGAGTATGCGTTGTTTGTTTGCTTGTTTAATGCCACTGATTTCCTCGGCAACTGCTAAATTGGGACTTATACAAAATACCAAAAAAGGAGGTAACCTAATATTGTAACATATAACAGAAAAAGACGTGAATAATTCATGGTTTCCCTTTTAAAATTTTGACTTTCTAACTAAACCTTTTCAGTCATTAATGATGGAGAAGAAGTGGTTGAAGGTTTGGCCCATGATCTGTGAACTTCGTCAGCATTGTATTTGACATTTATTCTTTAGTTGTAAATATCTGTACAACGTTGGTCATTTTTCGCCGGAGGCGCAATAAGACAAGACTGCGAAACAAAATACAACGTGATTTTTCACATATATTCTATAAGACTCAAACCTAAAGAAAAAGCTAAGGATTAAATATTAATCATCTTGATTGCTAAACTCCTGTATTTGCTTCCAATAATTTATTTCTTTCCCCTTTAATACTATTTGTAACTCGTTTTCCTCAGGAGATCCAGTTGATCACTTAACCTGCCAGGAGCCTGGGACTCAGGCTCAGGCTCTTGCTTTTCTTGAAAAGCGCGATGGAGCCTCTCTGCCACGTCACGCATTCTTAGTCCGCCGTTATGCAATTTTTGTTTGGCTGAAGAAAAATATAGAAGAAATGCAAAATAAATAATGTTAGATACGTGAAACAGAAGTGTTGCTATAAAAAGTCCTCAGGGACCTATTTCTTATTTATTTTTATTTATTTTATTTATTTATTTATTTATAAGCATTAAGTAAGTACATCCATGGAGGAACAACAATAGGACACGAAGTCCCTTACAAAGGTCGACCTCCAGTGGTCAGAGAGCGAAACAGCGGCAAAAAGTGTACGACAAACACCCACAGCGCAGGAAAAACTAACTTACAACTTACACAAGCGGTTGGTGAACTTTACACATACACAACTTTAAAATAAAATTGCAAAACAAATTGAAACTAGCACGAACAGACAGAGAAAGGGTTAGAGCGACGACATTTAGGGCAAATTATACGCCAAGTCCTGACATCATCCGGGACATAAGAATTGAAAAGACGAGAGAAAAGAAAAGTTTTAAATTGCGACTTGAAGGCAGAAGTAGAGTGGGAAGAACGGATGAAGATAGGGAGAGAGTTCCACAGGGGGCAGATGCGCAAGAAGCAGGAGTCGCGAAAGGTAGAGGTCCGCGCGGGGAGAAGAAGGTCGAGACGGGAAGAACCACGATGCGTACAAGAAGAGGAAAACTGGACAAACTGGGAGATCTCAAGAAGAATCTCGCCATGGAGGCACCGAAAAAAGAAGAGAAGATCAAGGTATTCGAGAAAAAATGAAAGTGGCAGAAGCCTTAGGTGAAGGAGCCGAGATCTGTAGCCTAAATCTAGACCATGCAAAATGAAGCGGATGGCCCTCCTCTGCACACTCTCAAGGTTGCGCATAAGTCAGAGAGAAAGACCCGAAGGAGGAGAGTGCCCATATCTGGCTAGCATACGTCAGATGAGAACGCACCAGACCGATGTACAAGGTACGTTGAACATCGTGAGGGAGATTGCGAGAGCATTTCCTACGAAGAAAGCCAACAGTCAAAACAGTCACCCGTGAATTGTTCCGGTTCTCTGTATCATAGAGAGTCGGTTTAGCCTGAATAAGTAGTGATTGAAAAAAGGAAATAAAAGGGAAAAAGTACACCCATTGCTCACATGACGTTACTATAACTTTCCTACGACCTGGCCTGGCCACTTTCGGATTTATTTGTCGGCATGTTTGACGAAACACCAGCTGCTTGTTGCTGCATTTTGTCTTAGCTCAATGCGGTGGACTTGTCTCTTTTCTTTTGTAAGGCGCTAATTGAAGAGTGCGCTATTTTTGCTAATTTTATCTACCCCCTTGTTGTGAAGTAGCAATACTTCTGAATACTTGGAAGGACGGTACATAATGGTACGCGTTTTGTTTAATATTCTTTTTTTTTTTCTTCTTTTTTTTTTTTTGGGGGGGGGGATAGGGGTGTAGGGAGAAGGTGCGATAAAAGAAAACTATATTTCACGTAGTCTGCCTACATCCTAAACCAGAAACCAGAATAGAAGCAAGAGGAGTAATTCAAAGAAAACGCCTCATTTGATTCATGACTATGAATCAAGCGATAACTGTTATTTCTCTGATTGATGCGGTGTGAAGTTGTCTATCTTTGACTATTTTACGACTAGACGGTGTAGATAAGAGACAATACTAGGCTGAACTCACCTATTTCATAAACGGCGTTTGTCCAAGGCCCACCGCATCTGTCATTTTCTGACCCACCGGGGCATCGTGTCATGCATTCGCTTTCATCCTGAGCCATTCCATAACTCCTAGACTGGTGCTGAGAACACATGCAAAACTTGGCGTCTTGAAGAGCGGCAAAGGGATGCCCTTTCATATGACACTCGCTTGTACAAGACTGCACTCCAAGGTATTGCCGTTCCATTGGAACCATCGTTTCGAAATCGCTTACAAATCCATCCCGGTAACAGCCTTTGTAATGCACGTCAAGAACAGAGCGATTTTCATCTGCAAAGAAATCAAAGAAAGAAATAACTGTTTGAACGAGAAGTCCGCACATAAAAGGATTTTTTTAAACACACACACAGCAATCTGTTTGCGGTAAGGGGAAGTTGCAAAATGGAACCGACAATGTTTTGCTTAGTATAAGGAACTAAGGGCTCTGACTGGCAGACTGGGAATACATGAATTAAGTTAAAGTTTCATGAATTCAGGCGAGAAGAATATATATATGTGAGTTAAAATTACATACAGAAAGACGAAGCAAGGTTGTAAAGTTATAACATGTGGCAATTCAAAATCGTTGATTCTGTAAAAAATAAAAAACTAAAGCAAAGCAATAATACAAAGCGTATGCTAAAAATTTATTGCGTAACATAACAATGAAAACAAAAGCATCAGCGAAAAGCAAATTAAAACTCTAACCGGAAACACTCCTCTTTTTATGTTACTACCCTTTCAAAATGTTTCGTTAAGTACATGTAAGTCTTTATTAGGTGCACTCTAGCGGAGTGCCGCCATCTTTCCGGCATCTTCGTCAAACGATTAATAGAACGTTGTCGCTTGTCAAACTGCAACTCGTGTCACGAAGAACATTGGTGGGAGGAGCAATGAATTTTGGGAAGCGTTTGGGGCAGTCCCTGTACTAGCCTGCGATGAGGCTTTTTTCGTTTTGCGTTTCCCACAGAAATACTGACCACCAAACGAAAAGAAAATCGAGCCTAATCGCAGGTTGTTACTGGACGGACGAGGGGTTAACATGGTTATAGTACATTTTTCTTTGGTGAAATTACCTTTTTTGCAATGGCCGCATGTTTCTAAACATAACAGTTTTGCTGCGGTTATCTCGCAGTAACCAACTTCCTTCCAGGCGGCACAGATTCCACACGATTCTCTTAATAGATCGCTACAGGGCACTGCAAAAGAGAAATGTGTGTTGATACTATGAGTCATAATGCAGTGAAATAGGTTTTGTGTTTAAGCCGATTTACCCTCTGTTAGGACCTTTTCCGCCGCATAGCTAGTATAGGAGGTCAGATACTCGATTTCTACTTTTTGATTTGTGGCAGAAAACTAGTTAAAGTTTGGAAATGAATGATCGTATTTGAAGAACTTAAGCTGAAGTAATGTCCGAAGTCAAGTTGTCAGTGCTGTATTTATTTCCAAACTAAAGGGGGTTCTGATTTGAGTTTTAAGTCGTGTTTGGGTTCGAATACTCTCCGTTCTCGGTAATCCTAAGGAGTTTCATTGATTCTGGAGTCAGCAACACGTCATAAACGAAAGACGATGTATCTAGAAAGGTGTAAACATGTTTCTCAAAATGCTTTGAAATCACTTGCAATCACTTGTTGAACCATCTCGACACAAATTCAATTATCCTTCTTAGCGAAATTCATTTCAGTTTCGAGTTGTAAATTGATTCTTACTTTGAAATACTTTTTTTCCCTTAGCAGAGTCTGATAAATTTCTTTCATCAAATTCTCGTTGTTATGGAGTCACACGTTATCGGTGTACTTCATTAGAACTTCTTTTTTTTTTTTTTTCATCTGGAAAATGTAGGTATTGTTTCCAGCTCCTTACAGAGGTCTGACTGGCAGTTTCAAAAAGGAGAAAACATTATATTACAGGTTTCAAATATGTGGACCAAATATCGGTCAAGGCGACTTGGACACGTATTTTTTCCTTATATTCTTGTCAACATATACTTGACAAAAGGTTGTTTTGCAGCAGGGGTAAAATGTTCCCCGAAATTCAATAGACAACGAAATCCGAATTCAGAGACATATTCTCACGTTTTTTGTTCTTGTTTTGTCGGCGTAAAACGCGCTATTAAGAATTATTAGAAACTGAACGAAATTTCGAATATATTAGATTTCCATACTTTCTTAGTTTTTCAGTAACCTTTCCTCCCCTTACTCGTTTCGTTTTACTTTGTTCGATTCTTTTTTTTTTCTTTTCTAGAAAATTCTGTTTGTACTAACTATGAAGCGGACATATTTCCCAAACATCGTTTTCACCAAAGAAAAATTGATCGGATGTAGTGAGATTTTTAAAGGGTGCGGAATTAGCTTTCTCGGATTTTTTGGAACTAATATTATGGCTTTATGGATATAAAAAAAGAGACACCAGTAAACAACCGATTGCTGGCACTGAACCTTGGATATAAATAATGTCAAACATATCTTTTTCTGTGATTATGTACTCTCGGTTGTTAAATCAGAGCTGTTCATTAGTGAGCCGATCACGAAATAAAGGTATACCGATAATGACGCGCGGAATCCTGATGGCAACTCTTCTTGGTAAGAGTTTCCTGCCTGTTTTCCTTTGAAACACTGTTAAGAGTCATTGGATACAAGTATCTGGGGAATGCGTTAGTGAGTTCTCGCAGCAGTCAATGAAACTGTCTTTTTATCAATTAGCAACATTTGCTGTGCTTTTTATAGTAACACCCATAGGAAGTTTGTGTTTATAAGCCCCATATTTTGAGCAATGTTCTGATTCATGGCCTGTTTTTAGCTTCGGTCGAGTGGCTTTGAAGATTTAGTTTAACTGTTTAAAATGGAGACTATTCTTTTTTTTTTCTCACATAAGTATATTTGTCTCTAAATCAGTGAATTGCCTCTTACCATGATCAGTTTTACCGACCCGTCAGTCTCAAAATGTCTAATCTTTTCCAAAGATAATCTATTGACAAAAATGTTTCAATTTCTCGTCCTTATGTTTAAACAGTAGTTTTCAAAAGCGCGCAATAAAAAGAGGCCATCATAATCATTTGACTAGAAATTTTGCTACTTGTCTTAACTCTCCGAATTCGCTGTCATTCGTGGCGAATACGTTTTCAAACATATTTAACTTACATTGTTCTTCCTGAATATTATGTGACAATGTGCAAACTGCAAGGCCCAAAAGATAAATGGCAAAGAAAACCATTTTCTTCGTCGCGAAGATTACAGTATGGACTCCAAATGAGTATTCACCAGCACACTCTTGTACGAGGTCGTTGCTGTTCAAGATCTGGTTCAAGTTATTCTGATAAGGTTATCAGTCATTTTCGCCTTTAACGCAGATTACTGCCCATTGCCAAGCGACAAAGTCATTTTACAAAGAATTTAAATTAAAGTAGATCGTAAAACCCAAAATAAGTCTATCTTTGTTGCCGTAATAGGCTTCGGCCTGTACAAATTGTAAACATGGCACTTTTCAAGGGTAGTTAAAAAGCACTTTTCTTTTTAAGTTCTTAAGTAGATGTGAAAACTGAAACTCTGTTAATATAACCGAGTCGGATTTTTTCGGCTTTCCTCTTCAAAATTAAACCGCCTGACTCGAATATATACAACCATATTTCTTGATTGCTATCATAATTTGTCTAAGAATCTGAAATTCTCGTTACAGAATTTCCACTGCCTGTAAAAAGAAAGAGTTAGAAAGAAAAAATAATTGCTGATTACAATGTGGTTGAAGTCTTTGATTTTACGCTTGGACAAGGAAAGCAATCACGGCACGAGCGTAATCATAAAATAGAAGATGTGTATTGAGATAAAATTTAACTTCGGCGATGAGGGCTATTCATAAGCTTTTAGCACCAGCCAAAACCAAGTGATCATTAAACATGGGTAAAGAAAATTCGAAGTTGCAAAAGGTATCAAAAAACACAAATGAATAGCGTTCAATTTCAAAGTGTTGTAATAACAATCTCACTCATCAATGTTGTTACTGATTGAGTACGTCTTAGATTTCACACTTAATGAAGGTTTATGGCAGTTTTATTGCATCAACGTTGATTGTAAGAGAAACCTGATAATTAAGTTTTCGGCTTGACTTAATTGACATTCAAAGATCGTATCCCCTTTGCGCAAGGGAAAAAGCTGGGAGCAGAGGAGAGAAGTTGACCGAGACTAGAGATGGGTGGCGATTGGGAGAGGGTCCATATTTACCTCGTATTATCTCTTCCCGTTTTCGATTCGCCGTATCCCCCACTATGTTTATGCATAAGTTCTAAAATTTTTAACTCAGTTTCATATTGTAGGAGAACTCGTTTTCAGACCAAGTAGTACTTTGCTTCTAACGCGCTTATTAGCGCTATGAGCACAATGAGCGCTATGGGAATTAGTATCCTTGATTACGAGTGAGACTACGACTACGATTTGCGATTAGAGCTACTTTGATAGGTTTTTATCTTTTTATTCAATCCCTTTCTTGATTCCCTTCATTGCGTCTTACGTCTTTTCATTTTCTTGACGTCGAGAAAACATCTTTCCTTGCTTTCTCAAATGTAAAGTGACACGTTTGTTGTGACTCTGCTGATACCTGTACCTCTTATTTACCTTTACCTTTTTCCCGTTCCCAGTACCTTATGCATCTTTCTTTTTACCGATTTGTGGTGAGGGAACCCTGGGAACGACATCCCTTGCTCGACGTCGTTTCGCTTGTGTTTTGAAGTTTAAGAATTGTTGAAACTCATTGAAGTTTCCAGGTATCAATAGCCTCGATTTGTAATCAGTGCCACTGTTTTTAACCACAAACATTTTCAAAGCTCGATTCTCGTTATTTGTTGACCCAGCATTGCTCCGTATTTGATTCAAGCTTCGATGCCGGATATTGATGGGGCGGCGCTCATACAATGCGGTGTCAAAACTTTTTATCCTGCCAGGTTAGCTGCAACTTAGATTTAAGGTCTCAGTTCCCTGTGTTTCGATTCACAGATTACCATGTACAGCGTCTAGTACGTTGTCAATAAGACGGAGCGTACAGTCTTAGTTCGCCTTAATCGTGATAAGTGTTCCACTACGAACTCCAGTTTCAAGGCTGCATGGCCATTGAAGGGAAACGAGGCACAAGAAAACATGAACGTATTAGTTAAATGCGGCTTCTGCGTCATTCCGCCGAACAGCCCCGTGCCATTTCCGATTGACGTACGAAATGAGGGGCCCCGTAAGTACGCGTCAATGTGTGACTCGAATGATCAGAATAAGTTGTGGATAATGGACTATGAGATAAACTGTATGAGTAATGGCTGCTTAGTTGTCAATAGCAATACAATAGCAGTTGTCAATACCTGAACCAACGAAATCCCGAGCCACAATGGTTTGCGGCGAGTACTGGCAGCCCGTTACCGGTCGGTAATATCGTTAAAGTAGATTCTCAAGTTTGCTTTGGTCGAATTTCCAGCGTCTCCCCCTGCAGTGTTTCAGTTACTGGTGATAGCAAACTAGGCATGCGGGTGTCAGTAGAAGGTAAGAACGAAGCACAAAGTGGTGACATCTTGTTGAGTCTCGGTCACGAATTCGTCCGAGTCAAAGCCAGTGATCTTATCCCTCCCCACGCTGTTATTGCAGGAATAACTGAGCCCGAAGGTTCACTGTACTTCGGAAGAGTAGGAGGAAACAAGCCGTGTTCAATCATCTCTGAAGACGGTAAAATTAAGACCTTTTGTTTCAGCGGGAAAAAAGAACAAACTGGTGAGATTTTGGTGCTGAAAAATGGTTCAAACTTATAAGTTGCAGACTATGTCGACTTGTAAAACAAAAATCAATGTACTGTACTGCTGGTTTGGAATGAGTTTATCATTTTACTGTTGCTGTGTTGTCAGGGTGAAGAGTAGAGTCAAATCCGTGTTGGAAAGACGTTTTACCGGAACTTTTGTCTTAAAAGAATTGCGGAAATTATATCATAGCAAGAAAATTATACTATGGTCTTTTTTCTTGTAAAAGCCGAATGTTACTATTCAGAAAAGGAAAAACCTCGTATTGGAAGACATTTTACAGACATTTCGTATCTTTCTTTTGTATCGGATTATTTTGAAATTGTTGTCTTTGGCTACCTCACTCTCTGCCGCCTTTGTTTTGTTTTCTGAGAATCAGAGGACAGTGCCATGAAGTTTCTCGGAAAAAAGGATGTATCACGCAAAACGACTTCTGCATCTATAGTTAGAGTGAAATACAATCCGGACTGTTTTACCAAGAACGTGTCATTATGTTTATTTACACACAAGCACGCCAAATGCATGTGAAAGATGTGAAACGTGCCGACCTACAGCACCAAAAACGTCCGATAGAACGAAAATATTGCTGGTTTGCATGGGCTGTCATGGCGGCCATGTCGGTGGTGAAGAACAATAGTCTCTCCGCTGTCACCGCTGGGAACTAAACTTTGTTTTTATGCAAATTCTGCCAAAAAAAAAACGTTATTGTATTGGCCACCTTGGCCGCCTTCTCACGTGGTTGAAAACGAAGGGTACATTCACTAAACTTTATTGATAAAATATGAAACCATAATCGACTTAAGTATTATGCTCAGAACATGCAACATCCCAAATGAGAGGCCAAAAGCACCTGGTGACGTGATCATGTGACCCCGCAAGTGTAAACTGATCGGAGGAAACTGTTTCCGCTTTCGCTTTATGCTGTTCGTCCCCGTTGCTACCCTTTGCTACACTCTCTCCGATAGATTTACTATTTGGCGATAATTGAAAGGAAACGACACAAGGTGAGAAGTCCTACTTATTTCACTCCTCAGGTTATTAAAATTTGACAACCAATCCTTTCGATACTACTGCTTTAATTTGTCTTTCGTTCTGCCGAATATATGTGGAGCGAAATTCAACTAACGCGAGTATCTCCTCGGTGCTCGCTTCACAGATCATCATGTACGACATTTATGTTACCAATAAAACTGCCGGAAACGTTTACGTACGCCTACATCCTAAAGAACTCACCTCTCTAAATGGGTGTTTTCACCGTGATTTAACTGACGCTGCGACGGATGAGTCATATTTACAAACATTCCTGATACGATGGGGTTTCGTTCTGATTCCTTCGCATAAGACCTTGTCTTTTAACGTCGGGATTCAAAGGGATTACGACGAAACCTGCCATATATTTGCTTCTTTATACGCCAATTCAAAGCTGTGGGTCATGGATAAAGAAGTCGATTACATCAATTTTGGATGTCTGTTTGTGAGACGGTGTGTCTCCATCTCTGAGGATGTATCGTATTTCAGTCAAGAAAATCCTCAGCCAGTCTGGCTTCCAGCAAAGAAGGGGGACGCATTACCACCGACACATTCTATCATTAGAATTGATAACGGGCTAGTGGAAGGCGACATTTACTGCGGTCGCTACTATGAGGGTGTCCCATGCCATGTCACTTCCATCAATGGTCTATGCGACAAGTGGATTAGAGGAGATGGTGAGCTCAGGGAATCTGGTGCACTTCTGAAAACAAATGGCCATCAGTGGTTGCGAGCACTGAGTGGTGATCCTGTACCTCCAAATTCTGTAATAGCGGGCTTTAGCGACACCGAAGGGTCTCTGTACCTGGGAAGGATTGGAGGGAATAGGCGTTGTTCAATCAGCTCTGAACGTGGAAAAATTAAACACTTCAGCTACTTTTGGTGCGGGGAAGAAAAACGCATTCAAAATGGCGAACTATTGGTGCTGACAAACGATGGCAGCTAATCTTCCTGCGAGACGTAGTAGGGCTCGCTGGATCGTCACCTAGTTGTGAGGACTACCTTTTGGCTGCTTCCTTTCTCTTATTTGAAGGAAGAAAAGTTCGTTAGGTATAGGTATAGCTGTATACTATAGTAGCTATAGCTCCAGTACAAAATGCAATATGTTTTTTACAGCATTTAAAATGCGGAGATCAAGTTTTACCCAAGTTTACGCAAGCAGTGTAGTTTTTCTATAATATTAAAGAACGCGTCTTGAAATTACTGTATTTTTTGTTACCGTTGCTAGATGTCCTCTTCTTGTTTGATCTGATCCATGTACATTTATCTGCATCATGATTAAGCTACGTTGCCCTTTAGTGTCGTGTCCGCTCACAAGCTTCTCATTTCCAGGAAAAACCGACGTTTTACCTCATACCCTGAATTGTTGCCCAAGAACTTTATAAAATAATATCCGATCTTTAGCGAAAACGTCTCTCAATATAATTTTATTACAGATACAAACGACTTCGCAGTTTATGAACCGCTGCGAAATGTTCGTCTCTGTATAGTAGGGCCAATAAGCGACTTCGCAATTAGGTAACTGCCAAATGTACTTCTGCATGTTTAATTGCAAATTGCAGCCATGTTGGTGTCCCAAATCAAACCTCTGGGAATAATACAATTGCATTCTATTTTTATGCAAATAGCTTCCAGCTTCTGTTTCAGTAAACTTATATGGCTGAAAGTCACTTGAGTGAAAAGACTCTATAGATATCTGCCTGGATTTTTGAAAACAGGGTCACTCATTTTTAATGTTTGCTCTAGAATTCCAGGTGGAACTGGTTGCCATAGGCAGCCAGTTCCACCCTAGCCTGGCCCGCTATTTTTGAGGGGGGGTTCCGTCAAGGCAGGTATCACCAATGGCTGCAGGGATAGAGCTAAGAGGCTGTGGGCATTTGGGGTCGCCTGCTCAAAAGGCAGGGGGGACGCAGTCGATCAAAAATGGGCTGTTTGAGTTGCTTGTTCTTAAATGCGAGTTAAATGTGCAGTACTATACAGTCACTTCTCAGCCATTTCTGGGCTTAGCTTGGGTTGATTTGCAGTCAGACAGACTGTGAGCCCCTTGTGGGGCTCTGACCTCTAACCTCATGGTCCACCGCGACCCCTGGCGGCAAACCAGGTCTCGGTTGGGGGGGGGGGGGAAGGCTGTGGGGCTGCTGACGGGGATGTTAATTACATTCTTTGATTGAAAGCATGTGGCTGAGTATTGGGAATTTGGAGGAGATAGCTGACAGAGCCAAGGAGAAGGCTGATAGTTGGCTGGCAAATACCAAGGAACAGGCGTGACCAGCAGGTAAGGATTGAACATATCCCCTGGCAAAAGCCAGGCATTTTTGCGGCCATTTTAACAGGCTTGTTGGTGCAGAGGTCAGCCCTGTTTTCAAAAGCTCGGGTATATATAGATTTACAGATATTAATTTCCTTTCGGAAGATGTTTCGGTTGGACCATTGTGACCGGAATACGTCCAATAAAATCAGAGTGGCTCTGGGCCACTGAACTCGGAAAATGAATTATAAACCACGTGCGGGTATGTACATGGTTTCGATTCGATTTCGATTCCTTCGTTAAAAACGAGAAGCGTGACACAAGTTATATTTTACGCATGGTAATTAAGTCTTTGCAGGGTCAAAGTTAAGAATATCAGGCCTATTCACTGAAAAAAGAGTTCAGTTTCGCTTAACCCAGCGAAAATTATCAAAACAAGTTCCTCTTCTATTAAAAATCGTTTATTAGTCGTTTATAGTATCCTCATGATTTTTTTTTTTATTCGGCCGTACAGTAATCAGTAGCGGATTGAGACCTAAAATGAAGGGGGAGGGCGGGGGGGGGAGGCTCTCAAAACGTTTGGGCGCCTCGGCCCTGTGGCTCTCGGCTTTGGTCCAAAGCTAAGGGGGTGCAGGTCCCTGGATCCATACAGTAATAGCCTGCGAACAAGCTAGACTGAGCCGCCATTCTACAATAAATTATTCTATCCCGAGCGTTATCTCTGGTCAGCGGATAAACAAAAACTTTAACAGGAAATGAAGCAACGAAGCGAAGGGGTAAAGTGATCCTCACACCGACAACTCGGAAGTGGCGGTTAAGCAAAAGTTAAATGTTTGATGTAATCAAAATTCCAATTCTCCAACTGAAGGAACCACAGAGCTCTTCTCTTTAAAATATTTTTTACACGTGTAATGATGGGAATATTTTACAAGATTTGCAATACGCGTAAGTACCCAGTGTGGCCAGATTTTCACAACTTTGCAACTTCAAGGATATAATTATTGACAGTGTGTTAAAACTAGACATCGAAGTGTTTGATCTGGCCATGGTTCTGTACGGGTCCGCAAATGATCCCAGGACCGCAAATGATCCCCATACTAGACCGCAAATGATCCCGACTAAAAAATAAAGAATGGTATGGATGCTGAAATGGTGTGGATAGGGAATTGGCGTGAATAGCTGAGGTACATCAGTTTTTAATTTTTAATTTTTAAAGGTCCAATTTGACGCTGTTGTTGCTTTGGAACTCGGCCCAAACAACGAACATACACTATAAAGCACTGAAGTTTCTTGTCAAATTATTCCAATGAAGTGATAACTGTGTACTTTATTTCCGTACTTAATAAAATTTAGGTTGTGAAAATAAGATCAGACGTCCTTTACTTTTACAAACGGATGATTTCATACAAAGTAGCCCGATCATTTCGCGTCAGCCTTGATTTATATATTCGCTATACAGCAGGCAAAATAGAGCTTAATCCCTAAATGTCTGCAAACAAGAATACCTGTAAACTACCTTTAGACTCTAATTAAGGTTACTGCGTTATCAAATACAAAGATTTTCGAAAAAAGGCTTAGGAAAATGGGATTTTCAAACTCACGGTCACCTGTGACTGGTCTTTTTTAAAATGTTGAAATCTGTGTGCCAACTTAAACCTGTGCTCTCAAGATTCTGAATTCTTGTTGATATTTTGGTTATTGAAAACAGGATGCCTTGAAATTATTTTAGTTTCTCCCTCCTTTGGATTGAACTTTTTATTGATTAGTGATAGCCTTGATGGTTTGTTAAATCAAGAAGGTTTGTAGATTTTTGTATCAAAAAGGCATTCAATAGCACACCTGCTCTGTCCCAAATACCCAAAACGGAATTAAAAGCAAAACCTGAAGGATTCTGGTAGTTGTAGTCAGATGGCGTCATCATGCAAATGTCCTATTCGGTTAACTTAAACAAGCCTCTCTGTCGACACGTTTAACTTAAATTAAATGACACTTAAAGATTTATTTAAGATATTTTTAGTTCAAACTTAAACCTGTCTTAAGTTGAAGCCTTAAGTTATTTTAAGGCGATTTTAAGTGAAAATTAAACTTAAGTTTAAGTAATTGAACATGAACTTAAATTTACTAAACGTTGGTTGAAGACGCGATTAATTTATGTTTTCGATCCCTTAAATGTTGTATTTCGCCTTGTGAAACGAACTTCCGACAGAAACTCGTCTTCTTGTTCATCGAAGCCGAAACACTGATAAAAATTGTTGTCAGGATTTGATGACTTGTTTATATCAAACAGTAAAAATTCTTCGTTATCTAACATCCGCCTTCGTAATGACTAATGAAAAGGTGATTTCTGGCTGCCTTCAACCCTCTAACCCCTAAGGGGTCTCCCTTTGACTACGGTAAAATCGTCCGGCATTAGACAGAGTAAAATCTATAAAATCACTCTTAGGGAGGAAAGGGTTAATGGAGATAGTTTTTTAAAGAAGATAACCATGAAATGGAAGCCAATCGGCAACCTAGAAAACTTGCCGTCGCCGCTGCATTTTGGCAAGCGCTTAATGTTTACAATTTCGCCCTTCAACCGCGTTGTCTCGCCAGTCTATAGTTCGGTATCCTCGTTGTTGTTGCCGTTGCCGTTGCCGCCTGTTGCCATTGCCGTTGCTGTTGACGTTGCCGTTCCCGGTGTTTAAAGTCTCTTCTACTCTTAGTTTGATTACGTCCGAGACTACGAATGCTAACGACTACGATTTACGAATAGAGCTACTTTGATAAGTTTTGATCTTTTTATTTTCCTCATTCCCTTCATTGTGTCTTACGTTGTCGACAGTTTTCACTTTCTTGACGCCAAAAAACGATTCCTTGCTTCCTCGTTCCCAGTACCTTATACATCTCCCATTTGACCGATATATGGGTTGATAGAACCCTGGGAACGACGTCTCTTTCTCGACTTGGTGAAGCTCGTCGTTTCGCATCTGTTTTGAAGTTAAGAAGCGTTGAAGCTCATTGAAATTTTTCAGGTATCTACAGCCTCGCTTTGTAATCAGTGGTCGGGTTGACCGCAACTCAAATTTTTAGATCTAAAAGATCTCAGTTCTTCGTATATTGATTCACAGATTACCATGTACAGCGTTTACGTTGTCAATAAGACGGAGCGTACAGTCTTAGTTCGACTTCAGCGGGATAAATTTTCCACTACGAATTCCAGTTTCAAAGGTGTGTGGCCGTGGAAGGGGGACGAAGTACAACAAAACATGAACGCATTAGTTAGATGCGGCTTCTGCGTCATTCCGCCGAACAGCCCCGTGCCATTTCCGATTGATGTGCGAACTGAGGGACCCCGTAAGTACGCGTCAATGTGTGATTCGAATGATCAGAATAAGTTGTGGGTAATGGACTATGAGATGAACTGTATGAGTAATGGCTGCTTAGTTGTCAATAGCAAATCTCACCCGGAGCGTGCCTGTTACCTGAACCAAGGAAATCCCGAGCCACAATGGCTTGCAGCGAGTACTGGCAACCCCTTACCAGCTGCCACTATCGTTAAAGCAGATTCTCAAGTTTGCTTTGGTCGAATTTCCAACGTCGGACCCTGCAGTGTCTCAGTTACTGGTGGTGGAAAGTTAGGCATGTGGGTGTCAATAGAAGGTAAACACGAAGCACAAAGTGGTGAAATCTTGTTGAGTCTCGGTCATGAATTCGTCCGAGCCAAGGCCGGTGACCTTATCCCTCCCCACGCTGTTATTGCAGGAATAACTGAGCCCGAAGGTTCACTGTACTTCGGAAGAGTAGGAGGAAACAAGCCGTGTTCAATCATCTCTGAAGATGGTAAAATCAAGACCTTCAGTTACAGCGGGACAAAAGTACAAAGTGGCGAGATTTTGGTGCTGAAAAATGGTTCAAACATATAGGTTTCGGACTATGTCGACTTGTAAGGGTAAAATCAATGTACTGTACTGCTGGGTTTGAATTAGTTTATCATTGTATTGTTGTTGTGTTGTCAGGGTGAAAAGTAGAGTCAAATCCGTGTTGGAAAAGCCACATTTTACCGGAACGTTCGCCTTGAAAGAATTGCGGAAATTATATCATAGCAAGAAAATTATACTATGGTCTTTTTTCTTGTAAAAGCCGGATGTTACTGAATTTCTTTCAGAAAAGGAAAAACATCGCAGTAGAAGTCATTTTACAGACACTACGTATCTCTCTTGTGTATCGGATTATTTTGAAATTCTCTGTGAGTACCTCACTCTCTGCCGGCTTTGTTTTGTTTTCTGAGAATAAGAGGATAGTGCCATGTAGTTTCTCGGAAAAAAAGGATATGTCACGCAAAACGACTTCTACATCTATAGTTTAGGCGGAGTGAAATACAGTCCGGACTATTTTACCAAGAACGTGTCATTATGTTTATTTACACACAAGCACACCAAATGCATGTGAAAGATGTGAAACGTGCCGGCCTACAGCACCAAAAACGTCCGATGGGATGAAAATATTGCTGGTTTGCATGGGCCGTCACTGCGGCCATGTCGGTGGTGAACCGCTGGGAACTAAACTTTGTTTTTATGCAAATTCTGCCAAAAAAAAAAACGTTATTGTATTGGCCACCTTGGCCGCCTTGTCACATGGTTGAAAACGAAGGGTACATTCACTAAACTTTATTGATAAAAGATTAAATCATAATCGATTTAAGTATTATGCTCAGAACATGTAACATCCCATATGAAAACAACAAAAAAATCTTACTTTTCCGATTCAGAGAGGAACAGGACCGATATAGGCCAGAAGCACCTGGTGACGTGATCATACCGGACCCCGCAAGTGTAAACTGAACGGGTGAAACTGTTCCGCTTTCGCTTTATGCTGTTCGTCCCCGTTGCTACCCTTTGCTACACTCTCTCCGATAGATTTACTATTTGGCGATAATTGAAAGGAAACGACACAAGGTGAGAAGTCCTACTTATTTAACTCCTCAGGTCATTAAAATTTGACAACCAATCCTTTCGATCCTACCGCATTAATTTGTCTTTCGCTCTGCTGAATATATGGGGAGTGAAATTCGTTGCTCGCTTCACAGACAATCATTTACGACATTTATGTTACCAATAAAACTGCCGGAAAACTTTACGTGGGTGATAAACCTGTTTATCAGGATTAAATATGTATTACGGAAATGCCAGTCAGGCCCATGTACATATTTCGACAAATTGAGTGTCACTTCATTATTACGATTCTAGCGAGCTAGAACGTGCAGCAGTATCATTGTAAAATTTTCTTTACCCACCCCACCCTTCCCGGGAGGGTGCTTTAGCGGTGGTCTAGGCAATAAAGACCCACAGAACCCCAAAGAGAGTTGGTGTGTATTTAGTGGGCCTACATCCTAAAGAAATCACCTCTCTAAATGGGTGTATTCACCGTGATTTAACTGACGCTGCGACGGATGAGTCATATTTACAAACATTCCTGATGCGATGGGGTTTCGTTCTGATTCCTTTGCATAAGACCTTGTCTTTTAAAGTCGGGATTCAAAGGGATTACGAAATGGTAATTACGTCTTTGCAGGGTCATTGTTAAGAATATCAGGTCTGTTCACTGAAAAAAGAGTTCTGTTCCGCTCATCCCAGCGAAAACTATCGAAGCAAGTTCCTCTTTTATTAAAAATCGTTTGTTAGTCGTTTATAGTATCCTCGTGATTTTTTTTATTCGGCCGCACAGTAATCAGTGGTGGATTGAGACCTAAAAATGAAGGGGGAGGAGGGGGGAGGCTCTCAAAACTTTTTGGCGCCTCGGCCCTGCGGCTCTCGGCTTTGGTCCAAAGCTAAGGGGGTGCAGGTCCCTGGATCCATACAGAGAACTGAGAATTTAATAAACTAAACGCTCTACTCCTAGCCTCAAAGAAAAAAATCTGTCTTTGGACGATGACGTCTACGATGCACTTTACAGCATCTTAACTGGAGAGAAATCATTACACGACTGGCCTTAGCAAGGCGACAAAGGCTTAAGGCAGCGTATTTATAGGAAAAATAACAATGTTTAACTGAGGAGAGATAGGAGGCGTGTGTTGCGTTATTGAAGAAAATCTGTTAAAGGGAGTCTGGTTGCAAAGAAAACAAAACTTCTTAGGGGCACCCAACGATAAACTTCGATGAAATATCTGTTCGGGAGAGTCTACCCGTTCTACGACTTTCGGATAATGCATTGCCAAAAAGCTACTGATTCCTCATTGAAACATCACCTAAAAGATTCGTAACCAGGGAAATCTAGGGGAAAATAGTCTCTTAAATTTTCGGAAGGGATATTTTTGCAATTTTTCGCTCTTAAAAAGGTCGCCTAGCATTTTCGCACAGAAGTTCTTCGAAGGTAACATTTCATTCCCTAAAATTTTCGGGCACTTCAATTTTCAGCTAAGAAATCCGAACAGATCCAATTTTTCTAGTTGATTAAAACAACTCTTTAAACGGTCTTTAAACATTACAAGGAGCCTAGAAATATCCCTCAAAGGTTTTTTTTCTTAATTTGCTCGTTGGGATTATTTGCGGTCCGGGATCATTTGCGGTCCAATTTGGGGAACATTTGCGGTCCGGGATCATTTGCGGTCCTGGTGTGCGTTTCTCAAAACCTCCGAAACCTTTTCGGGCCTATTCCGGGTCCCATAATTTCCTTCATATCGTGAAAACGAAGACAATTCCAGGCATGAAATTTTGCAACAAGGCTACCCTTTCCTATCTTGAAGTCATAGTAAAAGACCAGCTTTTTAGCATAAGGGGATCGCAGTTTTAGAAATGGCTTTTCGGGAGTTTCGAGAAACGGGCCCCTGGGATCATTTGCGGACCCGTACAGTTCCAATTACAGTCTTCAAACAGTGTAAGCTGGAGGAGACTAGACAGCTTCCCCGTTGGTTGAAGGACAGCTACGGGGGCTTCTCACTGACGTACCAGTCTCAAGAATTATCCTAAAGGGTCTGGAAAACGAGTGGACGGAAAGAGCTACACATTACGTAGGTAGCAAAGTGACAAAAGTGGGTCTCATTGTGATTAACCTACCAGCCGTCAAACAGTCTAAAATGTAACACCAATATACTCCGTCACTGAATCGTCAAATAAGGGCAATTTTGGCGTAAAACGTCAAAAATAGCAGTTCAGTACTAACCGTCAAACGGTCTTGAGTCTTTCAAATCGTACTATTTTAGCCGCTCATCACGGAATTCAGGCTGTCAAAGAAGGCAGTTCAATATTAACCGTCAAACGGTCTCGAGTCTTTCAAATCGCACTATTTTAACCGCTCATCACGGAATTCAGGCTGTCAAAGAAGGCAGCTCAATATTAACCATTATTCAATATTAAAATGATTTAGATGTTAATAATTTAGCTAATGTATGGAAATACGTCGACGATACGACCGCATCAGAAGTTGTTGTCAAGGGCAACCGAAGTCGTGCCCAGGAGATCGTGGACAAGGTTACGGAGTGGTCTACGCGCGCAGAACAGAGTCAAACTCAGTAACGACAAGTGTAAGGAGCTCACGATATCTTTTTCAAAAGATGAGCCCCAGTTTGCATCTCTTGTAGTAGGTGGTAAAGAACTAGAGAGGGTGACAAGTGGCAAACTACTAGGTTTGACCATATCGAGCAATCTTACGTGGAACGAACATTTTAGTGGCGTCATCAGGAAAGCAACAAAACGTCTGTATTTCTTAGTGCAGTTAAAAAGATCAAGAGTTCCTCAGCAAGATATGCCCACCTTTTACACTGCTTGAATACGCTCTGTTCTAACGTACGCAGTACCTGCCTTTTTTTATGCCCTGCCAAAGTACCTAACAGATGAGTTAGTGCGAGTTGAAAAGCGGGCCATGCACGTCTATAATATGTTCAGGACTACCCTACCAGGAGGCCAGTGAACGAGTGAACATTGTCCCCATTTTAGATTTCATCACGGGGCTTTACACTAATACTTTCGACACCATTACTAAGGACCCAGAACACCGTCTGAACAGTTTAATACCATTTAGTGGACCGTCACGTTATACTCTAAGGTGCAACAGGCGTTTTACCGTACCTAAATGCAGACAGATCGTTTTAGAAATAGTTTTATTCTTAGATCCTGTATTGATAATATATATATATAGTTTCTCAGTTTATCTATTGTGCTTAGTTCCTTACATGCTTTTTATCGATCTATTTGTAATTGCGCAATTCAGCCTTCGGGCTGCGATGAATTGTTTATTAATCTATCTATCTATCTATCTATCTATCTATCTATCTATCTAACCGTCAAACGGTCTCGAGTCTTTCAAATCGCACTATTTTAGCCTCTCATCACGGAATTCAGGCTGTCAAAGAATCTTTAAACTTGTAAACTAGTTTCCATGTTGCAAAATACTCACCCTATGGTCTTCTCACTAATTTTGCGCCTAAACCAACTGGCATCTATCTAACCTATCTGGAAATACTTCCGGTTTCAAAAC
>OX419338.1:17196529-17204029 GCA_948470475.1 Galaxea fascicularis
TTGACCAAGGGCTTTTCACCAGTGATACCAAACTTGCATATGAGAAATCTATAAGCTGTAGACATTGCACTATTTTGCGTTGACCATGTATTTATTAGCACCATTGCGGCACTGTTCTACTTCACTAAAACACAGGAGTTAATCAGGCGTGAAAGCACAATAAAAGAGCCTCAACGCCACATTTAAAATTTACCTCGAATGCGGAAAAACTACTGAAACATAAAATGGTAGTCAAAAGACCCTACAAACCATATGTTTTGATTAATTTTTGCTTCGACAGCTGGTTGTTATACCAAATTGTTTTAGTGTTGTGTCGCTCACAGCTGAGCCACCCGGCCAATTACAATTTAGTAAAGTGTGATATAGGGTGCCCTCGGCACAATATGAAGAACTGAGCTGATATTTGTACCGAGATAATCATAATCTCGAAGGCAAGCAACGAATTGTTATGATGCGGATAACCTTCTTTCTTCTGGTGTATTTTGCTGTCGTCCACTGCAGATCAAGAACCGTTACAGACCATGTGGATGAACTAATCAAGAAATCAGGTATGTGGCCTCATAGATGAGCCTTAAATATCTCATTTTTCTGAAAGCGTCAGGAAAGAAACGTGACTGTCCGCCATAGATTGTCGTCACCTTTTAATGAAAACTCTTACCTAGCATATTTCCCGAACTTGTGCAAATTTTTGCCTATTATTTATATTATTAACTGTCCAGAAATGTTAACCAGTGAAAAAGAATCAATTTTGAGGAGACTGTTTCCAAAGAAAGAATTCGACAACAAGCGAATTACTAAACATTGAAAGTAAAGTATTTCCGTACTTCACCGAGTCCATAAGGCCAATTCCACAGTGTTCCGTGGTTGTAAACTTTAAAAACGCTTATAATTAGAAGCGACAAGGTACATTGACAGTCACTTCATTATTTCTTTTTATTCGTTTGACAAAAATCAGGATTGTGCTTGAATTAATATTCAAGGCTGAGTATTTTTTAAAGCGGAATTTTTTGGTTTGTTACTGGTTGACATCATAAGATGCATTAAAGCAGTTGCGTGAATTACAAGATTGCTATGGGCCGGCCAACATAGTCACATTTCGTAAAGAGACAACTACGCCGAATTGGAAATTCACAAACTGCAAACTAGGAAAAACAATCTGCAGAACTGACTGGATAGAATCCCTCTTAACTTCCCTGTTATCTGCATAAAAAATAATGCATAAACCATTAAAGTTGGGTAATACGCACCCATTTCGTCTACCTGTATAACTCCCAGGCATTAAGGTATTTTTTTTCTTCGTACGATTGACAGTTTTTAAAAGTTAAGTCCAAAACACTTTCTCAAATGCCACAGGATGTGACCAAAGAAGGAAAATATCCAGTGTTAAAAGATATTACTTGTTATAATTTGTCAACAATTTGCCTTCAAAACAAGCCATCTCTTCGTTCCTCACGACGTGCGAGGTTGCAATAACAGCTGTTTTTGAAATGGTTCAAAATATTTGCGTCTTTGGCGCTTATGTATAAATGTCACCGAGACGCCGCTCAAGAAAACTAAGCAAAACAAAGGAAAGCATTAAAAAGAAACAAAATGACTGACCCATGACAAATAAAAACAACAACAACAACAACAAAATTAAAAAAAAGCTAAAAAGAGGGGAAAAGACACGGAAACAAATGATAAAGAATATATATACACCCACTGCGGGTAACGCAATTAGTTTTGTATGCAATCGAATACAAATGGAAACTCAGTGTGGCCAGGAAATCACAAATAATTTTTGTAGCTTTTAGAATCGTTTTAGATTATTATTTAATTGTGTTGGGTAATGTGCTGTGTAACAGTTGTACGAAGAGCTTTAATTTCTGAGAGATTTTGGAATTTTGGGACGAGGTTTTTGAATGCTGATTTTTGTGTTGCAGTGGAAAATTATGCCAAGAAGAGCGCCGAAGAAACCTCTGGTAAGTTGCATTTCATAAGAACTTCCCGCACTTTCGTTTCTTTAATCTTATGTTATGGTTTATGTTTGAAGGTTGCAGCTATGTCAAGAGATTTTGATATTACTTTGAAAAGCCGTACTGGAAGCAAATTAAGAAAACCCGAAAGTGGTGGTGCAGTTTTGTGTCAAGTCATTTTACTGATGTAGCACTTGAAACTATAAATCAGGCGCGTAGCGTCCTATACGCATATACGCACGTGTGTACTTGAAGTGAACAGAAAATTTTGACATTTTTAGCAATTGTTTCTATTTTTAACATTTTACTTGCACGCAACCAAGATTTCGTGATGAAAACACCACTTTGATTAAATTCTAAAAACTAAAACTTTGCAGAACGCAATTTTCGCTCAGTTTACTCAGGTTTCTAGATCATGTACTTGTGCGTACTTGAAAAAAATGACCACGCTACGCGCCTGTAAATATTAGCACATTTGGCCATGGATGGCAAGGAGAGAAATGAATTGCAACCCTTTCAAAGCTCCCTCCTGAGCTGTGGGAAAAATGGCCAAATGCACATTATCGTTGGCTTCCCTTTGAGAAAATAGCTTGACAATATTGCGAGTTGGTGTTCTTGGTAAATGTTGGTTATGGGCAATGGTATTTCTCCATACTTGGTTTTAATTTGACTTAAATTACTAAAGTTACCATGACATAGCCCCTTCAATAGCCCTTGTATGATTTGTGCAAAGCTAAAATATATATTTTATTATTAAAGGTCTCTTCGAGGGAGATATTGACATCGATGAAGACACAAAAAGATATCTCCTTGGAGCAGATATTATGTCACGTGATGCTGTGATTAGCCCTATATATTACTGGCCGAATGGATTAGTTTACTATACATTTGACAGTGCATTAGGTTAGTTTGTTAAATACGACACCACGACCATATTTCTTTCAGTTGTTTTCAGCCTAATTTCAAGATGTTTGTTGTTATTGGCTGACAGCTGAAAGAAAAACAAGTCAATTTGAAGTGCTATAAGTACTTCTCTGTGTTGAACAATAGTCTAAAGAGGACCAAGTGACATTAAATATGTATTTACAATTTTTCGAAGTTCTCCCAACATCTGTCGAATATTCGACCTTCCGATTACTCGTTAGAAGTCTCCACCACTGATCGGTAGCTGCAGGACACTCCTGGAAGCCATTAAACTTAGTTCATGTAACAAACCTCCTACCTACAACAGGTATCTGAATGCCAATATTCGCAATGGAAGTAAAATAAGAAAGTTTTCTCCAACTAGTTTTCGTAAAAATATTAAACTACAACGCGCGAAATTTATTCTCTCTCTACTCTATCAACCAAAGTCCACGTTGAGAAGTATTTTCTTTTCCTAAATACTAATCCCGTGCATGTTGAATTTTGTATTTTGGTTCATTTTATTTTGCTTGTTTTAAAACTAGATTCTCTGCCTTTTCTGTAGACTTGGTATTACAGCTTATCACCTCCTTTACCCTACAATCCTGGACAAATTTCCTTGGGACAGTCATGCAAAACTCGTAATTATCGATGATTTGAGCATTACTTCTTTAAGAAGCACTGCTATATTTTAAAACTCCGCCGGTTTCCCCCCACCAAATACAATGTTGAAAGTCAGAAAAAAAAATTCCGGGTACATGTTTCAATATTGTACGTCGGGTGGGCTGGGGGGAGGGGCTGGGACCTCGCGCGACTCTTTGTTTCGAGTGTGTGTAAAAAGCCACAAGTGCAAATTTGCCCCAAGAATTTTTTCCATGATTGTGGCTTTTGTGGTGAACAGAAGCTAAACGTGAATAGTGGTATATAAATTTTTCTTAAATTTTAAACCAACACTTTTTGTTTCGTTGGTTAGCATCACAAACTGTCAAACTGATCAAAAGTGGAATTCATCACCTGAAGAAACGGACCTGCCTGAAGTTTGTCGAAGTTCCAGAAAATGACGACACCCATCAAAGTCGCATAAAGTTTTTCAGCGGGGATGGGTAAGCCTATCAAGCAATACAGTTTTAAAAGAGTGTGGCCGTTTGATGGCTTTTATCAATACGTTAAAGTATGTTCCATGCATGAGCAAGATTCAGCGACAAAGTAGTTAAAAAGTAGGTTCAGAGGAACTATTGCTGGCTCCATAATACTGAAAAAAGCTATTGTCGAGTACGATGGCAAGACAAGACAAGACAACTTTATTATATTTTTGCACGGAATACAGTAAAAACAGACCTTGCACCGCAGGTAGTGCAAGCTAATCGAGGCGGACCAGGAAAAATAAATATAAATGAATATAAATCTGCTAGCCTTTGCAAAAAGAAACGTATTGCATAAAAGGCAAAAGAAGAACTACTTAAAAGAAACTCGTGTTGCACTAGTTCATTAATTAAGCAATAGAAAACGTTTTCCGTGTTTGCATAGCCTGATATAAACACGAGAGGGGTTGGCCGAAGTGGTGGTTAGCAGTTTTTTTATGTCATATGAGCACTTTTGCTCTGCCCTCTCGGCCGATTTGAGCCCTTTCTTCTCTTATTCTGAGGTTTTCAAAGCGCGCTCACTTTCAAATTTGCCGCTTCAGCCCGATGTATAGAATCGACATAATTTTTCCACGAGAGTTTATAGTCTATGAGGACTCCCAGATATTTAACATATTCTTTATATTCCAAATACGTCAGCGTATTTGTTTGGTGATCAAGGATACGAATCTTCGGAGCAAAGGGAAGACGTTTCTGATACGGGCGGAAGATAACAAAATTTGATTTGTTTAAGTTTAGTGTTAATTTGTTCGATGTTAACCACTGAAATACATTGTTCAATTCAAAATTCATAACATTTTCAAGGGACTTAAGATTTATATGGGAGTAGAGAATATTGGTGTCGTCGGCTTGTTTGAGCTGGAGTATATATCATTGACGTACAGAAGAAAAAGTTAGAAAAAGTAAGAAAAAGTAAAAGTCCAAGTACGGAACCTTGGAGGACCCAATACGTAACAACACACTTGTTAGACGACCTTTGATCAATTACTGTAATTTGTGTTCTATCTTGTAAACAAGATCTAAACCAAACATTGGTTATCCCCCGCAAACCGAACACTCAGCTTCAGTCCAATTATATTACTGAGGCTGCTTGAGTTAAAATGCTGGGAACAGAAAGAGCAAAATATGATGCAGTGATTTTGCCACGGATAGACAAAAAAATTATCTTCATCAAGTGAACTTTTGAGCTGTTTCCATCTTGGCCGTCCGTTGCCAAAAACACTCAATTCAAAGTTTCAAAAATCAAGTAAGAGTACTATTTCAAGAAACCGAGTGGCTATTTTTGGGTTTCCTACGAGTTCAATGATATATCTCTTACCTTCGGAGACTAGCGCGATCTTGGTTGGACAGGATAGAACCTATTTTATATTCGCCAGGATGTTAAATTTGCTATTATTTTGTTTGAACGATTTTGCTTTTACTTTTACAAGGTGTTATTCAAGAATTGGACGCGACCCAAGAAATATCGAGCAGAAGATCTCCATCGGTATTGGCTGCGAGCGTATTGGAACTGTTGTGCACGAGATCATGCATTCCTTGGGGTTTTTTCACGAACACACCAGGCCTGACAGAGACAAATACATCAGCATTGACTGGGCAAACATTTTGAAGGGTAACATCCAAAATATATTTTCGTGCCGTAATTGATTGTTGCTGTTGTTGTTGCTGTTGCTGTTGCTGTTGCTGTTGCTGTTGCTGTTGCTGTTGCTGTTGCTGTTGCTGTTGCTGTTGCTGTTGCTGTTGCTGTTGCTGTTGCTGTTGCTGTTGTTGTTGCTGTTGCTGTTGTTGTTGCTGTTGTTGTTGTTGTTGTTGTTGCTGTTGCTGTTGCTGTTGCTGTTGCGCTAGCTGACAATCGGCTGTTAACGCTTTCGACATGTTCAACAGCACATTGAACGTAACAACTAATATCTATATTTAGCCAAGCCTGAAAGCGGTGCTCCAAAATTATTTCCTTATTAGCATTTCAAATGCTCATAGATAAACTAATATCAATGCCAGGAGTTGAGCCTGGACTCCAGTAAGGACTTCTCTATTGTGATTACAATTTTTTCACTGTTTTGCCACAGAGCCACAGCCACCATTCAGTCAGTGTAAACGTATATTTTCGCAAATATCATAGCCCTTTGTGGCTCAGGGACTACATGATTATGAGCATAAACGATTAACAAAATTTTGCTTCATCACAGTTTAATTACATCTAGTTACATTTCAATACAAATGGTAAAAGACACCAAGTGACTGCGACATACTGATCTAAAATATTATTTTAGCCATGACTCAACGCAGGTGATCAACTTCAAATCTCGTGAAGTTGAGGATGGCTTTAATCTACACTTCGATCAATTACAAATGTTGCAAACTACAGACCTTGACTACGAGCCGTGGGTGATATTATTTTTGACAAAACTGTTAATGATAACATATGATTGGCGATAACAGACAAACCAATCGATTTCTGAAAAACATTTGTCAGCTGTAAACTGATTGAACAAAAACAATTTTTTACTACAATTAGCCTTGAAAGTCTGCGGTTTTTAGCTAACAACGAGAATTGTTGTTGTGAGACAACATATTGTTGTCATTTCCAGTGCTGCAGCTGTTAATCGTCTTCCTGACTTTCCGCAAGGAGTTGTTGCTCTTTGCGAAAGTCAGTTTTCCAAATGTCAATCTGGTTCTTGCAAACTTGTCAAGCGCAGCCGAGGATATAAACCGTTCGGACTTCGGTTGGTTTTACTTTAACCAATTTTGTGCCCAAAAAATAAGCGACGACATGGAAAAATTTTCGAATCCAAAATGAAATCTTGGATAGAAAACATTTGGAAAAAACACGAGCATTTTTTAATCCAAACCAATTTCGGATGAAATTTTAAAACAAAACGTGCAAGAAAACAAGAACGACATGTTTAATTGTTTCTTCGACGTTTCCCGCAGAAATTGGAACAATTGGAATGTAACTCGTAGTAACCGAGACAAATCGCTAATCAATTTTCTTGACATAAATGTCCGTATAAAAGATAAAACAGGAGTACTAACCTGCGGACAGTTTAGGCTAATCAACAATCCCTCCGAACGCAAAGCTTACATAACAGCCGTCATTTTACACAAAATCATTGCTTTGCTAAGCCTTCGGCGCGCGCGGAGCTCCGCTATGAAATAACGGAATGAGATATTTTGTTTTGAACTGGGCTGCAAGTCTTAGAAACACAGTACTCAAATCAAATGAAGGATGATTCTCGCAGTTGTGAACTCAATTTAAGCAATTGCGTGAAGAACCCTGGAAAAATTTCAGGACTACAACGGGGTTTGAACCCGTGACCTCGCGATACCGGTACGATGTTCTAAGCAACTGAGCTATGAAGCCCCTGACGATGGGAGCAAGTCAAATGTGCTGCATTTTTTTTCAGGCGTCTTCACGCAACTGCTTAAAGGCGCTGTTACACTGTGCAATATTTTGTGCAACTTGTCTCGCAATGGCGTTGCAAGACAAGTTGCACGAAACA
>OX419338.1:17209029-17276529 GCA_948470475.1 Galaxea fascicularis
TGTATCACGCTTCAGTTACATAATCTCTTCGATATCTTAATAAATAGGTTCCTAGTGGATTGTCAGTGTTGCCGTTGTTTTTGTCGTTACTGTGGACAAAGGATTTTGTTTATTCCGCCGACCGGTTGGGTCAGTTGGTAGAGCGTCGGACTACCGTACCGGCCTGACCAACACTCAGTGCTTCCTTTGCAATGACATCTACAACTGGTTAGAATGTTATGGTTGGAAAGAGTTCTCGGATAAGGGCGATAAACCGGAAGTCCCGTCTCACAAACCTCCACAATTAATTCTGTGGGAGGCTAAAGAACCGTTAAGGACGTAACGAACCCTGGCTGTGACCACCTCTAGTGCTGACCTTGGCATCTATGACTTCTCTAAATGATTGCAAACTGCACCGTGCAGTCTGGCAAAAAAGTCCCCAAAAAGGAAATTAGTCTTGAAAAACCCCTTGGGGAAGGCTAATAAAATGTATTGTATTGTATTGAATTTATACATACATGCATTGCAGGTTTTTTGGCAGTATCCATAGTATTGCCAACATCTGTAGCTCATCATGACATATCTACAGAATTTATAACTCTGGACATCTTTACAATCTGTGAAAAAGCAAAGTATGCATGTTCATTCAACGTTTCTCTTCCCATATAACAGCAAGTTGTAGCTTAAAGTGCACCTAGACCCATTTTTTTTTTTTTTTTGCTTAAATAAATCTTTGCACCTTTACGAAAAGCATTGCGCCGTTTCTTGTTCTTTTTTGCCAAATGTTGGCTTTTTATAGGCTTCAAAACTTGCGAAAAAGTAAGCATCATTTGGTACACGACCGAGTGAAAAGGGGCGTGGGTCCATTCTTGATTTGACGTCAGAAACTGCTTTGCGTGCATGTTTACAAAGACTTAATGCAATGCAAATCGGTTTGTGACGCCAAACCAAGAATAGACCCACGCCTCTTCTGACTCGGTCGTGTACCCAATGACGCTTACTTTTCCGTAATTTTGGAAGCCTATAAAAAGCTGACATTTGGTGAGAGAGAATACAAAAAGGGCGCAATGCTTTTCGAACAGGTGCAAAGACTTATTTTAGCGAAAAAAATATTCTGGGTTTAGGTGCACTTTAACCTTCATTCCGCTCAACCGTAACCCGTAACGTTTACTTAATCCTCCGGTCCAAAATCTTTTTCTGAACAAATAAGCAACAAGAGTAAAATATTTGATTGAATTGCTTCTTGACCGGGGGAAGTGCCATAGGGAAGGTCAGGGAAATACTGGGCGGTTTAAGGTTAAAAAGTGGATTCAAACTCTTGGTCGTTACATCTATTTAAATGCAAAATCTATCACCATTCCAAAATGAGACACTCATTTCCAATGAAGTTTGGAAGGTGAGTAGGGGTGGAGGGTGGAGGCATAGGGAACAACTCTTTTAATTTTGACGGGGAGTTCAAAACACTGTCTTGGAAGGCCAGGCCTTGGAAGATTTAGACTTCCATTTCCATCGTCGCTATCGGTACCAACAAAAGAGCCGGAATTGCTGGTTGTATTCCATGTACAAATTATTTGCTGCAAACCTGAACTGAGAGCTACACAATCGGGTGACATTTAAAGTGATTCGAAAATAGCCTTGCAATGCCCTTTCGAGGGTCGTGGAAAATAATTACCCTAATTAAAATTGGCATTCACCTCATGGGCCAGAAAGTGATCGCTGATTTCTGACCTGTATTATACCAGAATTGGTTTGCATTTAAAATCTGTTCTCAAACGGCTTTCTGATATTGTCCCCCTTGTGTTTAGTCATCTCCAATAAGCTCACAAAACACATAACACAACTTGTGTAAAGAGTGTTTAAACAGATGCAATACATTGCAAGGACGATCTTGCTTCTGTTTCACGGTCACATTTTGCAATGTCGCATGGTGGTTTCATCGCTGTGAAACGTCTGATGCATCATTACTTTTGTTGATGACGGTTAAGACTAACTGCACTAGTTTGACCAGTTTACTGCAACATGTTAAAAACATACTGCGTTTGTTTGCTCGACCGTCAAAGAAGCTACATTTTGCAAAGAAACACGAAGATGTAGCAATGTTGCACGATGGTGCTTATAGCTCTTTTTAAAGTAGCCCAAGTAGCCATCTTCTTAAATTTTGAGAACTTTATAAAATGAACTTCAACAAAATATTTCATTCTTGTCTCTAGCCCCTAAACCTACAGTAGGCTCCGAGGCTTTCTTCTTATTTCGAAACAATTGAGGTTGATGCAATCTTTACCACTTCGTGGACAAGATATTTTATTCCAACAGCTTCTGCTCTGACTTGAATGTCCTGGACATGCCTTTCCGCCATGCGCAGCAGGTGGGTTGGTGCATGTTCGATGCCTTGTTTGTGTGCCTCCTGTTCCGCATGTCCTGCTGCAGCTACTGTAGGGGCCCCAGGACGACCAGCCGCCGTTAGCTAAGGATAACCAAAAGTGTCAAAACCGGTTCGAAAATACAATACCGCGGATAAAACAATTTAGAATTGATATTTGTATGAATATTGTAAAAACAATAAACGCTATCCTATCGAGACTTTTATTTCAAAATAGTTATGAACTTTCAGAAATGGAATTTAATTTTTGGGAATGTAAATCACTCCATATTGTAGAGCACTTCCAAATATGTATAGACCATTGTGTTTTTCTGACGACAAACGAGTTTATGTTTGGTGCACGAGTTGCACAGGGTACTGAATGTTTTCTTGTCGTTTTCTTTAGACACTGAGAGGTACAAGCGGTGGTAATTCATAAATAACACAAAAATACTTTCTTGAGCGCTGGTAAATCTCTGATTTTTCAACTGCCTGCTACCTGGAAATCCATTTTGTCATGCGGTAATAAACCTGGATTGAAGATTATCTTGTCCTGGGTAGTATGGTTTAACCAGGTTCTCAATTGAACTTTGATCAGCCGTTGCTGTGCTCTTTGCAGCCGTAACATTGAAGTAAATGGGTAAAGGCCATGTAGCTTGGGTTCTATAGACGATGCGCTTTTACACCCTTACTTACTAGTAACACCTATAACGGGTGTTACTGGTTACGGGCTCAAGTGAGAGCACTGCGGTGTCATTATAATAAGTCGCATGAACGGTTTTACCTGGGCATCCTTTTGTGTTGCAGGCACGCGAGTGGTAAGATGATCCGGGGCAGCCTTTACCTCCGCCAGACGGTGCTGGATTGCTACAGGTTCTTCTGCGGTATTGTGCACCTCCTCCGCAACTTTTACTGCATGGTCCATACGAACTCCAGGAAGACCAGTGACCGTGAACTAACGAGAAATTACATTTTTTATCTCAAGCAGCTTCAACTCGCATTGATATCTTGAATCACTAGGAGGTGATATAGCTGTACAGTATAACCGAGTGCAGCGGAACCTCGTACAGAAACGTTCCCAGAAGATCAAATGAAACTCTCCATACAGCTAAAAATCCTGTTTTTCCTTGTCTGACGTACTTCATAACGTGTTAAATATTGGTGTTCAAAAAGGAGCAGAAAAGAACCTAAGCCGAGGAACGCTGGGAAAAGGTATAACAAATCGGGATAATCGTGTTATTATTTTCTTATATTGATTGCATAACGTTATTCTATGCATTCAAAATTCGAGGGTTACACTTTTTCGCAAAGGTTAAAATCAAATAGTTATATGAATTTTGAAATAGCTTTTCTTAGACAAAGTTGACAATGACTTTGCACTAGATATCTATCATGCAAATAACACTTCCATGCCTGCTTTCCTTCAGTTCTAGAGATCGTATAAAAAAAATGTTAAATAAAATAAAATTTAAAAGTAATTAAATAAGAAAAAAACAACCTCTTAGCAATAATAACAATGATAACTTCTACTACCTGCCAGTCTACCATTTATCAACTGCAGATCTCAAATCGAAGGACGCCGGAGGTAAACGTATCAGTGTCCTAAGGGGGACACCAGTCCCACAGTAGGTGAGTGATAATTGCTTTCAGGTAAACGGTTAAAAAACTAAGGCAAGGGAGATAATGAACAGGAAAACAAGCTAATCTGCGGCGCCACATAATAATCTTTGTTAGATATTTTATTCAAATTGTACCTGGGCACGCATGGGTGTTACATTCCATCATCTCTTGAGAAGGACCCTGACAAGTGTGGCCTCCACTGGACGGTGCAGGGTTGTCGCATTTTCGGGTCTTGTACTTCATGCCACCACCACAGCTTCGGCTGCAATGTCCAAATGCACTCCATGGAGACCAGTTTCCGTGAACTAGAAAATAAACGTACACATCTCACGACAAAACATCGTCACAAGAAGTCGTTGCGACTCAGTAAAAGCCATAACAGGGCTAACAGGCATAAAATGTCGGAAGAGAAAGCTATATAGATAAAAAGAAGGAAGACAATTTCAGCTGGCACGTGAAATATATTTTGACGTATTTATCGAAGGCCATATAAGTGAATTGACTTACCTGCACATGACTGTGTGTTACAAGCGTGTGACTGGTGAACTGGTCCGTGACAGCTTTTGCCACCACTGGACGGTGCTGGATTAGTACAGGCTCTTCTTCGGTACTGTATTCCTCCTCCACATGTTTTGCTACACTGACCGAACCCGCTCCAGTGAGACCAGTGGCCATTAACTGAGATGAAAGAGTTCGTTAGATTAAAACTGAAAAGCTCAGGAAAACACTTCAAGAAACAGATTTTCGTCTGACTTTTCTAATAAGCTGCATATAACTTCAAGTCCATCAGGTAACATTCCTATGTAATATGCACAGTGTTTCATCAAACTTAATAAATTAAAGCTATACTTCTCCTTTTGCCGTCAGATTTTAAATTTGAGTTGACTGAAGTTTTTAACACTAGTTGGCCCTTCAAGCACGTTTTTTTTTATTTTCGTACGCAATTGCTTCGCCTGGAAAAGGGTGACAACTTAGTAATTTACACTGGAATGAGATTACGTTTGGTGCACGAGGCCATGTAGCTTGGGTCATATAGGTGAGGCGCTTTTACAGTCTTACTTACTAGTAAAACCCGTGACAGGTGTTACTGATTGCAGATTAAATTGAGAGCACTGCGGTGTCATTATAGTAAGTCAGTAGAACAGTTCTACCTGGGCATCCTTTTGTGTTGCAGGCACGCGAGTGGTAGGATGGTCCGGGGCAGCCTTTACCTCCGCCAAACGGTGCTGGATTATTGCAGGCTCTTCTCCGGTACTGTGCACCTCCTCCACAGGTTTTACTGCATGGTCCATACGAACTCCAGGAAGACCAGTGACCGTGAACTAAAGAGAACTAAAATGTCTAAGAGGCTATATAGTGTAACCAAGTGCAGTGCAGCCTCGTACAGGAAGGTTCCCCGAATATCAAACGAAATTCTTCATTAATAACTTAAAATTAAATTAAGAAAAGAAGCAAAAAAGAAACTAAGTTTAGGAAAGCTGGGAAAAGGGATCAACAAATCAGGATAATCCTGTTATCATTTTCTTATTCTGGTTGCATGAAGTTATTCCATCCATTTAAAATTCGAGGGTGAGCTTTTCGGTAATCACGGTTAAATAGTTTTATGAGTTATTAAATTACTTTGCTTGGACAAAATTGACAATGACTTTGTACTAGATATCTATCGTGCATATAACCCTTCCACGCCTACTTTCCTTGAGTTCCAAAGATTGTATAAGACTTCCATAGTTGTAGTTGGGAAAAATAGCAATTTTGGTACCCCTTTCCTCTTCTACGGTTAGTTAATAAGGACGGAACACATTTCAATCTTAAAATAGTTAAATAACAATGTTGCAACTTGCCCGGACAACCCAGGACATGACAGGCCACAGATTGAAACGATGGTCCAGGACAGTGTTTTCCTCTACTGGAGGGAGCTGGATTGTCACATTTTCGACTCCTGCGTTTGAAACCTCCTCCACAAGTCTGGGAACAACTTCCAAACACGCTCCACTGGGACCACTGACCATCAACTGTCGTGAAAAAACAAAACAAATAAGAAAGAACAATCTCTTAACAATAATAACAATTATAACTTCATTTTATCAACTGCAGGTCTCAAATCGAAAGAAGCCGGAGGTAAACGTATCTGTGTTCTGAGAGTGACACCAGTCCCACAGTAAGTGAGTGATAATTGCTTTCAGGTAAACGGTTAAAAAACTAAGGTAAGGGAGATAATGAACAGGAAAACAAGCTAATCTGCGGCGCCACATAATGACCTATGTAAGATATTTTACTCAAACTGTACCTGGGCACGCATGGGTGTTACATTCCATCATCTCTTTAGAAGGACCCTGACAAGTGTGGCCTCCACTGGACGGTGCAGGGTTGTCGCATTTTCGGGTCTTGTACTTCATGCCACCACCACAGCTTCGGCTGCAATGTCCAAATGCACTCCATGGAGACCAGTTTCCGTGAACTAGAAAATAAACGTACACATCTCACGATAAGACATTTGAACAAAAGACACAATTTCGACTTAATTTTGCGCTTTGTTTTATGTTTATTACTTTTGCTTGTTCCTTTGCACCTTACTTTACACTTAACGATTTTCTTTGTTCTGTTACGTCATGTTTGTCAAAGGCATGCAATTCTCGCGTTACTCGTAGCACACATATAAATAGCTTTCTGTAGTTCCCTTTTTTTTTCGTCGCTCGGTTTTGATTACGGAAAGGTTGAAAGTAAGTAACGAATAATAAGAAAGACGCTCTAGAAATGTTGTAAGATCAAATTCTTTGGCATACCGTTCAGCCAACATTTCTCACAAGAGGTCGTTGTGGCTGAAAGCCATAACAGGGCTAACAAGCCTAAAAAGTCGGAAGAGAAAGCTACAAAAAAAAAAAAGGAAGAAAATGCAAGCCAGCTCCTGAAATATACATTGACGTATTTATCCGAGAACATATAACAGAATTAACGTACCTGCGCATGACTGTGTGTTACAAGCGTTTGATTGGTGGGCTGGTCCGTGACAGCTTTTGCCACCACTGGACGGTGCTGGATTAGTACAGGCTCTTCTTCGGTACTGTATTCCTCCTCCACATGTTTTGCTACACTGACCGAACCCGCTCCAGTGAGACCAGTGGCCATTAACTGGGATGAAAGAGCTCGTTAGACTCAAACTGAAAAGCTAACGAAAACACTATACAAGAAATAGCTTTTCGTTTAACTATTCTACTAAGCTGCATAAAAACTTCAAGTCCATCAGGTGACATCCCTATGTAATATGCACAATGTTTCGTCTAACGTAATAAATTAAAGCTACACTTCTCCTGTTGCCGTGATTTTAAACTTGAGTTGACTCAAGTCTTTAACGCTAGTTGGCTCTTTTTTTTATTTTCGTACGCAGTTGCTTTGCCTGGAAAAGGGTGACAACTTATTTATTAACACCGGAAAACGAGAATGATGGTTAAGTAAATACTGGTAAGTCGTTTACAGTTTGACTCCAATATGTTTTCGGTTCAACATTTCAACCTGGTTGAAAATGTCTCGCCGGATGACCGCAAAGTGAGGTCGACTTTTTTCTTGAACAAGCACAGAAGAATAGCGATGCTATGCACTTTCCCCCGGTAAGTTGTGTGCCCGAGAATTATCTTTAAATCAAATTCCTTGCAATCTACCTGCACATGGATGCGTGTTGCAATCACGGGACATAGTAAATATTCCACTGCAGGTTTTTCCGCCATGCTGAGGAGGTGGGTTCTTGCACTTCCGGTATTTGTACTGTTTGCCACCTCCGCAGCTTACGCTACATTGGCGGAAAGAACCCCATGAGGTCCAACCTCCATCAACTGAGGAAAAAACACACTGTTAGTCTATCAAGTTTTTTATCTTGTGGTGAGAAGAGCCCAGTGAAAGGAACGCCAATATTGTGAGTTATATATATACTGTTATCTATTTGTTTCTACAGTTAGAGTAAAGCCCTGTGGATTTGGTAGGAATCACGGCTAGGGATCAAAGAATATGGACGGTTATATTAGGTTACAACTGATGCTAACATAGCATAGCCACTATTAATAATTGAAATTTTAGGGGTGGCAGAGAGAATTCGGTGGCGCAGTACGATAGCTGATGGTTCGCTTTTTAACCCTGATCACAGCATGTTTTTTTACTTTTGACTTTTTCAAAAGTGGACAAATTTCTTTAGTGTACTTGCACATGGAATTGTTACCGACAAATCTGAAAAACGAATTCCAATTACCTTTTGCCGTTTTGTTGCACATTGACTTAGTGGTTACCAAAGACGTCATGACTACATGAAAGTCAGAAAGGTTAAAAGACCTCTGCGTTCAGTAATTAAAAACTCACTAATTTTTCGTTTTCAGAAATGTCTAACAAGCGAATAATTTAATCATGTTAAGGCTCAAGACTTTTAGTAAAATCCAACTAGTGGTCTGATTGCTGCGTTCTGATTGGTTGAGCTACTAGTAGGCTATTTGTTATAGCCCACTAGTAGCGAAAGGCGACGGCTTTGAAAACCAAAACAATGGCGGCTGAATCGTGTTTTGCTGAAGTTTCGGACGAGTATTTGAGCTCATTACTACATAAATCTATACCAAAATCTACAAAGAAGTCAACTAACTCAGAGCCCATTCGGGCTCGAGGAATAATTGTTAAATACAATAGCTAGAGAACCTAGAGAAAAACTCTCAAGACAAATTTGAATAAATAATACCAGCCATTTTTCTAAAAAAAAAAATTAAGGACTCTTGTTGGGGAAAAACTATCAAAGTAAAATAAACCAAAAGAAAAGCTATCGAAACGAAACTTGTTATTGACAAGATAAAAGACAAGACTTGTCCAAAATATATTATCAGGGGGAACCCTGACTATAGAAAGTGCATTTTCTTCAAAATAACGTTACCTGCGCAAGGGTGTTGATTACAGGGTTGATGCTGTCTAAAAGGTCCGGGACATCGCCAGGGATTAGAAGGGTTAATACATGTTCGATTTCTGGACTGGGTTCCTGTTCCACAGGACTTACTGCACGGAGTGAATGAACTCCAAGGAGTCCACGTGCCCTCACCAGAGTTTAAGGCAGAAATTGATCCCACTTTAGAACCTGAAGAAGAAGAAGAAGATGTTGACCTTAATAGTAGTAGCAGCAATAACAGTAGCAGCAGCTGTAGCAGTAGCAGCGACAGTGGCAGAAGCAATGGCAACGGTGGTGCGGTTATGATAATGTAGTCGGGATCTGGTAATCATACAGGTGGAAATACACTTCTTTACTAGCTTGTTTTCATGATAAACTGTGGAGTTCATGAGGATTTTTATAGTTTGTGATGTTGGAGTTTGCTAAATGGTAGCAGCAGTACTAGTGGTGGTGGCGGTATTACTGGTAGAAGCAGTAGCAGGGGAGGCAGTGGTAGTGGTAGAGGTAGGGGTAGTGGTAAAGAAAGTGGGAGGAGTTGTACAGTTGCAGTGGTGCTGGTAGTGTTACTAATTGTAGTAGTTCCTGGAGTTGGAGTATTATCCACTGCATTTCTTACCCGGGCATCTTACATGCACGTTACACTTTCGCCTTTCCTCAAAAGGTCCTTGACAAGTTGAAGGACTGTTACATTTTCTCTTTCTAGTTTGGTAACCATGGTGACACGATTTGGAGCACGGGCCATACCCACTCCAAGTGCCCCATCCACCACCTGATAAACAATAAGAAGCCAATTTCAAACTTAAGTTAAGAGCTAATGGAGTACAATTTGTTTCTTTGTAGGATTGAAAAAAATTGTTTTGGGGCTGCCTTTTAGCATCCAACTATATAACAGAGACGGATCGTGAATGTTGGCTGCAACTAATATTCTGCTACTGTGGTTTAATTCAGGCCCGTAGGGAGGTATGGGGTGTGGGGTGCGAGGTAGGCGTCCGCACCGCCCCCCTCCCCTCACAGGCTAGGGAAGTCAGCCTACCGGGTCGACCTATCATGGGCCGATGGTTCAAACGGGTATTTAAAAACCGAACTAGCTGGCTTAGATTGCAAATGAAGTTTTAATCAAGTGGTCCATTCGAGGAACAGTCACTAATAAAACCAACGAGTTTATAAAGAAACAAAGAACCGCCGACTCGGGTCCAAGGTATCAGCCCTGAGAAGGGAAGAGTCTGCCGAGGGTAAGCGGGAATTTATTCCCCGAAACAGCAGCATTAACCAAATCAGCTCCCATTTGACCTCTTAGCTTAGTTGGTCGAAGTTTTAGAAGACAATAGGGCTTTTGTTTAGGGACTCTCCTATTGTGTGCCGACAGTAGACATTCGACCTTAAAACAAACACGATCGGCAAATTGTCGGTGATGACATTTTCAGTTCTCACCTAACGAGGGTCTAGTGGGGGAAAATGTTAGGTGGGACACCAAACGACAGGTGCTGGGTAAGTCGCTGCACTGTTCCACGCTCACCCAATGAAAATTTATAGACATCTTTTACATCTTAATTCCTTAATCCGCTAATAATGTATTATTGTCACCTGTTCACATTCATTAATTTACAATGTACGTATAGTGTAACATATATTAATGAAAAGGACACTCGCCAGGACATCGACCGCAGGTTTCAGGACAGTATCTTTGTACATTAGGTTGTGAACATCTGGACGAGTATCCCGTGCACCAGTAACGCGATATGTCACGGCACGCTGTGGAACGGCAAGAAATGTTAACAGAAGTGGACGTAAGTAAAGCGACTGATATATTTACCTTAAGCTCTTCTGACAGAAGAGCTTGCGTAAGTATACTGTTCTAAGAAAAAGGTTGAAATCTTAATATCATTAAGAGCGTAAGATTAAAGATTAAAGCTTTGTTATAATACATAAAAGAGTACTCGTACCTTTGTTTTCGTCTTGTACGTTTTCTAAAGCAAAGGCAACAAAAGTGGTGACAGTGAGAATCTTGACCTGACTTGATGAGCATACCAATGTCAGACAACCATTACATGCCAGCGTTTTTCCTCTGTATATTGTATTTATACAGAGACCTGTGCCTAAATTAAGTTATGAAGGTGTCCTTGATTCCTCTATGATACCACTTTTAAAACGATAAGAAAAAAGTGTGAGATCTGTTAATCACGAAACAGTACCTCGATCTCTTTTTCTAAATTACATTAAAAACTTTTAACAACTCTCACTGCCGTCTCAAGCCTTTTACTGCTCAGTTCTGTTATCATTTAGCAGTCGGTAGACTTCGCCGGATTCGAAATTAAGGGTACCTTTTAATTAATTAATACTGTATATGTATGTAAAGCGCGTAATTTTTTTTCAACGCCTATAACACACATGGTTTCAAGGATTAGTCACTGAACGAGAATCAGTTACATACCTAACAACTGCTCTAACTCTTCACCGGGATCTGAAATATATAAGAGGGATCTAAATTTTTTCTTTTAGAATCGTCAATATTCTTTCTTAAAGATTCTCAACCATCTCTAAATAACACCTCAGAACAGTTCCTTCTATTTTGTTGAATTGGAGTGAACTGAAAAACTCACGACTGATGTTGATATACTTCGATGAAAAGCCATGGAAATCCTAGGATATGTTTTGAGAGTATTTTAATGGAAGCAAAGTTCCTTTTGACTTAACGCCCTTCGTTAGCGTTTTCTTTCATGAACAATTTAAGCTTACGCCTTTAATTTTAAATGTAATAAATAAGATGCATTATAGCCTGTCCGAGTCTGCTTCATGGAGAATTACTATCTCGTGCCAGAAAAGTGTTTTCATGATTTCGGTTTCCGAGGGTGGATTTGACAGGCAGAGACAAGAGACTCTCAGATCACTCGACCCGTAAAATCAATATTATTTGGTAATTACCTTGCATTGTGTCCTCCATTGTCAGAGAAAAAGAGAACCCGACAGCGTAAAGCAAAATAAAACCTACTTGCCCCTTCATTTCCTTGACCACCACTTCCACTCTAAAGCAAAGATAATAAAGGCATCAAAACACCTTTATAAAAGCATGTTAAAACAAAAGAATGGTTCTATTTAATGCGATTTTAAAGCACTTAAATAATATCAGTGTGTTAATATACCTCTTGTGATATTGACTTTCTCTAATGTTCATCCCGGCGTTATTTCAAGCAAAAAGAATTTTAAAGCGGCAGAGTGTTATTAAGAAGACCGCAGAGTACATTTCTCTATTTTGCTGCGAAAGTTTTCGTAATAGCGTGGTCTGAGATCCCCTTCTGTAATATGGATCCCTAATAAGGGGAAGGGTCGTAGTTATATCTTCTGCGTCTACAATAATGGAACAGCTTTGAAATTTTGTGGTATAAAAGGATTATCGATTTTGTCTTATTTTTCAGTTAGGTATGAATGGGGGTAAGGATTTTAGACGTCATGTACGAACTAAATAGACAAAGCCCAAGTATTGCCGCTTCAAAGAAGGTCACGATTCAGATAAACCACACCCATCAAAACCTCCCACTCCATTTGCTTACTACATAGGGAGACGACCTCAAGATTGGCTCTTCGGTTGTACGCTTTTATTTTTTATTCGGTTTCAAGAATATCTGTGTCCTCGATGTTTCTAAACATCCCGTGAGGTTTTAGCTCTCATCGGAAACTAAATAATGAAGGTTCAATTTTTTTGTTGACAAACTGTGAAGCCAGAATCTCTGCAAGGAGCGAAGTGCAATCTCACGAATAGCGTCGTATTCTAATTTGCAAAACTGCCGCTGTTCACAGTTATAATTAAAGCTACCCAGGTACCCCTGGCTCGATATTAACAAAAGCAATATACACTTGTCTCTCACATGGCCAATATGAAGGTTAATGAGTTAATGAACACTTCGATTATGCAACCGACAAAAATTGAAAAAGTGTTCTGTAAACATCGAATGGTCTCGATTTTTCCTTTTTCTTTTTATCTCCTTTGAGTTAAATTTCAATTTTCATCGCAACTTAATTAGTTGGCAAAAGCATAACCTTGTGCAAGACTAGAATACGTTTCTTTCATTCCGAAAGATTAAGAAATTAATTCATCAGCATTTTTTAATTTTAGTGGCTTGGATATTTTTCTTTTTCGATTAATCATGCTTTGTCGGCGATGAAATTAAATGGCAAAGCGTCAATCATCAGCGTCTATCATCAGCCAATATGTCCATCCATAAATTTGTTACATTTTTCGTTTTACCACAGAACACTGTGCGGTTGGAAGTCTATGGTGATCAGATCGAAGGCAAAATAGTCTCGAAACAGACTCATTCCAAGTGAAAGTAAGAAAAATCAAATGAAAATTAAAGTCTATGGAAAGAGAAAACGAAGTTTTTTTGTTTTTTTTTTAAGCGAACTAGGTCGATTTGTATAGTAATTAGTGATTGGTGGTAAAGCCACACACTGTCTGTTTTTATTAATGCGTCTAGTGACGCAGACATCAGAATGACATCTTAGTGATGATGAGAGCACACTCTGTTTACAAAAGGCAGTAATGGAAGTGAGTTGCTTCTGCCTAAACGATTAATTCTCTACAAAATGCATCTAAAAAACTGATTTTTTCATCAATGCAAAACCTTTATAAAATTGAAAGCAGTGATTTTAAGAAAGTAGAAAGTTCCTCGTTTGAAACACAGACGCAATATTGCCGTGCCAATCTCTCTGTGTAGTATTGTACACAGAGGTTATTCAGCTTATCGCAGAAGAATCTCCCACCTTACCTCACGAATAAACTTCAAATTTCAGCCAAAGGAATACTACAAGTATCGTTTCACTTGAAAAATAAAATCTTACAAATTGAACAGTACATCGTCTCAACGCATCACTTCACTTTTTCCAGTGTGTTACTACAGTCGATAAAAGGTAGGCCTCTAAAATGCAGGATTCCAACCAAGAAACAAAACCTCTGCTCGAAGCATACATGTTTCGTTAGTGAGCAAAGTACAGCCTACTGAAAAAAAGAACGAGTTCACGCAGCGCAGCTGTCACAAAGGAATAGCCAGGATTATTGTTACAAACTAAACTGTCGCGATCACCCCCTCCCCACACCCTCCCCCGATGGCCCCGATGGCCCCGATGGCCCCAATGGCCCAATGAAATGAACTTGAATATATTCTATTTGCATAACGATAAAGTGGTAAAGTATAATCTGCCCAAGTAAAAGTTTGCCGATGAGCATGTTAGAAATAAAATCTCACCTGAAAACGATGAAAAACAAGTCCCTCCATTTGCGTTGCCACCCTGTTAGACAAAAACTAGGTTGCTACCTCTATGCTGCCCGGCACTAACGGGAATGTGAATGTGCTTACCGTCACAAGAAGTTATTTCTCTTCAGCGTACTCAAGGAGAACACCGTCTCCTAGCGATTGTTATTCACCTTTTTGATTCATTGAGCACAAAGATAGAGTGAAGCCGTTTTCAACACTTGTTCTCCTGAGAACCTAAAAAAGCGAACAAAAGACAACAATAAAATTGCTTCAATTCGTCTCCAATATATCTAATTTTCAGTCTCTTCAGCTCATTCAATGCCACTGTAAGGTTATAGTATAAAACCTCACCTCACCAGGTGTTAGTCTAACAGCGACCTGAAACCTAGACACGAAGAGGTGAATTCCGTCGGAAGTAACATGATATTTCGCAGTTTCCTGTTGCTCCTTTTATTTTCTTGTACGGGCTCTGCATTCTGGCCTTTCACGGGTGACGCTGATGCTGAAAATGGTATTAACACTTTGTCTTTACATTCCTTTCAGTTTAACAATTCTCGGTACATGTATATGAGTAACGGCTTAAAAGCCTGTATACCTACCCTCAGGTTTCTTGATTTCTACCTCGCAGATGATCCGGGTGAACAGGATCTTGCGTTGTCGACCAAAAACAGGAACATGTTATTTTTCCCTGCTCTTTTGCTTAGAAATGGAGTCATTAATAGGTCTGAAGGCCTTTTTGACATATTATCAAAACCTGTAGTTGAAAAACTCCATGGTCAGCAATGCAAAACTGACGCCTTAACACTCCTTTTCAGATCTCGATCAATTTTCTGAGGACTCATCTGACTATTTTAACCGTAAGTACTGCTTACTGACCAATTCGGAATGAACATTAAGGCCGGCACACACGAGGGGAATAGTCCCTGCGGCTAGTCCCTTGAAGAGTTTACACGAAAGGACTGGTAGAAGGGACTCGTCCCATCGTGTGTGCCGACGAAGGGTTTTGAGGGATTAGTCGCAGGGACTAGTCCCACAAATTCAAAACGGTTTGAATTCGCGGGACAAGTCGCAGGGACCAAAAATGACTAGTTTACACGATGGGACTTTTCCCCGGACTAGTCGCAGGGACAAAAGGTCGGCACACACGAGGGGACTAGTCCCTGCGACTAGTCCCTCCAACAAGTCGCGGGAACAATTCCCATCGTGTCAACTAGCCATTTTTGACAAAAAAATCTAGTCGCAGGGACCAATTTTTTGGTCCCTGCGACTTGCCGTACGAATTCAAACTGGTTTGAATTTGTGGGACTAGTCCCTGCGACCAGTCCCTTCGTGTGAACTCTTCAAGAAACTAATCGCATTGACTAGTCCTGGGGACTAGTCATAACATCGTATACTTGAATCTGTTTGCAACCACTTTTTAGTATATGCAACCTCAAATGTTATATTTGGTGCAGTCCAAAAAAGTAATTACTGGGCTTAAAATCATCGAACTTCGCGAAAAGTTCTTAACAGCGCGATTCAATAAGATAGCACTTCCTAAATGTGGACACATGAAGTCATGATCTAACTTGAATCGCTATGACCATTTTGCGAAGCCATTCAGTAACGCCTATTCACTATTGACAGCTATTTAGCCAATCGTATGCTCTTATTGTATCAGGATGTTTGGACTTTCATACTTGCGCGAAGTGCTACAAGATCAAGGAAGAGGGAAAATGTGCAAACCACACCAGCGAATGCCGAAAAACCTGCACAGGATGCGAAGGTAAGTGAATAAATGCACATGTATACGTTTCGTATAACAGTTCGTATTCTTGATGAAATGAAGAATGATCCTCGCCGTTGTAATCGCTTTTATGCAGTTGCGTAAAGAAGCCTGAAAAATTACGTTCACAACTGCGAGGATCATTCTTCACTTCACATATGATTTATTTCCGAAATCCATCATGCACAGTTTGTATTCCGGTTATGTAAATATACCACTTACGTACCTGTACTACTGAGCCCTTTAATACAAAAAAGAAGTCACTTGTACCTCACCAACATTGAAAAAGGAGCTTGTTAGGAGAGGACAAAGCACGGCAGAGAGAACAATCAACTGTTGACAAAGGCGATTCGCAATTATTTTGTGCTTTTTCACAAAGTAAGGACTCCAATGCAACTATTCAATTTAGATATAGACTGAATACTACCAACAGAAATTCATAAGGCTTCTAAAATCGAATAATTTATCTCTCTCAGTCATTACTAAGAGTATAACTAAGAGATTTTTTCTTCCTCTTTATAACGAAAAGGAAATGTGTGTATGTTGTTCTGTTTTGAAACAGGGCCGGACATTGACCGCTATGGCACAGTGAAATGTCAGCACTACAAGAACCAAGGCTACTGTGATTATCTCTCTTTTAAGTCTTTTAAGTGCCAAAAGACTTGCGGAAATTGTGCAGGTACATGACATAACAATGCAGGCCCCTAGGGTTTCACACATTATGCCGGTATAATTTACAGTATAACACTGTAGAATGGCACAATAGTGATATTTTGAAATTTAGCAGACATGTGTTATTGTTATTGTTATTGTTAATACTGCCCGTTTATTGAGCCAAACTTGTAAAACCATGATGTCAAGTGATTTTAGTATTCCACGAGTTTTCATGATATTTAGCATCATAGGCATGTTACCAGTGCATCCTCAAGCATCGTTATGATCTCATTATGCCAGGTTCCTAGGGCCTTTCAAGAGGTAATAATGTCACAGTCAAGCATAACTTAAGGAATAATAGCCGTTTTTCCGGGTGATGTCGAAACCTTAATACTTGATTTAGAAACATAATGCAAACCCTACACTGGGGTTATGTAGGGACATTTTTAACGGTTAGCAATGAATTGTAGTCTTCATAACAAACTTTATATCTACAAAGAACACAGACGAAAAGCTATGTTAAGAAAATATGACCGTGTTTCGCACGACAATCTGTTTCCTATTATTTATACCTTTTTACTGCTGCCGTTTGTGATTTCGGCATTTCATTGTGACCTTCAGTGGATGGGAATTGGGGGAAGTGGAGTGCATGGAGCGCATGCAGCAAAACTTGTAAACAAGGAAGTTGTTCCAGACAGCGAAACTGCGATTCACCAGCTCCACAGTACGGTGGAAAGACATGCCCAGGAGACCCAAGTGAAAATAAAGTCTGCAACGAAAATATACCATGTCCAGGTGAAACAAAGATGTTTGGTTCTTCTTTGTAATGATAATGAATTCAAAAAGAACCTCAGAGAAGCAAACATAGCGCATAGTCCAACCTGCACCCGAAACTAAAGCTCAATTCAACAACGTTTTAAAAAAAGAATCAAAAGGAACTAAAAACAGCTTTGTCCATAAATCGCTTTTCCAAAATGTACCGTACGTTCTTCCTACAAGTTTTCAATTATAAACGGAAAAGTAAAGATCTGTTCCCGGCAACTTTTCTTTCTTTCTTTATTTAAGTTGACGGAAAGTGGGGAAGTTGGAGCGAGTGGAGCGCATGTTCTAAGACGTGTAAACAGGGAAAGAAATCGAGGGAACGCGAATGCAACTCACCGGCTCCGCAGTATGGAGGAAAAAATTGCGAGGGGCAATCGAACCAAGAAAACGCTTGCAATAAAAACGTCCCGTGCCCAGGTAAGAAAAAACAAACAAGATAATTTAAGATGTTCATGTCCTTGTCCTTGTGTTTATGTTATATAACTGGCATCTGTATTCATGTATGCCACGTGCTGGCCTGCGGCGACCGCGGAGAGTACGAACCAGACTCATTGAAAACTACGAATGGAATTAGTTACAAAATTGAAAAGGAGATTTCAGTGATCTTTGAGGGCAGCTGTGGAGCCTTGAGGAAAAGATTTAGGAAAAAATAATTTAACTGACAGCTAGTTAAAGTTGTCTTTAAGTGTGACGTGGTGGCAAGCAAAGTACGACAATTGAACACAGTTCCCTTCGGAAGTAGGCAATTAAGCATTATTAATTTCAGAAGAAACAAGATTTGTTTGACATTGAGACCGACTTTTAACTGGATTTTTAAAATATATATGTTGGCAGCCAGGAGTCTCATTCACGAAGCCCTTCCTAGTTAATTCCAATACTTACTTCTCCTAACCTCAAGCTCTCCGAACACTTACTTCTCCTAAGTATTGTTTTCCAGGTTAGCTTTTCCTTTTAGGTTAAAGAACAAAAGGTTCAGTGAAACAAAAACCTTGGCAACGGTGGGATTCGAACCCACGCCCGTTAAGAGACTAGTGCCTTAATCCAGCGTCTTAGACAACACGGCCACGCTACCCGTATTACGTCAATAAGTTCTTTCTCTCAATATTGTGTTAACGTGCTGCTTCCAAAACCATAGAAAGCCTTGCAGAGGTCAAGTTGTTTTTCTTCCTTTATAACTTTTAGCATCACTACAGATTGAATCGTTTCATTGTTTTCTTGTTTCATACAATGCAGTTGATGGAAATTGGGGTAAATGGAGTCAATGGAGCACATGTAGTAAGACCTGTAGGCAAGGAAACCAAACCCGATCGCGTGAGTGCAATTCACCAGCGCCTAAGTATGGTGGTAACCCTTGTAGCAATCAGGCAAAGGAGACACGTGTCTGTAATGCGGATGTTCCTTGTCCAGGTGAGCCCTCGTCTCCAGGAATAAATTTTGAATCCTGCGCCACTGTGTAGTTTGTATTGTATTGATAAATTTCCTGCTTACGTCCCGCGAAAGAAGAATACGGGGAATAGAATAAGCATCAACAGTGAAAAAAAAATTCAGTGATATTTGAGGGATTATATTTAAGGGAAGCTGAGTATCCTTGAGGAAAAGATCTGGAAAACAGTTAATTTAAGTGTTCTTTAACTGTGACGTTTTAGCAAGCTAAGTACAACCACCCAGTTTCCTTCTATAGTAGGTAATTAAGCATTATTACTTTAAAAACAAAAGATTCGCTTGTCCATTGAGAGGTTCATTTAAAAGAATATTTGAGATATATAAGCTGACAGCCAGCTTAGCACTTCTTTTTGCCGGTAAAGCAACAAAAGGTTCAGGACAACTAGCACCTTGGCAGCGGTGGGATTCGAACCCACGCCCCCAAAGAGACTAGTGCCTAAAACCACTCAGCCACGCTACCTGTATTGCACCAACACCAACAAGCTCTTCCTCTCGATATTGTACTAACTTGCTGCTTCCAAAACCTCGGAAAGCCTTGCAGAAGTCAAGTTGTTAAATGAACGCCGTTAACAGGAGTAACAATAATGATAATAAAAATAAACGAATATTTAAACAAGATAAACCCATCAGTACAAATAGTACTGTTATCAAAGGGGTCCTGTAAATACTTAAAGAGTAAAAAAAATGTAAAATGTACAAGTGAAAAATACAGCAGTAAAAAGCGGTACTATAAAAAACTACAAATAAAAATGTTCGTTGACTTTTTGCCTAAATAAGTTAACTAACTCTGGAGTTCAGTTTCCGGATCTCTGAAGCTAAACTAATGTAAATAAGAGCACCTGAAAAAAAAAACTTTGTCGACCAAACTCCAGTTTCATTTTCGGAAGATCAACTGACGAAACTCTGTACCTACATTACTAAGTAAGCAGTCAAACTTTTCTTTTCAAATAACTGTCATTTAATGGAATACGAATGAACAAATTTTCCAGTCTTGAAGTTATGCTGTTCAGGCCTTGACGTTCGATGTTACAAATTTGTCGCTTACGCGTATTTGAGTAGCTAAGTGTAGCTAAGTTACAGTAAGTAAAAACAGACATGACTTCTTAATTTACTATGCACGCCACAGGTTGAATCGTTTTATTGTTTTCTTGTTTCATACAATGCAGTTGATGGAAATTGGGGTAAATGGAGTCAGTGGAGCACATGTAGTAAGACCTGCAGGCAAGGAAACCAAACCCGATCGCGTGAGTGCAATTCACCTGCACCTAAGTATGGTGGCAAGCCCTGCAGCAATCAGGCAAAAGAGACGCGTGTCTGTAATGCGGATGTTCCTTGTCCAGGTGAGCCCTCGTGTCCAGGAATAAAAACGTGAAACCTACGCCATTGTGTAGTTTTATTGTATTGATAAATTTCCTGCTTCAGTCCCGCGAAAGAAAAAAAATGCAAACTACTTGATGGAGAATACTGGGAATAGAATAAGTATCAACAGTGAAAAAAGATTTCATTGATCTGCATTCTTGAGGAAAAGATCTGGGAAACAGTTAATGTAACTAAGAGCTGACTTAAGTCCTCTTTAACTGTGACGTTTTAGCAAGCTAAGTGCGACCACTCAGTTTCCTTTTATAGTAGGCAATTAGGCATTATTACTTTAAAAACACGAGATTTGCTTGTCCATTGAGAGGTTCCCACCTTGGCAGCGGTGGGATTCGAACCTACGCCCCCGAAGAGACTAGTGCCTTAATCCAGCGCCTTAGACCACTCGGCCATTCTACCCGTATTACGTCACCATCTATTTCCTCTTAAAATTGTATTAAAGTACTCATTCGAAAGCCTCGGAAAGCCTTTTATAGATCAGGTTGTTGAATCAACCCCGTTAGCAGGAGTAACTGAGGTGGTTTGTTCCTATGAGCCCTATTATCTTTTCCGGCTTCTTCTTAAATTACTATGCACACCACACATTGAACCGTTTCATTGTTTTCTTGTTTCATACAATGCAGTTGATGGAAATTGGGGTAAATGGAGTCAGTGGAGCACATGTAGTAAGACCTGCAGGCAAGGAAACCAAACCCGATCGCGTGAGTGCAATTCACCTGCACCTAAGTATGGTGGCAAGCCCTGCAGCAATCAGGCAAAAGAGGCGCGTGTGTGCAATAAGGATGTTCCTTGTCCAGGTGAGCCCTCATATCCAGGCATAAAAATTTGAAACTGGTATTTATAAATTCATGCTTAATTCCGGCGAAAAAAAAAACTCAGTTTCTAAACGCTGCTCTTGATATAAATTAGTTATTACTTGATGGAGAATACTGAAAATTAGTATAAGCATTAAAAGGAAGATTTCAGTGCTCTTTAAGGGCAGTTGTGGACCCTCGAGGAGAAGAATTAGTCAAAAAGTAATTTAACGAAAAGGCGCCTTAGAATTAAGTGTGACCCGGTAGGGCGCGAAGTACGACAACCCAGTTTCCGTGATAAACAATTTTTTGTCCATCAAGAGCTGCTCCGACTTGGATTTTTGAATGTATATGTTGGCAGCCAGGTCAGTTTTCGTTTTTGGTAAAACAAATGGTTCAGGAAAAAAAATATCTTGGCAGCGGAGGGATTGGAACCCACGCCCCCGAAGAGACTGGTACCTTAAACCAGCGCCTTAGCTACCCGTATTACGTCAGCATCTATCTCCTCTTAATATTGTATTAAAGAGCCTTGGAAAGCCTTTTATAGATCAAGTTGATGAATCAACCCCGCTAGCAGGAGTAACCGAGGTGATTTGTTCCCATGAACCCTATTATGTTTTCCGGTTTCTTCTTAAATTACTATGCACACCACACATTGAATCGTTTCATTGTTTTCTTGTTTCATACAATGCAGTTGATGGAAATTGGGGTAAATGGAGTCAATGGAGCACATGTAGTAAGACCTGTAGCCAAGGAAACCAAACCCGATCGCGTGAGTGCAATTCACCTGCACCTAAGTATGGTGGCAAGCCCTGCAGCAATCAGGCAAAAGAGACGCGTGTCTGTAATGCGGATGTTCCTTGTCCAGGTGAGCCCTCGTATCCAGGCATAAAAATGTGAAACCTGCTTTATTATCTGATCTGTATTGTATTTAAAAATTTCATGATTAAGTCTTGTGAATTATAAACAGAACTTCCAAAGCGCCGCTCTTGCTATATATTTTGTTATTACTTGATATGTAGAGTACTGGAAATAGAATGAATATCAACATTGAGAAAAAGACTTCAATGTTCTTTGGAGGCGGCTGTCGATCCTTGAGGAAAAGATGTAGGAAAAAAGCAACTCAACTGACAGCTAATTAAAGCTCTCTTCTCGGTGCCTTAGAGAGTGCCTTAGAGAGCGAAGTACGACAACCCAGTCCCCTTGGAGAGTAGGAAATTAAGCATAACAACATTTAAACTTTGAGCCTGAACATTAGCAGCCATGGACAGCTGTCTCGGCCTTATTAGGCCTCAGTAGCACAACATAGCTAATACCCAGGCTCAAGAACCCATATGAATAAAACAAGCGATGAAAATGTAAAGTTTGTGGGGTGTGGCCTCGAGTGACAAGAATGCCACACAAATTAATGTGTTTAGGTAAGCTGAAAAGCCCTCATTGGGCACTATGGCCACGTGGTAGCCGGCATTACCCCTTAAATCTACCAAATAAAGTTGAGCCTTGTTTTATTCATGTGGGTACTTGAGCCTGTGTATTAGCTATGCAATGGTGATTAGGCCTAATAAGGCCGAAACAGCTGTCCATGGCTGCTAATGCTCAGGCTCAAACTTTATTTGGTAGATTTAAGGGGTAATGCCCGCTACCACGTGGCCATAGTGCCCAATGAGTTGCTTTCAGCTTACCTAAACACATTAATTTGTGAGGTATTCTCATAACAACAGTTGTTTGTCCATCGAGGCGGCTGCTAGTTAAATAGATTTTTGAATACATATACTGGAAGCCAGTTTAGTATTTCTTTTTGGTAAAACAAAATACTGCGTCAACAACCCTTTCTTGTTAATATTATATTAACGTGCTGCTTCCGAAACCTCGGAAACCTTTGAAGAAATCAAGTTGTTGAATGAACGCCGCTGGAAGAACTAACCGAGGTGGATTCAGTGCCATGACCTCACTGTATTTTCATGTTTTCCCTTAATTACTAAGTGCCACCACAGGTTAAATCGTTTTATTCTTTGCTTGTTTTATACAATGCAGTTGATGGAAGCTGGGGTAAATGGAGTCAGTGGAGCACATGTAGTAAGACCTGTAGCCAAGGAAACCAAACCCGATCGCGTGAGTGCAATTCACCAGCACCTCAGTATGGTGGTAAGCCCTGCAGCAATCAGACAAAAGAGACACGTGTCTGTAATGCGGATGTTCCTTGTCCAGGTGAGCTCTCATGTCCGGGCATAAAATTCTTTTTGGTAAAACAAATACATTGGCACCGGTGGGATCCGAACCCACGCCCCCAAGGGGACTGGTGCCTTAAATCAGGGTCTTAAACCACTCGAACACTCTGACCGTATGGCATGAGGACTTCTTTCCTCTTAATATTGCATCAACGGACTTCTTCCAAAGCCTGAGAAAGCCTTGCATAGATCAAGTCGTTGAATCAACCCCAATGGCTGGAGTAACCGAGAAGTTTCTTCCCATGAACCCACTGTATTTTCGTTTTCCTTCTTTAGTAACTATGTACTATCAAAGATTGAATCATTTTATTCCTTTCTTGTCTCATACAATGCAGTTGATGGAAATTGGGGTAAATGGAGTCAGTGGAGCACATGCAGTAAGACCTGTAGGCAAGGAAACCAAACCCGATCGCGTGAGTGCAACTCACCAGCGCCTAAGTATGGTGGTAAACCCTGCAGCAATCAGGCAAAAGAGACGCGTGTCTGTAATAAGGATGTTCCTTGTCCAGGTGAGCCCTCGTATCCAGGCATAAAAATTTGAATCCGACGTCGAAGTCTAGTTTGAATTGTATTTATAAATTTCTTGCTAAAGTCCCTCGAAAAACAAAACCGTCGAACTTCCTGAACGCCGGTCTTGTTATCCATTTTCTTAATACTTGATGAAGAATGGAATGAAAGGAGCAAAGTAAAGCAGTGCTCCAACACTTGCAAACAAGAAAAATAGTCAAGAACTCATACCATTAACCTGCTCCACAGTAAGGAAGAAAGTCGAGTCGAGGGGAAACAAATCTGTCGCAAGTCTGTAACAAGGATATCCCGTACCCTAGTACGATTTTTCTCTTCCGTTTGTCTTCCTTTATTTCTTTTGGAAACGAGGAAAGGTTATTTTAACGGGAAAAATATTGAAAGCAACATACTGTAAAATTTTGTATGATGTAATTGTACGCCGCTGTGATACTAGTCATTTTAAACACCGGCTAGCAGTAATTTCAAAATGATTCAACGTCGAAAACTTTTATCTTGTTGAAACAAAGGTTAACTTAAATGAATAAAGGGGGTAGTTCCTAAAGAAACTGTGGTGCTGCGTCGATGGGGAAGTAGACAAAAATTTGGTGTTATCAACAGAGTTGATAGAGTAAATTGACCACCGTACAGGGATCTAAAAGTTGACGTTTCGAGCGTTAGCCCTTCGTCAGAGCACAGTACATTTAGCAGTTCATTTAGCCGATTGGAGTGTTACTCTCATCTTATAATTTCAATCATTATTGAAGAAGTAATTTTTATTAGTTGATGCAAACTGGGGAGAGTAGGGTAAATGGAGTGGAGTAGCTCATTTCTGACTCCGATCCCTCAGTCAACATGACCTTTAACAATGTACAATGGGGGCTTTTGTATACACTATCGTTGATTAAATGGTCGTTATCGAGCAGTTACTTTGGCAGCTGGAACGCACTTTACTGGCCTTTGCCGTTGTGAAGGGGCCATTGTAGAGAGGTTAAAATAAGAGCGATTGCATGGACTACCCGCCGGGACAAAAAGAAATTGACTGTAAAAGCAATAAAGTAATACTAACATCGAAATACTTGTGTCACGTTTAAAAAATCCACTTCTTCGTCATCAGTTGATGGAAATTGGGGAGACTGGAGCAAGTGGAGCACTTGTTCTAAGACGTGTAAACAGGGAAAGAAGTCGAGAGAACGTCAATGCAACTCACCGGCACCACAGTATGGAGGAAAGATTTGCAAGGGAGACTCAAAACAGGAGCAAGTTTGCAATAAAAATGTTCAATGTCCAGGTAATTTAATTCTCTCAATTTAAGCAAGTTCATGGTACACAGTTATGTAAATTATCGTTTTATCTACCCAGCATTTGAAATTTGAATTGATTCGTTGTGAGCGATTCGCCCAACCTATTTTTTTTTTATCCAGTTGATGGAAACTGGGGACAATGGAGTGAATGGAGTGCCTGCAGTAAGTCTTGTCAACAGGGACAATGTTCCAGACAGCGCAAATGCGATTCACCAGCTCCACAGTATGGCGGGAAGGCCTGTGAAGGAGACTCGGTGGAAAACAAAGTTTGCAATAAACATGTTCCATGCCCAGGTAATAAAAATTACCTTTATTGCTCTCTCATTCCTTTTGATTCACAGAGATAACACATTTCCCTTAAATTAAGATTTTATAATGTACATTGAACAGTTATATTTTCTTAAAACAAACATAATTTGTTTCTCTCAGTTGATGGAAACTGGGGGGAGTGGAATCAATGGAGCTCCTGCAGTAAGACGTGTCAACAAGGAACAAGCTCCAGACAGCGAAAATGCGATTCACCAGCTCCACAGTATGGCGGAAATGAATGCGAGGGAGAATCAAGTGAAGATCGGGTTTGCAATAAAGACGTCCCATGCCCTGGTAATTATCATCAATTTTTTGCATTTCGTTCGGTGTTCGGTGTACGTGAACATGACCACATGTTTAAAGTAGCTTTATAACGGTCTTTAAATAGCTCAATCACTTGGATACAAAGTCTAAAATGAAGACTTTTTATGTCCAAGTAAACGCTGCGATTGCAATAATATTATTAATAACTCTGATCCGCATGACGAGGGGATAAATAAAGGGCTGGACCTTGAGTCCTCTTTGGCTTTGATATGTTACAATCGGCAAATATTCTTGACAGATTTTGTTTCTAGCAAGTCTTTGAAAAGTCAAATTCCCAATGCCCTAAGCCACTCGGCCTTCCTGCCTCCTGCCTTTCATTGACCATACCTTTAATTGACTCTAGTTGATGGAAATTGGGGAACGTGGAGTGAATGGAGCGCCTGTAGCAAGACTTGTAAACAGGGAAGTTGTTCCAGACAGCGAAACTGCGATTCACCAGCTCCACAATATGGTGGAAAGACATGTCTAGGAGACCCAAGTGAAAATAAAGTCTGCAACAAAAATGTTCCATGCCCAGGTGACTTTAAACGTTTTTTTTTTTCGAACGCATGTTTCGACCTTAAGGACGGGAATATGTCTCACCTGTCTGACACCTGGTGACACTGCTGCACAGTGTGACCTGCACAGTGTCACCTAAATAAACATGGTGCCATTATTGCACTTGAAATGAAGATTTAAGTCATCATCGCAATTTTGAACACTGTTTGAGCAGTAGTGAAAATGTAGCCTGAAAAAATATTCAGGCTTTAAAATTCACATTCTTAACTGCGGTGATCACTCACATCTTCATTACTTAATCCACTGTTCAAATATAAGGTTTTCATATATTCACGCTCGTCTATTTCATTTGTTTTGTTAGTTGATGGAACCTGGGGAAAATGGAGCTCCTGGAGTGCATGCAGTAAAACGTGTAAACAAGGCCAACAATCTCGGACCCGTGAATGCGACTCACCAGCCCCTAAATACGGTGGAACGTTGTGTAGTGGAGACCCCAACGAAACGATTGCTTGTAACAAAGATGTTCCTTGTCCAGGTAGGATGTTTTCTTTATATCGCCGGGACCGCAATACCTTCTCCCCAATTCAACTAAAAGAGGGGGTAAGGGGAATATTGATTCTTAAAACATAATCCATGGAAACAAATGTCAAAATTCCACTGTAATCACACGCAGTAAGATGCTGTTTTTCTGAATTGACAGTGCAGTGAAAGTCTTCCTCTTCGTTATTACTGATTAAACTCCTTGCTTTCACGAAAATTCTTATACCTTTTATTCAAAATTGTGAGGAAGCACTTTCTTTTCGAACGACCCGCGTAACACGAAAAGGTAACCTTAAGATGATTGCTCGAAAGGAAAAGAAAGGAATATTATTTTTTATTTTAGTTTTCAAAAGTTGCACAAAACTTGCAAGGTAAGGCTTACTTTTTCAAGTTGCAATCAATTTCCTCCTTGTCATCCGAGTACACAGATAGCAGCAAATAGTTTGAATGCACGTAACAAGTACTTCGAAAGAAAACAGCAAGTTCTTGTTGTTGCAAATATATATAAAGTCTTCTTTAAATTAAGCGAAAGTGCCCGTTGGAGGAAATTATTGACCCAACCTCTCTGTGTCGTACATTCTTCTCATGAAATCGGACCAACACGTACATAACAACCTACACCGAAACTTATTTTATGGCAGTTGATGGAATGTGGGGCTCATGGAGCAGTTGGACAGCCTGTAGTACAACTTGTGGATACGGTACCAGGGAAAGGAATCGCCATTGCGATAGTCCGAAGCCTGCTTACAACGGCTCTTCTTGTCCAGGTGTTGGATATCAGAAAAGAAGATGCCACGCCTACTATCCTTGCCCAAGTATGTCTTTAGTCTGACTTGGTTTTGTTGGAATACCACGTCGTGCACGATGAAATAAGTTTGAATGCGTGAAAAACATTTAAAAAGGGGAGGTATTTAATGAACGAAGCAAGAGTAGCAGGAAGTTCTCAGGGACAAAGAGATGCATTACATAAATTGTCAATCAGCCAATGCACACATAAATGAAAATGATATTTTCGTTTCTTTGGAAAATCGAGACCACATCCAATCTTAATTGTTTTCAAAAACATTGAGACTTTGTGACTTTTTACGACATAGAAATCGGAGTTGTTTTTTATTTTTTTCATAGTTTGCAAAAATTCTTTTACAGTGTTAATATATTTTCAATAGGTTATCATTCAAATACAAAGAGACATTTAATAAACCTTTTCCTGATTTTTGTTTTTAATCTCTTGCTTCAGTGTATTGAACGGGATATTTTCCTTAGATGCTAATTACCTCCTTGTTTTCCTGTCATGTAGTCGATGGTAACTGGACCAGCTGGGGAGCTTGGACTACATGCACTAAAACTTGTGGTTTAAGCTACCGGAAGCGATCTCGATCCTGCACCAACCCCTCTCCTCAGTACGGTGGAAGTGGCTGTGAAGGCAAAAACGACGAGGTTGAACGTTGCTTTGGCCAAGCCTGTAGGTTGATAGTTACAACTTATTTGACTCGTTTAAAGGCAACAAGCAAAGTTGTATGGTGACGTTTGAGTGTCAAACAAAGAGTAAACTCTTATTCACATCGAAAATGGAACTCTTACTGACCTACAAAATCGATAGCCGAGCAAATGGACAAGATACTTATACCGATGAATACTTAAACAGAGCGGGGTACAACGTCACCGTCGCCTTCTCCTTATGATAGTACTAAGTTACTCTCATTTGCGAAGACAAACTGTCTTATCTCAACCATGTACTGGAAAACGCCAAAACGTCGTAAAGAAAGAGAAACTTCTGTCAAAAAATAAATTACTTTACACTAGTTTGTCAATTTAAATATCGTTTCTCGTTTCTAAATCTCGTTTTTAAATCTCCTGGTGTTTCGCTCTGATAGTGTGCTTTTTATTGATGTACAAATAAATAACATCTGTAAAACTGCCTTTTTCCACCTTCGTAACATAGCTAAAATTAGAAAGTTCCTGAAATACTTTTTCATGCTTTTATTTCGTCGAGGTTGGATTATTGTAACGTACTTTTATCTGCCCTACAGCAATCACAAATTAATAGACTGCAACATGTACAAAATTCAGCTACCCGCCTGCTAACAGCCACCAGCAGACACGAACGTGTTACACCTGTATTTAGAAGCTTACATTAGCTGCCTGTGTCCGCCCGTATTGACTTTAAGATACTTCTTGTTTTTAAAGCACTAAATGGACTGGGTCCTCTGTATCTGTATGAACTGTTAAAACCGTACATTCCTAATAGATACCTAAGATCCTCTAACAAAAAACTCTTAATTGTACCTACATGCAATCTTAAAACATATGGATATAGAGCGTTCTCTCATAGAGCTTCCACACTGTGGAACGCCCTGCCAGACGACATAAGGCAACTGGAACACCTACAAGCATTTAAGTCTAAACTTAAAACCCATCTCTTTAAGCAGCTGTAGTTTTTGTTTTTATTGATTTTTACAAGTTTTTTTTAATTCACAGACCTTCCATCACTTAAGATTTTATGGTCCTCCTTTGTTTTCTGTCTCTGAATTTTTTTTCATTCAAGGTCTCGACAAATGTTCAATAGTTTTTTAACTCTCACGTGTTGTTAATATATTCCATAGTATGTTTGAGCTTTTTTTTTTTTTTAAATTTCAGGCTACTGATTACTGTGAAGGATTGCAATGTACACGTGTAAGTCTGGCGATTGATGGGCCGAATCATTCGTTCACTTTTCTAATCATTTCTTACTAATTAAAGTTTCTCTTGTCTTTTACTTATATAGTTCATTGGGTAAACGAATGTCTATTCGATAACTAGATGCAAACTTTTGTTTGTTCGTCCGCTTATTGTTTATCTATTTCTTGTCTTCTGTTTCATCACAGATGCGAAGCTTAAAGGAAGCAGACACGTTGAGACCAATTCTATTATAAACTTGCTTGTATTGAATGGTTAAATTCAGGGAAATAAAGAGTTCAAGCACATTTAAATTGTCCGAGGTTTGTGCGTTGACATAAAAGTATCATTGTTTAATTCACCTAGTTTATACTTCCCCCTTTCGTCGAATAATTTAATTTTGAGGACGTACTCCAAGCAATTAAATTAGTTATAATGAATAATGCGACCACAAAACCAAATTTAATTTTACCTGGCAAAACGTGATTAAATATCCAAGAGTGTATCCCGATTGGTGGTATCTAGGTGGCATCGCCCGAAGACGTTCCCTAACCCGGGTGGGATACAACTTGCAACCGCGCTCGAACGAGGTGGGATCCTACCCGAATAAGCCCGATCTATCTCGGTATAAATGTTTACTTAAGAACAATGCGACCAACTAATTCAAATTAGATTTTTCTTGGCAAATCGGGTAAAATATCTAAGGGCTACTGAATTGCTTTGAAATACGCTCGAGATGGCTTTTCCTGCATTCCTGCATGCCACATGTACACTTAGGTCTCTTTCGTAGCTTTCATTAGCTTTCATGCGATTTTCATAAAGAAAATGTTTACTTGTAAAGACATCTGCCTCCTAGGTGCCATAGTGCTTCAAGCGGCAATAGATCAATTCCATTAAATTTTGCGCTTTTAAGGGCAGACATAAAGCATTCCCATGAAGTAAAAATAAGGCTGTTCTATTTGGTCCATTTGGTGTACAGTTTAATGGTAATCAGTCATAGGTTTCCATAGCATCTATAGCAATTTCCATCATACTTAATAAACGTCCCACAGAACAACCCTAGCATTACACCGGAATGGAGCCGCCTCCCATGAGGAGAACACCAACAGTCTGTGTCCTTCTCTAAAGCTGGTAATCCTTAATCTATGTTGCCACATCCAGCCAACAATGGCTTCAAAAAGTAATCTGGTGTCTCACAGCTAAATCTAATTTGAACGTTGCTAAACTAGACATGAAAAGCTATTTTTTATTCTTGAACTGGCCTAAAAAGCAACCTGCTTCGCACACCTCCGGTTATGCTGCATAGTTTAAGAAATAAGTAGTTAACCTCTCACCATAACTTCTATGATAACTTGGAAATAAAGACCCGGATGTATTTCTTGCAACAGCGAGTCCATACCTCCTGTTGGGCCCTTCTATCCAAGCAACAAACAACACTCTTGCCACTGAACAGCTTTGGGTGACTTTAGACTTTACAAAATTACTTCTAATTCAAACGTACACATACACGTTTGTTTGTTTACTTCCTTGCATTTGCAACGTTGCTCCATCTTTACAGATACGTGTACAGTATTGATACTTGGCAGGACAGTGTCACGCTCTACGTGCGTGACTGCTGGGCTATCCCTATATCTTCCCAAGAAGTGGGCCCCAATACAACAAGACAACCTCATCTTCTGAGATTCCATATATGGCCACTGAACTGGAGTCTACTCTCCTTTAGATTGGAAAGAAAAAATTCCTTTACTGGATATACGATCTTTCCACGAAACTTTAGGGCTGCTTTAAGACGTCTTCTGTCCCCCCCCCGGTCTAAATCCTTCATTAACAAGGGGAGGGGGGTATGGGGCAGGGATGTTGAGGGCCCTCGCCTCCAACCAATGTTGTCCAGGTTGATTCACATCAGGCGATGCACCTTTCTTTTCTTGTTGCGGGTGATTTATTTCCCTCATTGTCCGTCCACTGCTATTTGGAAATTATGATTAAGGTTTTTTGAGTTATCAGGTTTGCATTACACTGGATCGTTTCTAGGTCATACGTTTGACATCGAAATGTGCAAGGCTAGGTAATGGGATCTTATAGAATCAACGCTCCATATCTTTCAGTGATCACCTTCCCCCTCCTGCATGTCTGCATTTTGCTGTTGTTAGTCGCTTCAATGGCATTGAAGAGTTAATTGTCCTGTAAGATCAATAAGCATTCAAGCTGTAACTTGTTAACTTTGAAGCCGTTAACCACCTGTGTAACCTTTGTAAACGACAAATTCCGTTATAGCCAGTCACTGCTTTACAACTGTATCAGGTAACGGTTACTTATGAGTTTTTAATGATGTGACTTCATCACCTGAGCTTGCAGTTCTCGCATAAATAGAAGTGTATTGTAAATGCTTCTTCGGTTACATCATGGGTGGAATCCTAGTTACACCCTTGGTTATATCCTTGATATAAAACCCTATGTTAGAGCCAAGTTCTGTGTGGATTTACTGTCTCGAAGATATTCGCGTGCCGTAATAGATCCCGGACCTTGCCGCAGCCTGCGAGTTCCCCAGGAAGAAGCCTTTCCCGAAGTTTTTGTAGAGTTTCCCCCATTCCGTCCGATTGTCCGTTTGTGAAGGCAGAACCTTATTTTCACAGATGATCCAAACCGCACTTAGATAAAAGAATTGAACAGCCAACATATGGAGTGGTTGATTGACTAAGGTATTTAACTAAGGTTCAAGAAGAATCGCTAAAGAGATACTCGTGATACAAATTATCAACAACATTTCCTTCTACAGGTAGGCGTTTATTATTTTACTTGCTGTAGTTGAAGTCAATAGCAGCCTCTTAAATTTGTCTTTTTATCACTGCTTCCTACACATATTAGTTCGAGAATATCGGCTGAACACCTAAAAACCCTTGGTTGGTAAATTCTTAGCATTTTTTCACCTATTTTCTAAAATAATGACAAATGAAAATGGTTAAATTTGACAATTAAGGAATATATCAACTTCGATTAATGACAGCTGATATTAAGTTTTCTTGTTGCGTGACTTACATTGCCGTCAACTGATTTGCATGTTTTTAGATTTTTGACTTTTTTCTATTTCTGTGATTTCAGTTTCCATAGGACATAATCTTGCACCTGATTCAATTCTATTGTAACTTTTTGCATTACAATAAACGTTTCAACTTCCCACAATCTGAGTATTTCTCCGTTGATTTCATTTGCACATGTCCTTAACCTAAAAAGGGCAACGCAGCAACGACGCCCTGATTAACCACGTAAAAAGTATAAATTGGCTTTATCAGTAACATCCTTGGAAATGACACTTGTAGCAGATACTTTGGTTACGTCTCCCTCCAGCCAGTCACAGTAGCAGTGAAAGGAGGAATTTGTTCAATGATCTAGAAACGGCAACTTAAGTTTCTTTCACCTTTTCTGTACTTCAGTTTTGTACGGAAGGCAAGAGAAAGAAGACTGAAATGTAAGGTAAGTACATCTTGCTATTCCTCTATCCCTTTCTCACCACCTATAGCTACCTTGAACCCAAAAAAGGCGAGCTAAAAAGGAGCCAATTTAAATCAGGTAACAACTTTCATTCATGTCCCATAGTCACTTGAAAACTGAGCCCATGGCAAACGCGTTTTTTTCTTTTAGTTTTTGCTTTGTTTTTTTTTTTTTGTTTTGTTTTTTTCATGTTTTTGCTTAAGTACTGTTTGTTTTTTGTTCTGGTTGGTTTTCTCTTGTTTTTGTGTGTTTTTGTTACCCAAGAAATGCGAGCTCAAACATGAGCTGATTTAAATCAGTTAATTATGTGATATGTTTTTTTTCTTTATTTCTTTTCCGCTTTATAATTTTGTTTGTCTGTTGTTGACGTTTTTTTTTTTTTTGCTTGTTTGTCTGTTTCTTTTTTTTCTTGTTTTCTTTTTGTGCAGTGAGATGACAAATTTACCTCGGCGTAAAGTTCGAATGGATTGATATAATAGCAAACAGACTAAACGGAAAATCCTAGACGATTTCAATAGTGCCTCCAGGAAACTTTGTATGTCGCCTTGTAGCCGCATCTAATGTAATTCAAAAGGCAAAGAAACTGACATATCGCACATTAAAACAATTCTGTTACTTTACAATTAACACTCAATTAATATACTACTCTTCAAGACGCTAAAACAGAAAACAAGGTTACCAGTCGCTTTTCTGGTAAGCGAGAGGAGAATTACAGGGCTTGAGAGGACGCCGCTATTGTGCAAAAGGTAAACGTCAACAGAAGAGAAGATTCAAAGGTTTTCTGTTATATGAATTGTATTAGATGCGACAGAAAGAGACCCAAACAATACTTTTATTAATCAAAATAAAGCCTAAGAAAGTAGCTGAAAACACTGTGTGTTTTTGCTGTTTTGCATAAAACAATAAACCCTTTGCAAACCCAAGAAGTCGTTTTACGTGTTACAACGGAAGTTCTGTATCAAAATCCTCCAAAATAATAAAACGAGTTTTCTTCAATAACCCCACCCTTTATAATAACTACAATTAATCAATATATTGTAACTCCAATAAGTAGTCAAAATTATATATATTAAAACAACCGTTAAATAAAGAAGATTTTTACTGTAGGGGTCTAAAAAGAAGGCGACGTGAGAGCCAGGATTTCCCCAGGGAAACCTGCAAGTAGAGTTAGAAAAGAATCATCAGATTAGAACTTTTTGTAAATGTTTCGTGGATTCAACAGGCTTTGTTTAGTAAAAGGAGTCAATTCGACTGACTCCAAAGTTTACTTCGATGAGCAATTCCAAGGCTGACACAAACATTACAATGAAGCGATAACAATTGTAAGGATACAATTCTTGATCAATAATGATTTCTTAAACATAAGCAAGCAAATGTTATCATTGATAGCTGACGATTCGGCGTCATCGTGACACCATTCTCAAGGCAAAGTGAATAAAAATGCGAATTAGGGAGTTTAAGCAATGACCACGGCTACGACAAAGAAAACGTCGCTTGAAAATATAACTTTGCGATATCGCAAGTATTTTGCGATTATTCAATCTCGTTCAAGTTGTACAATATGGGCGAAGTGTTATATAACTGGATTAGAACGAACGATCTTGAAGAAAAGATAAAGAATGAAAGATTTGGTGTTGCTTGCTCACGTTGTCGTGAAAACTTTAAATTTGGCCAGTTCACGTAGATGTTTTGCAGAGTACGGCAAAGAAATGTACTAAATGGATCCCGCACGTGCAGCACGATTGTTCTTTGTCATTAGCCCCATTGTTTTGTGGCGTTGTCATTGCCGAAACCGTAATCATTTCTTAAACTCTCTAATATTTGATTTTCATGCAGTCTCTGCAAATTAGCATAATAACAAAGGATCACAAAGAATAGAAAGGAATGCCGCGCCTCCCGGCTTTCATTGGTATTGAACTGTTAAACGTAGTTTCTAGAATCAAGACCAAGGTCTACGTAAAACCAACTAATACGGGCCTCTTACTCCACTACCAGAGACACGTGGATAATCGTTACAAGCGCAGTCTACAAACATAAAGCAAACTTGATGAATGAATTCTTTGCTGATGTCGACACAAAATTTGGCAGAAGAATCAACAACTTTTAAGAGCAGATTGACCACACAGGATACCCAGCCCTCTCGGTTTCAGATATACTCGTCTCTGAAGATTTGGTGCTGTACAAATTAGGGTCGGATGACATATCATCTAAACTTTTGAAATAAGCTGAGCCCGCCATTGTGATACCCCTGGCTTGATTATTTTCGTTCTGCGCTCACATTGGAGAAACTTTTACTGACTCGACATAAACCCTTCTGATGCCAGTGTTTAAGAAATGCAACGCAGCCGACATCAGTAATTACGGACCAATATCGCTTTTAAGTGCCCCAAGTAAAATTACGGAATCATGCGTATCTGACACAGTAGTCCGCCACGTTTTCGATCACAACCTGGTTACAGATAACCAGTGGGCCTACTGCAAGCAAGGGGTATTCTACAGAACTATTGCTCGGTCACTCATCTGAAACTTGGAGAAGGGCGGTTGATCAGAACAAAGTAGTAGCAGTAGCGTTCATAGACTTCAGAAAGGCTTTCGACTGCGTATCGCATACGTTATTACTAAACAAATTGCGGCATCAGTTTGGTATTCTAGGACCTTTGCTCTCATGGCTGACAGATTATCTATCAGGTCGAACTCAATCCTCAGTAGTGAATCGCCAGCAATCTAATGTTGCGAACGTGAGATGTGGTATTCCACAAGGATCAGTACTGGGCCACACACTGTTCAGTTTCTTCTGGCTCCATGTTCATGTATTAAGATGACACCACTGTTTATTGTGTAGGTGATAATGTGGACAATGCTGTGGTGTCTCTTAACGCAGCATTATCAGATTTAAACAGGTGGTGCCAAGATAACTCGTTAACTCCCCACTCGCGAAAGTGTGAAACAATGTTATTGATGAAAAAACCAATGATCGGGCCTCTGAATATTGGGCATACTACGAAAATCGCCAAACTGTGAACTGGGCCCGGATTTTCGTATCGCTGCCCCGCCCACTTTATCCGATGAATTCCAAGAATTCTTGGCCCGAGCGTACACGGCTGTTTGTGCTGTATGAAACTGTACTCGTGTGGATCGCGGCCGGTTAAATTTCGCTGCACTTGAGTTTGAATAATATTTCTTCTCAATTCTTCATTTAAGGCTTTACCACGCTCATAAACTCTTCCCGCCATGCTCATATGCGCCATCGCTACGCCACAGCGAAATATAATTCCACTGTGGCGTAGCGATGGTGCATACACTACATGAGCAGGGCGGGAAAAGTAACGGTAACGGAATTCATCGAAGAAAGTAGGCGGGGCAGCGATACGAAAATTCGAGGCCATTTCACAGTTCGGTGATTTTCGTAATACATGTCCAATACACCGACAAAATGAGATTTGCGCTACGTCACAATAGACGGTACAAAGTGTCACAAAGTGTCACAAAGTGTCCCTTTCTTCATGTGTGGCAAAACTCTTACTGTTTAGTTACAAATTAGGGTTACGGGACAGTTTGTGATGTCTATCACAAAGTATCATTAATCTCATTATGTGGGTGTACTGGACAACCCTCGTATTGGGCGGGATCGAATCGAGTAAGTTAACCACACTCTTCTCCTTGGCATCACAATTGATGACAGACTTTCTCGATCACAACACATTGAAGTCAGAGAGTTTCGTAAACAAATTGAATCTCATAAAGAGGAATTCTTTTTTAGGAAGAAAAACTTTACTGGACTTGTATTATAAAGTTATATTGCCTGCAGTTTTATGTGGCTTTATCGTGTGGGGAAGATACGCTAATGCAGAACAGCTAAATGCCTTGGAAATACTCCACCGTAGAGCAGCAAGGTTGATCTACAATCTGCCCAACGATATGCCATCTGCTGATGTTTACCGACACTCTGAGTGATGTTCTTTAAGTCACATGTACAAGCTTCGAGTAATTAAATTATTTTACAAGGTATTCAGTGACGAGGCTCCCCCGCATTATCTTACTTAGTGAACAATTCTTGCGTTGCGTACGACTGGTTTAAGAAAAAGTAACAGGATCACTGTACCACGCTTTCATTCGTACTTCCTTAAAAACTCTATTAGCGACAGAGGTGTCATCTTATGGAACGCTGTCTGCACGTTTATAAGGGCTCCCAATTTATGGCTTTTTAACGTGAAGAAGGACAGGTATATCAAGGATCTAGATTTTTGTGCCCAGTCAGTTTAGTCGAGTCCTAGATTTTATCAAGACTTCAAGTGTTTTTAGACTTGATGACTCTTACTGTCATAGTTATTATTTAATATTGAGTTTGTATTTTCTCTAATTTAAATCTTATAATCACATTATTCTTATTATTCTTTTAATATTATTCTTAGATGTAATTCATTTTAACATGATTTAACCTGATTTTTAATATGTATGATCTGCATCCTATATACACGACCCCACAAGTATATGCTTTAAACTTTCATCGTGTTTAAATAAAGGATATGTATGTATGTATGTATGTGTGTATGTGTGTATGTATGTATGTATGTCTAATTACTACCATGTTAGAACGAGCTTACCGCATATATTCCGACTGGTCGTACTTCTCACAAGAATGCGATCGACTTGAGACCGTATTCTTACTACGTATTTCTAATTACTACCATGTTAGATCGAGCTTACCGCATATCTTCCGACTGGTCGTACTTCTCACAAGAATGCGATCGACTTGAGACCGTATTCTTAAAGCTTAAGTACCCGAAGCACTTATTCAATTTGGCTGTCAAGGAATTCGTAGTTTCCAAGGTCTGAGACCAGCATCACATTCCATCAACCGAAACGACTACACTCACCATCCGAGTGATCATACCATTTAAAGATGAGCCCTCTGCTAATGTAGTCTCACAGACCTTAGCTCAAAAATCAAGACCACAATAAGCCCGTGTTCATCACCAAAAACGAAGACCTTAAAATGTGAGAAGTCAAACCAGCCACTGTTAACTAGCAATACCTAGTTGACAGATTTCAATGTAACCTGTGTGAAGTAGGATATGTTGGTTACACTCGCGGCCACCAACAAAAATCATCGTCAATCTGTAAACATTATTTGAGCGAATATAACTCAAACGTACCTCCCTGTCTTTCAGAACAATTTCACGTGCTTACTAAATGTTCTAACAAATTTGACTGCCTCATTAAGAAGATGCTCTTTATAAGAAAACTTAAACCATCCCCAAACGCGCAAACGGGCTTAATTCGCGCAAAGGTATTCACTTGAGGAACTTGTGATTCTTTGTTATTATGCTAATTTGTAGAGACTGTATGGAAATCAAATCTTCGCAATTTTTATTCACTTTGCCTTGAGAATGGTGTCACGATGACGCCGAATCGTCGGCTATTAACGTTGATATTTGCTTGCTAATGTTTTAAGGATATAATTGAATCGGGAAAGGATGGCTGTGCAAAATGACCACTGGTGTTGCTTTCAGTTCCATATGTGCTGGCAAAGTACCGCAAGATGTTTCAACAACCACATACCAAAGCGTAACAGACAAATGTTTTTCCTCACCAACAGTTCTTTGAAAGTTACACAAAGCTTTCGAAATCCACCCAGATTCCTTCTTCATTGTTGAATTGTTAATGAGGAAGAATATTTCTGTTATATAATGTCCCAACAGACAAACCTTCATTCTTTCAAATAAAACATTATTTCCCGTCTTATTATCCTAACGAAACACTGCTCCATAGAATTAAACTGCGTGTCAGTTATACTTTTAAAACCCTATGCAAAAATGGCTGCCTTTAAATTATTCTTTTGTTAATATTCAAAATAGCACAACTAACCTCGTTTTTGAGGCAAAGATTCTAAAGAATTTGTTATCCCGAGCGAATTCAGCTGGGCTATTTTGAATATGAACAAAAGAATAATTTAAAGCCAGCCATTTTTACATGAGGTCTATTCCAATTACGTGCAGAACATGGAGGACACTGAGGCGAGTGCACGAAGAGCAGGCGTTCACCGTACCAGTCACTTAAGATCAATGAAAAGTCAATCATAAAACACGAAGGGAAGCCTATTTGCCGATAGAGCCTGTAATGTTTTCTCAGTGTATCCTGACGCATACCTGTTGCTCTCGCAAGCTCTGTGTTGTCAAAAGTGAGTTTAAGTTTGTTCTTGACTGTTGGACTGAAAAGGAACAACAAAAAAGATTGAATTCATTGCATCAATATTTGCTAAAATATTAAACAATAGGCCGAGAGCCATGGGTGAATTGCAACTTAGTGGAGACTGGAAATCAGCAAAATATGTATTGTTGAACGCAGGTCATTGTGCAAACGTTGAAAAAAGGAGAGCGGGGTGAGGAGAAGAAAGACAGACAGTGAGAAAGGAAGGGAGGGAGGTTTGGAGGAATAGAGGGGATGAGGAAAGAACAACTGAGTAAGTTCTTAGTAGTGGCAGAAGTAACGGTAGCAGTAGCAGTGGAACCTATGACCTCTCTTTCCTTGGTACAAGCTACTAAATTAAGAAGTTTTCCTCAAAGAGTTAGAAGCAGATCAGTTGTGACTTGCTATGACCTGCGTATGAATGAAATCAGCTGTACAGTTGTTTAGACCATGTGTTTACCTTACCTGAAAAATGGAACACCGTCAGTTGGAAGGGACAGTTCTGTCAGAATGTACCACGATGGCCGATGAAGAACGATGTTTAAAGTTTGATCAGGGAACCTGAATACCACAACAAAATCATACAATAAGTTAGAATCTTTTTGATAATTTCTGTTGAAGGCCCGGCTGCCAAACGGTTGCAACATCACCCAATATTGTTGAATCCAACATTGTTTGACAATGTTGCACAGTGTTGAATGAACCCGCCAAACGAATGCAACACGTTGGTTGCAACAATTGGACCCAAGGATTTGAGATGAAAATCTACAAAGAACCTTTAGGAAACAAAACCGCGTCATTTTGGTGGGGTTACATTTGGGGGGTTACGCAGAAAATCAGGCGAGACCGATAAGTCTGTCGGCCTCCGCATCAAACCATCTTCTCGCTTTCCCTGGTCTTACAGTATCAATTACTGCTTGGCCACTTCTCTTTATATTTGAAATTTGAGCTTTCTTCATTCAGAAACTGAATCCTTTGTTCGTTCGTCATACTGTAGCTTGAACACTTACGTGACACCGCGCGAAGGATATATAAAAATAAATTATAAGTAGTCATTGCTTAGTTTGCAAACAAGAAAAAACATTTCAGTAATTTAGTGAAACGGGGTCTGTTGAAACGAAATTAAATACTCCGTCAAAGGGTTTCTTTGCTATTTTCATTGTGATAATAGCATACTTTTATAACCTGAAACAAATTACGCTACATTCAGGCGGTTGCCAGGAATCTTTGGGAGTTTCAGTTTGCGATGCTTTTACTAAGCCATCACTTACCGCCTGCACAGAGATTCAAACAGTTCTTGTCCACAAGCAGGAGGATTCGGAAAATAGCAAGGGGCGTCGATGCCCTTCAAATCCCTGTAGACAATTATGTACCTCTGATCTTTCACGATTTTTTCAATGGCTTTGAAGATACCTGAGAAGACCGAGCTGTGGTTTGTGAAAAAAAAAAGAAATGAGTATTATAAATGAGGTAAACAAGATGTTTCTGTCCATACTCTGTACGGTGCATATTGTACTATTTTGTGCATCAGGCTGACATTATTGGTAAGTTGTCAGAGACCGTTCCCCCTGAAACCAAGCGTAAAAGTAAGGTGAAAAACAGATACCAAAACCAAGTTTGCACGCTTCGCGAAAACTTACTTCAGCGTCATGGCTTGAACACTGTCGTTGAATTCAACGTAGTTCATGAGAAACAGATGGAATCCATGGCAATGGAAACCTAAAACAAGAAATGATGAGACGTTAGCAACTGTCATACAAGCAGTTTAATCGCTGCCACTTTTCACCATGCAACCAAATTTAATCGGAAAATCAATAAATATACCTTCATACTGAAGACAGTCAGGCAGTTTGATTGGTTCTGTCTGCTCAGCTGGTTGCTCGTTGATGTCTTCGTCCTCCTCATTGGCTGTGGTTTGAAACAAAACGGATACTCTATTGCGGTTACTCTATTGCGCAGTTACCACGAATCATTTTTAGCTGCGTTATTCAGGGTAAAACTATCTTATTTGTCCACTAAAGAGCCTGTTCATATCCAGCTTGTATATTTACCTATCAAACATTTGGTGACTACTCTGTCATGAAATCTTCTTGAAGTTTTAACTTCACAAAAAAATTAAAACAAGAAACGGAAAATAATGATGATAATACTAATAGCAATGACAATGACAGTAATGATAATAATAACACAGCGATACCTGAAGGCACTTCCTCTTGAATCATCGCTTCGACGTTCATTTTTTCTTCCTTTTCAACAATCTCCCAGTCTCCAAAACACTCTTTATCACTCGCCATGAAAACAAGAGTACTGGGCGAGGCCCATTCAGGAATGTAGGACGATAAAAGGGCGATATTCACTTGATTTGTTCTCAAATCATTTTCAATTTCTTCCTCTGTTTTTGGGCGACGCCCATGTAGCATCTGTGCTACTTGTAAAGTAGAAACGCTTTCTTTGCATCTGAGATTCTACGAACAAAAAAATGAATAAGCATTAATAAGAGAAATGAGTCCACCACAGAGAAAGGCCGTAATTACGCTTATTCAGCGATAGGATCAAAACCGTTCGATCTTGCAAACTGGCGGCCAGTTTCCCTTTTAAACGCTAATGCGAAGATGCCCTTTAAGTTTTATTGGTAGAAGACTGAACCGTGTGCTTCCGGGTTGATACACGAGATTCAATCAATATATATTCGTTTAATCCTTGAGTGCTAGCGAACATAATATCGCACCTTATACTTTAATAATCTGCACGCTTGTATCCTATCGGTTTTGGATTACTGTGTGGATCAAGCGTCCTGGCAATACGTATTTCGCGCATTGCCTTTACTCGTTATTGATGTATTTATACTGGGTTTTCCGAGAAACTATGGGCCCTTGTTGGTATAAGCTAACCCTTTCTTTTGGAGTATCAGCTTCAGCTAAAGATGAAACAACTTTCCACAACCATCTTAAATTAAAAGTCACCAAAAGCTGTCACAATTACAATTTTCATTAGAAGTTTCCATTTGCGCACGCAGCGCAAGCAAGAGACGTTGCAGAGACAAAGTTTTCGGTTGATGCAAACCAAAAAAATAAACGAATTTTCTGGACAGTTGCTTCCGATCAATGGTCGCACACACGTACAAACATGGAAACAAGCCAGACAGTTTGAAAAATTGAAAGTTCTAAAATTCTCTGTAAAGTACTGTTTCTCTTCAGTGATGAAAGCTGTTGTATGTTAACGTACACATCCGACTTCTATTCATTTTTTGTTTTTGTTTTGTGAATAGTGCAAGGATTATTTATCTTAACTAGATAAACTGTACTTACCTTTTTCCTTTTAAAAAGTCGCGAGGACCGACGTCTGCTTAAAGCACACCCCATTATTTTGGCACCAATTCGCTTAGTAAACCAAAACGAAACAAAACTCACTTTGATAAATCTCCGCGGAATGAAAAATCCATTGTAATCGTCAAGCGCGCGCACATTTGTAGCACACTGTGTACAGGCAGCTGATTATGGCAACTGTGTTATGGATGCTGTCGTTTTTAAAGTATATGTCAGATATTCACACTCTTTTTGCGCAAGTCCTGGGAACTAGACAGCATGAGACTAATATACTCATGATTACGGCTCATTTTGGTAATTATACTTAATTGGTTTTGTGACTTTGATTGATAATTCTCAAGTTTATGCGGTAGTTTTCCCATACAAAGCCATAACAAAATATCAACTGTCTTCTCGAGTGATGAATCAGCCCGAAATCAAAATGCCTATGAGAGGCTTTCGGCTTTTGCCTTCGATCTCTTAGAAATAGTTTCACAAAGTCAACATGCACCGGCTCTTGTCGATAATCATCAGCAAATGTGCTACTTTATTCCATTAATGTTTTATGCCTTCATTTATATTTTTTGTGCATTTTCATGTCTTCTTGCAATTGACATCAAATTTGCAGACCTTTATTAGGAACAGCCTATTCGTGAGGTTCATACTTATGTACCCCTTTCTTTAAGGAACCGATACCTTTATCCAGCAAATTAGTCCGCAAAGCGCAAAAATGCATTAGTTGCAGTACATTTTAATGGTTAGATATCAACTTATCGTTTGGATAAAGTTGTCCGCTCTTAGAACAGTTGGTGCGTGTTGTACACTGAACGTTGTTGAAGTAACTTTGGAGGCGTCCAATGAACAAATAACGCGCTTAAGGAGTTCTGGGTGTGAAAGTTCACTACAAGTTTCTTCAAGAGCCTTAAATGTCTTGGAATAGCCTATTAACCAGTGTCCTTGGGACTGAAACATTGGACAGATCACTTAAAATGACTTTAGTTCACAGAAATGGGCGTTAAGCAAACATAGAGGGCAACCAGTGCCGTAATGTTTGAAACACTGATATAATTTTCTATAGTTCAGGAACAGTCACCATATACAACGTAAAGTGTTTGACATGATTTATAAGCATGTTGGCCTGAACTTTAAAAAATAATCTCATATATGTTTTACTTTACATTATCATTAAATTGGTACCAAGAATGTTGGTTACATCCTAACGTTGTACCAACTTCTATCCAGCTTCCATTTTCTTGACTGATCTCGTGAAATAAATGCCTCAGTCAAATTATGAAGGCGAGCAATTTAGATTTCCCCAATAAAATATCTCACCAGGAAAAGACAATGGCCGCGTTGCATTAATTCAAGCTGTCTTGTTCGGCAGTGAGCAATACTTTAGACAATGATTAGTCACTTTTTGTGGACGTTTCCTGTATATTGTACCATTTACGTCCGTGGCCGAAGATGCAGTATTTTCAAGTAGTTAAACAAAGCAAAATGATTACGAACGACTGATATTGCGTCATTTCGACGTCTATTTTATGTCCTTTACCTGATTTTTTTAACTAATAATCGATACTCTTTTGGAAAATAAACAATTTACGAGAGCAAAAAGACTACAGGCATAGAAAAAGCAACGAAGCAGCAACACAAAACGTCAAAGGAACAAGGAACTACAGCTTCATTTTTCCACATCACTGAAATCCCGACTATTTTCAGATAGCCCGTGCCGAAAATAGTATGGTTAACTAGGAAATTAACTTGATCATAGAGGAACCGACCACAAGAACAGCCTTTACATTAACAGTGATATTGAAACGTTTTCAGTTGAGTGACGTCCTTTGGAAATTACACCCAACACTGAACAAAAAGTATAAAACGACCAAACGATCCCTGTTAATTGATTTTAGGATAGCCGTGGCAGCGATTATGATGGTCTTTGTCATCACGTTTCTACTTCTGGGTGCGTGTATCGAATTGTCCCTTCAAGAAGACTTGAACACTTCGAAAGGTAAATGACACTGCTTTCTACTAGTTTTTTTTATTATTATTATTATTATTATTGTTCTTAGCACTTTTGTACTGCAATTTGCCTATTATCAAGTGAAGTAAGGCTAGTTTGTTTGTTCAAATAGTTCTTTAGGCCAGGTAAGCTCAATATTTTTAAAACAGTCCATTCAAACAAAATATCGAAGCTAGCAGCCGTAAGCTTCAGTAGGCTCTAAAATTGAAATGAAGCAAATCAGAAAAATTTCTAAATGCCTGATGAAGAGTTTCTAATGTAAATGGCGGTGAACAAACCACAGTTGTCCGAAAAAGATTGTTTCCAATTATAGAAAGAAACGAGAACGGATCTTATTTGAAAACTATATCTTGGCCATCAATTAAGAATATCAGCATGGAGAAGGTTTTGTACTCTAGTCAGTATTCGAGTCTGTATGAGCAAATGTCCAAGTTTGATCTCCGACCCTTGGGGATTGTAATGTAATCATGGCCAGGTTATTTACCTGCTATCGGTTCGAGGTCTTGCCAAAGTTGCCACTCATTAGGATTGACAAAAATTTCCTGACATATCCCTGACTGCTCACTGACCATAAACCAATTTTAAAAATAGATAAAGTAAATACTTAATTGACCACTCCTGTGAGGGGCTTTTCAGGGACAATGAAACAAATAATTCAAATTAACACAATAGAGTTAAGAATCCCAACTGGCGGGAGGCAGATTAGTTGGCTATTTACAAGCATGACCGAGGAGTTGAACCAGGCACTTACCCAGAACAACTCCAGCAAGTGGCCAGAGCGGGATTTGAACCCGGGGTCACCGCATTGAAATCCAGCGCCATAAACCACTTGTCCACCTGCAATTTTCCCCGACCAACCAAGAAAAATCCCTAACTACGTTTACAGGAGTTTTTTCAAATGACAATATCATTACTAACAACGAATTTCCTATCCAGACCTAATGGCTGAGCAAATATAAAATTGCCCGGATTTTTCCATGACCTTGAAAAAAAATCTGTTTTTCCTGATTTTTCCCTCTATCTCAGTGTTATTGACAGTTGAAGGTCAATACGAAGGAACAGAAGACTTTGCGGACCCAAGTGTACCAGGTGGGTATGTTATGCTAAATGCGATCGGATATGGTTAATTTTTGTTCGAGAATAGAGGCATGGTCGACACAAACTCTTTTCCCACTTTGATAATTTGTTGTTCAAAGTTTTAAAGAAAATCACGACTTCCTTTTCCGTAAATAGTTTCTTTCTGCCTGGACACTGCTATCACTGGGAAAATTGCACCGTTTTCGAAAAACGGGATGCTATGAATGACTATCTAATTATATATTAGCCTTCCCAATCTACCACTCAAACGGGTGTTGTCACTGTGTTAATACACTAAAACATATTGTTTAGGTCGAGTACAAAGGAAATTCCAATCAAGCACAAATACTGTGTTCCGTTTCACTCCGCTTATCGGAATTTCTTTCACGTTTAGTGCGAACACGTGACACACTTGGGATCCTTTTTCCTTTGTTTTCTAATAACTTTGCAAGAGGATACCAAGGGATCATGTAGATATTATCACACCTCCTGTCTTCTAGTGGATGGCAACTGGGGAGAGTGGAGTCCGTGGAGTGAATGCAGTAGGTCATGCGGAGGAGGAAACCAATCAAGGATACGTGAATGCAACAACCCCGCACCCACCAATGGAGGGAAAGATTGTGAAGGACCATTCAGACAAAGAGAACTACTTTGTAACCACCATAACTGTCCAGGTAATGAAAATGTACACGATTATACTGTACTAATATTTGAAAACGATCTGGCATATCTTGTGTTCCCGTGAAATAAGGAATCTTGCAGGCATTGGACGCAAGATGTGTGAGCCGCGACATACATAACTTAACGGTTGGAGCTAAATGAAACCCGACACGCCAGATAGTTCAGATACCACAAAAAAGAAGAGAACATAAAATTGGTTATACGAAAAACATTAAACTGTTTGAAGTAGCCACAGAGCCAAGCCTATAATATCACAGAGGAGGAACAAAAAAATATACGTCCACTATTACAAACTACCTTTTGTTTCTCTTTTTGAACACTGTTGAATGCAAAGTCAGGCATCTTAACCGGAGGTGTTGCAAAGTCTCTTCCCCCAACAAATAACGGAACTCGTTCGGTTTGAAAGACAATACAGTACACCTCAGTACGATCCGGTGTTCTCTACAGACTTTTCTTGTGAAGGTTATAATGCTTATTATGCCGCTCAGAATAATCGACTGTTTGATATACGAATCCGGGAGCATTTTTCCAAAGACAAGAATAGGACATTTGCACGGTGACGCCATTTGACTACAACAACCAGAATTCAGTTTGTTTTTCCTTTCTAATTCACATTTTGTAATCCCAACGGGGTAAAAATAACGATGGCTCTGATTAGCACGAGAAAAGCAAAACCTGAAGGATTCTGGTAGTTGTAGTCAATTGGCGTCATCATGGAAATGTCGTATTCCCTACATTTTCCAACACTTCAAAACCTCGAAAAACTGCCGGGCCTCCTGTTACGTAAATAGTTTTTTTTTTCTTCCTGGACACCGCCTCTACCCCTTGGCAGGTAAAAATTAAAGAGGCTCCAGTTATCACTAGGAAAAATGCACCGTTTCCGAAAAATGGGATGCTATGAATGGCTATCTAATTTTATATTAGCCTTCCCAATCTGCCACTCGAATGGGTGTTATTTCTGTGATAAAACTCGAAAACATATTATTTAGGTCAAGTACAAAGAAAATTCTAATCAACCACAAATACTGTGTTCCGTTTCACTCCGCTTATCGGAATTTCTTTCATGTTTAGTCCGAACGCAATACACACTTGCTTTAAGTTAAAATGAGCCGAACTTACAATTTGAAAGGATCATTGGTAGAAACAGCAAAGGGATCCTTCTTCCCTTGTTTTAACTTTGCAAGAGGATACCAACAGTCCATGGCACGTCCACTACTATTATCAACGCACGCAAGTTTGCGACATTTTCTGTGGGTAATGAGGTACACATTTTTATCACACCTCCTGTCTTCTAGTGGATGGCAACTGGGGAGAGTGGAGTCCGTGGAGTGAATGCAGTAGGTCATGCGGAGGAGGAAACCAATCAAGGATACGTGAATGCAACAACCCCGCACCCGCCAATGGAGGGAGAGATTGTGAAGGACCATTCAGACAAAGAGAACTACTTTGTAACCACCATAACTGTCCAGGTAATGAAAATGTACACGATTATACTGTACTAATATTTGAAAACGATCTGGCATATCTTGTGTTCCCGTGCAAAAAGGAATGTTGCAGGCATTGGATGCAAGATGTGTGAGCCGCGACACACATGACTTAACGGTTGGAGCTAAATGAAACCCGACACGCCAGATAGTTCAGATACCACAAAAAAGAAGAAAACATAAAATCGACAATACGAAGAGTTTGTTTAGAGTAGCCACAGAGCCGTTCCAATAATACATGGTTCATACAAGTTCTCTTCCAGGACTTTACACTGATGAAATAATGGATTTGATCATATATGTAAAAAAAAAATGAAAGGAGTCCATCCGATCACAGCATTTGCATAACGCCTTTTCTGTGACCCAACATCTGTACAGAGAATTAAGTTCCCACTGCCGATTAGATATGCAGTTTTCTCTTCGTTTCCGCTTCGAGCGACATTTCCCCCGTGGTTTTGTTTGCTTGGAGGGTGCTTCACAATACACCTGAAAAACGCTATTTAAGGTGCAGTTACTTATTCATTTGAATGAGAAACACCGAATTGTCCTGATATTAAAGAGCACAATACAATCTTTTTTATCTTTTGATGTTAAAGTGACCTTATTTTGCTGTAGTCAAGGGCTTTTTCATAAAATTCAAGCATTCACACCTACAAATTCAAGGGCTTTTTACGGACATAGCAGCTTTTCAAGGAGTATTCAGAACCTTGTCATATCACAAGAATACCACACAAATTAAGATGTTTAGGTAAGCTGAAAGCCACTCATAGCCACTAAGGCCACGTGGTAGCGGGCACTACCCCTTAAATCTACCAAATAAAGTTTGTTTCGGCCTTACATATCACTTATTAACCTCGTTCGTTCGGTCATTACAGGGAAATCTCAGACCGAGGCCTTGATGTATTGACCGAGCGATAGTTCTACTTTGTCCATATTTTTTGTCGTTTTTGCCCACGCGCTCGTAGCTTTTACTCACAACTCAAAAGAGCCGTCGAGCCGAGAAAAAATTTTCATAATGCCCAGTCATTACAAGAAAATCTGGCCCGCTCAGCAGCCAATCAGAGCGCGCATACTATTTTATTTCGTAGATTTCATCTTACCTAAAGACATTAATTTGGTGGTATTCTTGTCACTCGAAGCCACATCCCAGAAGCCTTACATTTTTATTGCATGTAATATCGCAAACGAAGAATTCAGATAAATATGGAAATCTTATTGTCTTCAAATATCTTTTGAACTTGTTTGACTTTGTTGAATACGAAATCATTGAAACTAATGAAATTTATTCATTTTATCTTCTACAGTTGATGGGATGTGGGGTCCATGGACCCCTTGGTCGGCTTGTAGTAGGACTTGCGGATATGGTATAACGGGAAGGAAACGATTCTGTGATAACCCCAAACCAGCCTATAATGGTACATACTGCAGGGGTATCAATGCTTTGATGCAAATTTGCAACGTTTCATCTCCGTGTCCGAGTAAGTTAGATTGATGATTCTTTATCAGTATGGATGAAATGAAAACGAGGTATTTAGCTACAGAAACGTATTTTTTCGTTTATTTTATTTTATTAACTTTGCTACTACATAGCTGATAAATACAAAAAATATATATAGTGGCAGGGACACCGCAACAGCGGGTAGCCAGTTACTACGGTAACCACTTTTGCTCCAACTATGTTTGTGACCAGACGTTCACGTATAACGTGTTGCACCAACGAGACACCGGAGAAGCGGATGATAGTTGATAAATAATTGTCGCCAAGACGAAGAAGTGGGGATGGTTTGTCTGGAATGATAGGCCCTTTTCTTATAGTAACTATAGCCACAGCTACTCTTTTTGTCTCACCTAGTCAAACCGGTAGGATGGCTAATTACCAATCAAAATTGCCTTCCATTATCCTGCAGCTAATGGAATGTGGGGTTCATGGACCAGCTGGACGATTTGTAGTAAAACGTGCGGTAGCGGCACTCGGCAGAGAGAGCGACTCTGTGATAACCCAAAGCCCACCAACAATGGCACACACTGCATGGGTGCTGGATCTGAGATGCAGAAATGCAATGCTCCAGGTCCTTGTCCGAGTAAGTTACGTTTGCATATGATCCCTAGCCTGCGTACCAAGCGTTCCTGCTCGAACCCGTTCGTTTTATCACCACATTATGGCCGCGCAAAAATTGGGGAGAAAGTAAAAAGTAGGACAGGGGTGGGAGTGGAGAGAGGAGGAGGGGATGCTTGCCAGTATACCCCACGATGTTGAAAAACGTCCACCGATTTTTCAGGGTTGACTTGTTGCACGCTGATTGACAGCTTGGACAGACTGCTACAAATGCTCCACGCGAAATGCATGCGACATCAAAGCCACGACAGTTTCGAGACAGAAAACCACCTCTTCCCTGCGCTCGCAAAATTAGAAATTTGGGAACATAAAAACTTGTACAGCCACGTGAATAACGTTCAATACGTAGTCAGGCGGGTGCTACCAAAACTCCACCAAAGCAAAAATTTAACGCATCCCAGCAGTTCCTCGGATAGCTTATCTGAAGCAGTCTTTGCAATATTGGGATAATCAATTTAAAACAGCTATAACTTGTAACCGCAGCTGAATAGTCAAAATTAGCTAAAAAAGACTCGTAAATGGTTTGAACCCAGGAGTCATGTCATAATTAAGTGAAGTACGATCGTCCGGGTGAGTGTAGTCCCGCACCTTACAAACGACTTGTCGACGACATAAACAACGGACAAACAACAGACTGACCGACAACAACACGCGTACAGACATTAGTCTAACAAAAGACGGATCGAAACGCACCAATCACTGTTTACAACAGACAAACAACAGACCGACTAATTTTACTAACAATACACGTACACACATTAGACTAACAAAAGACGGATCGAAACGCACCAATCACTGTGTACAGTCTTCACAGCCAATGACAACTAGGCTTAACTGACAGTCGACCAATAACATCACGACTTCGTTGACCAATCACATCAACGACCAGAGTACTTATACCATCCACTGACGTTACACAAATCACTTGACTCTGATGATGACTTCCGCTCAGGTTGTCGAAACGTCAGTCAATGTCACCTCAAACAGTCCTTCTCAGGACTACACTCACCCGGACGATCGTACTTCACTTAATTATAAAAAAAGACTGTATCAAATAGAAGTTGAACATCGACGGTTCACTAATAGATGGAACAAGAAGCCCACATGGCAAGCGTTCCTGTTCTATCATTTTACCACATTCTGGAAGTTAAACACGCAAAAATTAAATATTGCGGGAATTGGCAAGCGGCCGCAAATACCATACTCATGTATTGGTGGAATGGTGTGCTTAGGTGTATGTACATGTAGAGCAGATCACGTTTGGACTGCTCTGCATTACGAATCTTTTGCCTTTAGAAAACTGAGGAAACATTTATCCATGGTGGCTTCGGCAGACGCCCACTAACATAATCAAAACCTTCTTTGATCGCTGGTCACGCTCGAAGTATTTTGCAGAAAAGATGATGGCCATATGTCAAACCTATCACTCAATGTAGTCATACCGCACCAATCAGAAGCCCCGTTAGTGGACGAACGATTTTTTCATAATCGTGAGGTTTGCTGGCAAGCTTTTCCTCCCCCCCCCCCCCTCCCTCCCTCCCTTGTCCTCCATGTTTTGCTCTCGCTGTCATTTTTATGCGGTCACAATATGTTCAAATGGGAACGCTTACCACGCAGGCTAAACGATTCCTTAATTTGATAATAAGCATAAATAGTTAGATTGAAATTGGAGACGACAAATTTACGGCTACTACCTGTAATTGTTTGTTTGTAACCAGACTTTTACAGGCTACTACCTGCAACGGTTTGCTTGTATTTTGACTCGTGCAGGCCATTTGTTACAAAGACAAACAACTAACCACCTAGTTGCCTGACAGAACTCATTACTTCCAATTCAATACAAAACCTGTTGCTACTCCGATACAACTTCCTCACCTAGACTCTCTCTATCCACTATCAAGCAGAGTAAAACAGCGGACCGTCACTAAAATCATTTTTAATACTTTTGCAGTTGTTGGAATGTGGGGTTCATGGACCAGTTGGACGGCTTGCAGTAAGACATGTGGTAGCGGCACTCGAGAAAGACAGCGATTCTGCAATCGTCCTCAGCCCGCTAACAACGGTGCATACTGCACCGGTGTTAGATCTCAGACGGAGAAATGCAATGGTTCAAGTCCTTGTCCCAGTAACTTACATTTATAACGATCCTGACTATCAATATTGAAAGACGTATAGTTACTGGAAGCGATATAGATTCATGCACTAACCAGCTCAGGGAACAGTTGGCTTGCAATCACGTTTTCATATACAAATTGTTACACTATTAAGACTATGGAGAAAACAATTATCGCGCAATTAGTTGCAGATAGATGACAGCCGCCCAGGATGAACGCGTCGACAATGAATACTCTGGAATGAGAGAACGCAAAACTTTAAACTTCGCGGAAAAGCTACCGTCACTGCATTAGAATTGTCTTATACATAGACTCTACACTATGAAACAAAATAAAAGGAATAACTACTCCAAAATCTCTCTTCTCTCTTCTACAGTTGATGGAATGTGGAGTTCATGGACTTCGTGGACGGCTTGTAGTAAGACGTGTGGTAGCGGTACCCAGAACAGGATGCGACTCTGTAATAATCCAAAACCCGCCTACAATGGTACATACTGCGTAGGTGCTGGATTACAGATGCAAAAATGCAATGCTTCAAATCCTTGTCAAAGTATGTTATAATATCTGATGCCATAGATAACGTGAACTTCAGAACTACACAAACACGGCCAATTGCTCTGAAAGCATACAATCCCTAACCTGCATTTAGACTGTCTTCACTATCGAACAGGATAAATGTCTAATTATCACGACTAAATTCTCTTTCATCGTTCTCCAGTTGATGGAATGTGGGGCTCATGGACCAGCTGGACGACTTGTAGTAAAACATGTAGTATCGGTACACAGGAAAGGAGGCGATTCTGTGATAACCCAAAACCCGCTTACAATGGTACATACTGCATGGGTGTTGGATCTCAGGTGCAAAAGTGCAATACCTTAAGTCCTTGTCCAGGTAAGTTTCATTTACAAAGATCACCAGATGATCTAAGCGATAAACAACAAACGTGTATGATATTCAAGGGTCAAAATAATGTATAGACCTACAATTGAGGCGGCAGCTGTTTACTTGTAATGGCCAGGTGTTAACGTGTTGCACCAACATGACTACATGCTCATCTGGTTTGTAACTGATTATCGTCCAAGATGAAATAGCGATCAAGGATTGCAGTGTGGGACGATAAGCCTCGTTACTTTCAATTACAAAGGCCACCACTTCTACGTTGCATATGTCGAAAATACTCTGTCCTTTATCAAAGAAAATAAATTTATTGATTATCAATCACCCTGTCAATCCTTTAGTTGATGGAATGTGGGGTTCATGGAGCACGTGGACGACTTGTAGTAAGACGTGTGGCAGTGGTACCCAGGCAAGGAAACGATGTTGCGATAACCCAAAACCCGCTCACAATGGTACATACTGCATTGGTGGTGGATTGCAGATGCAAAACTGCAATGCCTCAAAGTCCTGTCCACGTAAGTTAAATTTAGTATATTATAACACTATTTATGCCATAAGAAACGATAGCCGGCAATTCTTACTCAAAAGTTCTTGTTTATAAACAGAAGTACCAACTGAATACTATTACGGAGCAGGCAATGGATAGTCGGTTAGGAACTGATTATTCCCAACACGAGTAAACGTTTTTGCAATGACCGAGCACCCATCTACAACGCATCAAATACTCCAGGTGTCAAAGCTTACATGAGAGAAATCAACGCCTCCAATTCCTGTCTGAATAACTGAAATGTTACAAATTCACTGTACCCCTTTGGTGGCTTGCAGGGATACAACAAATATGAGTTGAAAAGTAAATCCTAGATTGCCACCAGTTAAAACGTTGCTCTTAACCAGAAGTACATAGAGAAGAAAATATGAATACTCAGTTGCTCAGTGATGATTAAAACCAGTACATGCAATTACTCTGGGCGCCGTTAGTTCATTACCACCATTTCACTAGGATTAACTCTTCCTTATATCAAGAGTTAATTTTCCATCAAAACTGTCTGACTGCTGGAAAAAAGATGCAATACAATGCAATCCCATTTTCAACATTAGATGATGAATTCGAAAGTATGTGGAACAGGATTGTCCCATTTCATTAAATAGCAGTCAGGCTGGAATCGCTACCATATAGTGGTGATGCTTGCATCGTTCCCTAATGATCCCAGAAGCTATGACGTCCAACCATGTAATAAGCGTGGGAGGCCTAACAAAGCACAACCCCCTTTGGCCAGGAGCCCATCACTAGGAGTGTTCCTCTCCCCTATTACCTTCAGGATCGGGCGCTTTGACAGACCTAGTTGTTTTCAGAAACGCTTTCCCGGAATGCAGAGTTTCCCTGGTTATGGTTAGCCAATCAGTGCTGCAGATATCGCGTTTACACTTTGGCATAAAGTAGGTCTGGCTAAGACAAAGGAAAGACGTTTTTAAAAATAACTAGGTCTGTTAAGACGCCCGATCAAGAATTGAATTCAGGAAATCGCTCCTTGTAATGGACTCCTGCCTTGCCTGAATGAGTCTGTTGTTATTATCAAACGGGATTTAAAGATTAATTCATCAGTTTTCTTTGTCAGTTGATGGTATGTGGAGTTCATGGACCAGATGGACACCCTGTAGCAAAACGTGTGGATATGGTAAACGCTATAGAAAGCGATTCTGTAATAATCCGAAGCCCGCCAACAATGGTAAATCCTGCCTCGGCACTGGATTTCAGAAGAGTATGTGCCACGCGTACCATCGCTGTCCAAGTACGTAACTTACAGATGTATGAGAAGTGCTAAAACTTTTCTCGGAAGAGAAAAAAACAAGTTCACCATGACATTTCTTCGAGCCTATCGAGGACGTTTGTCAAGTGAACCAAACTTAATGACCTCAACCGTTCTTTAGCTCTGTGGTAGGGCGTTCCAGCTGATAAAATGAAAACTGAAAATCAGCACTAGTCAGACAACTGTGAAGAGTACTCGATTGTTGTTGTTGTTGTTTTTTGTTTTGTTTTGTTTTGAGTTTCCATTTGTCATTCTTTCACATATTGACAAGGCGCAAAACATACAATAACATTACTTTTGTATCGATGTCTCGCTCTTGTCACTTTTTCTGGAGACCTGATGTACATGACAATTCCACGTTAGGTGAAAATATTTTGGGCGTACGTTTGCAATCCTTACCGATTTGAAAGAAAAAGTAAAAACTCTCCACCGACCAAACAGCAACATTATAAAAGGTATATGAGGATGGAGGCTTCTCTTTCAACAACGTTGATTTTAGCAACAAGATAGGTTATTTTCTAAAGGATAAAGATTTATTTCTCTTGAGTTTTATTTGGTCACTTTACTCTAACATTGTACGAGGTCAGTGTGATCATAATAAGTACGAGCCAGATTAGGCAATGAAATATAAGCAACAGGACAGTCATTAAAATAAATGCAGTTGTTTGTCTATGGTTCACCTAGTAATTCAAGAAATAAAGTTCTACTGTGATGTAAAAGTTGGCATAGTTGATCAGTCAACAACCAATGCGTTCATTTGTCAGCCAACTTGTTCTGGGTAATATGTGGTTAACGAACTGCACTGTGTTTATAACATATTAATCGTTCACCCATAATAATGCTCGTCAATTTCTTACTCATTTAACAAGTAAGAACAAAGTGTGTTGGTTTTGTAAGCCATTAGGTTAACCCCCTAATGGACAAACCAGATGCACAACCACATTTTAATTCTTGGAAATAAGTGTTATGGTACTGGAAGACTACAATTTTGTTTGCTAATGCCAGAATATGTATACTTTCAGTTCGACATTATTGTCCCAAACACTTTGTCAAAAAGTGTTTTTACCTCAGGCATGATTACAGAATAAAGAGTTACAGACGCAAAATTTGCCGATGCATTCGACGATACAAGTGGGATGAGACGGGAAACGACGGAAAAAACAGTGAGGGCGACACGATCGAATTAGAGCAAACACAAGGTGAGACAAAATATCTTTATCATGAAATAACAATAACATTATCTAGGAGTCCGAACACAGTTATGACTACTTCGAAATGCACGAACTGTGACTTCGAGACAACACTTCCTTAACAAAGCTCAGGGATCATTCCATCAGCAACAAAAAGTGAAAAAATGGAGTTATTCCAGCTGATATTCCTTATGACTCCCACTCGCCCTGGCGAAGTCTACATTACTCAAAGATTCCCCTCGCCAACACAACAGGCTTTTACGGCTTCACTCACCAGTTTACTTATATTCTGTTTCACAGATTCACATCGCTTTTTTATAGCCGATACATATTCTTCAAATTCGGATTTAATCAAGAAGAAGCAATGAAACGGAAGCCTACATTAATTCCTGCTGCTTATTGGAGATTTTAATGTTCATATCGGAACAACTGTTGCTTGTGGTGCAAGTGCTTTCTTGATAAAATGAAGTAGATATACTGAAGATATGGCCATCATGTTTCGAATAGTTGCATTACAACACAATTTTGTTTGTTGGCACGTCATTTCTCCACTGAGCATTATTTGTGTAATTGAGCTTCTGAATAAAGTGTGCATTACAATCTGAAACTAAATGGCGTTTCCTTATCTCTGCCTGGTTCAAGCAAGCCTCTGGCTCACCTGGTGAGTTGTTTGATAAACTTGAGGTCTTGCTGGGCAACATCGAGTCTGCAAACATCGAATCGAATGTCATAGGAGACTTGCCATTCTTGTAGATAATACTACCAGACATCTGACTGGATTATGTGAATCATACCAATATACCCAGCTTAACCAGAAACCCACTCGAATTACGTGTAGTTCTTCGACCCTTACCGACCTCTATCTCACTAATGAGCTAGATCAATTTGCATTTTCCGGAGTCAGCCATATCGGGCCGTTTAGTCATCATCATCATCATCATCATATGCATTGGGTGTAATCTACTAATAGTAGGTCGGCTGTCATGGATCTCTAGTTGTTCCGATCTTCCGCTCTTCTTACACATCCATTTAAAGAGCGTGTCCGTGTAAGAACCGATCACTCAAATTCTGGTGGAAAATGGATTGCCCTAATTTTGTCAACACAAGTCAAGCAACCTAAATGACTTTTATTTCGCTAGATTCGTTTTCTTGCGAAAACCACACAAAACCGGAAATTGAAACCCCAAATTTTGGTAGTTATGCAATGCTTGGTCAAAAAAACTCGCACATTTAACGAAATTTTTTTTTCAGAATTACTAGATAAATTTTTCTTCTTTCCACAGAATTAAAAACCACTTGCTTATCTTAAAGGGGAACTCCGGGGTAAAAATGAACCTTTTTTGGTTGGTAGGCCAACATTCCGTGTTTCCAATTTTAACTATGGTTTCTTCTGATCGTTCACTACAGCTTAGATATTTTACCTGGAAGTCGCTCAAAAATTCAAATAGATTTCCGCCATCTTGGACAAATACGAGCCCTTTTACACTGGTCAGCACAGCAGTCAGTTGTGACGTAACAACGTCAATAGATTTTTCGCGGGATTTACGAAGCCACCACCACGCATCGATATCTTGTTGAATTCTTTTCGGATTTAACACCGTCTTTCCAGCTTTTTGTTTTTAGCGTTTATTTCTTCGATTGTACATGGTTTAAAAAATGGTGGGCTGTGTTGTTCCTGGATGCAACAATCATTCACAGAAGACCAAGAAGAGAGGAGACAAGGTGGGCTACCACCAGTTTCCTCTGGAGGATCCACAACGAACGAAGGCATGGCTGGCGAGGATATGGCGTTCAAAACTGCCTCAACTGGAATATTCCCACGTTTGCAGTGAGCATTTCTTACCAGAATGTTTTGAGATTGATCTTCGCTCACAATTAACAGGACAAAAACGAAAGCGGCATTTGAAGGATGATGCTATACCGTCTGTGTTTAAGTATGCACATGATTCCGGGGCAAAACAGCCGCGGTTATCATCCGAAAAACGCCTTGAACGTCAAAGACATCACCAAGTTAGTACTTGATTTCATGCTTGCAATTTACACGTATTTACACAAGCCTGGAAATAACGGGCATTCTGTAGTTACTCGGCTGTCCGTCATATTCCAATGTTATAGGTTTCAGTCGGTTTTAATACACCGCGCTCATCGATTTAGCGAGAATGAAAACAAATAAGCTTAATATCGCTTCAGTTTTTCCAACAGTGCGACACTTTTTATAATTTGCGGCGATTTTATAAATCGGACTTTCAAATCGTTGAATGTATGCTGTAAATTGGACCACAGCTCAAGAAGTGAATGAATGAAGTTGTAACCAAACACTGCAGTGTAACATATTTGTTCTTGCCCTTCCACCACCTTTCGAGCAACGCCATACATGTATGTACCTTCGACAGACAATTTGCGTGTGGCAGATTAGTCTTGGACTGATCCATTCCATCTATTATGAGGGACAAGTATTTTTTCGGAGACACCTCCGCTTTCTGGCACTTCCCATAATACGCTCTTCTTTCGGCCCTGAAAACAAACCAAAATTAAATAGAAGAATAAATGAGACTCTTAATGAACCTTTAGCGGCACTTAAGACCTGCCTTAATCTCCTTTCGGAAATTTTTCTGAAACCTATATCAAGAATCTGTGTGTATACTACATAGCAGTATCGTGATCAATAACAGCCGCTTTGTTTGGTTGCTAGTGCTTTTTCTGAGTTCCTTATTTTTGCTAAAGCTCAAGTACTATCGACATGGCTGTTTCTGTTTATGAGTACTTACATTTGTTGCTCGTTGTGTAGCTTTCTTTTTCTCGTGAAGGTCATTCGTTTTTCCTTGTCTGTGGTGCCTTGCAAACAAAGCTTGAGTGCTACACAAACCCCACATTTGGTAAATTTGTTTTCCTAACGAAACAAAACAGACAAACCTTAGACTAACGTTGCCTGTTTTAAGAAAACTCTTTTCAATCACACTTCATCGTCGTTAATTCAAAATTTAATAATTTTAAGAAGACGGCCGAAAATAGACTTAAATCTAACGACAACATATGCAACAAAGATCGCTACATTTCTAGTTCGTTATATCCAATAAAATTAAGGTGATCGATACCTTTGGTATGATGACGTTTCGGAATTTTGTCTTCCATATTCTGCAAAATGTTGGCAGTGAAATTGGCTTCAATCCTGAAGAACGCACGTCGTCAGCATAATTGTTGTAGATTTCTGTTTTAGTCATACATGCCGGCAGACAGAGCCTGTCCTCGTTTGGAATACGGTCAGCACTGTCGTCAACATAGTCTGCAAACCCAGAACGTTAAGAAAGATGTCCGTTAGCTTTAATTAAAAAAATGATTTGAAAGGAATAGCAACAATCAACCTTATTATATTGAGTGGATCTACCGCAGAGAAGGAGAACAACTCTTACTAATAGTATTTCAGTGACAACCACAGTTACGACAGATTCATGGTTTCCTGCTGGCAGTTGCAAATTTTAACCGACTTTGTGATATATTGGTTCCAGTTGAATAAACCTTAAGGTTCGACATCAAAACCAGATAACAGTTCAGCTAGGTCAAACTTTCAAGTGAAACGCTGTCAGATTTTCAACTGAAAATCTGTGAAAGATTTGTTTCTAAAGGCTAACATGTACAAGGAGCGCACATTGTTAAACACATGCTAACTCATTTCTCTCGTGATAAAAGAAGGGCAACCCATAACCAACCTTGGAGCCATGCCTCTGCCTTCAACGTGCTCTGCTTGGTCATAATTCTGCCTTTCCTGGCACCATAATAATAATAATAATAATAATAATAATAATAATTTTATTGCTTCTATAGCGCACGATACATGAGAAGATGCTCTCGTGCGCTTTACAATGACAAAAACTATAATTCTACTATTTACAATCAAATCAGTTACATGAAAAATGGAAAAATCTAAAGCTAATTAATATTCCAACTATAAAATTGCATAATATTTACTATAAAATTCATACTTGATCAGATGTTCTGTAGATTATAAGCTTTCCGAAATAAATGAGTCTTGAGGGCTTTCTTGAATGTTTGTACATTTTGAGAATAGCGAACTGCACGTGGTAATTTGTTCCATAAAGCTGGTGCAGCCGCTACAAAGCTACGATCACCTAATGTCTTTAGAGTTTTTACTCGAGGAGGCTGAAGAAGAAGCTCATTAGTAGATCTAAGATTGTATGTACACTGAGTCCTTAGGGTGATCAATTCAGTTAAATACGCTGGTGCAAGACCTTGGATTGCCTTAAAAGTAATGAGCAGTATCTTAAACTGAATACGAAATTTAATGGGTAACCAATGTAACATTCTAAGGGAGGGGGAAATGTGATCGAAACGCCCTACGTTACAAATAAGTCTTGCTGCTGAATTTTGTACCCGTTGGAGTTTGTAAAGTTCAGTGGCTGGTTGACCGTATAGTATACTGTTACAATAGTCCAAGCGACTCGTGACAAAGGCATTGACCAGGATCTGCGTGCTTTCAGGACTGAGGAATTTCCTAATTCTTCTTATGTTATACAAGTGAAAAAAGGCAGATTTGCATAGGCGATTGATGTGGCTGTCTAGTTTGAGCTGATTATCGAGCCAGCATCCGAGGTTCTTGACTTCAGAAGACGAAAAAACTTCCGCCGTTCCCACATTGATCGAATCAATGTTGACTTTCGCCAGTTGCTGCCTAGTCCCAATAACTAGAAATTCCGTTTTCCGTTTCCCCACCATCTGGGGAAAGCCTGCCTTCGCGTTCAAACTCTCATTGTAATCTATAAAACCTTATACCGTGGTCCAAAGCAAAAAAAATATCCAGTCAGTAAAAAAAAATAATTATTTATTTAGTAAGCGGGAAAGAAGGAAGAAACAAAGATATAGATCAAGTTTCAAATAAAGAATGTTTAAGCAACGTATGGAAAAGGTTCACAATGTCGATATTAGCAGCTAAAGTAACATTGACTGATAAAATCTGAACCAGGGTGCCGTGTTTATGGAAGAATTTTCAACTTCAATGATTAGTCAACCAAATGTTTCGGAAACAAAACCTAACGCATCGAAACAATTAGAACTGAACAAACAAAGGATTTGCTTACGTTGTCGGTGAGATACTAGGGACCTTACGATCCGACAACGGCAACGGCGACGTGGGACTTTTTTACTTCCGGTTGCGTATTGCGCATGAGTAGATTTCTGAGACGGCGGTGTCCCCTCTCGCGCGGACGTCGAGAAGCCTTGTTTGACGTTGTGCGAAAACGTGGGATTAACCAGACCGAAGCATGGCAAAGGAATCAAGGTAAAAACGAAACTTTGCGGCTAAATTTAAAGAAAATTAGTTTGTATGATATGTCTGGAACGAACAGAGCGTGGAGTCTTTTGTACACGACCACAAACTGAATGGAGAGAGATTCGATTTATTTTGCTTTGTTTCTCAGTGTTTGTGATTGTACTTTACTTGCTCTCGTTGAGCTATCTTATAAGTTACTTTTCTTTTTTTTCTCAGTCGAAAAAAGAGAGCAATTAAGCAAAATTTTTATTTGGTTTTACTAGAAAAAAGTAGAGAGATTTTGTCGGCAAGTCGCAACGGTACAAGATTCGACTCTTATTCAAACTGTATTAAATTTGTTTTCATTCATGATCAGCTAATTTTCACTTACAAACGTAGGCTAAGCTTATTTTACAAGGAACTAGCTGGCTGGGTTTAACAGTTCTATCGACAAATTCCTGACTACCTGAAATATTGCTATCTTTATAACCGAATCAAAAGCAAATAAAAAACAGAGATGTTCACATTCCATGGCCAGTTCCTAATTTTAAAATAGGAATTATTTTACAAAATCTGAGATTTATATGTATTTTGCTCGCAAATGCTACAAATTTTTCTAGTAATTATATTGTATGTTTCCTTCATTCGAAAGCCAAAGGAGAGCTATCATGTATTTTTTCATGATCATTTCTTATCTGTCAACAAGTTCAGCTAATTTTTTTCTTGGAAGACTATAATACATGTAAGGAGAAAAAAGTCAGAGTTCAATTTGCACATGATAATTTTATTGATAACAAATTTTGCTGATATACGTATATTTCTTCCTCATGAAGTAATTTTGTTGCACTGCACTTTCAGTCAATCAATGAAATGGACTGAAGAACACGAACTGCTTATGTTGAGGGAATTGATGCTTTTGCAGCCATGGCTGCACAAGAAAGGAACCAGTGAGAGAGGAGATTATTGGGAGAAGCTGGCAGTATCCTTAAATGCTATTCCTCATCCCCAATTCCGTGTTACTCAACGGTCTGTTCGTGACCACTATTCTACAATGGAAAAGAGAAGAAGGAAAAAAGTCAGGGAAGAAGACAGAGCCTCAGGTATTGCCCCTGAAGAGGACAACGAACTAGATCAATTGTTGGATGAAACCATTGAACTCTTTGATGAGTCTGACAAAATCACAGATCAAAAAAAGCAGAACCAGGAAGAAGAAGCAAAGAAAGCAGAGGAAATGCGGAAGAGATCATTGGAAACTTTTAAAGATAGTGCAAAAAGGAATGCCGATGAACAGCAAGGAGCAAGACCGAAAAAGAGTAGAGCTAGTGGTGCAAACACTCTGGCTTACCTGAAAGATAGGGCAGAAGTAGAAGCTACTTTGAAGCGTGATGAATTGGAGATAAAAAGGCAAGAGTTAGCACTGCAAGCAAAGGAGCAGGAAGGAAGACAACAGCAGTTTGATATGATGAACAAGCAAACTAGAGATATTCAGCAGCTTCAGCAGCAGCAAATGCAGCAGTTTATGCAAATGAATGCAAACATGATGCAACAGCACCAGCAACAAACCCTTGCACTTATGGAGCTAATGAAAAAGTTTGCTGATAAGTGATGCTGATCAATCTATGCAAGAGGTCATTTAAATGCACAAAAAGTTTACATTTTTATTAACTTGAGAACATTTTTAAGGAAGTGAAAAATTAAAGAATTTTAGTAATTTTTATTGGTTTACATACATAACTGTGAAGGAAATGTTGCTTAATATTACTATCCTTTGAAAGCCACTGACATGTTATGTGACATGACATGTTATGACAGTACCAAAACCCTGTTTTTACGGTGGTTAGGGCTGAAGGAACTGGGACTGAGCCTTTATTAAGGCAATAGGGCTTATCGAACTATAGAATTGCATTACTCTCTGTAAACATGCTCACCATTATTTGTTCTCATTAAATGTTTTGTTTGGTGGCATTTACTTCACTTTAATTCCAATATGTTAGCCTTTCTGAAATGTATAATTTTTTAATTAAAAGCAGTTCAGTTTTCCAAAGGAAAAGTGTTTGGCAGACTTAGTGAAAATAATCCCCAATTTCTGGGGGAGAAACATCAAAGTAGTCTGATGTGGTGGATCCATAACAACAAACACGAGCATTGTGAAGAAGGGCACATGTCACATACATTTTGCCAACAGCACTTAAACTTATTTTCAAGTTTTTTTTAAAGTCCAGAAATTTAAAATAATTTATTATATCACCAAAAATCCATTCAACAGAAACTCTAACTTCACTCATAGATTCATTCCATGCATGCTGTATGGGAGTTAGTCCAGCTCCTCGAAAAGGTCCTTGCAGATGTAGGCGAAGGGGATATGCTGGATCTCCATAAATACATAGGGGGGCCCCATTTGTGTCCACCGAAAATCGTTGCAATTGGTTTAACACTCCAGATCTAGCTAACATTCCACTATCATGTCTCTTTCCCTCGACAGGCCCAAATAGGTTGGCAACAAGACCACTGGGTGCTGCAATAGATTGAAACTTTATAGCATGGACGTTTTTGTGGCCATTGTATAAGCACTTTTGGTTTTGTCCTGGTCGGCAAATGGGCCTCACAGTACCATCAACAAACCCCCAACAGTTGTCAAGAGCAGCTCCCCTGTTGTGAACTGCAGCAGCAAACTCCTCTAAATGATTGGGGCTTAACCAATCCTGGTTCAAATCAGTAAGAAGGCGGTTCCATGTTTGATACAACTCGTTCATAACAGCATTTGAGATCATACACAGTTGTGGTTCCGGCCTTCCAAATCTGGGTATCATGTCTACGTATCTACAGGGATAGGCAAATCTTTTTAGAAAAATACACAATGCCTCAACCATGTCGACATTTACACCATTGTAGCAAACTATTCGATCCGGTAAAGTCAATAAATCTGCCAAGTTGTAGATGTCATTCTTGTAAAATCTAAACTCAGTTTTACATTCATCATCTGTCATCTTGTCGAGGTCGAAGCGCTCGTAGTTTGTGTAGGGTAAATCCGGATTTTTAGGCTTGTGTAAATCGTAGAGTAGCACGAATTCTTCAGCGTTAATCAAACGGGAAGCATGAGCCAGGAGAATGGTGTCACGAAACTTAGGCATAGTTTTGAAAAAACTTTCGTTGACATCAATGGCCGTCGTCAACGTTCTCGCTCGTAAAATTCGTAATCTCAATTTTGGCGGGAACGCCAACAGGACGTAGCCCTGCTCGACCCAGACCTCTCACGTTGCCGTTGCCGTCGCCGTTGTCGGATCGTAAGGTCCCTACTGTAGGCTTTCATCCACGCCGCTCGGCATACCTTCTTGCACTTCACTCTAAAAGTGTATTTTCTTCTACCATTAAGAAAGCATTGATTGGTAAGGAAGAAGTTCAGAATAAACGATCTTTGGCCTTCCTCTGAGAGGTCACGGAATTGTTTTCTGTTCTTGACAACGTCTTCTTTTGTCAAAATGCTACTGATGCAGTTTTCCTTGCAGCACTTTTCTTTCATGGACGCATCAATTGCTTCCAATGACAATGACTTTTTTTTTCGCTTAGAATGGAGTGCTCTTTTCAAATGCTGCTGCAAAAATCAAGACATTGCATTAGAATAGTACATATCTAAATAAATGCACTGGTAATGAGCCGGAGCCGTAAAAACTGACACTGTTCCTAACCAGTAGTTTTATTAACACCCCTTTACATTCACCTTAGAACGTTTGGATCGAGCTTTCTCCGTAGGATCTGAGTTCTTATCTCCTCCAACACTATTTTCCTTTTCCTGTTCAGTGTCACTGTCCTCTGAACGTAATTCGTAGCTAATAGGTTCCTCGAATAGACTCTGTGAATGGGAAAGGTATACACTTTAATTTCAAAATAAATTCCGTCGCTTTTTCTAGAAATTGTAAATGCCGAGGCTATAAAAGAAGACGACCGTGTTGGAAATGTTTAAATCCACTGTACCTTATAACTCACTGTATCATTGTGATACGACGAAAACACTGTGCTGTCTTATATAGATAGTATTTTAGATATCATGTCTTTTGCGTACCCGTCTATCTTCGTCATCGCTACTAACTCCATCTCCTTGAAAAGGCGTTTGTCTCTCTCGCCAGCTATAAATTCCAAGCTGCAAAATATGTAATTGATAAAGAAAAATCGCCATAGTCATGTTGCAATTCTCATATTCTTCATGTAAGTAAAACTCTTTAGTTTTGAAGATTGCTTTGTCTCAATTTCCCGGAGGAAAAAAAAGCCTTTGCACTAGAAGAAACCATTTACTTAGAGAATAATTGGTATTATTCGCTAACTACAGTACACGGTTTCATTGCACTAATAATTATAAACTGACAAAAAAAGGTTTTGTCACAACAAACGAGTTCCGTGGAGGACTTGCATTTGTCGAGGTCCTGCTACCTTTAGCCCCTCCAGCCATTTTGAGTAACAGTTCTATAACTGCCCCTTGTTTCATTGGTAAATTACCATTGACCTAGGCAATTCAAGCAAGAACGTCGTTTGAATTGAAAAATGGATTATCATAGATTTATTAATTTAAAACACTAGACAATTTCAAAACAACAGCCCATAGTTCTAGCTCTCTTGGCAGAACTGTCCCTCAAAACAGGACACATTGTATTACTTACATCTACAAAATAACCGATTCTAAGTAAGGTTCTTCTACTGTGACGTGGATCGGTTCGCGATTTCAAGAAGCGCAGGTTTCTACATGGGTTAGCCTGCGAGCAAGCTCTTCACTGGGGCGATGTTGTGAAAACTAAGACGCCCGAGAGGAGACACAAAAGCCGGGGGCTGGAGTGGGGGAGAGGAGGGGACCTTCAGTTCGGCCCTTCGCGCATTCTCACGCGGCTCTTTTCGCTCGCTCAAATAGGAGAGCTTGCTCGCAGGCTATTCATGAGGCTTCCATGGATTGCAATTTTTCAGTTTACGTCTAAGTAATATTAGTAACAGAATTCCTCCATAGGAATAAAGGTATCTTCCCTCTATTTACTGTCACTACAATACCCAACATACGGAAGCTGCGTTACAGTTTATCTTACCAGTTTCACGTCCACAAAGAGTTGGCAGTTTTTAAGATCCATTTTCACCTCGTTTGAAATCTTCTGCCGGATGTAACCTTGCATGGCTACTCGTATATTTCTTTTGAATTTTGAGAGGGATAATTTTGCTGGTGAGGGGATGTCTGAAAAATGTTTTTATCCATCCACCATCAGTAGTTTCTGAATATGTCTTGCAGTTGCATGCACCGTTACATTCACAGTCAATAGAGCGGTTGGCCTACAAATAAATAAATCAGTGTTAAGACCTATTTATCACAAAACGTAAGTAAAATAGTAACGCAGTAATGAAACAGTTTTATTGACAAGCAATCGTTTACCTCGTCGACAGCATCAGTTTCCCTCTTTTGGTTGGCCATAATTGCGTTCCACGCCAATGCAAGGTCTTGGTCTTCGTACCATTGCTTAGGGAAGAAATACAGGTCTTCGGGTTTCTCCCATCCCAGGTCAAAAAAAAAGGAGATTACCCGGTGTTTCGAATAGGAAAAAGAAAGGCCCTCCTCTGGGCCTAAAATCAGGCGGTGGTCTATCGCCGAAGCCATTTCCACCCCCAAACAGTAATTTATCTCTGCCGTGCTTTAAGTGTAAAGAAGGCAATCCCGGTATGAACAAGCTGCCTCTTTTATGAAATGATAGTCTTTTTCGAAACTCGTTGCTTTTAAAGAAACCGAGGTAAACAAGTAATACTAGGGAAGCAATAACGACCACGGAAAGAAAGGAAAAGACCTTCATGTTTTTCATCCTGAGAGGCGACTGATACCGAAGAGGAAGATAAGTTGAAGTGGACAACGTCGAATAATTTTATTTCCCCGCTCAAACTTTAGGGCCAAATTTCCTTCCACCAATCGCAGTCAATATAGTAGACAAAAGGACATTATCAACACTTCTTAATAATTGGTAAAAACGCGCACAAAAAAGCGCGCAAACGGTAATCGATTCTCACCATGTGTACCTGGGAGTGTATTCAAGGAAAAAAAGAAACTGAAAATGCAGACGTGTTTTCCTCTGTTTAAAGACGTGTGTGCATTTTCTGTGCATGGGAGAAAAACAAGAATAAAAATAGAAACAAAGGCAAAGTAAGAAAAATAGTAGTAGTAAATAAGATAAGTTAAGAGATCAGCAAAAAGGGAGGATGCTTTTAATGACCTGTTAAACTATGCACGAGAGTTCATCGTTTTTCCTGCCTAAGGGAAAGAAATATTCGATATAAGTCACGATTTTTTAGCTTCCCGTTAAATACATAACGTGACTGAAAAGTTCTCTTGCCGTCAGATGTACACGCAAACGGAAATGCAATGATTAGTTAACTATTTTTTTCGTCACCACCATCACGAAAGCCGACACAAAGTAAAGAATACGAACAGGCAAGAAACATCCACTTCGTAAGCTATCTTAATACAGCAGTAGTTGGCCAACACAGTTTGAAGACAATGAACATGGAAGAACGAA
>OX419338.1:17281529-17289029 GCA_948470475.1 Galaxea fascicularis
CCATGGGAACGAAACAGTAGTCGCAGCAAGCGCTACGGATTAATAACTGTTTGAAATTCAATAACCAACGACAACGCTGTCAAGGTCGAAGCGGATGTCATACAAACCTCGAACGAAAGGACATGGAGGTTACTCAGAATTACTCGATCTCCAAGACCTTCTGAAAATCAAAAGAAGGTTCAACTAAGTCAGGGTCAAAAAGCAGTCTTGTAAACGGAACGAACACTTTGTTGTTTACATTTCTTTGCCCTTGACATTACCTTTTTCTTCATACTTTAAGAAAATATTTTTTGCTGTTTGGATTCATTTAAATCAAACAGGACACTATAATTATTTTGTAGGTTATTGATGATTATCAGGCTGTAAGAAAACGAAGAAAGAATATACGTTTCGTGGAAAGCACATCAAAGGTACTATTGTGTTTGCGGTGTGTGTGCAACTTTGCTACATTTTATCTGTAAGAATACCAGAAAAATACAATAAACGTTGGCTATGCATTTTTAGGAAGGAGACGTGAGAGATCCAAGAGAAGAATGTGCTTCGGACGTTTCGGAGTCGAGTGATGACATTACTGAAATCCTGACTTCGCCTCAAATTTCAAAGGTCCTGTGACTAATATTAATAACTTTCATGTGTTTATCACGCTATACGTTTTAACAATTACGTTTCTTCTAAACAAGTTATCGAAACAGGCGTTACATGTGAATAAGTAACACTACCTCTATTTATCAACAGGTCCCGGTATCCGCGCACGGAATTAATAAGAATGACAGGAATTAACCGATAATAACGAAAAAAGTAGGTTTGGTGGTAGTGGCGCCTAGTAAATGGTAGTCCTTTGTAAAAGAAACTAATAACAAAAGCATCTCTTTAATCAGAAAAGGCTTATATTATTATTATTTTTTATCTGTAGAGAAGCTGACTTCTGGGTCCTCTGTCATTCCCAGTTGTTTTTCTTCCAATATACACTAGCAAATAATTAAAGTTCTTTTCACTTATATGAAACCTTATGAGGTTTTCGCTGGAAATATACAAGCACAATGATTTTCTAACAAGGTGCTCTTAGCCGAGAAAAACAAGGAGTAACACTGGCGTCGGTTGTTCAAAGGCTGGATAACGCTATCCATCGGATAAATCTCTATCCAGTGGATAGTGCAATTAGTTTCCCTAATACTACTTATCCGCTGGATAGTGATTTATCCGATACATAGCGCTATCCAACGTTTGAACAACTTGGGCCTGAACGTTGATCAATCAGCTTTGCTTTCCTGTCCTCTTTAAAGGCTGAAACCTGCATGCTCTACTTTTAACTTCAAAAGGTTTTGGCACATAAAAGGGACGAGAGCAAAAATGAATTCTCAAAAAAGAAAAAGGTAAATAGATAAATAAGTAAGTACAGTTGAGTAAAGTACATGTAGTCTTGTTATACATGTAGCTACTTACAACCTAGCAAATCTAGTGTGTATCAGTGCAACAGGCGTAGGCTAACTCATTAACCCACGCTAACCCATCTTTTACTTTTTTTTATTCACAAAAAACAACTCAGGTTATTACTGATAACGCCGATTCAAGTGATGGCGAAGATCATGAAAACGGCGAAGCCTCTTTTGTCAATATGGTAAGGCTTTAATATCAACAGCAGAGGTACCATATTAGCAAAATTAGGCACTTTGAGGCGGGATAGCGATATTTATCGGATAAATCGTTATTCAGTCAGGATAATTATGAGGGAAACTATAATTACTTCATTCACTGGATAGTTATTTATCATTACCCTTCTCTTAAACTGGAGCCATGGGTATGTTATACCGCCTATTGTTTTTGATTGTGAATTTTCAGCGAGGGCGAGACGAGTCAAAATCACCCAAAAAGAAAAGAAAGGTCAACCCGGATAAGAGGAAAACAAATACAAAAAAATGGCAACCGAACCAAAGGTGAGGAAAATCAAATGTGCTACTAGTTAAAGATCACTTCATTGACTAGTCGTGTGGTCTGCCCTTCTGTGATCTCTTCTGTGCCAACACGTCTTGTTGCTGCTTTACCCAGCTCTAAGAAATAGTCAGCCTATTTGCCACTTCATATTTTTGCGTACAGGGGTAAAACAGGTCTGACTGCACACATAAATGTTATATCTTTTCCAGTTTGACATTGTATTTTTAATAACGCCTTCATTTGGTCTTTCTTTATTCAGAAAACGACAAAAACAAAACAAAAGTCAGCCAGACCATCGAAAAAACAGGTAACAAAATAGGTGCAAACAGTATTACATTTAAGGCAAAACGCGCACATTGACAAAAACATACCCAACAGACTCTTGTTATGTCTTGCTGCAGATCGCAAGTACACGTTCGCAAGAAAATCAGGGCAAAGGTAATTATCTCTGTAGTTAGTGGTAAAGTTCCATCGCGTACTCTAATACAAATACTGATGGCTTATTTTCTAAATTTCGTGTAGAACCAAACGTGCCTGAAACACAAGAAATATTTCAAGACCAATGGGTAAGAGGAAGCTCTGTACCTTGTGTTTTGTTATGAGTTTTTTTGTGTGCAATTATAGGTTGTTAGCTGAAAGTGTCCATTACAATGGCGTGTTCATAAAGAACTGGTAGTCTGCTACACAACCGTTTTTAGTGTTGTCACCATCGTTGCGTGATGACACTAACAACAGCTGTGTAGCAGACTAAAGAACTGGCTGCCCTTTCAACTTTTGACAGTGTGCATCAAGCCCGAATTTGCTTAATCCAGTCATTCGCAATAGCTAATGAAACTTATCATTAAACAGAAATAGTCATGATTTATCTGAGAGAGGTTGTACAATATTTGACACCAATAATTCTCTTAAAACTCTCATGCATTATAAAACCACTTCTGTTTTTCTTTTTAGGATTATGACATGGGGAAACTTTCGGAAGGAGAATGGGTTGTTGTAGCCTACGACGACGGCTATTACGTGGGCCAAGTAGAAAACGTCAATCGGCCCGATATGGTAGTTGGTGTAAATTTCCTGAGAAAGAGTAGCCAAAACGACTACTTTTATTGGCCCGAAGTAAAAGACAGGGCGAATGTCTCACCAACAGTAATCTTTTTTCCAAAGGTGAAGGTCTCAAAAGAAAGCAGGAAGTTTAAAGTTTTAAACTTAAATGCTGTTGTGACTGCCTTTGCAGGGTTTTCACAAAAGTATTTTTAAGATTTGAACAATGCTGTGGCTATATGCCCCAGAGCCGGGAAGGGTTTTAGACACATGTTTAGACAAACATTGCGTGAGTAGTAGCGCGTGACTTACGTACACGTTTTCCGGCACATAGGCTAAAAAATACTCGGCAGCTTTCTTTATCATATATTTAACCATTTACTTCACCCCTTGTACCCACTTGGCTACTCTGAAGGTCGATGGAATAGTTTCATGGCCGGTCTAACGTGAGACTTTTTGTTGAAAGTTCCTAAACAAATCGGACCGCCAGGCATTTCAGGAGAAATGCTTGTGAGTCAAACCAGACATAGACTTACACGCAAAACCTGGTGAGACCTAACATCTGGTAAAAATAACCTTTTGGTTCTCATCGCTTACCAGTTCCAAACCATGATAAAATATTTTGTGGAGAATTCCCAAGATTCGCGGAACCACCAAACTCACCAGGGATACCAAGAATCAAGGCGGCTAGAGGTCATAAGAGGTTACAAAATGATGTTTCAAAATAAAGCTCTCTCTCTCCGACTGTTCTGGGACATTTTTCCCGCTAAAATTTAATCCAGAGTAAATATTCTCTGACTTAAATTCGCTATGGAAAAATACAGTACTTAGAAATAGTTCAATCTCAACTTGTCTCTTTCATTCAGAAACGGTATACCACAAAAATACTGGTTTATTGTTTGAAAACATGTATTTTTATTGTACTTGCACAATAAAAACGAAACTATAATCAATGCTGGGTACATATAACATACATAAAAGCGATCTCTCAACCATGTCAGTGCAAATCAGTCATGCTTTCATAAAAGGCCATCGAGTTTTCTGGAAAGACAGGAAACAGTGGTATTTCTGATAAAACTTAAGCTTTTAATGCCGGGCATCTTTCGGAAGCAGATAGTAACAATGATGACTGTTTGAGATGGGAAATTGATCTGTAATCGTCACGAATACCACTACCACAGACATGACACTCAGCCCAATTTTCACTTAGTTTTACCTTTTGGAAAATTTGCAACTGAACTTTCATTCAACCGAAGCCATGTACTGAAATAAGAATTTCCAGACTTCTGTGCAAAGAAGGTAAATCGCTCTCTAGCCTCTGTTCTGTACGTAGGGTACGTAATGTGAACTAAATGTATTTTGTCACTTGAAATAAAGCATTGTTTCCTCGACTGTCACTGTAATTGTTTTGCAAAGTAACTGCGCGCGCATTAGAGGCGCGTATGCGCCAACGCGCCATTCATAACCTAGAATTATGCATGAATTACAGATATGATTTGTAGCCTTGTTGTCAGTGATTGCTTTTTCTTGTATCTTGTCTTTACATGACTTAAGAAGACTTTTGAATCTTAACCAAACATGTGTGGATGAGTGAAGGAAAGGATGCGCTGCAAGAAAAATACTCCGACTGTTTATATCTGTTCCGGATAGCAAAATATTTTTCCGAAAGTGCGATGGGATGGAAACTCATAAAGGGACATAAAGTCAAGAAGTAAAACCTTGCACAACCAAGCCAGTACGATAGGCTTGTCTCTTGCTTGAGAATGAGATTTTTCGTGAAAATTGGACGTGAAAGTAGTATAAGACGGATGGATAGATCAATTTTATTCATATATGCAAGCAGATTCAAGGGTATTAAAACCGGTTTTTTAAGAGAGGAGTTTCTTGGTATAGGTGTGGTTTCAAGAGGGAGTTTAATGAGATTCAAAAATGTCTTGGTATGGGTGTGGTTTCACGTGGGAGTTTAATGAGATTCAAGATGTCTTGGTATGATTGGGTTAATAATATGTCATTGAGATGTAAGTGTATGCATGTTTTGGAGTAGATGATTGTTTGATGCCTGGTGGTACGATTCCGCCCAACCATCCGGGTAGTGTTGCACTTATATAGGGAAAGAACAATGGAGAAGCGAAGAACCAATGAGGAGCTACGGGAAAACGAGTTGAAACAAGTTTTAGCTAGAAAAACCAGACCAAACCAGTTTTGAACGTCATTAGCATTTCAATTGATTTTGTTTATATTGTAATCTAGGCAAACCCGTCAAACCGGTTCTTTTTCTTCCCAACGACCAAAAAGAAAACACGTGGCAATATTTTTCTGGAGATGCGTATAAAGGAAATGGTAAAAAGTACTTCAATTTACAGATGGAACGAATGATCAAACAACAGATTTTTGCTTTGGAAATGGACGCATTAACAAGCCGTTTGTAAAGACTGCAGTTGGATGATAAAATCGTAACCTTACTGCATGAACTTTGGGATAAGATGAAGAATGGAGGTCGGCGCAAAGTTGAAATAACAACTAATGAAAATGGTATGGAAGTTATAATTGGGGAACTAATGGTTCCAACATTTTACTTTACGAAAAGAGAAGAAATTTTGGTGTCAACTTCGTTGTATTATGAAGTCGTGGTTACAAAATGAACAATGGCTACAAACAAAGATTCATCAACTTTTTGTTAGCGAGTGGAAGAATGAATATTTCTCACAAGATGGAACACCAATGACTCCTTTACTTTTAAGCAGTAATATGATGAAGTCACCGATTCCAAAATGAACACTGGCTACAGACAATGATTCATCAACTTTTTGTTAGCGAAGGGAAGAATGAAGATTTCTCACATGTAAGATGGAACACCAATGACTCCTGTACTTTTAAGCATTATATTTCATCTCGGTATTTACAAACAAGGGTTTAAAATTAAAGTATTTACAAGCAAAACGAAGGTTATTTATATTTTAGCTAAATCCTATGAAAAAATAAACATTACAATGTCTATACAATTCGGCGAACGGAATGAAACAATGACTTACAAATTAAAATATTTACAAACAATAAGGACAAAGGTAAATTAGTTAAACCCTTTTCAACAACACGGCTTTGGCTTCGCAATTCAGCCAACGGGATGAAAACATAGGCACGCAATGCGTCCTTGAGCTATTTTGTGAAGGGCGATAAAATGTTGATAAGATAAGGAGAAGTCAGAAAATGGTTGAATGGTCTGTGGCGCTTTTGGTTTTTGCTATGGTATCGGAGAAGTACGAGCAAACTGTTTTTCATTTGATTTTTGTTTAGTTTTCTTATTTCTAAGACTGATTTTGAGTTTGATTTGTACCAATTAAATAGTCATTCATCCTACATTTTTTGAAACAAGAGTTTCATTAATTCCGCAAAAACCGATATATAATATATTTTCTATTATTTGTTCATTTTCTTTCTCCGCACTTTCGCAAACACTAGATTCGTCCGGTCCCTCAGAACCCCCAAAGTATACGTACACGTGCTGAAACAGTTCCAGGACCACATGAAGAAATATTCGCAAACATACGAACCACCAAACACAACGTAATATACAACACCAGCAAAAACAAATCAACGTTGAACAAATAGTACTGATAACGAATATAGATGTAATTGCCATAATTCATCAATTTCTGATTTTCAAGTGCTTTGTACTTTTTACTTCGGACAGCAAAAATAGCCCAACCTAAACAAACGCTCCTATTTTAGTGTTGGGCCTTTTGCTGACAACGTCTGTGTACGGTAAGCAGATGAGCGTAACACCACGTTATATCCCGAATTACATGTAAGGGCAATATTAAACTTACCGACTCGAAAACAAACCACCAATTACTTCCAAAATAAGCTCCTCCCAATTAAGAGCGTCAACAGTTGTACAATATTAAAAAACCCGATCAACAGACAAACAACGGATCAAAATCCGCCAATAAGAAGAAGAGAAAATTGAAGTTGAGAAAAGTAACCAATAAAAAACGGTTAAAAGTGACCAATCATTGTAACAGAAAATAAATTCAATTAGATGTTGTTGTAAACAAGTTGAATTGACCACGTGCAAATCTTGTGATTGATCAAAGGTCATGTTAGATCCACGTGACCGATCAAAGTTTGGAGTCACATTTAACCAACAGCGCTGCCTTATTCATGTGGAAATTAACCAACGAACTTGCTATTACCAAACGTATGCACGTGATAGATCAAAGTTGGAAATCGCATTTCATAAACAGGGCTGTATGTCTTGGTGCCTGTTTACACGTGAGAGATAAAAGTAATCCATTTGACAAATGAAATCAGCATTTTCATTGTTTAACATAAAAACGGCTTAACTTCAAGGGGAACAAATATCCAGATTAAGGATTCCCTTCCATAGCATTTTTCTTCCGTGCCAATATCACTTGTGGAAACAGCCACTTCTGATTAGACTAATATTTATAGTTTTCAAATCCGTCAAACATATGTTTATTTTTCCAGTTTTAACAATGTTCTTGCAGTTTTGACAAAGTTAGCAAAGGA
>OX419338.1:17311529-17319029 GCA_948470475.1 Galaxea fascicularis
CGAGTGGTGAAGAGTAGTGCGAGTCGCAATGGCTCAGCTGTCTTGTTCATTTGCGACCTACTGTGGAAATGAATGTGATTTTTCTTCACGATGGCCAGGACGGCAACAACTAATACCCCTGAATTCGTGTTCAGATAACATAAAACAGCACTTGAGAGACGTCAAAATATCTCAAACATGTGTTGCATCCGAGAAAGAGCTCATTCTTGCTCGTGTTGGTTTGTTCGGTGTATCTGACGGTCGCGATTTCACAATATGCCCGAAACATCGTGCAGAACTTGGGGTGAGATTCAGACCTTCAAGAAAGTGCCAGCATCCCCTTCATGGTAATCGGAAGCGGAAGGTTCAGAGGGGAATTAATTTGAAGATGGCTAAAGATATTAAAGCAAAGTGGAACACTGTCGTTCCAGTTGGTGCAGGTAATTGTATATTTTTTATATTTGGCATGTAGAAGTGGCATGCATATAACAACATGTAAAACACTGTAAACTGACATTGTTATAAAACCTTGGATTATAACGAGACATTTTTGCTTTTGTGCTGTACATGCCTTGTGCTAAAGGGCTTGGAACAGGCATGGATAATATGTTCCCCTGAACAACTAGTTCTTCGGTGAAAGGGTAGGGGGAGGGGGGAGAGGGGGTAGGAAAAGGAGTCTCCTTTTTTAATAGGGCAGTTTCTAGCATAGTCAAGTTTCCCGAGATCAAGTGTATAGAAATGAAGTTTGCATAGTTCAAATAACTTCTATCACTTACTAGGTATATGCAGATACTGTAGAGGCGCTCACACAGAATGCATAGGAGACAGTGAGCTGCTCTCCGAGATCCCCACCTTGACGCAGGGATCCAGTGGGTCCTCTGACATTCAGGTTGTGCAAGAGGAGGAGTCTATGGATCAGACTTCCGGGCCATCGGTAGAGCAGGCACCACTAGAGTGTGAATCACCCGAAAAGGAACTGTCGTCACCATGTTTGCACGTGCGATTTCAACGAGAAATTCCAAGCGAGGTGAGGCTAGACGAGTCTTCAGAATAACTTTTGGTCAACAAAAGTTTTGAAGCCAAAAGAAAATATTCCGAATATGTTCAGTGTGTAAATCGTTCTCTTTCTTTGCGCTTCACTTTTCTGCATAATTCGACGGGGAGCTTTGCTCTATAGGTAGCTAATTAACAGGGTAATCAAGCCTTGTATCGGGCGTGGATTCCGGTGCGTGATGTTTTGTGTTACTGAACAAGCTTTTTGTTTTACTATAGCAAAGCGATCCGGATATCTTCTCATCATCGTCCCAAGGGTCGTTGGCAGAGGAAGAGACGTCTCGTGAGTGGCAGCCCACGCCACGGGTTGAGCATCAGCTGCAGCATCTCAATAGCTACCTGCTAAAATCAACTGATGGTAGGGTCAGTCCAGTCAGGTCCCAATGTAAGTCCGATATTATGACCATTTCATCGTCGACGCAGCGCTACTACCGGAAAAAGGCTGAGCAAGCTGTTGATACTGTGCTTAACGCTATTGCCCCGGAGAATTCATCATGGCTGCTTCAGCAGGTTTTCACAAAGTACCAGAGCGGACGGGCTGTCTCTGCTGCTTCCGAGGAGGACAGTCTGGTATCTAGACTCGTGACCCTTTACAATGAAACTAGCCACTGGTACACTCAGCAGCAGATTCTCTCCCTCTTTGCCTGCGACTACACGAAGACAGAACTACTGCAGCTAGTGCCAGGACTAACCAAGTTCAGAATTGATGAGGCGAGAAAACATGTTTTTCAGACTAAGCCTGGTCACCCCATAGAGCCAGCAACCATTACCAGAACGAGATTGGATCCCTCCAAGGTTGACCATTTTCTAGACTTCATAAGCAGTCCTTCGTTTCTTCAAGACGTGGCATATGGAACGAAAACGCTAAAGCTGTCAAGCGGAGAGAAAATTGAAATCCCAAATGTAGTGAGAACAGTCATCTCGACTCGCCTCATTCAGCTATATCTGACCTATTGTGTAGAAACCAGCTTTAAGCCACTTGGGAGATCAACACTCTTTAATATCCTCAAGGTATTGATGGATTCAAAGCCCCGTCTTATTCTGTAGCTCGTTTTTATGCAATTGTTACTGTGTGCTATAGGTTTAGTGAGAGGGTAAACGTAACCTGTAGGGCTTTTATGTAGGGTAGGCGACTGTTACTCAAGCACTAAATAATTGACCAATAAAGTTTTACACTTTAAGTTTGCGCCGCTTCTCAGAAGAAGTCCTTGGCAGGTGTGGACAGCACGCAAACGGATGGCGTTAATGCAGTTGCCTCCCTGGAGAGAATAACTAGTGCAATTGGCAAAAACGGTAAGGGGGAGGATTAGATAGCCTTAGCGAGTTACTGTACCGTGTTTCCTTGAATAGGCGACATTAAGATACGCGACGCAAAGTATGTGTGTGTATGGGGGAGGGGGCGACGCATATGGAGTATGGGCGCTCACTCCGGGAAATACTGTATATGTATTACAATATATTTCAACCAGTCAAAATGTAAGGATATGCGTGACTTTAAGTTTAGTGCAGTGTCCACATTATTCTTCCAAGGCAATAAGCTTGTTTCTCATGAGTAGACCTGTACGATAACTAGCTCCGGAAAACTGGAAATTCGAGTCGCCTGTGATAAAATAAAGCAATCAGCAACTGCAGTTTTTTATTAAGTCCGCTTTTCTACGTACACGAAGCCTTTGATAAGAACTTTTTCTCTTTTTCCTTGTAATCATATCAGTCACCTAGGTCAAGCATTACCTGTAAGGCCAATCTGCATTTTTGATTAATGGAACGGTATTCATGCAGGCTTTCAGGAGGAGGAGGTAAGAGGAGTTGTATCACGTCTCAAAGCTGGCAAACGTTATCTGTCAACCGATTACAAGCTTCACATATCAAATGAAACGCCCTGCGCGGATCATTGCAGCGTGTACGCACTGAGCAGTAATGAAGCCGAGTACTGTGGAACCTGTTCCCACCAGCATAACATTGGCTGTGACCGCTGCAATGACTTCAGGGATGCCATCGTGGATATTCAAGTCGCATTGTCCGAGCTACAGTTAAGCAGGTACTACTTTTAGATTCTTATTAGTTCATGTGACTTAGCTTGGAGGTACATTTTATTTTGTCAGCAGGATGACAGCGCTTTTACTAGTATGCGTTAGTCATTGAATCCATCTCGTGACCCTCAACACTAAATCGTTTGACTGATATTCCTGTTTTCTTACTTTTCCATAGCGACAGTGAAAAACAGGAGGAACTTCAGTATGATCTACAAGCGGCAATCCCAAAACTAGACGAGTGGAAGGCGCATATTGTACGGTCCGTCCACCAAGATGCCGCGAAGACTGCTGTTGTCGATAACCTTTCGAAAACCGAAGCGTTGCTCATAATGGACTGGGCCATGAAGTTCTTACCGACAAGCTATAGAGAGACCCAACGCGATTGGTTTGGTAAAAAGGGAAAGCCTTGGCACATAACTGTTGCAATTACCAAAGCCGACAACGAAGAAATCGAGGTACCTTTCGCTCAAAGATAAAACCGATGTTAAATTTATCTATTTCCCTTGGTTAACGGCTGTTACGAACTTTTTACAAATTTTTCCGACTATTGAGAAGTTCCAGACCAACTGCAACAATGCCTAGTTAAAAGATAGTGATGTCTTGTTTCTTGAACGCAGTGATTGAGAAGTGAAAAAGTACTTTGTTTTTCGACCTATCAGAGTGCGTTCCTAACCAAACAATGGAATTTTTTCTAACCAAACAAAACGCTATGATACACAAAGAGCGCAGATAATATTTTATTTGTTCGAAATCAACCACTTTCGTTTTCTCTTTAGACACGAACCTACACCCATCTGTTCGATGAGTGCACTCAGAACTGGTTCGCGGTGGCCTCTATGATAGAACACACTTTGGCAACTCTGAAATCCCTGAAGCCAAACCTCAGCCAGGTATACCTGAGGTCCGACAACGCTGGATGTTACCACTGTGCCTATCTTCTGCTGTCGCTTCCCGGCATCGGTGATCGCACTGGAGTCAAGATCGCACGATACGACTTCAGTGAACCACAGGCAGGCAAAGATATCTGCGATCGTCGCACCGCCGTACTCAAAAGCCACATGCGACGCTTTCTGAATGAAGGCAATGACCTGAAGTCTGCCAGCGACATGAAAGCCGCCATCGAGTCGCACGGAGGTGTCAAAGGCTGCTATGTAGCTGTGTGTCGAGTTCAACCATCAGCGCAGACGATGACCAAACATACCATGGCAGGGGTGCAGGCGATACACAACTTCTCCTACGAGAATGGAGGCATGAGGGTGTGGCGCGCCTATGATGTTGGTCCTGGAAAGTTTTATAGCGCAGCCCAGCTGGCACGGTTTGGCACTCCCCAAGGGCCCACGGAGCTAGTCACAGTTGAACCCTTCAGCAAACCGCGCGTAGAGGTAGGCACATATCAGCAACATGCAGAGCCAGCAAGAGCTACTTCTGAGCCTGGGCCATTGCAAGAACCGCCCTATCCAGCACAGACAGACCAGGAAATCGAGAAAGTCATGTTTTCCTGTCATGAGGAAGGATGTATTAAGACCTTCCAGTCATTTTCCGCCCTCCAAAAGCACCTGGACGTCGGCAAACACATGGTGAGGCTGGCAAAAGAGTCCGCCTACGATGAGATCAAACGAAAATGGACGGAGGCATGCCTTTCTATTGGTGGTGGCTATGTTCGTGGTCAGACATCAGCCATTTCCCACTCTGTCGACCAAGCCCTGGCTGGCCAAGTGGAAGAGGGATGGGCGCTTCGAAAATCAAGGAAATCAGTGGGCTTTTCAGAAAAAGCGAAGAGCTATCTGGTAGACGTGTTCTGGACGGGCGAGGAAACCGGTAAGAAGGCGAATGCTTCCGATGTGGCTTCTAGAATGAAGTCTTTAAGAAACGAGACCGGCGAGAAGATGTTTGCCAAGACCGACTGGTTGACAGAGCAGCAAATCGCTCGATACTTCAGCCGACTTTCCGCCCTAAATAAGAGTGGCCAATTGCAAAGAACCCGCTCTGTAAGTATGAATGCAGACGAGGAAGCTGATGCCGATGATCTTGTTGCAGAGGCTGAAAATGTCCATACAAGACAGCAGATAAGGAGGGACCTTGAACTCTAGATCATTTGATAGGAGGGCAAATATCGTGTAGAACTAGAGGCCCAAGTCGGATGTGCTGTTTTGGCCTCGTTGAGAGACAACAAAAAGCGTAATAATTACTTCCAATTTCACTTGCTTCGAAATTCAATCCCTCTTTACCAATGAGAACATTTGAAACTGTTAGACCCTATTAAATTTATTGTATGGTCTTGTATTCTATGTAGATTGACGGGAAGACCCTCGGGAAAACGCTGATCAAAAGATTGCTGGCTCCCCGTTTTGGTCACGCAATTTCGGTAACTCTGGTAACTTTCGATCGAGAGAGATAGATCTGGTTCGAGCAACATGTATTTAAAGAAAATGCAGATATGTGCCTGTCGTAAAGAAGATAAATATTCTTATAGAAATTTGTAGGGCATTGTGAAACCATTGTTCTGTGAAATGGATGAACAATATGTCGGAATTATCACGAGTTATCTGGTCACGCCAAATATACTAATTCTGCGTAAAGATGGTCGACGGTGGTAAGTCAAAGCCTGAGCTTACGTTATGAGCTTTAAATTTAATTATGACTTCCATTGGAGTTGCGTTTACTTTTTAACTAGAAGACAACGTTTCTCGTCATTTACTGTCGTTTCCAAAACCTATGAAAGTTAAAGTTGCTGTTAACAAACACTCAGCCTGTCATGGCCCTGAAGTCGCGATTATAAACAGCAAGATCTATTACATGAGGCTGATAATAAACACTTACGAGTTTTTTATCTCGTACGAAAGCCAGAAGCTTATTATGTGAGCAAATCTTTAAAACAGCAAACGCCAAGTCAGGAACACTGCAATTGTGCTATCGATATTTTAACAACTTCTTTGACCTGCGCCTCTGATAAACGTAATATCTCCATTTTCTTCTCAAAATCTCAAACGTTTTTAGCATTTCTTACCCTTCTTAATTAATATTCTTGTATAAAGAATTAGAATATGTTGGTTTATTTGCTTTAGAGGACGCTACTATCCTGAATTACAAAGCGGATGAAATTGAAATAAGCTTGTTCTACGCGCAGTTTTCAAATGGCACCTGAAGCGAATAAACAGCAGTGCCCAAAAATTTTTTCAATGCTTTTTAGAAACAAAACGTTCAATGACAGGGAGACATTAAAATTAATGTCATACCTTTCTGGCAAGGGGAGATATTTGACCTCAAAATCAGCCAAGATTTGCATGGCCAGAAATGTGGTCACATATTCACATCCACTGATTGACAAGCTGTCAATCAAATTGACTGACACTTGTTCCTTGCATTTACTAAAGATGTACCAATATGTATACGAACCATCATAGCAATAGGTTAAATACAGTTGTACTGAGAGCTTCCAACTTTCCCCTCATATTGCAGCACTTTCCTTGGTGAAAAGTCAAGTAAAACCAGGGGGGGTGGTCTATCTCCTCCCTAAAAGATCCAAACTAGTAACCAGTTTGCCTTATTCAGTTTAGGGGTATACCCTTTAAACTGGCTAAGTTTCATTGAAATCGGCGAGATGGCATGTAGCAGACCTGCCTGGTGCACTCATGGATTCACTCTTAAGCATAAATTACGAATGTTGTTATTGTCCATCATGGTTAAGAGATAAACGAATAAAAGAAAAAAACGCCTGTCTGTCAACAGCGATTTTATCTTGTGTTATGCTACATCAATCACCAGAAATTCTTGCAACTTAAAAACGTGATTTACATGTCTACTACAAGGGAATGGATTCATCGAAATCACCGCAGACTTTTTAAGCACTGCTACTTTTGTGAACCATGCTTAATCATTGAAACTTTCGAGAAACAGAGAATCGGCAAACGTCAAAGCCCTTTATTTTATCGGAAGTGATCAAAAGTGTGAGAATAGACTTTTGGCCTGCTGGGCTTATCAGTGAAAAAAAATTATTCCTTGTTAGTCGTCAGGTACTTCCTTAAAAAAAATTCACGTAAGGCCAAGAACTTATTCAATTCTCTAATATATGTTCTTGAGATTTTTCCCTTGTTGCTTCCGTGTATACTCCAGGGGACTCGCAGCAACAACTCAGTGGGGCAATGCAATTTTATCACTTTTCCAATCAATTGTCGAATAACGTCTCTTGTCAAATGCCATCGGAAACAATGACTAAAACGTCTTCTAAGCAAATGATTCTTCAGATGCATTCCATAGGATATGAAGTCAGTAAAAATTTGAAGAGATGAAGTTAAAGCTGCTGTTTACTCCGGCAGTCGCCAAAACCGGCTTTCTGCTTTGAAATTGAATCGGAAGTGAGACATACCGACATAAGGGATAGTTTGGAAATTTCATGTGAATTGAGCTGTTTGTAACTTATGCACAAGTGAACCCA
>OX419338.1:17324029-17336529 GCA_948470475.1 Galaxea fascicularis
GCTAAATCGGATTACTACACTAACCTAATAACTGACGGAAGTAAATCAAGCACTAAAGACTTCTGGAGGGCTTTTAAACAAACCCTACCCTTGACTAAAACATCCTCCAGAATTACCAGTCTGTTAACTGATGGCGTCCTTCTCACCTCAGCTCAATCTATTGCCTCAGCTTTTAATTCATTGTTTGTGAACGTGGGAAAATTTCTTGCGGAAAAGATTGTTCCTGAGCCGTACACAGCTAAAGCTATGGTCTGCCATTCTACCTTTACGTTACAACCAATTATTGAAGATTTTGTTTCAAGATCCATCAGTTTATTGAAAACTAATAAGGCCATTGGTCTTGACAAAATTAGTGCGCATCTTTTAAAAGATGCTGTGGACGTTATTGCTCCTTCTTTAACGGCTTTATTTAACTTATCCCTTCAAACAAGAACTTTTCCTTCTATATGGAAAACAGCAATAGTTTTACCCTTGTTTAAAAAGAGCGATAAACAGAACGCTTCTAATTACAGGCCAATTTCCATTTTGCTGACTATTACCAAGATTTTAGAGAGGGCGGTTCATACTCAGTTTTATGCATATCTAACTGAGAACAACTTAATTTCACCCAACCAGTTTGGATTTAGATTAAAGTCATCTACTGTTACTGTCGCCTCTCAGCTTTCTGATCAGATCCTTCACTCCTTGGACAATGGTTGCCTGACTGGTGCTGTATTCTTAGGTCTCACCAAAGCGTTTGACACCGTCAATCACACAATTCTGCTTCAGAAGCTCTCAAGTTATGGTGTTGATGATGCTGCCAAAGCTTGGTTTACTTCATTTTTAACGAACAGAAAACAAGTGACCAGTTGTAATGATGTATGCTCCGAAGTTGCCTCTGTTTCGATTGGCGTTGCACAAGGCTCTATACTGGGCCCGCTTCTATTTATAATTTACATGAATGATCTACCTGACGTCTTGCAGTTTTGTCGTGTCACTTTATATGCAGATGACACCGTTCTTCACCTTGCCTCCAAATCTACTGTGGATTTACAAAGTAAGATTAATGCTGACTTAAGACATATATCTAAATGGCTTTGGGCTAACCAACTTACCCTGAAGGTTAAGAAGTCCAAATTTTTACTTATTGGTAGCAGTTCCCGCTTAAGCAAAGTTGGGTCCATCCTTATTTCTGCTGATAATATCCCTCTCGATAATGTAGATTCTTATACGTACTTGGGTATTGTGATTAATAATCGCTTTTCCTGCACTGACCACATTGATTATATTCGCGGTAAGGTCAATAAAAAGTTAGGTCTCTTAAGGCGTATTAAATCTTGCCTCCCCTTCAAAGCTAGAATTACGTTTTTTAATAGTTTCATTCTACCTCTTTTTGACTATGGCGATATAATTTCGGGAGATCGTGGAAATGCTTCCTTAATGTCTGAGCTACAAGTGTTACAGAATAAGGCCGCTCGCCTCATTTTAGATCTTCCTGCACATTCTTCTGCAGCTGATGCGCTAACGAGACTTGGCTGGAATCCATTATTACAACATAGAAAGGAACATCATGCCATTTTTATGTATAAATTAATTAACAACCACTTCTGCCACTCTATCCCTGTCACACACAATGGTGATTTTCATAGTTACTACACAAGATCGAGAAATGACATTCGTAAATCCAGCGCCACAAGAAGATGGGGTCATTGGTTGTTGGTAGATTTTAGTGCTGATATATGGAACGGGTTGGACACCTCATTAAGGAATGCAGAGTCACTGCCTGCTTTTAAGCGTGGCCTGTCCAAAGTAATCTTTGATTCTTAACGACATTCTTTGATTTTTACCCTTTGTATATACACTTTTCCATGTTTTTATATTCTTGTATTTTTAGCTAGTTATATTTGCTATTTAATGATTGTATATTTTCTTTTATTCTTTTACATTTGTTATGTTTAGCTAGTTCTTAATCTAAACTATGTATTCTTTTGAGGACCCTTCTGTAAACCACTTTGTGACGTTGGCATCCTCATTAAAGATTACTAATACTACTATTTCTAAAAGCGCCTTCTTTTAAGGAGACTTCCAGAATCATTCAGCAAGATCCTCCCAACTGGAAGAGCACCCCTGATTCAGAGACTATGGAGTGTAAAAAGTAAAAAATTAAAAGTCATTCATAAAGTCAGTTACATAGGGGAGATCTTGGATAAACTTCATCCTCGAAAGGCCGTCGGTTGTGACAAAATTTCTCAAAGGTTATTACGTTTATCTTCTCCTCTCATTGCTGAACCGGTGACCTGTTTGATCAATTATTTTATCACTAAATGACAATGGCTGACAATATGGAAAAGTAGTGATGTAGTTCCGGTATTTAAGAAAGAAAGCATGACGGATAAGGCTAGCTATCGACCAGTATCTGTTTTAACTGCCCTGTCGAAAATATATGAGAAGGTGATGTTTGATCAAATGCACGATGCACTCCGCTGGATGCTCTCACCGAATCTATCAGGCTACCTCAAGGGTCATTCGTGTTGTACAGCGCTATTGAAAATGTCTGAAGATTGGAGAGCTTGTCTTGACAGAAGAGAAGCTGTTGCAGTAGTAGCTGTTGACTTAAGCAAGGCATTTGATTCTGTTTGTCATCCACTTCTGCTGGCCAAATCAAAAGCATATGGTTTTACAGATGATGCCTTGGAACTTATGACAGCCTATCTTACAGGTAGAAGACAAAGAGTTAAACTTGATGGAGTATATTCTTCGTGGAGAACTATAACAACTGGAGTACCACAGGGATCCTTGTTAGGTCCCCTCTTATTTAATATGTACGTTAATGATCTTAATTACTTCGTTTCTAATACGTCCTTAAGGCTGTACGCTGATGACACGACGGAATATGCCTTGGATGTCTCACTGACGGTTCTGCAGTTCATTATTAACTCTGACCTCAGCGTCCTATCAAGATGGTTCGGATTAAATTACTTAAAGATTAATGCCGCTAAAACGCAAGCTGTTGCCATCGGGCCGTCATTATATGAATATGAATTTTATCTCAACAATGTGAAGGTTGAGAAGCAAGATTCACTTAAGATCTTAGGGGTACTCTTAGACAGTAAACTAACCTTTAAGGCGCACATAAAGGAACAGCTGAAAAAAGCATGCGCAAAGGCTTCGGCCTTGCGGAGACTACGCAAATTTGTTCTCAAGTATGTAATGGTACGTCTCTACAAGGCATATGTTCACCCACATCTTGAGTATTGCAGCCCTCTTTTGCTGGGGATAGGTAATGCTGAGACTACCAAAATGGAGAACACTAATTACTATTTATTAAGAAGTATCTTAGGCTTTCCGAAGTCTGTTTTATACGACGACCTCCTAAAAATAGTCAATATCAAGTCTTTGGAACAACGCAGACAATTCCAGTCGATAGTTATGTTATAGAAGTGCTTGTATAGCCAGGGAGCACCTTATATTAGTAAATTTTTCAATCGTAAGAATGTTACATATAACTTACGTGGGCTCAGCACCAGGTTGGAACTTCCCTCATTCAACTTGGAGTACATGCATAGATCTTTTACCTTTTTAGTCAGTAAACTGTGGAATGCGTTGCCTCCAACGGTTAGAGAGTCTAAAGACACTGTATCTTTTAAGCGTGCTCTTAATACTCATATGACTTGAAGAGCTTTTAAAATTTTTAAAGTGGTTAAATTTTGTACATAGATTATTACTAGCTAGTATTTAAGTAGTGTTTATTAATCAATTGATTAATTTTATCTTTTTATATTCTGTACAATTTTATTGTTTTATATTTATACACACGTACACGTTTTAACGAGCACTTAGGAGCTCCTTGGTGTCATGTGTATAAATAAAGTATTGTATTGTATTGTATTGTATTGTATACTGGTATCTTCTCACCACCATGTAATATGTTCTATTTAGTGACAAAATAATTAAGAAATTCCTTTTATTTTAGGGTTTTAGTGAGGTGCTTGACACGTTGAACAAACCAGAACCTACTGCTCAGGACATTAATGATCTCCAAGAAAAGGTGAGAAGCATTTATAACTGTTTATTATTTTTGCCTGAAATATCCACCATACAAGAACACGTTTACACTAGTACATGTATGTTTCACTCAGTAACATTGAACCTTTTATCAACAGGCAAAGATCTGGGCAACAATGATGGTCAGCATGGCTGGAAGTGGTCCAGGCTACATACATGACACAATTATCACCCCCCTACATGCACATCTTGGTGTTCCATGAACCCACAACGATGAGAATGCATGGGTCATTGAAAAAATTCAGTGGTCAAGGTACATGTATTGTTAGTCCATTTTTGTTTTGTAACTAAGTCACTGCTCAAATTGCAAGTGAAGACTTGCAAATAGCGTATAAAAGAAAACGACATATCTAAGATAACATATTTCATTATGTAATTTGCAAACATGCAAGTAAAACAAACTTAAAGGAAGTGTTACGGTAGTCACTTAGTTTTTTCCTTATATGGTTAGGTTTTATTTCTTTGGCCTACACAACCTTTGGACCCTTAGGGGCTCAAATTACTGGCCATGCCTTTTTGGTTGACCTTTAGTCAGATCAAGTTTAGTTTTTCTGTTAGCCTGCTTAGTTGCACGTTGATCGTTGTCCAAGAAAGAACCAGTTTCTCAAGCAAGTTGCATTCTTATCTTAGCCTTACTGTATGGGACAGATATGTGAGTTACTTTCTTTGTTTTATGCCTGCTCCCTATGGAATTAGTCCTCTGAGGAGTAATCGTTTTAAATGTTGTTTTCATTTTATTGTCTCAAGTGTACGCCTTTATGTTGGAATTTGCATATAAGTACTTCTAAGCCGTTTTATGATGTTTGGCCCAATAGTGGCTTCCTATAGTAATTAAGTTCAAGCAGAGTTTGCCAGTGTTCCAAGGTTATGTTTTGTTGTATTCAGTTTATGCCTTTGTGTGCGGAACACTTGGTTTTTATCATATATTCGTTACAATGTTTGGGGTTCCGCCCCCAAGATGTAAGGGTCATGATTTGATCCTTTAGTTGTTTATTTAGTTGTTGATTTAGTGCTATTGTAACCCTTAATTTTCAGTTTACGAGAATCATCGATCATTGTTTTTGTTGGCGAGAAATAAATGGCTTTGACGGAACTTTCATTGCCTTCATTAATCCGCATCGTAATCTCCGTAAAGTACACCCATAAATTCCGCGACACATCTTGATTTGGCCGCTTCTTGATAGTCATCGAAGCTACAGGAAGGCCATTATCTTTTTTGTGGCTCTGTGACACCTTTTTGACTTTGACAATCTCACTTAAACAATATCTCTGTACTGTACAGGAAAATTAACAGGTGGGATGCATGCACCAGTCTCCTCCTTGTAGAAAAACGGCAAGAGACCTTGCATGAATTTCAAAGGCAGCCACGAAAGTATCTCAAGGAAGATGATGTATTCTGGTACAATGGTGGTAAACAGAAACTGGCCAAAAAATACCCACGCATTTCACTGCTTCCGACATCAGCTCCACAAGAACAAGATACCATCGCTCATCAAACTGAATCACCCAAGAGAGTCCTGGAACAGTCTGAAGAAGATCTGAAAAGGCTTAAGATTGTCGATCTCGTTAGCCTACTATCAGAAATTTTGGGCCATCAACCAAATCTTCCTAAAAAGCCACAAAAGCCAGATCTGCTGTCACAAATTCTCGCTGTTGCCATTCCAAGAGGACAATAATGAACTACCATACAATATTTGAGTCTGTTTGTCAAAATAAATTAAAAGCAAAAGAAAGTACCGTTAACAGTTGATCTTGGTTCCTTTAACTATACTGTTAGTACATTTAAATATTGCATATGGCTTTAGTTATTTTATAACTTTTTTGTAGTGTAAGATCTTGTAAGTAATAGACCCAAAGTAGTTTGGGATCAGAAAGAATGTTGGTTGAATTCAAGAATCAACAAGCTACGTTTTGGGGTCAGAAACAAACACGAAGGTAATTAAAAATTAAAGATCTTTCCTTACTTTCCCAAACATTCCTTGGTTAAAAATTATTGTTGTACATCTGTGATTTCCATCACCAAGTTTTAATTTCGTCCGCATCCAGTTCATACGAACATAGTTAGTGGTACGAATAAATGAACAAGAAGGAAGAAACGGATACACATGAGTCGCCATTTTGCCTTTTTTCCTCGAAAAAAACTGTGCATGATTCTGTTTAAGTAGTAACGCTGACCCAAAGTTCCGGTTTAAAGGGCAGAAAAGTTTGATTTTTGCTTAACTTTTTGCTTTGGAATATTAAGTTGACATAGGTAAAGTAAAGAAGGGGCAGGAAAAGAAGGGGCAGGAAAATAAGGGTGCATGAGTTGAAAAGAAATTCAAAAAGCAACAGACTACTGACTACTTTTACTTATTTTGTAGTTGGTTATGAACTTTGTTTTTATTTGGTTGGCTTCTAAAGAAGCCGTTTTTGTTCTTATTCTGTCTGAGAAGTCTTACTAGACTCTCAGAGGGCTCCTGAAGACCAAGCGCAGTCGTTTGACTGGACGGGGTACCTTTTTGCCAGCTTGATAAAAGGACGGAGACTTGGACAGCAACAGGCGTAGGGTTAACTGCACTATTCGGCATCAGTTGCCATTCAAGTTGATTGCTCGTTCCAGATAAGGCGCTAGCCCGGCATCTTGAAGATGTTGGTCGTACATGTTGGTTGGTGTTTGCTGGATCTCTGCTGGCAGGTTTCGAAACAAGAACCGGATCAAGTCGTGGCGAATTTCTATCGATTCTTCGTATCAAAGAGGGATTTTCATTCCCCTTTCAAAGACGAGACCGATTCTTTCTCGGGCTTCCTCTACACAAATCGGGTCTGGATCAGGACTTTCGAAGGCCTTGATCATCTCGGCTGACAAGTGGTCTTTTGGTTCCCAAGTATTCAGACTGGAAGAGTATCCCTGCCACTTAACCATGAATACAGGCTTGCCATTTTGGATCCTGTTGGCGACAATACGTTCTGCTTGAAATACACCAAGAACCTTGGGTTTTGGATCACATATTGCCTTGGCACGTGGAATTACAATGCTATCCAGGCTCTTGTAATAGCCCTGTGGCAGACGACAATGCATCTCCATGTTAACAGCACTGAGTGTGGTTGCAATTTGAAGGTGAATGGAGTATTTATGATGTTAAACAATGAGACAAATGTTTGCCGGCGGATCGAAACACACCAATGGCTAACAATCGACTTTGACAAATGATTAACATTAATCAACGGCCTCGTTTTTAAGCTCTGAAAAGATTCGCATGATGGAAAACTGAAAAGTCCAGAGTAACTAAAAACATAATCAATATGAGAAACTAGTTTCCTCTATGCTCGCATAAACGACTGTCAGTATTATCCCACAATCGTCACAAACCCTCGCTCACGCAAAGTTAGTTCGAGAAAATAAAAAAATGCAATATACAGGACGCATGAATGGACAAGCATTGATTCTTTGTTGCGTGATTGCAACATGTAAAGTTTCCCTGAATGAAATCAATCCAAACCTATGCAATTAAATAATGAAACTAGCAAACCTTAAAATTTTTTGTTTCGTTGACAGGTATTACACACACATGTGTGATTTTAGTAAACAAAAGAGAAAACACTGGCAGGCAGTGTCTATTGTTTCTATTGCCCGCCTACTCCATACTAATGAGCATTGCTGCGCGTGCATGGCAACCAATGAAATACACGCTTCTTGCGCGTCTATGAATAATAATGAGCAATATGACAGTCCTGGGAAGTTTCTTGCACTGTAAGTAAATGTCGCGAGAACAATACCCATTCTGCGCGATGTACACTTTGACGAACTAACAAATCTTTTTTATATCTACAAGATATATTGAAAATTAAAAACACAAAATATTTGGGCAAAAACATAAGATCTTTTGAGGGCAGGACTTAGAAAGGATTATTGGATAAGTTTTGCTGCTTTCAGTAAAAGAGAATGTATATTACCCCCTATTTCGTTTCAGTCGTAGATTTTCGCGTTTTAGGCGTTTTAGAAGGTGGCAATGGCAGCGAAAGTTGTGATTCTTAATATTTGATAACCACAATCGTAGTTTTTGCAGCACCAGATTCTCTTGAACATTTTGGATGTTTTTCACTACTCATTCAAATGAAATTGGTCTGCCCATGCCATTGCTGTTGCAGATCCCATAGCAAATGGAAAAGTTATTCTCTAGAATAATCGAGCCCTCTGAACAACCAACCTTGGATCATTGTTAACAGACAAACAAGACGTGCTACAAGTCGCTGTCATCGCGAGTTTGAGATTCTACACTGAGAAACTGTCCATAATTTTCTCAAACACTTACTGTGGGACATCAACAAATTTTTTTCTGAAACTGTTACTGTAGCAGAGAATCACAAATACTTAGTTTTAAATACTCAAAACTTACCACACGTAACCATCAACATGACCTTGATTTGTTAAGGTTAAGGGGGGGGGGGTTTACAAGGAGGCGTTCGGCTTGTAGCCATGTTATCAGTTCTATGGTGGGATCATTTTCAAGGTTTGATACCTCTAAAAGGCTCATGTTCCTTTTACCTAAGGTGAGCAATATCTGAATACGTTTGACTCCACTAACACGTGATAAATTCAGTCATGTATTTGGTGCTGTCCACTGATCCCACGTCTGTGGCGTTAATTTAGGAAATAACACATTCTGGTACTTCATGTCAAAAACTGATTGGTATGAAACTTGAACCCGATTTTCTTTTCTCTTTTTCCATACTCCGGATTGTTTTTGGATGTGGTTCCTCTCATTGTACTAAAGTTTTTTTCGGGTGTGGTAAAAGTGATTAATAGTTTCTCCAGCCAAAAGACTAATTTTTTTTCATCAAGTAATTTGGCCGTATAGATTTTTAATAAAGGGAAGAAGGACTTGACATGTGAATTTCTAATTTTATTGTCTATATTTTTTCGCTCCCTGCACGCTCTTTCATCAATTGTTTAGCTTTTCGTTTCCCTTGTGTACACATCGATTCATTAAAAAAAGGCAATCGCATGTCACATGGTACGTGTTACACGTGTAAGAGTTTTCGCAAATGATGTGTCATGCTCTATCCAAAGATTTTTAACGGAAATCAAACAAACATCTCTTTGATGTTTCCCTGGAGCCGCCCCGGTATTGTTCTTTTAATGATTCGTCACTTTCATTGTCTCGTTCTGTGAAACGCTCTCCTTGATGCCTTTTTTTCGATAGCTGCAACAACTTATCAGCCTATCTCCTGTGTTTTACTGAGATACACTCTAGGAAATCATGCAGAATGCCAGTGGAAGACGAACTAGAACGATCAAAAGAACGTTTATTTTGCCACGCTTTTGCGACTTATTAAGAGTTCCACAGGCCAACATAGTGCACACTTTGGAAAATAGTGGATGCGTCTGGGAGCTGGAGTTCCCCAATAATGCAACCACTCAATTCATTTATGATTTGCTCGTCCACTCCTCCCAACAACACAGTTTAAGTGGGGCCAACATTGCCAGGTAAGACTGTTCACTTCACATGGAGGAAAGTTATTTATTTCGATTTGACACGAGACCGATTGAATTCTCTTTACAGACTAAAATTTTACAAAACGGTCAGTGGATTGAACATTCTCGAGACAGTGGGGAATGCTGACATGATGTCAAGATCCACCCTGAAGCAAATCTTCAGGAATCGCAGCAGGGTTTTTATGAGGATGCATGAAGGTAAGAATTGTCTCAGAACAGCATAAAGCGGTGTAAAATCATCATTAACAAATATGACAGTTAATCTTGATCACCCTGTATTTAGTATCTCAAAAAAACTGCATTGTGGTGTGTCTAAATTCATACAATCGAAGGTTAGACGTAGCTGCTATGTATTCAGAACAAAATGTTAAGTAAGAGCCTTTTTTGTGATTACGATTTTGAAATAAGGGACCGTGGAATTTTCATCTTAATTTGAAACAAAAGAAGTCACAAGTTCAACAGAAAATCAACACTGAAATAAGTTGTTGTGCTGTCACTTTAGTGAAGACCAATTTCATTTGGGAAACAAGTGAAGGAAGGCGTATAAGAACTGGAACATTCCAAGGATAATTTTACTATAGTATAGTACTGCCAATTGACAGTTTAGTATTCACCACGAAAAAAGGAGGAAGATGAAAACCCCTGAAAACCAAATTGCGGTATATTTCCACATATGCCACAAGTACTAGCGTAACATCACGAGGAGATGAAAGCACAGCAAACACCGCAGAACCAGATCAGACAGGTTTGTTACGTTTGTTACGTTTTTAAGGGAATAATCAAAGACAATTAAAAAGTAAGAAATTTTCAACTTATCGTTCACCTAAATTTCACTTTAAGGTGTTGTTTTGTTCTCGGTTATTGTTATTGGAATGAAAGACGTCAAGAAGGACAATCGGTGCATGAATGATGTCATAGAGGTCAACGTTCTTTGCCTTGAACTCTTTTTAATCACGTGACATCCCTGCACGTTAAAGAAGATGGCGTGGTGTTGGGTCATGTCTGCGTTCCTCCTACAGCTTACAGCTAATACAAGCGAGCGCTACATAAATTGCAGTTTTTTCCAATTTAGGCTGTTAAAGAATAACATTGGGACTTGGATACTTATGCACTTTCCTGTGTCTGAGATGAAGCTAAATAGCTAACTTTAAGTTTTAATATTATAAACGTTTACTCTTGAATTGCTGAACTCTTTACAAGAATTAAAGCGTACATGCATATTAAGTTTAGTCCTTAAGCTTCTTCTTGTCATTTTGCTTGCAGGGATTGCCAGTTCAAGACAGAGAGAACCTTCGTTAGAAAATGAAGTAGAAAATAATAGACAGCCACAGTCAGGGTGTAAGCTGGTTCACCCTTGAAAAAGCCTATATAGCCAATATGTAGGAGTACATGTATCTCCTCCCCCCAATGTAAACTACAGTGGCCTGAGAAACATTTGCTTGTAAAATCATGTTGGCCATGTTGGTAGTCAATAATACTAGCCTGTCTAGTCTCCGCTGTGAACTACACTATAATTTATGCAAACCTTCTCATGTGGTCTTGGATCCTTACAGGTCCTACATGTACATGTACTTGAGTTAAGTCTAACATTTTCCAGGACTGGTAAGTCCTGGAAAACCCTAGACATCTAAAAACCCAAGTAATCAAGTTTTATTAAAAGATGTTGAAGAGAAGCCAGACGGAAAGTTCCATCAACCAACAGATGTACTTATTTGAGCATTTCTGCGGCCTGGAAACGCTCTGGATTTTTTTTCTCTCAAAGGGTATGAATAGATAATGGCACTGATAATTCATTATTGTGTTAGAACTGAGGATGTAAAATAGCTGGAATAACGATCTTAGTAAGTCATGAAAGTTGTCACTTGCATTTCCATGTGGGTAATTAATTTAAGTGGCTCTTTAATACCTCAACTTGGTGGATTTATTGTTGTTCATGCATGGGCAAATAATCCTATGTTGGCAGTGACTGTTGTGGACGATAGGGGACAATGAATAGCGGGGAAAGCCTTACATGGAAGCCAGAGTACTTTTCTTCTTTCAGTGGCAGATCATAACATAAGCAAATACTGCATATCTACCCTTTTGAAACTTGGAAGCCTGATGTTAGGGCTTCTATTTGTGTTATTGATATCGACACGCTCTGTATCAATTAGGGGGTAGGAGATGATCTCACTTGGAGTTCACTGACAGATTGGTACCAACAGTGAAAAAAGGGGCAGGACAATAGAAATCCAAGCGGATGAAGAACAGTAATAAATCTTTTCAGATGATGATTTGGAAGAAGACAATGTCCCAGCTGTAAGAACAGCTAGTCCTGGACCAGCACAGCCAACCACAGTGCAGATCATACAAACTCAGGTTACAAGTGCAATTGGTACATGTAAATAACTTATTAATGTGAAGGGTTGGTTTTGAAAGCTTAGGTATTTTTTCTCACTGTAGCTTGAAAGCAAGTTTTGGTACAGAACTGCTAGAGAATCAAGTTCTGATTACAGTGTAAAGCATTATGTTCTTAAGATCACATCATGTGCTTATGTTAATATTCTGTTTAGACCACGAGGAGAATAACATTGTTTTGGGTAGTCCACTGTCATCTTCCAGACCAAATGACATTACAGGTTAGTGGAATATTTTTGACCCTTCACAAAGGCATGCCCTTCAGAAATTTTAGAGTTAATACTAAATGAAACTTTCTGTAACTTTGAGGATGAATGAAACAACTTCCCAGTATGGTGTGCAGATCGTTGTTGCAAGGACCCAGATAAGGCTTTAAGGCAGGGTGTCAACACACAATTCTGACTGGTCAAATTCCATCCTCTACTATCAAACCATTAAAAATTTTCCTGCAATTATTCAGGTCAAGAAGTTGACTTTGTAGGTTTTTTGACCCGAGATGCCCCGGCCGAGGCTCCAACCCGGACCGTTCGATCCGTAGTCCAGCGCACTAACCATTAGGTAGGTCCACTTACTGACTATAAAA
>OX419338.1:17341529-17356529 GCA_948470475.1 Galaxea fascicularis
CTGATTATCGCAAATGAATCTTTCCATCGTTTTTGGCAAATTTAGTGTACGCAAACGGGAAGGGTGTATAACCGCAATAGTGGGCGCAAATATACAGTAATTACCTCTGTTTTTTTTTAGTCGAGAACATTAATAATTCACCCATTACTTTGGATGACCGAGTATTCGAGAATTTTAAGTTACCCTGCTACACGTATCAGTGATTCTAACGCCACACCCACTCAACCTCTATACCTGAAAACCAGAATACAGGGCCCCTAAAACACAACGTCATTTATAAAATTTTAAACCAGTAATTTCAGTGTGAAAGTTAGTGCTGGCGGAAGTTAAAAAAAATTGAACAGCATTGGAGAACCATCTTTAACATTGGAAAGTGGGGTACTAGAGGGTGTGCAGAGTAGGCCGTAGCGTGCTTGGGCAACAATACTTTTTTTTTATTCTTAGCCTCTAAGGACAAAACAAAGAACACAACGGCAGTTGTCGGGACCAGAAGTTGCGTTGTATGACATTTGTTTGTCTTTCTTCCGAGTTAATATTGAACTGATTACGTAACAATTGCATAAATTGGACAACGATAGGTCTTTTATGAATAGAGATATAAAATTGCAGTAGGGAAGGAGAGAGATAGATTGTAATAATGACAGTCAAGAAAAGATTGAGAGAAGAGCGAAAACTAAACGAGGTTCAAAAATTATCAATTATGTGAGAGTTTCTTTGTGGGCCGTTCAAATAAATCCCGACACAGATTTGGCCCAAGGTAGTCTCCTCCGCAGCCGTTTTTTGGGATGTCATGCAACGCTCCCCCCAAAGAAACGGCATTTTCAACAACTATTACGCGCCAAATTCGCCCGTTGAAAATTGCCCAATCAGAGAATGCTTTTTATCTTTGTATCCCGTCATCGGAGACGCCACAAAATGAACATGTGGTTTCCGGCCTTTGTTTAGGAACGCCGAAAAATACCGGCAACACTTAAATGAGCTTTGTTTGTTGCTGTAGCTTTTAACTCGAAGAAGGAAGATATCTAATTCAACTTGCTAATAAAGGGACTAAAAAATCAAGTAGCTTCGCTCGATTTAATTTGTTGACAGCGAGTTTTGAATATTGCTCTTTTCTCCTGCTTTCAATCTGTAGGAAGCTTTCAGCCCTTGATTGACACTTACAATTAGACATTTTCAGAAAATATATATTCTCTCATTAGCTGAACATAGAGATAAGCACATGAAGCACTTGTACTTGGGCTTTCATTCACATTTTTTTTTTTCGCCCGTCATGATCGTAGTCCACGAGTACAGCCCGTTTTTGGTGGCGTGCGTGCGGCGTGAAACAAAAGCCAGAAATGCCTCATTGTTCGCACCGCAGGCCCTTTCGCGCGAAAACTTACGTCATTCGCACTTTGCTGTTATGCGATCCCCCGGGCAACCCCCTCCCCTCCCGAGGCTGAAAAGCTGTTCAAATACCCCATCATAGGTCCATTCCAGGTGATCAAATGCCCCAACCCCCGGGAAACTTTTCAGTAGCTTCTATTACGCTCCGGAAGCTGTGTATGTAAACATGGTTTAATAGACAACACTCTTACGAACCAAAGATAATATAAATGGTTCTTGAATACCTTCAAACACAGAGCAAAGCTTTTGCAAGCCTTTGCTTTTCAGCCAGTTTGCCACGAATCGGGTATCTTTCGCTTTGAATGCATCAAGGCCTGTTTCCGCCATGATTTATCGCGCCAGGTGGAATCAGCGCGACTCATAACACGAGATTAGCGATGAAATTCCCCACTCCATTTGAGTAGTGATCAAATGCCCCGCCCCCGTGAAGACTAAGTTCACCAATTTCCCTCCTTCCCAGTCAGGAAAAGACGTCAAATACTCGGGGTATGCCCCAGGGGGATGTTTAAGCTTCGATTTGACTGGTACATAACCGCCCACTATATTCCAACATGCTGCAGGGGTCACTGAATAATGAAAAACAAAGGAAGCTCCCGATGATTTTCACATAATTTCCGATCATTCTCCTCTGTGTAAAACCTTCACCGCCCTTTTTACTTTTTTTGCAGGGAATCATTCCAGTCATTTGTGATCGTGTAGTAAGGGACTTAATTTAACGCGCGGCGTGTATAAATCTTTTGTTGTTTGAAGCTTAAATCAGTCCAGAGATACGATTGCAGTTAAATCAGTATATGTTTTGACTTTGTAGGAGCAAATTTTCAGAGCAAAGACGAAGACAATGAGGACGAAGATGATGAACTAATGGAAACCGGGGAGGAGGAGCAAAAGCCTGAGAAGCCAAAAAAAGACAAGGGCTCCAAGAATATTCGCGGTTTGATGGAAATTGGACTGAATACATTGCATCCTTAACTATACTATCATAGGTCGTCAAAGATAACAACCACCCCTCAGGGGGGGGGGGTTACTCCCAGAAATACTGTGCATGGGGTGTGCGGCCCGTTTCCCAAAACCCTTAACCTATTTATGACCAGAATCTGCGATTTCCCCCTGCCTCGTTCCCAGTCGGCCGCGTGATAATGAGTTAACTGCTGAGGAGGGACGCAGGGAATCTTTTTTCTCCTTCCCATCGCTCCCTGCGTTCGTACTCCTGACTTGCTACCAGCACCCGCTCGAGCCCTTTTGTTCTCTCCCAATCTCCCAATCGTTCTTTGCGCTTAGAAAAAATATAAGAAAAGCCCGTGGAGGAGGCAGGATTTTTCCTACGCTATTAATGACTTGACCAAAAATTTGATACCCTCTTCTTATACCCTAGTCTATGTCTGGTCAACTTCAGCTCAAAAATCCCGCAGGCTACGAATGATAATTAATTCTGAATTATAAATTTTTATGTCTAATATTCTAGGATTGGTCAAGGGATCAAATCTACAGGGAATTCATGAAAGGTATTCAGGCGTTCTAAGAACAATGAAAGAAAACGGATGCTCTCTCACGGAGGCCATGCGACTTTTCGGTGTCCCTCGGAACACCCTCAGAGACTTCATAGGAATATGCGAACTGAGAATAATCGACGAGGACAAGTACGATAGGGTGGTTCAATCAGTCAAGGAAAAGACGGGTAAACCGTCAGTTATAGAAATTAAATCCAAATGCAGGGAAGCGCTAAGTGATTATCGTGCGCAGGCAATAAGGTTAAAAAGCGAGGAAAAACTCCTCCCGTTTTACCCAAAAGATGATTTTTATTCTCAAAAATAAGTTAAAAAATTACTTGAACTAGGTCATCCATTATCTTCATTTACCATATTTACTCCATAAAGCGCCACGTTTTATTCATTTTTCTTTTTGGTGCGAGACGCTCATCAGAGAGCGGAAAGTATTCAACAACCATCGCATCTTTTCTCAGGAAACAAAATTGGTATAAAGAAATTTATATCAATAGCCCTTTCAAACTGAAAAAAATTATACTATGGCCATACTTCAATGCTGGCAGTTTCCTTAAATAATGGCCGCCGACAATATTTGATGCAGAGCTTATTCTTGGTGGCGCTCAAACGAGTAAATACGGTAATTTATTGATTAATTTAACTTCTTTTGATCTTTCCATCAGTCCGGCTCAGTTTTGTTTGTTTTTTCTTTTCGGTAATGACCCCAAGAACGTATGTTGTCATTATACGGTGTTACTCACTTGAATTATTCAATGCTTTTCGGGTTCAGTAGCTGATGATATCACATGATGATCAAATACATTTATTGCCTTGGCAACGTCCGGGGGCCAGACATCTTCTGTTTTGATCTCGTTGCCCATTCAATTTAATATATTTGTTATATTTTTTTCCTGATTGGATAAAGGTACTTCTGACCCTTACCATCACAACTTTCAAAATTTAGACGATCATTTGTATCTGCTAAAAAAGACATACACGAAACGTGACATATGAAAATAAGGTTGATGATCAACGGCCTCAAATATTAAAAACACGGACCGTTTGACATCTCCCAGCAAAGCTATGACAACCAACGTTATGTTACGTCAATAAACTTTTACCAAGTGTTTAAAGGATCCTAGTCAACCATGATGTATTACGCATATGTCACGAGAAGTCCGCCATTCTCATTGGTATTATCGTTGGGCTGTTATTTTACTTGTGGTTTGCAGTCTTCGTGTATCCGTATAGGTGTCTCTTATGCGGGACTTAGGACTTAAAGGGTTTTCCGTTTGGCTGGGATCCTTTAACAGTATAACCATCATCATAAGTCTGATTAGTCTGATAGAAGGTCGAACTACCAACACTGTTAGACCAAAAGGAGGAGCCCACTGGGTTTCTTGAGTATTGATTATATTGATTTTTCGATGTTATTCGATTCGGTTTTCATCGAGTTCAGTTTGGGTTTCAGGTTTGTATGTTTCTGTGTTTTTTGTATATATCCATCTCCATGGAAAGTCTATACTTAGCAATGTGTTATTAACAGATTAAAATTTTGGCCAAAGTTATTGTAGTTAGGATTAAAAAAAAAAACACATAAAAAGGCCCTTTTTAATGTGTGCCGAGAACATGTTTTACGTTACTAAGTTTAGGAGGGTTTTTGTTTTGTTGTTACTGTTTGAAAACGAAAATGAGTAACCAAAATATGTTCATAATTAGTAACTACACATCCACTTTTATATTGTACAAAGCCATAACAAATGAGTATCCTGAAATAAAATTAGTGATTGAAAGATCTGTAGCAATGTGAAGCAATTATTATCCTTATCACCATAATCATCATTATTTTCAATGACCGGTAACTGGAAAGTTGGACGGGGGAGGGATTGGCGGCCTCATGTTCCCTGCAGAGGAATGTTTTCGGGAAACCCTGGCACCTCCTTGGAAAAAAAAAAGCTGAATATAGAATTTTATCTCGCTAATCTGGGGGAGTGGGTGGGGGGTACTTGGACCAGTTTTTGCTGGGCATGTGTCACTTGCATCTCAGAACCCCTACCCAATTATAGTTTATTTCTGGTCTATTTTGTGACCACTTTTGGGCAAATAACATTCTTACTCTTAAAGTCTCGAAAAAGTGCGACCCCATTTTTTTTATTATTTCTTTTGAAAATCCTTGAAAAAACGATACTATACAAAAGATCCGGCACCCTCTTACATTGATTTGTCGTTGTGGTCTTGGCGATATTAGAAGATTTGAGAAAACGACCCCATTACAGTCGGTAAAGTTGTGAAAATGCGACCCCATCCAGCGGCACATCCCCAGTAGCCAATTATCGGGAATCCCCCCCACTCCCCTTCCGGAATAATGACAGCAGCGGCTGAAAAAAAGCTAAAATGCCATCCATTGCCCAATGAAATAAGCTTCAGACCACGGATAAAACCAAACCTAACCCCAGAAAGGGTGTAGTAAGTCTCCAATGCAATAGGTCTAGACTTAATAGTGAACTCAGATCCTTAATTCTCATACCACATCTATCTCCGGAAAAGTAGCAGGTAAAGTCAATAGGTTGAATATACTTTAAAAACTAGAGAGGGTGAACGATCTTGCATTTAGGTATGGCATGTATTTATAGCAAAGACCCCTCCGTAAGCAAGACTACTCAATTTGATTGGCAACAACAGGAAATTTGATTGGTGTTTAATAGTAGATCCAATCTGATTGGTGTGACACACATACATCTCTCACTGATCCACTGATCCATGATCCACTGAACCACCCGTCCATAACGTATCCGACGCGCCGACTAAGAAAAGAAGACACCCACCACATTAGCTAATTTATTTCAAAAATAGAACAGGAATCATAATTTTAAAAAGAAGCGCAAATATGCTTTTATACCTAAAGTAAGTTGTATCGTACATGGCATAACTTTCGTTACTTCGCTGTAAGGACTTGGAATTCGCTACTGGAGACGACAGGGCCGTGGCCGGCACAAGAGAAATTTCAAATTGGGATTACAGATTTTGAATGAACATTTTAATTATGATGTAATCGTGTTACCTACTAGAAGTATCCGCGTGAGGTGTGGGTCAAGTATCGGTCAAGTGTCGGTCAAGTATCGGTGAGCTATCGGTCATGTATCGGCCAAGTATCGGTCATGTATCAGTCATGTATCGGTCGAGTATCAATGGTCTTAGGCTATATCGGTCGACATATTTAACGGCCGACTATCGGCCGACTATCGGCCGACTATCGGTCGACTATCGGTCGACTATCGGCCGATAGTCGGCCGATATATCGACCGAGACCACCTTTAATACACATGATCCGTCGTGTTTACATTCGAGGAGCCACGTGTACGGTTGTCGATTTCATTCATTCATACTACTTAATACGAACCACTTACCAACATTTCACGAAATGTCGTTTCAGGATTACGATTTTTCGATCTACAATGTATATAGGTTCTTGAGTTTTAATTTCCGTGCATAGAACTGTCACCGAAATATCGTTATTCGAGTAGTGAATGTTCGTGCATGTGTCAGAACTTTCGTGTGGCTCAGCGAAATTTCTTGAATTTTCGTTTCAGTACATACGAAATCTCACCGAAATTTCGCTGTTTGATTAGCGAATTTTCGTGCGTGTGTTCGAACTTTCGTGTGGCTCGAAATTACGGCCGAAAAATCACACTTTTTCGCCCGAAATTTCTGCGATATTTCGAGTGAACAATACCCGAATTTTGGCGAAATTCGTTTCCATTCTTTTTGCACAGTACTGTAGGTTTTACGGTAAGTTTATCTTTTACCAAGTTTAATTATTTGTATTTTCCTTTGTTCAAGGATTAGGCCGGTATTACATTTTTACCTGTAATTCAATTTGAAAATGTACAAAATGTATGTTGCCGTTCCAGTGAGCCAGAAAAATGCTGCAATACCTGATTAAAATCTGATAATCTTATTACAACAAGGCTCTCAGTTACATGTATGATTATTAAAGATATTACACTTTGTGATCACATAACTCCAGATATTTTCAAATGTCATTGCCTATTTTGATCATGCTGCTTCTTTTTTACATGTGTATTAGACAAAGTAAACAAAGTGCCTCTTCTACGCAATGCCACATGTACCACAGCATCCAGCTGGGATAATGGTGTAGAAGGTGAGAGCAAATGCATGTTATCAGTTAAACAAATTACATTCATGTATTTATTGCCCATTACTTAACCTGTCCATAAGGTTCATTGCCATTTGTTCTCTTTTCAGTTGGTGAGGTAGAAGAGGTAGAAGATTCTCTGTTGTTAGCTGATATCGGTGAGCTACATGTACAGTTGTACTGATATTCAATTAACTTGCTTATTTAACAATTGTTGTTTGATTGTCAATCCACAATATACAATGTAGATAAAAAAACTTGAAAAATTGACATTCGACCCCACCCCAACCCCTCCTCACTGATTTATTGAGATGTTTCAGTAGCCTGATCAAAATCAGAACTGTGTAAATGGAAAGCAACCTTTATTTGTTTTATTTAATTCGTTTTTTTATTTATTTTCCTTTATTATTTTTTGCCATCAAAAATAATAAGAAAATTATAAAAAATTAAATACGATAAACTACAAATGTTAAGGTGGTAAGGACAAGATATTGGGAATGATATAGCTGCATGTTGGTCTCAATATTTTTTCTCGACTCCTTACCTCCAGATAAGATGTTGGTCCATAAGGTTCATTAAGCTCTGTACTAAGAGTATACCTGTACAGTGTACATTATCTCCTATACGTTCAAAAACAAAATTTCATAAGCAAAAAACATCCCTTAAAGGTCTGTGATGATTTCATTTTTGTTTCCAATTCTTCGTGTTAGTGTTAATTATTCATTGTAGTTTTTAGGATTGAATTTGTTAAGGTGTTATATTATCATTGCTTATTCCCCATAGGATCAGCATTTATTCCGGTAGCACCTATTACGTAACCTGTATTCTTTTATGGTGTAACCTGTTTTGTAATCAATCTGTATCCAATAGTTTTCTTTCCTTTTCTCTCATTTTACACCTTGCGTTTGAATATTTAAGGTTTTGGGGTTGAAACGTGGAAGAGGGTTTTTCTGTGTTTAGAAGAAGGTCACGTTGAAGTGTAGTTGCGAGTGAGATTAGAACACGTCCGGATCCAAGCACATTTTCATTACTAAGAAGCCATCAGTAAGCCATTCCTGAATGCACGACAAAGAGCCATTTGCCGGGGAACACGAGTGCTAAGTAGCTGGTCGAAGCAATCGAAGGACAAGAGTAAAGTTCTGTCGAAGTAGGCTGTTGGAAACCGGACAGCTGGAGTAAACTGGAGAAGACAAGTTGAAGAATACTGGTCTGCGTGAAGACGTAATCAGAAGAAGTAAGTTAAAAGTGGAAGTGATAACGGGAGTTTGGTTTGTGGTCTGTGTCAAATGTTGGTGGAACATTGTTGGGGTCAAGGACAAGGATAAGGACTTCAGATGCAGGGTGAACTGAATTGAACTGAACTAAACTACTTAAACGCATTTTTGTTTTGTTTGTTTGTTAGGTATATTCTTGTAAATAGTTATTTAGCTTACTGTATTATCATTAGTAATCTTATTTTAAGCATGATATTTTAGAGTAATTGTCGTATTAAATACTTGTAAACTTATGTATTGTTGTTGCGTGTTTTCTTGGGTTTGTTTATGCGTAGTTTTCTTGTTCAGTGTTAGAGAGTGCCCACCTTTGTGGCGCGGTTTCGTCACAAGGTCCAAACAGTGTTTTTCACTTATGTATTGTTGTTGCATGTTTTCTTGGGTTTGTTTATGCGTAGTTTTCTTGTTCAGTGTTAGAGAGTGCCCACCTTTGTGGCGCGGTTTCGTCACAAGGTCCAAACAGTGTTTTTCATATGCCAGTGCACTTTTCTCGGCCATATTCTTTACGGCGGCGCACTTTTAATCTTGGGTTAGCGTTAGCCGGCTTTCGATAAAATAATAAACGTTTGTTGACTCTTAAACGCCTGCTAACACATGCAAAACTTATAGGCAGCCAATTTACTCGACTGACTTAAACTTTCTTGCTAAGCACATTCAACGATTGTGTGAATTTGGAATCAACAGACTAACGTGTAGTGACGTACTAGTAAGCCTAGTTTAAAGAAGTTTACGGGGTTTTCGAAGGGGAAGGGAGGAGGTTGGATTGCGTTGGTCATGACTTTTATTGATGTGGTGGCTCCTAAAAGAGCTGTTGTGGTTCTCAAAAAGAACCGTTTTGTTTTCAATGCCCTGAGGCACGGCCTTCGCGCTTAATCACCATCGGGACAACCTTCTTCAAGTGATTGATGTAAGTCGTACACTTTTCAGCCGTCACCCTTTCTCTCCAGAACCTCGTTATTCCTTCGAGTAGCTGCTCTTTAGTTGTGGGCTTTACTATTGTTCGCAGAAAATGTTTGAGCTCATGCCATAGCATCTCTATGGGATTGAGGTCAGGGCTCTCGGGAGGCGTCTTCCACCAGTGAATCCCACTTGATTCCATGTATTCTTTCACCAGCCTGCTGGTGTGTTTCGGGTCATTGTCCTGTTGGAATCTGTGGCCGTCAGGAAATGTCGCTCAGATAAAAGGAAGCAGGGTTCTGCCAAGAATTTCTTCGACGTAAAACTTGGCGTCCATGTTTCCGGTAAACACAAGGACCCTCGTTGCACCGCGCTTCGAAATCCCAGCCCAAACATGAACTTTGTACGGATGTTTTGCACGGCCCTTGAACTTTGGCTGTTCCCACTTTCGCCTGAAACTCAGCTTAGCATGTTTCTCCATGTGCACGGAGCATTCATCCGTGAAGATTACGTTGTCAAACGTTTCGCCGTCTTCCTCGCACTGCAGGCAGAACTCCAGGCGTTTTACCCTGTTCGGCTCTCTTATAAGCTGACAGTACTTTGTGCCAGTCTGCACCCAGCCAAGTTTTTTCCGAAGCCGCTTGACTTTGGTTTCGGAAAAGTTCACCCCAAACTCTTCGTAGATCTTCTTCTGGAGGTTGGGAGCTGTCAGCTCATCGTTCTGCTCCATCTGGTTGTCGACAGAAGTCATCAGCTGTGGGGTTACATCTTCCGCGGGCCGGCCAGGCAGCGGGGCATTTTCGAATGACTGTCTCTCTTGAAAACGTCTTAAGAAACGTCTTACACTGACGCGACTGATTTTACAATCATCGTCTGCTAAAGTTCTAACTATTTCACTTATGTTCATATTCCGCTCTCGAAGTCGCACAATTTTTGCTTTTTGCTCGTGTGTCAAACGACCCATGATAATGATTTGATCTTAGAGCACAACTAAGCTAAATGTATGCTTAGAGTTTTAAAACTGACTTAGAAGAAAAGATAAGTTGTAACCAATGAGTGAGCAGTAATGTAAATTAGTTATACTCCATTGGGACCTGAAAAAAAATTAGCATTTAAAACAACCAATAGATGACAAGGATTTTCGATCCATTTTAAACAATAGAGGCTTAAGCTTACGCTATATAAACTGTCTATCCTTACCAGTAGCCCAGTCAGTCTTACCAACTTGCTAGACTATCTACAACCCAGCTTCAATAGCTCAAAATGACTTTCAAGACAGTTGTGCCGAAGCACTCAAATCCCGTCAATGGCTCTCTATCATTTCGTTGCTGAAGAGAAAATGGGCATTGCCCCGACCAGACTCGTTCTCGAGAAGGACCAAATTGCTGTAGGTAACCTTCTTACCGTAAACTGGGAGGGCGACAGAGTTCCAGCCACAATTCTTGCGCTAAGTGGTAAGTAGATGTTACGTCTACTTTGTTTAGAGTTTGTTGACACTTAATTACATTATTTACCCGTGTCTATTTATCCAATCCTTACCTTCTGCTTGTTTATCTTTCACTGCAGATGATTCCAAGGCGCTGAACGAGATGGATCTCGCCTGGTCTACGGAAAATTTAAAATCAAGCGCAGAACCGCTCAAGAAAAAACCTTGTTCCGTAAGTAAAGATCTCTGTTATATCACAGTCAATTACGAATCTACTTAGTTTCAAAAGGAATGCCTGCCTGTTGTTGTGTGCAGTTTTAAATGTGTCAAAGTCAATCGAGGGTCTAGCATTTGCACACGTTCATGTATCATAATTTCTGTCACGAAGGATTCGTAGATTTAGCCCACTCCAGGGTAACTTAATTAACATGTTTGAAATGAGCGCGTGCTCATGGTATATTATTGTTACGTGTTCCACTAGTCACGTACGGTACATTCTCAGATCACGCTGTTTCAATTCTGATCTGTAAAGGCCAATTTACACCATTTAACCGCGCACGACATTTCAAAATTAAATATGGAAAAGTTTGCACCGGGATTTTTTGGAGCGAAAGTTCTAACAAACAAATTGAGCAGTTTAAAAAAAAAGCAAACAACAACAACAACAAAACCATGCTTGTGATACTAGTAGTGTGTAAGCATTTCGTTACCTTCTTAAACGCATCAAATTAAGTGTTTTTAAATAGAAAAAAAGCAAAAGTTCTTAGTGATTACTCAAATCCCTTTGTAATTCATGTAGCGTGTGTTTCTCAATTTGTTAACAAAGAAGTCGTTTTACTTGATTTTAGGAGAAAAAGAACACCGAGGTTGCTAAGAAGGCGAAAGTAAAAGAAGGCAAGGAGAAGCAGGTAACAATTTTCTTATTGACAAAGTGCGGTCGCAATCGAATTCGTTGACAAACTGCTTTGTAAAGAAGGCGGCCCGCCTTTAACTAAGAGCTATTGTTAAGCGTTATCTCACCTCCAGTTTGATTGACACTACCGTCCCTTAACAAACAACAACATTTTCCACTCATTAAAGTGATTCACAAAAATACCTGTTTAGGTTTTAAGTGAAAAAAGATGTAATAGTTAAAATTGCAGAAGATCATGTTTGAAGAAAAGGGGTGGCGAAGTGTCTTTCAAAACACCTGGCTCACGCGAATATTTTGGCGGTCTCTTTCACCAGTCTCGCAGTCTCGTCTTTAAGCGTTAACAGTGTGTCTTGATGACTTCTCGCTCCTGCATTTAAAACATTGGGCTCACTTTTTATTTACCATTCACAAGTATGAACGTCATCAAACTGACGTAGCGTCTTTAAGTAATTGACTTACATGTAGCGTATTTTAACTTCAAAGTTTCGCCTTTTCTGGTTTCTAGGACAAAAGGAAGTCAAACAAAAAAACACACGGAACTAAAAAGGATGAATGCCGCGTATTAATTGCGATTGACCCGGCGTCCCCCCAAGTCATTTCCGATCAGGAAGAAATTGAGCAGGTAACTATACAGCTTTTGCGCTTTTTTACGCTGAGTCTTTATGTCTGAAATATTTACCGCATTCCGACATTCAGTTAACAAATATTACATGTGTGTTTTTCTTAGGATGTCGAAGTGTTCCGTCCTGGATGTACGTCCACTCCTCCTCCTCCAAGTCCTCCAACATCGTGGCTGCCCGCAGCTCCAAACCTCCCAGCGCAATCGCTTCTAAGGGAGCTTATGGACGAGGACCTGCAGGAGTTCTCACATGAACAAAAATTTAACTGTCTACTAGACAATCAAGAAGTGACTTTTAAGTTAATAGCAAATTTTATGAGGGAAACCCGGGAATTCAGGGAATTAGTTACAAATTTTATGAGGGAAAACAGGGAAAGGAAATGTTGCGGGTGTCGCTGCGTAAAGGAAAGGGTTAGGGTTTCGCCAATACCATATTCGGGAAGGTTAACTACGATTTCGACTGGGGACTTAAGGGATGGGGCAGTTGGGGACTTTGGGGATGGTGCCGTCGGGGACTTTGGGGATGGTATGGCTAAGGACAGTAGGGATGATGCAATTTCTTCTGGTAGTTCTAATTTAGTAGGGGATAGTGGGAACATGGAACAATTTGGGTTTGAAGGGGATGGCTTTTTGCAGGAGGCAGTTCAAATCAAAAGTGGGAGCTCTAGCGTGGGGAATTTTGCCAAAAAAGTTGTTGAAACTATTTTTCAACCTGGGGAACTGGAAGGCCGAAATTGTTCAGGGACAAGGAGGAAAATGTTATTAGATCAAGGGAAGCTGGGTATAGTTAGAAAGTATGTGTTTAAGTTGTATCCTTGCGGACAAGCACAGGAAGATGCGCAGTGGCGCAAGTGCATTGTCGCGATAGACGAGTTTTTACGTAGGGCAAAGGGAAAAGGTAATAGGCAAGAATAATTTTTGAGAAATCTTGGGCTCATGAAAAGGTAGTTAGTTAGAAATTAAGTTTTAAGAATTGTAGTATTTTATTTGGTTTGAACTACATGTTTTCTCCAAGGAAAAATTCTTTACCTGTCATTGTCATTGTCAGTTTATAGTATGCCTGCCTAGGATTTTTAGTATAACTAGTAGTAGTATATAAATAATAATGATAATAATAAGTATTACACTTAGTTGTAGTAGTATACAATATGGATTGTAATAGTAATAAACATGTATTGCAAAACTGGAGCAACGTTTTATTAAGATTTACCATTTCCCGTTGAATTGCTCAGTTTTCGAACTATATTTCTCGGCTAACCCTTAAATGAAGAGCCCCATTCCACTTGCCAATTATGGCCTAGCTTGGCGAGGAATACTTCTTTTAGATTTTCCAGTCACCGGAAAGAATCCTTTCGATGCGTTCATAACGATCTTCCCGATCACGTGCGTTGGTTATCAAACGTGTAGTTAGTCACGTTTTCGATTTGTTATGTAATCAAAGTCGCAAACAAGAAATTTGCAAAGTGATTTTATCACTGGTTGATGTTTCGATTACGAGTACTTACATTCAAAACTTTTCGTCTGTAATGGCAACAACGAAGTTCGAGTTTAAGTTTCTTCATTAGTAATGAGAACAATGAATTCCAGTTCAATGGATTCGCACAGGCACGAAATGCAACTTCGATGCACCGACGAATGAGTAATCGGAGAAAGATTGAAACTTTACCGAGCACTTTCCATAACGGATCAGCTTCTTCAATTCTGGCGATAGTACCAATCTTGGAAAGAAAGTTTCGTTTCAATTCGCTCGCACGTACACTGTATGTAACATGGAAATTCAACACGCTAAGAGCCTAAAACTACATGTGTTTCACCGACCGGTGCAACGCAACGTTACACAAAACTTCGTGAAGGTCTTGACATTCGTTTCCTCAGACACGTAACTTCTTCTTTTCATAATTCCAATTCCATTAAAGTTCTTCGTATGTAATGATAATGTTGAATATAGCGAACCAAGCTTCAATTCAAAACCTCTTCATGCTGTATAAGCAGGAATTACATTTGTAGCAACAAATGCATCGCGAGAAATTAATCGTTTCCTCGCAAGCCAATTGCTTGTAATTTATTCCAAAATATACGCTTCACTGACTCTCGCGAGACGAGACTCTCGTCTCGCGAGAAGAGAGACGAGAGGTGGTAACTTACATTTGAGCGGTACTGTATGTAATGTTAAGAAAACACTTTCTTTCTTTCTAATACCATTTGAGAGTTTCGATTTGAATAACACTGCCTTTATTAATGTGATGGCAGATGACGGAGACTTTGGCAGCAACCTAACCAGGGCCATCCAAGAGGCATGCCACACCACTGAAATAATTAAGTCACAGAATTAAGTTCATTTCTTGCTTTCAAAAGTGAACTTGTAATATATATCGTCACAATTATAATAATAATTTTTTTTTTTTCTCTTCTAAATTTCACTACTGTTGCCTGTGGGGAAGCTGGTTTTCCATGCAGCCCAGCCCTTAGGGGTTGTGTTGAGACAATATACTTAAAACCTTCTCTTCCATTCTTTCTTACTCCTGCGTCAATACACCCCACCCACCTTTCCTCTTTCTTCTCCTTTCACACTCCATTAAATCTTCCCAGTTATCATAAAACCAGAGGTTTAATTAGAATTTGAAGTAGGCAGCTGGTTTCAGTAGGGTAACCTACTGTATTTTACACATTTACATGTGCTCTGAGCAAGGTAGCTGGTACACTGTGCTTTTTAGCTATGCTTATTGAAAGCACCGAGGAAACCAATCTTTTAGGTTGGACTGTACAAACTTCGCACTAACTTTTTTCCCATAATATATAATTATATTTAGCCAAGCCTAAAAGCGGAGCTCCACAGTTCTTTCCTTTATTT
>OX419338.1:17364029-17376529 GCA_948470475.1 Galaxea fascicularis
CTCGTTTCTATTATAAACATTTTATGATACTTTTCTACCATAGGCTGGCCAACTAGTCAATTTGTTGACTTTAATAGTGTGTAGTGGGTTTTTGATTGAAGTGTTGGTTTTGGGCCTTGATATGTTTCTACCTCATGAAAGCAAATACATTCAGTTTAAAGTGCCATTCAAAATGAGTAAGAATGGCACTTTTTTAAAAAGATCTTTTATGCCAAGAGCGGCGCCTAAAATGATATAAACCTAACGCACAAAAGACTAAAATAAAAAGGTTATAATTGTGGTCGTGCATGCGGCTAGAAGTCACTGAATCACAGACACCTATATTTGGATTAAATTGGCCACTCATGTGGCGTTTATTTCAGACCATTCAAATGTGACATGTGTCAAATTAGTAAATTAAACATCCCTCTATTTGATTCAGTGAATTAAGTTGAGGCGAAAAACAGCCAGCCCCAGTAAGGTAGCAAGAGCAGAGGAGGAGTTCAGGGGATGGTGGAGCGCCAACGAAAGAAAGTGAAGTAAGCCTCAAAAGCTAAACAGCTATCACGATCGGCGCTGGCAGAAAAAGGGGCAAGGGATAGCAGAGGTCACAAATTTGTACCTCACTCCGCGTGTGGTGTAGCCCATTATGGTTATGGCTATCAACCTCTGCAGCTTGCACCATAAGATAACATAAGGCCCCGTCCCTGCATAAAAACCATTTTTGCGCTAAGACAATAATGGACCATTTATTGCTTAAAAAATGGTGACATCATTAGTGGTTCAAGTAAGAAGATAATATCTCTGGAAATATTGGCACCAGCAATGTACATCAGGAAAGAAGCAACGTGTTACCCACTTTGGTGTTGCCATGGCAACACTTTAGGTCTCAGGCCTTTCCCACCATGAATCAAATATCTCCAATTTTGAACAGATGAGGAGTGAATATTTCCAGACATATATATTTTGAAATTTATCTTCTTACTTGAACCACTGATGATATCATGCATTTTTAAGCAAAAACGTAAATATCTCCAAAAAGAACCATTCTTCCTCACTTTGATAAAAACATAACTTTTCTTCATTTAGGCACTTGACATGAATCACTGTTTTCCCACTTCCTTTCCTTTTCTTCATATACTTTCTTTACCGCTATTGCGAGGTCATTTATTGGTGTAAATGTTGCTGTTTATTTACCAAAAAGGGGTAAAAGAAAAGAAAGCAAACAAAGATTATGGTCAATTAAAGGACACTACTAACTTATTACGGCAATAAATTGTTTTTAGGTACGAAAAAGGCAAATTGAAAGACTCAAAGAGCAGGTAACATTGAAACTCATTGCTATGAAAGAATGAATAAAATCAAAAACAGGATTCTACTGTAGCCCCATAAAGGCAATTAGTATATGGATCGTTCTGCTGGTCATAAGTATAGTCAATAAGTACTGACAAAATCGCTAAATCATAGATGTTGCTCTCACTGTTCTTCACCAGACAACCGGTGAAAGTATGAAGAATGGACTTGATTACCTCAGTTGTAGTGGAATCTAAAACGTTAAATGCCTTCTTGTATTCTCTTTTTAGGCTGATGTCACCAAACGCTTTCAAGGCGACAACAACGATGACAAAGACGCCGCCGTTGTGAGTATTTGTTGACAGTACATACAAACGATGTTTTGCCTTTTGGTTTACATCATATAAGCGGTCTGTAATGATGAAACAATTGTCGCCACAGTTATATATTTATTAGGTGTTTACTTCTTTTAATCACTTCAAGGATGTGCCTTTATAGCTTACTTTCAACAAGCAGTAACAACAGAAGAAAGGAGGACCCATGGAGTTCTTTGGGCAGCTGCAAGAAGGCGTCCATTCTTGATTAATAGGGAAAACAATAAGTCAAAAAAAAAAAGATTGTATTGTCATTTATACCGTGAAGTTTCGAAGACAGCAACCCCCTAAAAGTAACGTCAAAATTTTGTGGCTGCGATTAAAGTCAAAATGACTTACGGTGACTTGATCACCCTAACAATAATAGAGGTAATCGCTTTTGCCACAGAGAATTCAAAAGAAACAAAGATTTCAATTTCGGAACTTCACCGTAGTTTAGTCTGGTTGTGTGTGGACACACCAAACAAAATTTACGAAAAAAAAGCAGAGGATTTATATTCTTGTGATTTGTGTAATTTTTTAATTTAATTCTTTCGATCCTGTAGGGATTGAAATGGTTTTTTCAATAAAATAGCAGAGAAACGCGTTTAGATGGTCAACAAATTTCGCTTTGATCTCTGCTTTATATAAGCTGGGTTTTTTCTTTTATATTTGGGACATTGATCAATCGATTTCATACTTGAATAATGCAATTAAATATATACAGACATCGAAAATGCCTGTGTTGTTTGATTGATTAATAGATGTGCTACTGATGTACATTCTTCTCGAAGAAGGCGACTTCACAGAGGTCGACACAAGCTGTAAAGACCCTCCTGATTCAGTCATTGTAAAAATAGAAGTCACTGAACCCAGCTACCAGTAGTTGTGTGCAAAATTATTATCCACGCAAGTCCACCAAGGCTTATGCACATGGAACTCTGACATGTTGAAGTTAAACTGTAATATTATTTATAGCAGTAGTGTTAGTTATAGTTTTTAGAGCAATAGTGAGTCTCCAAGGGCAGAGGGGGGGGAGGGAAGGGAGTCCTTCCAAAATTTCCCTATGTCCCCATGATCCCACAATTTTCCTTATTTGTTCCTTAACATCACTTGTCAAAATGTTGTCCTCATCAATTTATTAAAGATTTAGTTGCTCACGCGTTCCCTAAAACAGGTTCATGTTCCTTTGTTTCCTTGTTCCCCAAAACCCCTGGGAGACCCTCTATAGTATTAATGGAGTTGATACCGTTATCCCGAACGGAAAATTAAATGAAGTTTCTGTTATTACTTTCCGTAACCTTTTTTTTTTTAAATTTAATCACATAAATCAAAATGAAACGCTATTTGTGCGATGAGCAAATTTCACATCAGTAATACGTATAGGAAATGGTATGAACGTGAGTAAATCTCGTGAATGATGGTTACGAGTAGGCAAATGCAATTTGAAAACCTTTCAAAACATCACTGATGAGTGGCCATAAATACTAATCACTTTGATCTCTGCTTTATTTAAGCTGTTTGTTATATTTTGGACATCGATCAATAGATTTCATACTTAAATAACGTAATTAAATATATACAGACATCGAAAATGCCTGTGTTGTTTGATTGATTAATAAATGGTGTTGGGGTTTGGACTTGCTTTCTTACAGTCTGAGCTTGTTTTTCCCAAGAGTTTATTCAAGTCAGGCATTGTAGAACCTACACTCACTTGGGGCTGGATTGATTCTCTAACGATCATGGGTTTATTTCTTTAAGTGAGGGGCATAGTTAATCTAGGGACTGGTTATGACACCTTGGAAATTTATAAAGTGAGAACAAAGCAATTGCAATCAATGTTGACTCGACCATGACCCTGCACAATCTTTTGTTTTCGGTTTGCAAGTTAATTGCGAATAAATCCATTGAAACTTTTGATTGATTATTCAAAACGTGTGTTTTGTGTAGGGGAACTAAAGCCGGAAAATAACATGTATTGACTATGGTAAGGGGTCGGACGGGAATGGTTTTATTCAGTCTTACATTCGGGGGTATCAGTTCTCTTACGATCAGGCATCCTATGTCTATAAGTCATGGGATTTATTCAGTGTTACATTTGGGGGTTGTCACTTGTATTTCTTACGTTCACAGGTTGTGAGTTCTTACGTTCAGGGGCTGTATTTCTTACGTTCAGGGGTTGTTAAGTTCTTACGTTTAGGGGTTGTTTTTCTTACGTTCAGGGGTTGTTCTTGCGTTCAGGGGTTCTTACGTTTAGGGGTTGTGAGTTCTTACATTCAGGGGTTCTGAGTTCTTATGTTTGGGAGTTGTGAGTTCAGGGGTTGTATTTCTAACGTTCAGGGGTTGTGAGTTCTTACATTCATAGGTTGTATTTCTTACGTTCAGGGGTTGTGAGTTCTTACACTCAGGGGATGTTAAGTTCTTACGTTCAGGGGTTGTTAAGTTATTACGTTCAGGGGATGTTAAGTTATTACGTTCAGGGGTTGTGAGTTCTTACATCCAGTGGTTGTTAAGTTCTTACGTTCAGGGGTTGTGAGTTCTTACTTTCAAGGGCTGTTAAGTTCTTACATCCAGGGGTTGTATTTCTCACGTTCAGGGGTTGTGAGTCATGTTCAGAGGTTGTTACTGTAGTTCTTCCGTTCAGGGGTTGTTAGTTCTTACATTCAGGGGTTGTGAGTTCTTACGTTCAGAGGTTGTTAAGTTCTTACATTCGGGGGTTGTGAGTGCTTACATTCAGGGATTGTTAAGTTGTTACGTTCAGGGGTTCTATTTTTAACGTTCAGGAGCTGTGAGTTGTTACGTTCCGAGGTTGTATTTCTTACTGCTTTCAGTGGTTTGCATTTCTTGAGTTCAGGGGTTGAATTTGTTACGCTCAGGGGTTAATGTATTTCTTACTTTCAGGGGTCTTATTTCTTTATCCGACGGTTGTAAGTTCTGTCAAGAGGTGTTTTTTACATAAGCGAAAACAAGTAATATAAGGCTAAACATATGATTGAAATTACACAAGGGTTTTTTTCTTCTTTTTTGGTGTCATTTCTTACATAGGGTGCTTTGGACACATTGATCCAAACACCGCAGGAAATGTGGGCCACAGATGGTGGTCCAAGAGATTCTGTCATGCTCTTCGAAGTGTTTCTTAACAGGCGACCCTTGAAAATGCGAACCTCCGAGGTGTTTTTTACATAAGCGTATTCATTGAAAATGAGTAATATAAGACTAAACATATGATTGAAATTACACAAGGGTTTTTTTCTTATTTTTGGTGGCGTTTCTTACATAGGGTGCTTTGGACACATATTGATCCAAACACCGCAGGAAATGTGGGCCACAGATGGTGGTCCGAGAGATTCTGTCATGCTCTTCGAAGTGTTTCTTAACAGGCGACCCTTGGAAATGCGAACCTCCGAGCCTTTGTACTTGGCCATACACTGTAATTCAACGTCCAAAGACCGAAGTGTGGTACACCAAGTCCAGAATGGAAGAGCATAAACTCGGCGGCCTCATGAAGACCGTAGCAAAGGCTCTAAACCTTGAAGGAGAGCGGATTTCAAATCATTCCATGAGAAAGTCTGTTGTGGCCAAACTGAAGAAGGCCGGACAACCTCGACACAAGATCATTCAAATCACCAGTCATGCCAACGAATGCTAGCTCAGTGATTACGACGAGGTTGAAGATGAAAGAAGGGCACTTTCTTACATAATAAGTGGCTATCCTGGAATGCACACAAAAACAACAATGTCAGATACACCACCAAGCTCAAGTTCAGCATCAGTTCTACCTTCAGGACATCCAGTGATTGTACCATCGAGCAGTACATCTTCGGTCCCATCCTCCGAAACAGACAAGTGCTCAGTTGTTCGCTCATCAGTCGTCTCATCAGTAACAGCCGGTTTCACTACTTGTCGAGTTTGCTACATTCAAGTTAGCTACACGTTTCCTGAGGTATAACCGAGTTCGCAGAAAGCTCACGAGTGTCAGGGGAGTGCGATGTTTTTGACCAGTCTAATTACATTTTGGAATCGGCGGAGTTCAATCTTCCACGCGAATCATTCGACCAGTCCACGATTTACTATCCCCAACCCCAGCTAGGTGTTATACTTTTTGTGTCTTAGCCCGCCTGACAGGAATTCGACCTTGCGTACTCTTTATTGTTCTCTGGTTCGTTTAACGCTGGAATATTTTTCGGTGATGTGGTCTCCATATACTTTAAGAAATATTAATAAGCTGGAAACTTTTTGTATCTTAACCCATCTGACAGGAATTAGACCTTGAATCCTCTTTAACAAATGGTTACCTAACAAATAGCTTTTTGGTTTCTTAGGAAGTACCTGCTGCTCCCATCCAAGAAGAACCTTCAATCTTGGAGCCTGAGCCTCAAGAAGTCAATGAGACTTTTAACCTTGAATTTGACATTGTTGACAATTCCTCAAAGAGAGGACGTCCAAACCTTGTTGACAACCATGGTGTTACGAGTTCGATTGTGTTGATGAGTGAGAAGTGGGTTGTTTGTAGACTAAACGGAACGCAGGGTTGTCGGAACAGCAACAAGGTTATTTATTCCAAACGAAAGTAGTAAACTCCACACAAGACTTATAAAATTATACTCGACCTCCGTCACACTTCAATACTCACGGCCTCTGCCAAATGTACACGACCTCTGTCACACTTCAATAAACACGGCCTCCACCAACTGTATAAACGACCTCTGTCAACTTCAATAAACACGCCCTCCGCCAACGCTCTTAGCTCTGAGCTCTTCTCTCTAAGACTCTCAGACTTACTTCAACAAACACACTGCTTAGAAAAACTCTAAAGCTACACCGATTGGCTTATATACTACACAACATAAAATTCCAGAACTTTCCAACTCAGCTAAATAAAGAAACATTACAATAAGAACTATTTACAGCTACTACGCAAACGGCTTAAAAATAGAATTACGGAATCACGATGATTCAGCACTAATTAAATATGCAGAAAATTCTAGACACTTCCAGACAGTAACGCGAGTCACGCAATGATTTTTCGTAACACATGGATATAGTTACAATATCCAACAACACAGAGGGGAAAATACAGACTGGCAATGTACAATCAGGCCAAAGGTACACAATTTTAAATGATTAATTATGCTTACCCAGATCACTCGCAGTTTTTTTTTAATACAGATAGGTTTACAACAGTTACTTTTGAAAATGTATCGGTTGGGACATAAAATGCATTGCTTTCCCATGTGTTGTTTTTCGATGGCCGAAGGACAGGAGTCTCTATTTCACATAATGTTATAACTATCATAACACTTGATTGATAAATCGTTCGTTCCTACTGTTTCTCTTAGGTCAATCCATACAAAGCGACCGTTATTCAAAGAGCTGACGGCACATTGACATTAGGTCGGAATGAACATAACCACCCGGGTCAAGAAGGGGCTTTGTTAGCTGCAAAGATAATGGCCAGAGCAAAGAGGGGCGCATTAGATGACCTATTCAAGCCTGCCATGGTGATTGTGAACCAAGTGTTAAAGATGACAGATGCGCCATGTCCAAGTCTACCCAAGCCTTTGAATCTCGCAAAAGCAGCCAACTACCTACCTCAGCGATTGCACCCATCAGACCCAACAGACTTCAACTTTGAACTAGACTCTAACGATATACCAGAAGGATTCATGCGAGGAGATATCAAGGTAATTAAGCTTTACTGGCATTAGAAACAAAAAAACCAAAAAATCTGTGTAATAACTGCTTTACTCATTTTCCTCCAACAGTCCGTCAGAACAAACAATGACACAGAGGGATGGAATCACGGGCTCAATCGTTGTGCCCAGGGGAAATCACAGCTTCCCTTCTACCTACTGGTTGAGCTATTATTCCACGAAGCAAAACTCACCTCACTTCAGATCTGGCTTGTCTCAGATAAAATTATATTTACTGGATTTTTTTTTTATTATTTTCATAAACTTTCTGATATAACCTCTGAACAAATGATCGCTTGTTTTCTCTTTTTGCTTTATGTAATTCATCTGTTGTCCAAGTACCTATAAAACTTCGTTGTGTGCTTTTATGTTTGCATCAGCACATGACTTACAAAGAGTAAATATCAGTTTTTCGTAACTATCAACTTTTATGTTTTGTGGTAATACAGGATGGTATAATTTTCTTGGAGGCAATACTTTGCATTTAATTAATCCATATCATTTTTTGTTGTACTTCAGGTTTGTATATCTTTGTCGGATGCCCTATAGGATATTTTTTATAGAATTGTACTGTTGGGTACAAACTACAGAAATTAATATATCTTCCAGCCTCATTTTCTTTACAATTATATAAAAGCTTTGTGCAATTTGTTCTTCAACCATAAAAACTCTCGGGTTCAGAGAATCAATTTCTTTTTTGTGATTTTTTGCAAACTTTTGAAATTCTTTGTTATTCTTCAATTGACATTCATATACTGAAATATGATTGTATTCTGAATTTATTATTTCTTGTTATTTAATGTTTGCATGTCTTTTTGATTCTTATTGTTTATAATATTTGGTCTATAGCAATTTGTAGATCCATGCCAGAAGCATCCGTAAAATTCATATACTGTGTTATTTTCTTCTGAATATTCGTCTACTTTGTAAGTTCGATTGTTTATTATCAATTCTTTTTCTCCTCCATTAAGAGCATGTGTAATGTGTATACTATTCCCAATGCTCGCTCGCGCAATACAGGCTATAATCTTGTGCCTATCACTTTCAAGAGTATTAATTCCGGCGTGTGTTTGATTATCCCCTTTGGGAATAGCTTTCTGTATATAAATAAATACATGTAAAGGCGAATTTGTCCAGTTTAGCAGCAAGTGCGGAATCTTGATTCTTGTGTTGTTTACTCCAAGATGGCCGATGAACAACCCCCTGCCCCAGTGGTTGTTTTACCTGCTGACGTTCCCGAGGGGCCTCCTCCTCCTCCTCCTGCCGTTGCCAAGGAAAACCCTCCAAAAGTTGTGGTCGTCGCTCCACATGCCGAGGTAAATTTTTCTCCTTTAATTTGCTGTTTGTTTGATTCAGCAATTTCACACGCGTCGCTAGCTTTCCCTAGTCCCTTTCTGGCATTTTTCTCTTGTAGACAAATTTGCGACTCCCCTGTAGTTTTATTATTAGATTATCGGTTGTGACTGATGAGGTTTTACCTTACACGCTCGCTCGTGGCTGAGTGTTCGTTTCCCGTTCTGTTGTGTTTTCTCACTTTGTTTCTTTTACTCGGTTGTGGCCAGGAAGGAAATAATTTTTTACTCAGTTGGGACCTGGTAAAGAATAGTTTTTGTCGGTTGGGGCCGAGAAGGGGATAATTCTTGTTGGTTGTGGCCGGGATGGGAATAATATTTGTCAGTTGTGGCCGAGTTGGGATTCATTTTTGTCGGTTGTGGCCAAGAAGGAAAAGGCTTCCATGGCTGAGAGGTTTGTGTATGAATCTCTGTTTTAAATGTGCTCGGTTGGGCCGGAAGTAATTTCCTTTGTTCCGGTTTTGCACCATTCTGCTTACCACATTAGATTTTGTGTTCTTTGTTTCGGCTTATTTTCGTTATTTATTGTCGGTTTTACTGTAGTTTTTTGTTGGCAGTGTTTCGATTTTTATTTTTATTTTATTTTCTATTCCGGCCTGGTAAGTCGAATATCGGTGTTTACCGGTTTTCTTCATGAATAATTTCTTTGGTTACTGCTATCATCTTTTTTAGCATGGGCCAGTAGAATTTATTTCACATGTATTTTTGGGTCTTTAATTGTCAACCTCTCGCCTTAATTGTTTTGTGGTGTATTATCAAATGTTTTGTATTCCGCTCCAGGTCATTTACTTGCTTTTGTCGTTCGGTTCATTTGTTTCTCGTTTTCACCTCCGTGTAATTTTCAATGGCTCCCAGTAATTGCTGGCTTCCTTATCCTATTTTCTAGTTGGTGCAACAAATTCTTGGCCTCAAAGAGCACTTGAACACCCTTAAGGTAGAGACTGGCAAAGGTACGGATGTTTCTGTTACCTTCTGGCAGCTTGCTTCCGCCCCTCACCACATTAGGGATCCCTTTGCGATCCTGGCAGCCCTTCAGAGGCTTGCAGACGAGGCTAGAGTTTTTGGTGATCCTTCAGCGTCTAGATATGAGGCTATTCTCCGTCAAAGCAGACCTCTCTTCTCCTCCCCAGATTTTGGAAATATCATTATCTGGCTGTTAGGAAGTAAGGAGGAGAGCGATGTCAATAACTCCATCACCAAGATGACAAGACAACGCACACCAGGTTATTTTCATCCCTATGCTAGATGGAATCAGCCACAGCACTTAGGAGCCAAAGGTGTTTCTTCAAGGGGCGCTCGAAGAGGCGCCAGAACTCGAGGTATCTGTTTCAATTGTGGCCAACGTGGTCACTTTCAAAAAATTGTACTTCTTCTTGAGCCATTGTTGATCTGCTCTTAAACGAAGCCTCGTGTATTTTTTGTCTTTTTTTTATATTGTTGTCGGTCCCCTTTTACCAGTTTTGTCGTGCCTTGAGTGCGGGTGTCTAATTTATGCCTCTTTGAGGTTGCTCAAGGCCGGCAACTCTGGTGGGTTTTTCCTTGCCCTCCCTCTTGGCCCTTTCATTTGTTCCCTTTCAGGGATCGCCTCCTTACAAGAGATTTAAACCTTCTTTTTTTGCCTCAATTTTGCATTAACCAGCCTTTCATGTCACGCAAGGCAAGCCGACCAGTTTTGTCAGCCCACTCCCCTTGCCTCAGCAAGTGGCTTCCCTTCTCATTCAAGCCTGTCCAAGTTGGCAAGTCTTTAGAGATGCGGCCTCTTTTGCACCTGGGCAACTCCACAACAACTTAGCTCAGTGGGAGCACATCTCCAAACAATTTCCTTCCCAAGTGGAGCCGATTTCTTTTATTCGGAACAAAGTCAATGTTGCTGATTTTGTAGTTCCATTTAAAGGCAAACGCGCAGGCAAATCTTACAATGCGCCATTTCCTCCTAGAATGGAATTTCCTAATAACCCATCTGTTCCCAGTTTGAAGATTCTATCTCCTCCACAATTATTGATTGCTTTAAGAATGGTTTGCTTATATTTTGGGGTAAAGTGGGCGAAGTCCAGCCCCTACATCTCGTTATACCCATAACTGTTGAGCCTACTAAACCACATATGTGCCACGACAAACAGTTTCTAAACTTGTGGATTAAGGATTGCCCCTTTTCATTGGATTACCTATCTGACCTCCCTAGGTACGTTGGTCCTGGTCATTTTCAGACTGTCTGTGACAACAAGAGTGGCTACGACCACATTTGTCTATCTCCGTCTAGTAGAACCCTTTTTGCACTTTCGTGGAAAGGTTGTTACTTCGTCTATAATACCCTCCCCTTCAGATGGAAGGCAAGTGCCTACATTTACCACTCCACTGGTTTGTTGGTGACTAGCTATGTTAGAACTCTGGGCATGATATGCTTGCAATACATCGACGATCGCCATGCAGGCCAGCTTATGGTGTGTGGGAAACCAACCTCTCCAATTTGGTCTGATTTTGAATTGGTCCAAGTCGCTGCTTTTATTCTCGTTTCAGTTTTTACTTCACTAGGTTATATGCTTGCGTTGTCAAAATCGTCTCTTCTCCCATCCCAGCACGTCTGTTTCTTGGGTTACCTCTTGGATTCTGTTTTAATGGCATTCGTTCTCCCAGAGTAAGAAACTCAAATTTACGACTTTGAGAGAATTCATTTTATCTCAGGAATCTGTGGACCTTAAGACTTTGCAACGTTTCATTGGCAAAACTACTTCGTTCTCTATTGCTGCCCCCACTGCTCGACTTTACATGCGTGCCTCTTTTCGTGCTATTTCGTCCGGTTCTAAGTCACCCCATAAACCACTTATCGTCACTGGTGATCTTTTGCCAGAAATCCAATATTGGAGATTCCTGGATAACTGGCCAGGTTGTCTTCCCTGGTTTGACGAGAGACATGTAGTTATGTCTACTTTTTCTGATGCCTCAAACTCAGGTTGGGGTAGTGTCTTCCCCGACAAATCTGGAAATTCTGTTCAAGTGCATGACTACTGGTCATCTGTGGATAGTTCCCAACCGATAATCATCAGAGAAGCTTTGGCGCTCAAGAGTACCCTCATGGCCGGTGTTGTGTCCCTTCTGGCTTCCCGAGTAGATGCCCATGTTTGATAGCCTCCCTTTAGTTCACGCCTGGACAAATCAAGGTAGTAAAAGCAAGGCCCTTACTGCTGTTGCCCAAGCTATTTACGAAACTTCTTAGCAATTTACTATCACCCTATCCTTGGTTTATGTTCCTTCAAAGGGTAATCTCGCTGATGCCCCCTCCAGGGCTCTCTTTTCCAGTGATTTTATGCTGTCCCCTCATGTTTGGATGGACATTGAGAAACGCTGGGGCCCTCACTCCGTCGATTTAATGGCCCTGGATTAAAATACACCTTTGGATGCTCAAGGCCACCCCGTGAAACATTTTACCCCCTTGGCCAACTCAAAACTCCTCCGGGGTTAATGTTTTCTTCCAAACTCTCCATCATTTAGACAACACCTACGTGTTTCCTCCATTGGCTTTAACCGGGATTTTGCTACGATTGTTGGACTCCCAGCCCTGCCCGTTCACCATTGTTGTGCCTGACCCTTTTTCCGGCATTACTGGTGGCCTGTTATCTCAGGGCATGCTCAAGATTTTGTCCGCCTTGGTGTTTTGGGCAATCTCTCCCCCAGAGCCTGCATTACCCTTATCCAGTGCAATGGGCAACGGATGCTCTGGAATAATCCAAAACCGGAACCAGCAAATAATGGTTCTGGTTTGACTGCACCTGCGTGAGGTTAGTTGAAAATGGCAGTGATTGATCAGTTTCATTCTGCTTTAGACTTTGCTT
>OX419338.1:17381529-17404029 GCA_948470475.1 Galaxea fascicularis
ATACACAGATCGACAGCGGAACAGAAGTAGCAGTTGTATCGAACTTGACTGGGAAAATGACAATGGACGAAGCAGTGAAACAGTGAACCATTAAAAAAGTTTAATTCACTGGACCAATTGTAACACTGGCTTAAAACATTAACCTATGTATGGTGAGTAACTAGCAATTAGTAGAATATTTGTATCTTCCTGGACCCTTGAGAAAATAGAATTTGAAAATGCCCAATTTTACTAGTTTCGAAAATGACACGAAGTATGCCTTTCATGTTTGCATGAAGAACTTAAGCGATGTATAGCAAACATTTTTTCTTGTATGCATTTGAATTATCAAAGGACAACTGTGATGTTGATGGAAAATCAAATCAGCTTCTTGAATAACCTCAGAGATACACACTGCTAAAGTTGATCTAAAATCACAACTTTTGTCATGCCACTGGAAGTATTTTTGGGGGGGGTTGGTCTGTTCTTGGAAACAATAAAGACAATAGACAAAAAAATGTTACCATGGCTACTAGTTGGCTAAGACCTTTATGCAACATAAATATGGTGGAGATCGGCCGACCCCCTTCTTCCGACATTTTTCAAATCCACCTGTTTTTCTCTGACATACATTCTTAATAAGCCTGGCTTGGATGGTAGAAGTGAGAAGGAGGGCATTGAGAATACCACTTTCCTTGGATGTGGGATGGAAAAGAAAGTCAGGAGAAAGGTCGATGTTCATAGCCATACAGAAGTTGACGAAAAACTGCAATTTCCTAACCCCCTTCTTCTGGCCCTTGCCTGTTCCACTGAGGCAGGCGTTCTTAAGTATCCTCCCTTGGCATTAATGAGGGTGAATCAGTCCATGGTTTTAGAGCAGGAAACTCCATTCTTCTAAGACTTTTAGGTGTGTCCAAAGAAGAAGTAGCGAAGCACATTGGCTTGAAATCTACTGCCTTGGTTGACTATTGTACACAAGTTCAGAAAGTTATGAACACGTCCGCTGTTTCAGATGCCTTGGCTCGCAGTACGATTGACAATGGCAACAGTTCCCCTGCAGAGCATCTTGGAAATACTTTCCGTGAATAAAACATTCTTTCTGGTTTCACTTTAGCTTTTGTTTAAGTTCTGCGCTTGTTTGGATTTTAGTTTTGGGTTTCGGGAGTTAAGTTAAGGGTTTTTGGGAGCGGGATGGTTGGGCTCTCCATACACTTGTACGTTTCATCTAGGACTGTCTTAGCCTCCGAAATAAGGACTTGCATGTGCCGTAACTCAACTCTCGAGTCCTTAGGCCTTTATTAAATGAGGCCCACTGGGAATAGATTACTATTCTTATCATTAATATAGTCTGACCACATTATTGATCCTTTGCTGTAATTATCTGATTTAACAAATTCTGTTACTACAGCAATAAGTTGATTTTTCAGGCATACAATTAGCTCTATAAATTGTCACACATACACTAACAATAGTCATATACCTCAGAGGATCAATGTTTTCCAATTTAGTAAAATCTTCTCTGAATTTCATAATTGATCTCCTCAGTATCAACATGCGATCGGCAATATTCAACAAGGTCTTTTTGGAAATCAAATACATAATTCTCACTTACACGTACTTCATACCATTTAATAAAAATTGTTCTCTTTCAGCAGATTCTATTTGATTGAATCCACAGTAATTTTTACGAGGCATTTGTCCAGTGTAATTTTTGTTACATTCTTTGTTAAAGTAATGAGGAAAATATCCTTTTCTCAGTTCATCCAAACCGAATGTTTTGGGAAAGATGCATTTGCATAAAATTATATCAAATCTGACTTTCAATTTCGAAATTTCCATAAACATGATTTTACTACCGTTGTAAATACAATAAGGTTTTATACCTTGATCAATAAGCCATTTTAAAATGAATTGAGCATCATAACCTTTACTATTATGAACAATCAATGTATATCGTTTAAATTTATCATTAACATGTTTGAACAGAAATCATCAATGTTATTGTCCATACATTCTTTACCATGTAATCTTGTGCAATTGCCAGGTTAACAATATCTTTACCTGTATTTTTCTGTGTATGATCTACAAGAGAAACACCAGTCTTTCTTTTTAATTGTTATTTCTGCATCCATCTTTTGTATAATTTCCTCCTTTTACTTTAACATTCGTAAGAAAGCATTTATGAGTACTATTGACATATTCATTATAACTATTACATTTTTCACAGTAAATTTGTTTTCCATTACATTTTCCATCATTCATATAAACAAAACAGCTCAAAAATTTCCCCCAAACACTTGTGTTTATCTCATCTTCTATAGCTTTTTTTACATTGGCAATGGCAATAATAAGCAACATTATAAAATCCTGTCATTGAATTTATTACATCAAAAAGATTTCTTCTTTTGTATAAATAAATTTTATCTCCCTTTCCTTTATAAGCAGTATACATAACCTCACTGGGATCATTATCAGCATCTGGGCCAAGTCCCCTTTAAAAAATTACTAAAATAAAATAACCAAAAGTACCCTATGTAACTCGGGCTAACAAAATTATTTACTTAAAAATGCTAAGAACATAATTATACATGTATCAATTACTGCAAACATGCTTTAAATCACTTTTCTTACGTTAACACTGAGCCTTTTTAAGCTACCCATAACTGCCTTCTAAAAATGGAAAAATCTGAACTTTGTTAAAATTGCTACTTTTAAGACTGCTTATAATTGCCACTTTTAACACTCATTACAATAAGACTCCTTAAGATCACCACTTTTAACACTCCTTAAAACCACCACTTTACAACTGTTTAAGAGCCAATGTTGGAATATATCAAGAATCAGTTCCATGTGATTCTATGAGATAGAAATGATTTTCGTGCGATTTTCTTCCCTTTGTTTACATTTGTTTTCGCTCTGTCTACTTTCACTTTCTGTTGCGTACAGCGTCCGACTGGCTCCAGTTAAAATATTATCACAGGCCAGCGTTTTAATTGGCAGAGCTAAAACATCAGATCTTACAAAAAAAAAGTTCCTTTCTTTTATGTAGTATAATTGGTGTTTCAATTTGCAAAATAGGAGGATCAATTTTGGGTGGGTAAAGTTGGGCATTATTTTCACATTCGAAACGACATGCAAGGAGAGGGTATGCAGCGAAGGCCAGAAACTATATTATTAAAATCATATTGCTGAATCTTTTTACACAGTCTTGAAGCCTTGGAAGTCTTCTAAACATGTGAGGAAGATGAAGACAATAGGAGCTTTTGCGCGTCCGTAATGTTTCTTTAAAATTGTTGGAAATTTAAACTAATTTCATGAATAAAAATTGTATTTTTTGCGAATTTTCGAACTTTTCTAAATTTCTTAAAATGTAAAGTGCTTGGGGATTGCTTAATACCATTTCTTGAAATAACTCACTCAAAGGGTTGTTTGGGTGATATTAGCAAAAATCTGATTTTTTCGAACTGATCTGAGATTCTCGATACATTCCAACATTGGCTCTTAAAGGAGCTATGTCACGACGATTTTGTGGTTTTGGATCAATTCTTTCCAAAAAACCGTTACTTATTTATACAAACAATGTTCCTGATAAACTATGAGGTGGATATCAAATTAATTTTATCAAAGAGAGCAACCCATAATAAGGTTTTTGTTGTTTTTTGTCGAGATAGCATCAAAACTTGAAAACGTTGGCCCAACCTTTGGTAGCATCAGACGACATGAAACAGTTTTAGTGTCATAACAGTCTTAAATAACAAAACTAGACCATTATTTTTGGATCTCAATTGACCGCAACACATATTTTGAGCTTTAAAAATATGCTAAAATAGCGTGACGTAGCTCCTTTAACACTCCTCAGATTGAATAAATTTCCCAAATCATGCTGTGTAATCGATCTGCCAAAAGCATCCACATTACTTGGTCTTAAATCCCTCTTTAGCAGTGAGCTGATGGATGGGTATTTTTCCGAGGACTCTGATCTTGGAAGTATAAGGATGGTGTAGTGGTCACTAGTGCCAATCTTAGGTAATTGTTTGGGTGGCGAGAACAATTTGGGCTTATTTGTAAGGCACAATAAGCCAGAGGCTCGCTTTTAATGCATGCACTGGGGCTCTTGTTACTATGGAAACAACTGCAGATTTTTCTCCAGTAATTGGTTTATGCATTATTTCGAACACCTTTTTGACAGGGGAAAACCACCTTTGTCAATGTTGAAATATCTATTTAACACTAAATTGGATCAGACTATTTTTGGATATAATCTATTCTCGCAGTAAATATGAGCGCGCTAAGTCTTCATTCACTCTTTGTGGATCGCTCCACGATCTCCCTCGCCGTTCTGACAATGTTTCTTCGAATTTTCTCGCCATCCTTGGATAAGCAGAAGACATGGTTCGCCTTAAACAATGCGTTATGCGTGATCCCTCCGAGAAAATTCTGCAGTAATGGCATATTTGAACTGTTTGCCGAGGAAGTTTGCTGCGTCAACATTGGAGACCTTGAGGACGAAAATGGCGGGCTTGTACCTTTGTCATGGTTTAACAAGGGAGCCAAAGCTGCTGACACCCTTTATACTGGTACTACTTTTGCTTTGCTTGCTGGAAATCTGCGCCACAAAAACCCTGTCGAAGGAGAATTTTTCAAATCAGAGATCTTCCAGCATTTGAGGAGAGCTCTCTTCCTGAAGCTACTCTGAGAAGTAGTGACAGATGCAACCATGCCAGGGATGATGTAGCACCGGCTGATTCAAAGCCAAACCCTTCCTCCGCAGATCTCTCAAATCCCTCTCCGAAAAGTCTGCCAAAAGCTGATGAAAGCCCGCCAAAATGTTTGACTCCTACCAGCACGAGTAATTCGTCAACTTTGAGTTCACCTTTGTCATCTTTATCGTCTCCAGATGAGAGCCTTTTTATTTTGTGCTGATCAGTTATTATCCAAAAGAGCATTTTATTTTGACCATTATTTTCATTGAATTTAGCATAAACCTAGGCCAATTTGTCTGGCTATCCTCTCCCTCAGGGATTTCAGGCAGCACGCCCAAATCCTGGGGTGATGAGAGCCTTTTTATTTTGTGTTGATCAGTTATTATTCAAAAGAGCATTTTACTTTGACCTTTATTTCCATTGAATTTGGTATAAACCTAGGCCAATTTGTCTGGCTATCCTCTCCCTCAGGGATTTCAGGCAGCGCACCCAAATCCTGAAGCGATGAGAGCCTTTTTATTTTGTGTTGATCAGTTATTATTCAAAAGAGCATTTTACTTTGACCTTTATTTCCATTGAATTTGGTATAAACCTAGGCCAATTTCTCTGGCTATCCTCTCCTTCAGGGATTTCAGGCAGCGCGCCCAAATCCTGAAGTGATGAGAACCTTTTTATTTTGTGTTGATCAGTTATTATTCAAAAGAGCATTTTATTTTGATTTCTATTTTCATTGAATTTGGCATAAACCTAGGCCAATTTCTCTGGCTATCCTCTCCTTCAGGGATTTCAGGCAGCGCGCCCAAATCCTGAAGTGATGAGAACCTTTTTATTTTGTGTTGATCAGTTATTATTCAAAAGAGCATTTTATTTTGATTTCTATTTTCATTGAATTTGGCATAAACCTAGGCCAATTTCTCTGGCTATCCTCTCCTTCAGGGATTTCAGGCAGCGCGCCCAAATCCTGAAGTGATGAGAACCTTTTTATTTTGTGTTGATCAGTTATTATTCAAAAGAGCATTTTATTTTGATTTCTATTTTCATTGAATTTGGCATAAACCTAGGCCAATTTGTCTGGCTATCCTCTCCCTCAGGGATTTCAGGCAGTGCGCCCAAATCCTGAGGTGATGAGAGCCTTTTTATTTTGTGTTGATCAGTTATTAACCAAAAGAGCATTTTATTTTGACCTCTATTTTCATTGAATTTAGCACAACCCTAGGCCAATTTGTCTGGCTATCCTCTCCCTCAAGGATTTCAGGTGGCGCGCCCAACTCCTGAGGTGATGAGAGCCTTTTTATTTTGTGTTGATCAGTTATTATTCAAAAGAGCATTTTATTTTGACGTTTAATTCTCCAGTCGTGCTACATGTAAATACAATCACATGGCAATTGAAGGCTTTGGAATTTGTGCAATAATTCGACTTATTTAGAGTAAGCTTTTCTCTCAAGTTAAAACTGGTTTGCTAGCATATTTTTATTCAAATTCGACACCATTTCATGGTGTGTTCCTTAGTTTGTTGTTGTAAAAATAGACCTGGACTTTGAATAATGAACCAAAAACCTGGCCGCTTTTCAAAGTTAGCCGATGGTTTAGATTTAGTTTTTCGCTGTAAATTCTCCAGTCGTGCTAAATACAATCATGCAGCAATTGAATGCTTCCGTAATTTGTCAAATAATTTGAATTATCGGACAAGTTACCCGAAGGTTTCGACTATGGCGTGATTCTATTTTGCGCCAGCGCAAAAACAATACTCATTCACCCAAGCTGGAATTCTTTGATATTGGTGCAGAAATTGCTTTTGATTCAGCCTGGGTCGGGTTTTGTCAAATTATGACAGAATTTAATTAAAAATCACAGTGTCGACAGCTATATCACATAAATCATGTTCTTTAGCGAGAAAACCCTTCAGAGTTCAAAACAAAGGAATCACTCCTAGGGCGATTTTAATCCGCCACAAACATCTGAAGAACGTGTCTTTCAAAGGCGTCCAGGTCATAAAATCTGGTCTCTGGCTTGTCATGAACAGTCCAAAGCGCCAGAGTCACATGTTAAAACCTCTATCACTTGAACTAGACCAGTGGACAGCCTAGTTTGCTGCTCAGTGATCCCAGTGCTGAGTAGGTTAAAATCTCCACATACCACGATAAGACCATTAGGATGTTTACAAAGAAATGAATCAGAATTATTTTTAATATGTTCCAATAAGATCTTGTTTTCATCCCACCCATTTCTTGGGGGGGGGGGGTGATAGACTACCACAAGTAGAATGACTGCAAGTGGTAGTCGGAAATGCCTGATTGTAAGCCAGAGGGATTCAACATCCGGAGACTCAAAGTCCACTAGTCGTTTACAGGGAATATGAGAGCTAACATATGTACAAACACCTCCATATCCATCCCTGCAATCACTCCTAAAACAACAAAAGCCGTCAGGCGGGATAACAGAATCGCCAATAGCAGCGTCAAGCCAGGTTTCTGTGATACAAACAATGCCCGGTAAATTTAAATTTAACACAACTTGAAGCTCATCCACTTTGAAGCGTAGTGATCATACATTTGCCCACAAAATACCAGGAAACCATGGAATTTGGCAGGGAGAAGATGGTAAATGGTCAGGAACTGACAGGTCATGGTCTGACAACTCAGACAGCGTTACTGGTTCTATTCCTGGTTTCTTTCTCATTTGCCCACCACATTTTCAATCAAAACCACCAAGCTCATTGAGCTTTAGCCATGGCTCCCTTGGAAGGTCTAATTTCGGTTGTGTCTTTGTGTCTAGTGCGAAGCAAACACTATCAGAAAACGCTAAAATCTTCTGGTAAGTGCTTCATATATGGCAAATTATTGCATCATACAAATAAAGTTTCACTGAGGTTTCTCCTACGTGACACATTACATGAAGCATTCTTTACTGGGTACCAGGAGGGTAATATCATTGATAATCACTCGTAATTTCTTCGTGACCCAAAATAAACAACCAGTGACAATCGGAACCAATCAAATGTGTATTAGTGGAGACAACAATTGCGCCAACACCGTGTGCTTTCCACGACAACTCCAGACAACTGCAAGAAAACTCTTTACAATGATTTCCTTTCATTGCTTTCGTGTGTGATACGAGTTGTCCTATCGGTAAGTTGCCTTTTAGTTTCTTACTTTGTGATGAATTTCTCAAGACATATTTTCTCAATATGCCACAGCTTTCGAAGTATGTGTAGATCTCGCCAAATGAAATGTTTCGAAAGGTGCTTCAAAGTTGACGATCAAGGTATTTGTTGTCGACAGAATCTTCATGCTGCAATTTTGTGACCGCCTGCGCAGAAAAGTGAAAAGTAAAAAGTAAAACAAAATAAAACCATGATAAATTCAAATTGAAATTGAAAAGTAAAGTTAAAGGGAAATGAAAGGTAAATTTCTTTTCAAAGGTAAAACACTTTGAATCGAAATGACGCCTAGATGCAGAGGTTTTTCAGTTACACAATATTTTACGGTCTATTTTGTGAAGATTGTGCGACGAATTATCCGATTGTTTTGTGAACCGTGCGATGAATGCGATTCGGGGTAAAGATCGGCACCTTTGGTCCTTGAATAGAGTAAATCCGATATTAATCTCCTATGAGCCTTCTTGCATGGCAGGCTGTGAAGTTGAAACATCGCCTTCTTTAGCCATTGAACATAGTAAATCCTAAATATATGAACTACGGCACGTCGCTCCAGAGCCCATTTGTGCTAAGTCCAGAAGCAATAGGGTCAAAATCGGCAGAGCTCATTCATATTCTATTGTTACACTCACTCACTCACTCACTCAACACAATAGCATAGTGGCTTTGCCTCCCCTAAGAGCGTGTAGCCACAAAAAAGGTCGTGCAAATGCACATGCTCGCCAGAAATTTCACCAAAAAGTTCGAGCAGGAGTTGAAGTCAAATGATAACTTGGAGCTGTATGGCAAAACGCTTACTTGTAAGACAGTTTACATGGGAAGAATCAATGGACAGACAGGCAATGAGTGGGTCACTGTAGAGGAATACATCAATGGTGAGTTTATCAAGTACCTTAACAACACGGGAATACCACATGGTATGAACTCTGACATTTGTCAGAAATGTGAAAGTCTAGCCCACTTTTCTCATGAACGTTCAAGTCAAAATCTTATGGTTGTAGATATGCAATGCAGTGACCACACCCTCCTTGATCCAGAAATTGCCTCCAAGGAATTGTTGGATGGGAATGAGGTTTTATTTTCTACTGGCAATTTGTCTGTGAAAGCAATCTCCAATTTTAGTGAAAGTCATGCTGAGTGCAATCTGTATTGCACCCTTTTAGGGCTAAAAAAATCTCCATAATAATTGCCTAAATATCTCGTACATGAAGTTTTTGGTTTTTGCCATTATTGGGTTAGCCAAAGAAACTTTGTATATATATGTCAGACGTAGGTGCATAATTCTCATCCCTGGGGGATTTGACTTAACACAACTTAGTAACTGCACCAACGCCCACCCAATGAATGCATGCATAAAACAACTGTGACACTGCACAAATCACCATAAAAACATTGGGACATTTTGTGTGAATTAAGGTTACTTCCCACCTTTGCGGGTGCCCTTCGGGAAAAAATTGTACACGCGCCAGTTTCAATAAAACCCCTACAAACTATATATCAGAAGAAAGCTTAATAAATGTACTTTACGAAAGAAATACAATTTCAGCAATATTTTCTTTTAGGAACTCTCAGGAGGCGGTAAGGCGTGAAACGACCGAGGGTTCTTCTATTGAATTTATCGGGAATCGGATTCCACCGTACGAGCAAAATGACTGCACAGTCTTATTCCCAAGGCATCAATCAACAAAAGTGGGTCGGGCTTTTTCGATATTCTGATTGGTTGTTGAGATATCCACATCTTAAGCTGGAGTAGCTAAAAATATACGAGACGTGTTGCATATATGGACGCCACAGGAAATATGTGTCAAATATCAAAATTTCCTGACACCCTTTGGTTTGTCATTAGGCGAGTTCATACTAGGTACATAAGTAGGCCATAAGTATGCCGGAGATCTACTTGGAGTGTGAACGGGGTTTATTTTGGTTCAAGTACCTTACTTTGTAACCTTGGAAACGACCTATCCTCAAAGAAGCCGAAGTACGCTCTCAAGTCTAGTTTTACAGTGCTCGAGTGCGTGCTTACGCACTATCAAAACATTCGAAAGCGATAACACGTCAATCAACTAAACGGCAGGAAAAATTAGTGCACGCAAACCTTCTTGGCGAAGCTAAAAAATGGATCACAACGGAAGCCGACATCGTTTCTTCTCTTACCAATACCGAGTAGACAACGACGATTCTCTGGACGTAAGCCTTGTGTAAGTGTAGTTTTATCTATTTATTCAACCAGTTTAAGAGCGCCTTTTTTCTTTTTACTGGTAGCGTTTTACTGTGCTAAAATCCTAATAGCTCTTTATGACAAGCATACTTTCTATTCAATAGTAACAACTTAAACCAAAGATTTGCCGGAACAGTACCAATAAACCAACAACAAATGCCACAGATGCATTTTAGTGGACAGCTACTGTTTCCTTTTCCATCTAACAGCCAAACCTTCTACCGTCCTGCTGTGTTTCAACCACTGAGCGACAGTCCACCACAATGCAACTCTCCAATAATAACGCGAACCCCATCGCCAAGTCCTGGGACTTCAGGAAGCTCGAGCCGGGCCACCAAAACCAGTTCAGAGCGAAAAAAGAAATCAAAGGCTTCTGACTGGACAGAAGAAGAAACTCGTGATACGCTCGAACTATGGGGGCCGAAGTACGACAAGCTCCACAGTGCGTCCAACAAGGACAGGGTGAAGATATGGAACGATATTTTCGTTGCATACAAGGAAAAGTACCCAGACAGCGAAAGAACTTTACCCAGGTAAAGAAACGTATCCAGAATCTCGAATACGAGTACAAGCTTTTAAAGCAACGGTCTCAGTCGACCGGTGAAGCGGGGTTTAAGAAAATCAAAGAGGGGTTTCCGTACTTTGATTTTTTAGACGTGATGGGTCATCGCGATAGCGTTGACCCATCTAAAATGGCTATAGAAGGATCTTCTACGTTTGCTTCCGAAGATAGCAGCAATACTTCACTCTCGCCTCAATTGCAAGAAAGCGGTAATGACACAGAGGAAAACCTAGACGATGAGTTACAAGCCGCGACAGGAATGAAACGAAGGGCAACCAATAAATCAGCGAAATCTGCCCGCAAAGGAAAGAAGAGACGTGATGAGCAGCAAACTGAGTGGCAAACAAGTTTTCTTCAGCTTATGGAACGAAGCTTAGAGCAAGATAGCATACGATTTGAACGTTCCACAGAAATGCTTCGAGAATCGCAGAGGAATCAGATGGAGCAAACAAATGCAATCCTCGCAGGGTTTAAGGACATTTTCAAAGACTTGGTATCAAAGTAGATCAATGCATATATTTCATGTGTTACTGAAAAAGAAGACAGTTCAACTGTCTATTGCCGGTAATTCTTATTATATATATGTATATTTATATTGATGTAATAGTTACTGTTCAATTGTTTTGTTGTTGCCTTCATCGGTAAGTTTATTGTTGCAAAAAGTTGAACTGTTTTTGTATGACATTTTTTTCTGCACAAAGCGATCAACAGCAAATAAAATCTACAGTTGGAAAATGTGGTGTTACAAGTTATCCCACACAAAATCTTTTAAAGCATCTCTTACATCGGTGCCAGTTTCAAATACGATTCTCATGTCTTCATCTTCATCATCTGAGTCATCGTCGGAGTCACAGTCATCATCAAACGAGTCACCTCTCTCAATACAGATATTATGCAAAACGCATGATGCAACAACAGTTTTCGTTAACATTGATGTTTCCTGCTCAATTTTTTTCATGACAATTCGCCACCGTGATTTTAACATGCCAAACGCACGCTCCACTACACATCGTAGGGCGCTTAATTTTTTGTTAAATTTTCTTTGTTCAGGAGTTAAGCATCCCCTGTCTGGGTAAGGTTTTACAAGCCAGCTGGTAAGGGGATATGCGCTGTCTCCAGCAAGGAGAGGGCCAATTTCTACTCCATTGATATCTCTAGTCGGACCAGAAAGAATTTGTTCATTTTGTGCCATATCGTACAGTCCAGTTAATCTAAGAACGTGAGCGTCATGTATGCTGCCCGGATAACCAACCGTAGCATGAATAAATTTTAGGCTAGAATCAACTATGCCTTGAAGTATCACACTATAATGCTGCTTACGATTATAATAATCCTCGTGATTTCGTGGTGGAGCATTTATCTCTATGTGGCAACCATCTATGGCTCCCACAATTTGAGGTATGCCATACGTTTCTTCAAACTCGTCAATCTTATCTGTAATTTCCTGCCTTGTCAGGGGAAATTTTATAAATTGATCCTTCATTCGAAGAAGAGCGTGCTCGAATTCACTGCAGATATATTTCGCTGTTGACTTTCCATATCCAAATTGTAACCCACAGCTTCTATAACTGTTGCCGGTTGCAAGTCGGCATCTGTTGTTTTTGTAGATCTGCTCTTACAAGGTCACACAGGTATTCAAATGTTTCATGAGTGACACGAAAATGCTCCTTCCAAAGAAAATGCAGTGCTGGATTAGCTATTCGAAGGCGAAACCAGTTCTGTGGTCGAGGCCAAACCCAAGCCCTTCTTCTCAGTTGTGGTCTTTGTTGCTGTGAAAGTCCTGCCATACACAAGCAACGTCAGACGATTTCTCCAGCTAATTCTAAAGGCTTCCTCCATCAAAGCAAATCAATACATTTGTTGAAGCACGAAAGACCGCTGTCGCAAGAGTAGAGAAGTAAAAATCAAAATGAGGCATGCTATTCGAACGTTTCGAGGTCGCATGGTAAAAGTTTGAGTGTCTTGTTATTTGCTTTGGCGGGTTTTGCCGCGGAGTTTGATTGACAAGCGATCCCGCAAGTAGCATACTTTACAATTTAGTATGAACGCTTATCTTTAAAAGTGAGCATCGGCCGTCTCAAGTTCACTTGAGTTTTTATGGTACTTAAGGCCTACTTGGGCCCTAGTGTGAACCCGCCTAATATGTCTGGAATGTTCGGGCCAAATTTCACGAAAATCCGTCAAATCTACATACCCTATAAATTCGCTCAAAGTGGATGTATTCCTCCAAAAATCAAATGCGAGATTTTAGCTTGTAAAGGTTCATAAACAACTCGCGCCACGCCCGGAGATTATAATGCCTGATAAAACCGCAAACCAATGGAACAAAAGGACATCCTAGTGTCTATGACAATAGATCAAGATTTCTCGGGAAAAGCATCGGATTGCAACAAGTTTTCTTTTGTCTCGCTCAGTTGATTTCAATTCAGCATGACATAATATTATGGGCAAAGACGCCAAAGGTGAAGCAAAAGGCAAAACCCGCGCCGCCAAAAGGTTTAAAGGTGGAAATTGTTCTGCTGAAGATCAAGAAGTCAAGGAATTGATGGACAGCTTGAGAAATACCCTTATTGCTGAAATGAGTTCCCTTGGGTAGGTTTCATGATTTCATGATTTGAAAGTTACGCTTCAAGGCGATTGGTTGTTTTTATGTCAAGGCTAGCAAATGCATAATGAAAGGAAACCTCGTTTTAACCTTACGTATGAAAAATTTTAGGTTTGATGGTGACTTCTTCGTACGAAACCTGGATGCCAGCGTGGAAAGGAGTACAAAGAGAGGCAAAGGGCCGTGCAGAACACGATACATTCAATACGGCACGTGGACACATGCACTCATGGTGAGAACTCGTTCTTGTAGAGCTTTTACTTTACACAGGTTCCCGATTTTGTGAAAAGCTAGCGTGCAGCCAATAATTGTTTTGCACTTTTCCTTTCAGAAAAGAGAAGTTGGTCCAGAAAATGTGGAATATGCATTCCCAGAAGTGGTTTTGAAATACATCAGAACCATTGCTCCAGGAGACGTGAAGGGAGAGATCAGAGAGGTTTGTTTGTCTTCAATACATTGAATTCTTTATTTCTTATACACAATAAAATCATGAAAATTCTGTAGATCCCACAATAATTATGTTGAATTTCTTATTGTTGTCACAGGATACTTTCAAAGTTACCCCCCAGGAGTTTTGTTCAGCACTTGACCTTCCATCAGTAAACACCATGGACTAGGTGGAAGTCATGGTTTTATTGGAAGCCACAGCTGGAAATGTTATATAATTACCAAAAACATTTACTTGCAAAACCCCCAAAACACCTCATGCACTAGTGTATTGTTTGTACTGATTTTGTTTATTTATGCACAACAGGACCTACTTGTAACTGTAACATTGAAAGGTCCAGTTCCTCATAAAATTTAAGGAAAAAAAACAGTAGCACATTACTTTCTTGGAACATACGTAGAATATGTGATTTTTTCAGGCTTCTTCTATCCAGTTGCTTAAATTGGAAAATTTACTGCGATGATCACTCTTCACTTGCATCTACAACCGCAGTACAAATATGAATTATTTCATACATATACTTCACATCATTTCACTGTGCGGGAAAACATGAACTCAATAAATTGACCTCGCTCCCAATGTGTGGCTTCATAGCTCAGTTGGTAGAGCATCGCACCGGTATTGCGGAGGTCACGGGTTCGAATCCCGTTGAAGACCTGATTTTTTCAGGCTTCTTCTATCCAGTTGCTTAAATTGGAAAATTTACTGCGATGATCACTCTTCACTTGCATCTACAACCGCAGTACAACTATGAATTATTTCATACATATACTTCACAATATGTGTAATCTTCTCTTGAGTAGTTGTTCAAACATCAATAATATGGGATTTCTTTTATGACCAGTCCTCAACCCTAAAACGTTTTATTTCTGGATGTAACACAACTATATATTTTATTACAGGGTTTGTCTTATAATCTTATTCGCGCATGTGCTTTCTGTCGATCATCCCTAATTCTCTCAACATGCTAGAGTTCACAGGGAGATCCATGGCTGTGAGTAATTTAGATACAGTGTCCTCTAGACCATTATTGAAAACTAGCACACCAAGTGCCACTGCCAGACTTGCTTCTTGTTGGGAGGTGTACTGTTCTTTTGGAGCCATACCCCAGACAACATGGTGTAGGCATTCATTTTTATTTTGATCAAGACACTTCTCACACCCGACAAGAAATTCTTCAGAGCCCATTCGATCAAATATTGGCTGCATCAACTTAACCACACATTCTGGAAGTGGATTTTTGATTGGACATGGGTCTTTTCCCCAGTCGCCACATCCCTATTGTAACTGCACCACAAGTTCCTCCCTGTGGGGCAGTCCTCATGTTATGGCTTTTCTGGAGTACTGGAATAGTGCTTCAGAATAGCATGTGTTGCCCTTGACATGGCTTTTGCGTCACCTTTATTTTCTCTTATGGCCTGACCATAGAAGCTTTGGATGGTGTCTATTCTGGCTATGGTCAGCCTTCCAGTCCCACTTATAGTACCACCATCTTCCAGTCTCTTTCCTAAGGAAAGAGATATGTGAGAATAAGGTATCCGTGTAACTGGTACATTTACAGCAAAATAGCTGTTTCAGACAGACAAACAAAATTTCATTACATTGTAGACTGTACAACTTTTTGTTGTGTTTAAATTATATCTTGCTGACATATGATTATTTACTTATGTTACGTAAATGCAAAATACATGTAAACAAGATGCAAAATTGTTTAAAAGAAAAATCCAAGGTCTAGTTTGATAAATTACAATATAGGTATTATTCAAACAGCAACAAAAACTATTTTTATGACAACAAAGTTCTATCAACAAAGCAGGTGGTATACAATGGTGTGATATGAACCATCTCAATAAGGTAGTCCAAGGACATGATTCGCAGTGTAAAATCTACTATATTTTTTGCAACACCAATACAGAAAGTCAAGTAGACAGTTGACGAAAATAATGATGTAACCCCTTTTGGAATTTCCTGTATCTGGCCACAAATAGTCAATTATTTGCTCACCTTTGTGTGTTGTTGTAAGCTTTCTAAATGCTGTTCCCATTCGCTTTGTGACATACACAATACAGTCTTCTTTGGGTATATAAACTGCTAGACCATAAGGAGCCATTTTACACACTTCAGTATAACTCTTACTGTCCCCATCACCCACAAAAGGGATGTACTTCAATTTGTGTTCTTCTAGCGACCTTCCATATAAGAGACATGATCCCCTTGCTTCCAGTGACTACAAATGAAAGCATTATAACATTAGTATTCATGAACAACATCAAATTACCTATTGCATAATAATTTGTTGATTCAATTTTTAGTGAGATGTCCATCTCTGGAACAGCTGGCATCATGATCCACCCAAGGGTCAACCATGAAAAGGTCCGGCCTTTCAAAAAACAAACTCCCATTTTCAAAAACAAAAAAAATCTCCTTTTTTGTAACAAACGAACTCCCATTAAAAAACACTCCCATTTAAAAAAAAAAAAAACCACTGAATTCGTGCAAGTCCCTTTGAAACTTCCGTAGTAGCAAGTACTCCTACTTTTCTATCACTGTATGCACCAAACACATGGGTTGAACAACAGTCATTCCTTCTGGCTAATACGACCACTATTATATATTATTATCGAGTGCTTCTCGATCAAAAAGTCAACAGATGGTAAAATTAATCTTAATAACAGGTTTCCAATAAATAACAATAGGACACAGATTACCTGCGAACTCCCTTCGTGATTATGCTAACAATTTTCTTCGTGGCAATCAACCGAACCCAAGTAGTCTATTCTGGAAATGGAGCCTTCCTGTTGCTTTCCATTCATTTGTTCGCAAGCCGTACATGAGTTCGACAAGAAAGCAACATCTAAAACTTTTCCTGTGTCAATAGGCCATTTCCGAGTTCATGTTTGCCTCCTCTTCAAAGCGAGTCTAAGTGCGAAGTTTTTGTGATGGTAATTAGTTCTACTTTACATATGAATGAAAACTAATTTTAATAACAAAAACTTCGCACTTAGACTCGCTTTGAAGAGGAGGCAGACGTGAACTCAGAAATGGCCTATTGAAATGACTGCCACGACGCCATCACAAGCAGACCATCCTCGCTGGTTCCACAATCCATCAATGGAAACTCCTGCATCAAGAACTAAGTCAGCCAACTGTTCATCACTCGTGTCAGCAGTGTTAAAGTCTTCCTTTTCGCCTTGTAAGAATCTTTTCACTTCAATGGCAGCGTTTTTCAGTTCCTTTTCGAGACGATCGTGCGCAATTCTCTCCAAGGCTTTTGTGTGGTTAGACCATGAATCTTTATTTACTGGCGAAGGTAAGTTTAGAACACTAAGAACTCTCTTAGCAGCGGATCGGAGTGGCCACGACCTGTCAATTTCAGTCCAAGAACCAGTTCCCTGTTTACATTGTAAAACCTGTTGGTCTCCGGCGTTGTGTGGAATGGTGTCATTAGCTCATGTGAGGGGCACTTGAGGTTTCCGCAATGGCAAATCCATTCCCCTCCCAGTCCAGCCCTTGAAACTTCTTCAAAGTTTAGCCCTTCACTTTGGCAAAAGCTGCAAGTGGTTCGACTAGCAAGCTGTCGATTGAGCTCATCTCTATCGATAATGCTCCAGTGTTTGGGACCGTCAGTGTGGGATTCTTCTTCTTCTTCATCACTTCCGCCAGATTCCAACGAAGAATCTTGTTTACAACCTGCACTGACTTTGGCTTTGATTTTTAAGCTAATTGCTCCAGGGGTATTCGAAAACTTCGGATCTTCAGCAGATGCCGAGCTTGTCGAAGGCGTTTGGCCAAACCAAGAGCCTTTGTCGCTTTTGGCAAGATTTTTTTTGTTTGCTTGACAAAATGGAGCTTTTTCTTTCTTCTTTGGGCCGGTTTTTTTCTTTTTCTTTACCCAAGGACTTTTTTCTGCTTTTGATTTTTCCATAGCAGTTAGCATAAAGAGCTTCCACATGGGAATTTTTGTTAAGTACATGATGTAAATACAAATATGTAAATGACATGAGCGTTTGCCGTGAAAATTTCCCCAGGGTTCTCGCCCGTTGACAGGATTATGACACCTTTGTAGTTTATTAACTTTATTTGAAAATACGTTTTTTTCTAAATAACTCAGCGGCTTTTAGAGATTTTTAAAATTTTTCTTTTGGAAACACTGGATAAAATGATGAACTTAAATTTTGTCAAATAAAAGAGAAAACGATTTTTTTGCCTCTGAAGGTGGGAAGTAACCTTAAACAACACTTAACTAAATGGATGTTCAAAAAAGTGATAATATTTCAGTGATTATCCCTGCAACGTTTTTCTTGGCCTGTTATGGAAACCACTATAAACATAATAGATTATATTGACTGGCAAAATCCAGGAAAACATGGACTACCGCATTGTTCTAAGCCATATTCCTCTGGGAAACTGTAAATATGGTCAGGTATGCCAGCTGGAAGCACTGCATCCTTCTGTGGTCTAATTCTGTGTGCATTCCAGATGGTCTTTGAAAGTATTAAGTTCACTCTGCACAAGGGGGATCATAACAAATGCAAGAAGCATCCTGTGGGTCAAAAAAAATAGCAAGTGATAAGAAAACCTCCACTGGGGATTAATAAATGACCAGGAGGTGTTTCGGCCAAAATGGTGTTCAGTTCCTTTTCTGTTGTTGAAGTGGGAAAGTTTTCACTGCTTTTATCTTGGAGCTTATACGCATAAATAATGATACCGGGAAGTGTCATCTGTTTCATTTTCAAGGGCTGTCAGTGCAGCATTGCGTGGTTACCGAGAATATCTAAACCCACCCCAAGGATGGTCATTGGAAATTCTGATGGGGAGGGGGGTCTCGAAAGCCAAAATTGTTACGGAAAAGTATGAAGCAAAACTGGACATTCCAGAGGGGGGAGGGGGTGAGAGGAGTCAAAACAAAAACCATCTTTGGGGGAGGCATGATTATTTTCTGTAACCACACATTATTAGGCAAAGGTAATAAGTCGAATTTTTGGAACAGTATTGACTCAAAAGCTAAACAATCCCTATATGTCTTGCTCCTAAATTTTTTTTCTTGTTTATTGCAATCAACTGTCAGTAGAATTACTTGGGTCATAGTGACCTTGCTCTTTCAACCAGCTTAGATGGCTGTTGAAATACTTCTCCAATCTCTCATGGACTTCTCTCCACCTCCTTTCAATCTTAAAAATATGGACAACTGGTTTTGTCATCTATAAACTTCTTTACCCTATCCTTGACTAAACTGTTCTAAAACACTTCACAGTGGCAGTGTTTGTTCTACCTACAGCCAGCACTTGCTTTCACACTGAAACTCACAGTTTAATACAGTGTATTATTATATTATTTTTAAGTTCTCTTGTCTTCTTCTAATAAAGAACTCACTTGCTTTGAAGTTAAATGGCCATAAATTACAGTTTCAATAGGATCAATATCACTGTGATGCCATCTCAAAAATGCATGCACAGTTGCCAGTGTTCCTGTTTCAGTACCTCGGTCCATTCTTATGTAAGATGCAATGGTTCTAGTAGCCTGCGTGGCCGGCGTAATCGGGAAAGGGGAAGGGGAGCGAGGGAGGCGAGAAAAAATGAGGGGGATTGGGGAGAGGAGAGAGGGAATGCCTGCCACAAGAACCCCATTCGCTTCATTCCTGCCCAACGATTGTCAGTTAATCCAATTACTTTATCCGTCAATAACTGTCAATTCATCCACCAATCAAAATCAGACGCGCGTTTCTCTGCATGACTGATTTCACGCGGGAATGTGCCACATGCAGACAAAACGTCTCACGCTGGGCACGCAGTAAGAGGGATTAAATTGCTTCAATTCTCAAGAGACTTACTGTCAGAAATTAGCCAATCAGAACTTTGCATTTGCCAGCGAATGCAGAAATGAAGCGAATGGGGTTCTTGTGGCAGGCGTTCCCTCTCTCCTCTCCCCAATCCCCCTCATTTTTTCTGGCCTCCCTCGCTCCCCTTTTCTTTTCCCGATTACGCAGGCCACGCAGGCAATGGTTCTAGTCTCGTACAAGTACTCTAGGTACCAACGTCCAATTACCGGTGGATCAGAGTTTGTCACCCATATGTGAAGCCACAAAAGTTTTTGACTTGCCGTGTCGATGCAGCCGTATATTGCAAGAGGATGGGTACTATTCTGGTAGAGCATAAGCTTATTGTGACCGTCAACCGAGTGTACAAAGTTTGGCCCCTAAGTAGTAAAATGTTTCTTTGGCTTCAAGACACCCTGGATCCAAGTCATACATGACAGCGTGGACCAAGTCTCTTGGTACATTTAGTTCATACTCATTTCGAATCGAATGCTCCAAGTGTAAGAAGAACAGTCTCTTGTCGCAAAGCTTAGAATTTCCTCTCGTTTAAAGAAGTGGCATACATATTTCTTCTAAGTCTCCCTTCCAGGCATCATTACGAAAATAAGACATTATTTATTCCTCTCCAGAAGAAGCAAGGAGAAAAATGCCACTAGTTTCCAGTCTCCTCTCTTGCTTCAAAATCCCTCTTTGCAAAGTCTGCTGCGATGCTGTGGCAGCCATAGGCCATGGTCTTTTTCATTTTATTTTGCTTTTCATTTAATTTTAAATTAAAAATGATTTTAAATTTACCTTTCAATTCCCTTTAACTTTACTTTTCAAATTCAATATGAATTTATCATGGTTTTATTTTGTTTTACTTTTTACTTTCACTTTACATTTCATTTAATTTCAAATTTTACTGATTTTACATTTATCTTAATTTTACTTTACTTTTATTTTTTATTGCAAATCATTTAGTTTTCACTTTTAAAGTGGTTTGATTCAACGGTTATCTTTAATTTTCTCTTAATATCTTTTATTATTATTATTTGGTCCAAAAAAATTGGCAAAAATTAAATGACAGTCATCGGCCACCATAAATGTGGGAAGTGGGAAGGGGGAGTGGGGAGAGGGGAACGGGGAATCTTTAACATGGGGAATCTTATATCCAGTGGCTATTCGTATGGGACCTGCACGCCGACTTGAATTTGCTATTCATACGTGACTCCTCTGAGTATGCGTAGTAAAGCTATTATTCCTAAAGAATATCTTGCCTTACTTTCAGCCTCTAGTTTTTGTAACTTTAATTACATAGCGTTGAATTCGCAGTATTTTCGTGGAATATAGATGTCATTTCGTGACAGTCACAGGATGATCCCAATTTTTTGTGATAATTAGTGCCAGTGTACAAAGTGTTCCAAGAATCCCTCGCTTGAACCAAAACGAGCCACTAATGCATTGTCTTTTAGAATGCAACCTTCATTTTCTGATACTAAGTATTTCAGACAACTGACAGGGTGACATTTGAACATCATCGTTGCACTCCCGTACTCCGTGACAACTGATGCTATTACTTAAATCTGTCAAGTGCCATGCCATTTCTTGTTCGCTGGGTACCTATTGACACTTTGCTGAAAGTCCATACTCTGAGGGACATAGTGGAAAATGTAAAGAAAGAAAAAATGTGGCTAAAGAAGGCTGTTAAAGTACACAGTGAGCACTGCTTTCCACCAAACGGTTTGATTGATGAGTACAAGAAGCTCATTTTCCAAAACAGTGATAGTACAGTGGTTTTAAATAGAACCATCTTACCCTCAGACCTGGCAACCCTCACTGGATGCACCTGGTTAGGCCTTGCTGTCATCCAAGGTGTTTTGGACATAATCAATAGCCAAAGCAGTGACACCAGAGCTTTTATTTTAAACGACTTAATTGGATTAACAGGAAGTCAGCTTCAAAAGCTGGTTGAGACAAAAAGTGCCAAAACAATTTTTTTTTTACATTTATTGTCAATGTTGGTGGTGACATAAATGAAACATTTGTAGCCACACCAAGTAAGCCTGGACGTCACTGGCCTCTACTGTACATTGACTCAGTAGACAACAAATGGTGTTATTGTGACACACTTGGCTGGGCTCCTTGTAAAGAACTGAATGACACTGTCGTTCATATAATGGATGAGTTTACAAGAACAACAATGATTAACAAACCAGTTCAGGTTTCTCGCCCACAGGAAGCCGTTTATCTAGTTGTTCAACTCACTAGTGCTCAAGCAACTGCTTCAGAAACATTCCACTTCAGACTTGTGAAAATGTCTGTGATGTCATTGCCACCACATTGGGAGTCATTTGTACCTTAGATCAAGTCTTATGGAGACATGGTTTGCTGAATCAAAAAGTACCACTCACAGAACCAATTGCTTGGAAATTGACTCCAAGAGCTCATGCAGAGTATTTGAGACATATGATAATACACTGGCTGATAGCAAAGCATGTGGACTTGAAAATGTTTGGTAGGGCAAATTCACCTCACTTTGAAGTTACCGGTATTAAACAGTTGGCCTCAACTGCATCAGATGATACTTCAGAGAGTTACCAGCCAGCCTATGGAGGACCAAGAATTGCAGCTGATGATGATAAAATTCCACAGTGTCACCACCCACCTACAGGAATTGCATCAACTGAAGTCAGTGATACTCAACAGTTGTCCTCTGAACCAGCAAAAATGGCTGCTCATAATATGCTACTGAAGTAACTGAAGTGGATGGCAATGCAGAGGAAGACCAACCAGCCACTAGAGTAACTGAAGTGGATGACAATGCAGAGAAACACCAGCCAGCCACTGTTCTAACTGAAGTGGATGATAATGCAGACAAACACCAGCCAGCCACTGTTCTAACTGAAGTGGATGATAATGCAGACGAACACCAGCCAGCAACTGGAGTAACTGAAGTGGATGACAATACAGAGGAACGCCAGCCAGCCACTGATGTAACTGAAGTGGATGATAATGCAGACAAACACCAGCCAGC
>OX419338.1:17409029-17411529 GCA_948470475.1 Galaxea fascicularis
TTGAAGGTGGCGAATTGAATATTTTCCGATCTTCGTCACATGAGAGCGCGTAATAGAAGAAGTATTTGGAAAATCAAAAAAGCCTCACACACTTTTGCGCATTGATAACCAAGGAACATTTTGGCCAAATTTCATAAGAATCCGTCAAATCTACATACCCTATTAATTCGCTTGAAGCGAGGAAATCCACGCAAAAATAAAGCCCGAGTTTTAGCCTCCTAAAGTTTTGAAAGCTTATCACACCTCATCAAAGCGGATGTCAACCGGGTCATGCCGCCGACCAATAAAACACAAGGTTCAGACACCTGAGCGCCCGCAACAAAAATAGCCCATTGAATTCGCGGGAATTTTTTCAGTCGCAGTCGAACACCGTCAAATAGTAATTGCGGCGACATACTAGTAATGGGTAAAGTTAAAAGAAAAGCATCTGGAAAAACAGAAAAGAGAAAAAGTACAAGCCAGCGTGTTTGGCTCATCTTCACACTCCAATTCCTCCGATTCTGTGCTTCCGTTCGATTCATCGCCACTAGTCGAGTCAGATTCCGCTAAACCAGAGGTAGAAGCTTTCGAAGCCATCAGCTTTAAAGTACTGGCACCAACATCTCTGGAAGTTGAAGGAGGTGAAACTCGTGAAACTCCTGAAACACCGCTTGAAGGCTGGTCAAACCAGGAGCCTTTGTCACTGGCGGCGAGGTCCTTCTTCTTGCTTTCATCGAAATTTTCGCCTTTCTCCTTTTTCTTCGGCCCGGGTTTTTTACGAGTTTTCGTCCAAGGCGTCGTCTGTCTTTTCGTTGAATTCATAGTGTAAGTATTCACGGACTCTACATTACAAAAATTCACTAATACCAGCGGCCTAAACGACGCGAAACTGCACAACTTTCGATGTAAACAAACCGGGAAACAAAATATGCAAATGATTGCAATTTGAGTCCTGGATAAGATTTCCGCGAAAAATCCACAGCCGCTAATGGGATTATAACGCCTTTAGTTATTTATTAATTCTTCTCCAAAATAGTTTTTCCCCGATATCTCGCGATCGTTGAATGATTTTAAAATTTTTTTTTCGCCAAACTTTAAATTGATACGTTAGCTATATCAGGAACAAAGAAAAAAAATTCGAAAAATTTGGCCTTTGAAGGTCTACAGTAACCTTAACTGATGAAGTCATACAAACACAACATTCTATTTCCCAAGACATCTCATTTCCATTCATGATAACATTAATGGACACAAATGAAAAGATAAAAGGCAGAAAAGTCAAAGCAGCCATTAAATATCATACACCAAATAAGACAAAAGAACCTGAGCATTACTTTCATGACTTACTTATGTTGGACTATCCATGGAGAAATGAAAGTTAACTAATGGCTGCAGATCAATCATATACATCAAAGTTTTATGAGCCTACAGCCCTGCAAAATAATTATTGCGTGACCAGGCATGACCTGAATGAGAGGTGAATTGATCTAACAGGACCCCTCCTCAGGTCATAATTGACCTTCTTTGTCGGGACCTCAACTTTGGGGTCTGCACCAAAAAAAAATAAAGAATTATTAAGAATTATCTCTTTAGAAGAAGAAAAGAAGCCAAAATAAAGGTTAGGCAATTTCCTACAGTCCCCCTCCCAAGATGTACTAAACGATTAGTATTTTAAGCACCAAAATTCTTTGAATACATTGCTTTAAGTGCGGGCGGTTCATTCGAACATAATGAAGAACACGACTATGGCAAATATGATAATGGACGATCACGTCGTTCTACTGGAGCAAACGCTTCATAAAAATTGAGAAATGATAGCAGAGAACCAGAAACTACACTAGGAAATGAAAGAAAATGGTGAAGAACACAACAAAGTTCTTCGGGAGGTGTTAACCGAACTGAAGAACATTAGACAGAAGCAGGACAATGTTGGTAGCTGCGTACGACCACAACTCCAATGAAAAAGGAACAAAATCCAGGTCCCTTCAACCTGTCAGGTGAGTACCCTTATATTTGATGCTCATTTGATGGAATTTCCGATTGTCTGATCTTTTTTTTTTTGGGTCAACGTTCCGCGCCAGTGTTGTTCACTTGGAAATTGACATTTGGTTTTTAAAAATTAATAAATTAAATGCTTTAAATGTTTCTATCTTTGTTTAGAACAAAGGGACAGATATAGAACCGTTTCTGTGCGCTTTTTGTCTGCTCTTGAAAGGTTGCATCAGGGGTTATTGGGACATGGGATATTTAGGTAAAATTTAAAGGGATGGAATATTTCTAAGAAAAATTAACGGGATACCGAGTATTTTAAATGAACTGGAAATTCTCGGATATCGAACATCAAAGCTGCTACCTCTTAAAAGAATAAAATGGTCTAAAATAGGGTCATTGATATATTTTAAAGGCGCAAAAAGTGAAAAAATATACTTGCCAATGCGATTATTTGTATTTTGCTTTGAAGAAAATTTATTTAACTGCCTTGCTACTTTCCACCAAGATGTTTCATAAGAACATTCCATCT
>OX419338.1:17414029-17434029 GCA_948470475.1 Galaxea fascicularis
TCGCTAAACATTTTCTGGGCGCATCTGGGGTCCTTCACATTTTGGACGATTTCTTATTTATTGCTGAGTCGGAGTCTAAATGCAGGTCGGATTCGCATAAATTCTTAAGCCTCTGTGAATATTTAGGAGTACCTATTGCACATGAGAAAACTGAGGGTCCTTTGACATCGCTACAGTTTGCTGGGATTATGTTCGATACCATTAACATGGAAGACCGTTTGCCTGAAGATAAGCTCCAGAAATGCAGGGAGTTGTTGACAGATTTCCACAAATGCCGGAAAGTCACTCTCAGGGAGTTACAATCTTTAACAGGATTACTAAATTTTACGTGCTCTGTCGTTTTACCGGGTCGGGCCTTTCTCCGATGACTATTTGATCTCACTAAAGGTGTACGCCGCCCGCATCATTGTATACTCTTGACTAAGGCCTGTCACAAAGATATATTAGTTTGGCTTAATTTTTTGGAAAACTTCAACAGGCGCACATTTTTCCTAGATGCACAATGGCTGTCGCACATGCCTCTTAAACTGTACACTGACGCAGTGGGCTCTAAAGGCTACGGCGCCATTTTTGGGAGACATTGGTTTTATGGGGAATGGCCGGACAGTTGGAAAACGATAAACATTGCCTTTTTTGAGCTTTTTCCAATTGTGCTCTCGCTCCACGTGTGGGGAGGTCACATGTGTAACCATCATGTTTCCTTTTTCACTGATAACGCGGCTTTAGTGGACATTATCAAACAACAGACTTCTAAACATAGTTTAATAATGGTTTTGGTATGTGACCTCATGCTCACCTCATTACAACATAATATTGTTTTCTGGGCTTATCATGTTCCCGGTGTTGACAATATGCGGGCAGACTTAATTTCTTGTTTTCAGATACAGGTGTAATCGAATTCCGGAATGCCTTCCCAGATGCAGACCTAGAACCAACTCCCATACCCGAGACCCTTCTCCCGATGATGTGGTCGCTATGTTAAGACAATTACTGCATTCATCACTGTCAGAAGCGTCTCTAAAGTTGTATTCATGTGCTTGGGTTGTCTTTACTGAATTCTACCACTGCTATCAAAGCATACATGTTAACTTGCCGGTTTCTACCGTGTGGGTAGCTTTATTTATATCATTCCTATGTGCTAAAGGTTTGGCCCCTGCCACTATAAACTCATATCTATGAGCAATGGCTTATGTTCATAAGATCAAGGGCTATTACGATCCTACAAAGTCCTTTTTAATTGATAAGTTACTTGTAGCAGTGGGACGGTGCAGTCAGGCCGACATCCGACTGCCAATCTCACGTCCACTCTTATACGCACTTGTTCGGGCTCTTCCTCATACGAGTACATCGGCTTATCAGCGTGCCCTCTATAGGTCCATGTTCATGATAGCATTTTACGAGTTCTTTACCCGGATCTTGGACTTGAGCAATCAGATTCTCCAGTATTTGGGAATCCGAGACTTCCGTAATTTTGGTTCCAGACCTCGCACTAGCAGACCTCTTAATGAAAAATTCAAAATCACTACCACAAAACAAAACAAAACAAAAAATCGGAATAAAGGTGGGTTAACCTTTTATTCATATCCTAAATGGATGTTAGGGTTCCCTGTGATAAAGTTGGAAATCAACTTTCCTTAATAAAATCCTCTCCTCTTAAAATAAAATAACTGTCATAGTAGTACATTTGAATAACAAGCGATCATAAGCTAGTTACATCCCGCCACGAAATCCAGAATGAGGAAAATGCGATCGGTGCCATTAGGTTTACTTTGGAAACGTACCAGTGACAGACCACACATGATCTGTAGAATCATAATAGCCAGGACCATAGCTTGTGGAAGCAACATACAATGGTGTTTTCATCACAAGATCTGGTGGCACAAATGGAACGCAATAAGCTGACTCATTTGAAGAAACAATGACTATTGGCATTCTCAGAATGGACGAAACAGTTTTCATGAGGAAGTCTCCCAGTTCATTGTTAAAAAATCCTGGACATCTGAATTCGTCAATATTCCTTCTCAGAGTATCTGAATCACCATTTCCGATAAATTCACCAAGTTCCTCATCAGGCTCTAGCATTCGGTCAACAAACATTTGACGCAGAACGAAGGTGTCCTGATCTTCCGATTTCAACAAACCCAGAGAGCCAAATAATTGTCTACCTCTTTTGTCCAGTTTGGAGCAACCTTATGGAGTTGTTTGATTATGCTTGTAAAAGGACAATCTCCATCACCAACAACTTCATCTATTTTAAGGTAAAATGCAGCTACGTTTCTTTGTAATTGCTTTTGGTGGGCTTCTATGACATCTGTAGGGGGCGACAAATCTGAGCAAACTGATCCTAACACTTCACCAAACATATAGTCATCAGACTTAGGGTCAATGACATATGGCAAATCAAAAGCATCAAATGATTTTGACGAAGATTTCGAGTTAATGTTTTGCAAGATCTCATATGTGTTGACACATTGTGCTATTAGAGTGTTAGCTACTTCCATTGCAACATTTCTTCAACGTTATCACAAACTAAAAGAAGCTCACCCTCGCTTTGGGGCTCGACATTGTTGTCTCTATTTTCAAGAAGTGCTGCTCTGACATTCACTCCGATCTTGAACTCTTTTGATCGGCTCTATGCTTTCTTCACAATGTGTGCCTAGTTTTTCTCTAGCAGCTACCCATTCTACAGGAACTCCTCCTTGAAGATGAGCATCACCATAAACGTCTTTGTATCTTTTCTTTGTATTCATATGAAAAGAAATTATTGTAAGAATTGTGATCGCCAACTCAACGGAAATGCTGGTGGAACCTACAATCCAATGGATGTATTCATTCTGTTCCGTTCCACAACCAGGAGGAATATCTGACAAGCATCCCTTCCTGATGTGAACTCTTAAGTTTTCCATAGCATGAAATGTCTCCTGTGTCATGGGTCCATCCTTAACGTAAGCCCAACGATTAATAAGTACATTCAATTTTTCTTCTATTTTAACTCGGTCGGGGGTATGTTTCAATCTGATATTGTCTTGGTCTTCATCCTGCCTAAAAATCAACCCAAACTCTTTGCTAAATTGCAGGGAAAGTACGGAGCATTTATCTGTTGTACTTGAAATATGCCGCCATGCATGAAACAGGTCGAGGAGTACCTCGACATTCCCAAATACAGACTTGTATTTATCGTGAACATGGCAACAGTCATCAACATAGGTGTGCCTCAGTTGAACATTTGCCCGTTCCAATCTTTGCTTCAGTCTCGACAAATGCTGTAGACCTTGTTAGGTGCCATGTCTTAACCTCTCCTGAATCACTTAGTACAATGAAACAATTAGAGAATTGTTTTGTAAACTTTCCAGCCACTTTCCTTGCGAACCCAATATTCTTTCTTACTTTGAATGTGTGATCTGTCGATATAGCCATTGACATAATTTTTTGAAACAAGTTATCATATAAATTTTTCTTGAGTTCAAAATCCCTGAGAAAGAGAGGCATAATGTTGTCATTACTTGGCCAGTTGAAGAGAAAGTTATCTTTATTGAATCCAGAGTGGTCATGGTTACTTCTATTATTGCCCAGTACATTTTCTTCTGGTGACTTTAAATTCTGGTGGCAATATTCCTTGAAGTTTAGAAACGCTATTTCCTCTTCCGTTCAAAGAAAATTTATTCCCAGTAATACTTGACTATTCACATAATCCATGAGCCTACTAGTACAGGCACTTCTGTGTGATAGAATTATTGGTAATGCATTTCTCGTCACTTGCGGATGGCTATTTGAAATACCAACTGACAATGCACGTTCTTTGTGTTTTGAACAGCCATGTGTACACAGGTGCCTTCGTTGTATTATCAACACATTTCCAAAAGGGTCGTATGCCACTCTTGGATTGTACCCACTAAATGGATTAACAAGGTCGTCTGTCCATCTCCAACATGTAAATTCCTTATTGTGCCAAAGACAAATGATCTTAATATTGTAATGACTGATGGGACACCAGGCAAAAACCTTCGGGATATTACTTGTAGTGGAAGGTGGACTTATGATTCTGTCATATCTTGTGTCCTGAGGCTGTTTAGAGTACTGTCCTTCAGCATAATACAATCACTCCCATCTGGCACAACACTCAAAGTTCACACAAGGACCAGGTACTGCACTGAAAACGTATTCAAAAAATTCCTCAGTTACTTATGTTAGGAAACTAACGCTTTATCAAATGAAACTCAGACACTGAGTGTAAGGTTAACTCTGTACATTTACCTTATCGAAAAAGAAACACACTGATTGCTTGGTTTCCCTGGTTTAAAGAAAGGCAACACTGGACATGAGTTTTTACACAGCCAGTCCTTATACAGATTATTACATTCGTTTACTAAGAAACTGAGGGCAGTAGGATTTTGAAGCAGTTATGTGAATAAAGGATTATGGGTTCCTTGACGATATCAGCTTACCAAAAATCTCATTGCTTTTTCAGAGGTGTTTTCACCTGTGAAATCAGAAAACGAAACAAACAAACCGTAACAAAGGTTTGCTTTGGGCTTGTGCTCATTTTACGAGTACGAGATTGAGTACGATTTTCGATTTTCAAACCAGCAGCTTTTCCAGAGTCCTTGCTCTTCATGCTGGTTTTAGGTAGAGGGGGTAGCTCATGAGATGAAATAGGTTATGTGTTGTGACAATGTGAGGCCTGAAAACTATAATTGAAGTCGTTCTTGAGCTCAATCACCTACTGTCCCTACTGGTACTCAAATGTAAACTTTTTTTCAGACTACTTTGAGGTCGACTTTTGCATAATAATTCATTTAATAATAATAATTAATTAACCTCATTAAAATCTAAACTTGTTAAACCTGTTTACTTTCTAGCTAGGGATTTGGACTTCAATATCAGAACTCTGTCTTTAAGATATTTTCAGTTTTAAGAATTTTTGCAAGAAAAAAAGAAACCCTACCTAATTTTATGATTTTCACAGGGTAAAAGTTGATTTACTGTCAATGTCTTGAATAATCTTGAATATTGTCCTGGCAAAAAGGACATATATCCTGGAGTATCACCTGAATAATCTAGCTTACGTATACAGTTCATGTGTCATCTCCGGTGACAATGATAACACGCATACACTCTAAGACAATGATGTCCTTCATCGTTCCACTTAATGCCACACGGTCAGTGGTCAGATCACAGTTTTTGTTGGGTTGACTGCCATGGACTGCAAAATTACGGTTTAAAATGTCCACTTTTCGGCAATTATGTCTGCCTCTACTGCTAAGAACAAAGACATCTTGTAATGATGCAATAGCGCGGTTCGACTGCGACAAGTTTCTGGGCAAATCTTGCAAGGTCACGGGTGCATAATAATCTTCATCACTAGGGGTGGGCTTTCATCCTTTGTGTAGCAGCACCAATTGATAATCACAAGCACGTAGCTAATTACAAAATGAGACTCCAATTACAACGAAACTTGCCCGAATTTTCAACGTGGTCAGCATTTTGCTTGCATTAGCTGTCCTGGTCATTTACTTGTTTCCCTCAACCCAGGTTTTTGGTTGTACATGACAGCACTCAATATTAAAAAAGATGATGCAGACAAGTCTAACATAAAACAATAAAGCTTTCTGGGGTCATTTGTATGAAAGTTAACTAAATGCAGTTCGCCTCACAGCAAATCCATGTTCTTCAAATTTGATCATAAAAAACCTTTTGATGGGTATCTTTTCCTCGTAACTCAAAAGTTCTTCAGAACGTCTATCACTGTCCAATTATTGGGCATAACATTTTTAATTAACTTTTCCCTATACATGCCACGTTTGCCCCCCTATAATAGTGGCAACAGAAACCGTGAAAAGGTCTATTTTCAATTTGTGTCAGTGGAACGGATGGACATTGTCATTTTGCCACTCTAACTCCACAAAGAAGATTCTTTGCTTTGTGCGCATTATGTAAACCACATTACAAACCTGGTCAAGTCAATTACCTATTGTGTTGGGTTATTTCGATTATGGCAGAATACCAAAAGAAGAGCTTCTACCTAACGATCATGTTAGAGGTTCTTAGCCAAAAGAGTCCCCGGTAACATTGGTTTCCGTTACCACCTACCAATAGAACATTTCAATCAACGTTTATAAGGAGTTATAGAATTGCTTTTGTTCTATTCATGCTGATTATAAACGATTACGCTCGTTTGAGTTTGAATAAATTTTGCACAGATTTGTGAGTAGAGTTATGATATGTTTTATTTCGTGGTCCAATTAATACTATCAGTTCGAATAACAAAATATCTTGTTGTCGTTTATGTGGCTTTATCCACGGTCCCCACCCACAATGAAGCAAAACTTACCAGTAATCATCATGTCTTTGAGTCGAAAAATCAAAGGAAATGTTGTCCTGGAATTCTTAAAGAAATATTCAATCTTCCACATAACAATACGACCAATGTGCTTTGTTGGTTTCCATTCAACATTTGCGATTAAGCTGCTGTGAAATTCTCCCACTTCTGTTGTCTGTACGTTCACGTGATCATCAATAGAAAAGGTGGGATCAATCAATTTTATTCAAACTGCTTCTGAGCTCAGACTGTGCGTTTGTCCACATGGCTACCTTGGACGGAGATCTCAATGATTCCTTAACTCAATGCGAGCCCCATGTCGCAGCTCTGGAGAATCATCAACGAGTACGTCCCACAAAGAAGAGTCAAAACATCTTCGAGAGAGACAGAGAAATTGGTTACCTGAAGAACACTGTTTTTCCGTCCATGACAAACTTCTCCGTGAGATGCATGGGTTACGTCATGAATGATGTGGCAAGTTCTGTTGCCAATGGGTTCTTGTTCAGCTTAATACCAAAGGACCATAACCAAACAGAGGTAGAAGGCCACGAAAGTGATTCAGGGTGAGTTTTATTTGTCAGATGATTGAATAATTAATTTTAGTGAACACCAGTAAATAGCTAAGGAGCTGTAGCGAGCAAGTCCTTTTCCTTAATAAATAATTAATAAAGATTGTGCGGTCGTGGACGGGCGTGTTTAAAACACGAAATGGCAAAATAGCAAAATGACGAAATGGTACTCAAGATAAGAGGCAAAGTAAAAATATTACCACTCCAGTAAATGTTGTAATTGTTTCCCCCATGTTTTCTGTTTTTCTAGATCCGTTGAAAATAAGTTTAAAAATAGAATATATTGATGAGTTTCAGTGAAGCATATGAACAAAGGCGGGACATAAGTCGCCACAGTCTGCCTTTTTGTCGCCTTCGTTTGTGGGTTAAGCAGAAAAGATGAAGAGGAATCGATGCCCTTATCTAGTGAAAGATTTGTGATTGTAGATGCATAGATGTTTCTTTTATTTGTGGCGATTAACCACAAAATACATTTGGCAACAGATGGAGATTTACCTTATCACTGTGGCTCTTGTTTTTAGTTCCATTTTGTGTTCTAAACATGCCCGTCGTGGACCTTTTCACAGAAATTAAGTTTTTTTTTGTTTTTGCTCATTGACCTTCATCAGGCTCGAAAACCATTCCCGTCTATTGACTACCTAAGGGGTGACACTTTTGAAAAGGCAAGTCCACAGCAATACAACAGCCAGAGCCAGCCAACACAACACTTCAACAAAAGATAGCAGCGTGTCGCTGGATATTCAACCATTCCTTTTTTCATTCTAGTCTTTTCCCTCTGACAGTCACTGAACCACTGTTTCAGTGTTCACTTTTGAAATGCAGACTGAAGACGTCAGACATTTTGTAGACTGTAGACTTTTCAACTAAATTTCCATACCCAAAAGCCAACTGTAAACAGGCTAACCTGACTGAGATTCATAGTCTACACTTGGCAGAGAAACTCAGGCTACTTTCCAAAACTGCACATGGTAATCAAGCCCAGCAAAAATTACCCAAGTAAGTCTATGACAAAAAACCCCCCACAAAATTCAAACTGTGTTCCCACAATTGTTTAAGGTGGCTCAAACCGGTTTCCACACTTTCAAGGGCCTCACTTATCAGAAAGATTATCAGAGCTGCTGCAAACTCAGCATTCTAAAGAGGATAACTCCCACTACATAATCTTACCAGTCAGCTACAATATACGTTTAAATGCCTTAAACTGAACTGAGTGATGCCTTCATTAATTAGATTATATTGTCTTCCTTAAGTACAATTGGCGCCAATTGACACCATGCTGTTTTTGTAGTGATGACTTGTTGTTTCTGGCAGCCTCCACAGCAATGATGCCAGGGTACCAGGCATCCTAGTTTCAAACTCCAGCTTAATTGTTTTGTGGAGTTTTTCTTTCCTTCCCCTACCTACTAACCGAGGAGCACAGAAAACGCATAAGATGCTCAACCAAAAAAAAATTCAATTCATAACGTTGCTGACTACGTTTTCCCTGAAGCATTACTAAAATCATTTGTTGTATGCAGTTATAAGCTTTCAGAACATGAAATTTAAGTATCAAAACTAAATGCAAAAGTAACTGTCACGAGCAGAAATCTGTCAAACTGTTTAACAGATCTACATTTAATTTAGGACTCCATCTCAAATCGGGTTTCTTGCTTGCTTTTATCAGACTGATGACATGAAGGATTCCATGCTCAAATCAGTGAGGATCGATGTGGGGTTGGAAAACCCCCCTTCTGAATACATCAAAAACGATCCAGAGGCGGCCAACTTTATGATTAAGCATGGCCTACACTTTGATGCTAAGAAGCCCCATGAATTTCTCCAAGAAATCAGAAATGTAATTGACATGGAGCAATGCAACGAGAACTGGGCAGTATTTGGAAAACGCCCATACAAAGTTCGCAAAGGCTTCTCCCATCTTGTTGTTGACGACATAACGTGGGGGCAGTTGTCTCATGATCAACCCAAGAGAAAACTGTCCTCATTCCTCAATGCGGGAATAGGTGACAAGAAAGATCCCATAGAAGATCTGGTCACTGCAACAGTTACCTCTACATCCACGCCATCTGCTGCTATCAACGCTGTAAGCAGTGGAATTACCACAGTACCGATTGCTATTCTTGAAGCAATGTGCAAGAAAGCAACCAAGCTCTTAGCTACTCCGGGAAATGTCATCCCAAAACCAGGCGCTACAGATGGCTCCTTCATAGTCACTGGTGTGTGCAATAAAATTCACATTGTCAAACCTAGAAAAGGTGGTTCCCTGGTATGTGACCGTTTCTGTGTGAACAACTCCACAAAAATTTGCGAACATACCATTGCAGTGGCCCAGATCGAAACGGGGACCCAGGATGGCTGACATGGCCTTGAGTGGCAGCCCAAAGAACGCAGGGGAAAAAACCAGCAATAAGAAGAGGTCTAACACCAAGTCTCAACCAGTCCACGAGACCATTGATTTACAACAGGATCCTCTGACACCACCTAACAAACAAGCTAAAGAGGACTTTCATGTATAATTCGAGCAGCACCTCTCCATGCCATCCAGCAACCCATTGCCACATGACACAAGTGGTGGACTAGGGCAAAATCAGTGCCTTAGCAGTCTTCTCCAGACAATAGATTACCAGGGCAGAATGACAAGGGTTTCAATAGTGTTTTCACTCCAGCCGCCAGTTTGCAAAACAGCGGGTGTAGGCGGTAAAAAGTTTCTATTGGTCAAGTCAAGTGAATATGAGTCAGTGACGTTTGCAACGACATTTGTAAAAGAAGAATCTATTGGTGTTGGCGTTTGTTGAGATGTCTCAAGTTGAAGAAGAACCTGTATTTTTACCGGGGGAGAGCACTCAACCCATTTATTCTGGCAAGCATGTCCGGTCGAGTACATGTGTTCGAAGACATAATGTTACACTGGATATCGAAGGAGTTCACGAGGAGTGGATTTGACTCCTTAGGAACAGAACTCGAGGTATATTGTCAAGTATCACAGCTAAATGGAGAAAAATCGATAACCTCTTGAACAACATCAACAATTTGGATTCCGTCAGAGTGAAGTTAGCTGAATTGACTCAGTTCTTTCAGAATTTTGTTGATGCTTACCACAGCCAGTTGAAGGAAGAATCTAATGCCTTTTTTTTATGAGATTGAGGCAAGTTTGAACTTTTTCTGTGATACTGTTAATCATTGCTTGCTCGTGACAGAGGTGAAGTTAAATGATGCGAACATTACGCTGGATGACAGTGCTTCTCAAGTCATTCCTAGGGATCTTCATCAATGCGAAAGTTCCTAAATTTCCGGTTTTAGTAGAGCGTCAAAGGCGAGTTCAATATCAACTGCGCGAGTTAAAGAGGCAGTTAAAATAGCTGAAGAACAAGCCTTAAGACAGCGTCAGCCGCTGCCATTCTTTGCCTTAAAAAGCAACAATACGAGCTGCGATTAAAGAGGGATGAATTAAAGCTGGAAATTGAAAATGCCAAAGCGGTAGCCAGAGAGAAAGCCCATGCTAAAGCAGAATCCAGTCGCCTTGCTCCTAGCGATTTGAAGAGTCTCTCTCGTTCTTGTGCTCCACTCTCAGCTTCCGATTCTAAAGTTGGACCACATAATTTCGCTAAGGAAAGTCAGATAAATCCAAACCCTAAAGACACGTACGACTGAAGAAGTGTTACAAGTAGTTTAAGTCAGGAATCTGTTAAGTCTGGTCTCAGTGATCAAGCTTCTCAGATACTCACCCAACAAAATCACATTATGGAAGAATTTGTTAAGCAGTAACAGAGGAACACACTGTCTAGAAGACGTGTACCTGTGTTTGATGGTAATCCGCTGGAATACTGTACATTTATCTAGGCCAAAGAACCCGATTACGCTGGTAGACTCTATTATCTTGAGCAACATACATCTGGTAGACCTCAAGAAACTGTGCGCAGCTGTTTCTATATGGATTCTAAAGAAGGATACCTAAAGGCTAAGAAGCTCTTAGAAAGAAGATTTGGCCTGAAACATAAGATCATGATGTCATGCGTTGACCAGGTGACAAATGGACCTGCATTAAGGCTGATGACGCAGAACCTCTCGAAGGATTTTCCATTGTGTTGTCAAGTTACACAAACACTCTTAGATCCACTGGTTACTCAAGCAACTTAGAAGGCCCCGATAACATGTGGAAGATCATTGATAGACTTCCTCCTATATTGCAAGTTAAATGGCGGGAGATCGCAGACAGTTTCCTGAACGTAGAAGAACGAGAAGTCTGTATTGAGGATATCTCGAATTTTGTGGAAGAGAAATCAAGATTCTTAAACAATCCAATCTTCGGCAAATTACCCTACCAGGAGAAGGAAGAGAAGAGGTCTATACCCAGAATTGACAAGCCCAGATCAAAGCATCGAAGTTTAGTTACGTTCTCTGGGAAAACTCGAAGTGAAGCTCCACCTTCTTCCGTGCCTTTGCGTGACAAGTTGGTCTCCACTGTTGCCACTATGACGTGCCTCTTTTGTCAGGAAAATCACCGCCTGGCTGACTGTTCCAATTTCGCCAAATTGACAAATCAAGAACAACTTGATTTCGTGATGAAATGGAGATTATGCTTTGTCTGTTTACGAAGAGGTCATCAGTCCAAAGAATGTTATAGGAAGAAACCATGTAATCTTTGCGGTGGACGACATGCCACAGTTATGCACTTGTTGGGAGAAGTGAGAACCGTTCCCAGGAAAACACCACCCCTAGCAACCCAGTGTGGAGAAACACTGTGTATGAACGCTACGAACACTTTTGTGGTCTTACATCAGGGGCTGGTTCCGTTATGCCATTACTCATTGTTCCTGTGAAGATTAAAGTTAAAGGAAATCCTTGTTGCACTGTAACCTATCCACTTTTGGATAACGGTTCTGCTCTCTCAGCCTTCTAGAGTGCCTTGGAATCCGTGGCAGAAAAATTAGACTCAACTAACTACCTTGGGTAGAAGTCAGACGACGATCGAATAGTATCCCATGATGCAATTTGCTACGTACATGACGCGACATCGAAGTTATCATGGATTTCAGCGTGAAATAACGTGGTTTTCTCCGCGGTCTATTTCTTATTTGTATTGTAGTAAAAGGTATGAAAAGTGCATTACTTAATTCTTTGGCTCAATTATGATGATTTGTAAGTGTTCAAGAGGGCAGTCTTATTATAATATTCTTGTCTTTGATTGTGTTATGTGACTATTCGCATCACAAAGCATTCATTGACCCGTAACAAGGTCATGAATATTCGCTTTTTTTTGCATAGTATGTTGATGTCTTCCATTTTGGGGCATCACGCCAGAGAATATAGACATAATAGTGAGTTTTGGCCAAAAAGTACCGAGAAGTACCCACATTTTTATGACCTTTTAAACGATCGAAGTTGACTGAAATTTCGTAACACAGTGTTGCGTGTGTGAATGTCTGTCTCAGTTCGTTTGGCGCTTTATTCCCACGCTGGGTCATCTCTTAGAGTCAAAATGATTATTTTCGAAGGTGTTTTGGTTATTATTCTTTCCAAAACTGCAAAATGCTCAGCAGTGATAACTAGCCTTAATAACAGAGTGTTTAAGTTCGTAAATTTCAATAGCTCAATGGAACCATCATCTTCAAAGAGATGTCATGTAGCAAGCGGCACAACACCGAACAAACCTGATAAGAAGCGGACAAGAGATGTCAACAGAAAAATCAGAAAGCCCCTTAGCTTCTATTCGGAAAATGTACCTCTTGAAAATGAAAGTGATGGCTTGGTCAGTCCAGAGATCAAGATGTGGTCTTGAGCGAATTCGCAACAACCGCAGGGATGAGAGCACTTCTTCGTTTGCCCATGCTTTCCACATAGCTTATATGTTCTTCACAACAGATCAACGAAACGCAAGTAAAACCTTTTACTGTAACGGCAAAATTCTCCTTGGAAACGCAGTGAAAATAAACTAAATCGGTACTCTTGAAAGCAGAAGCCATGGAATTCAGACAAGTCTGAAAGCACGCCATGGTTTCTTCGCTAGAGCGTGGAGTAAATGATAACGTCACGTACGCAGTGATAATATCAGCCTAAACGAGGTGCATCATGGGATACTATTCGATCGTCGTCTGGGTAGAAGTGAAAAAAATCGATAGTATGATCGCTAAGGATTTGGAAGTCTCAGATTTCGATGATAATGTGGTCATTCCCTTGCATGAAGTACTATCCAGGCTGGCTATACCAGTTGCCAAGGATGAGATCCCAAAGCAAGAAGATGTCGAACGATGGCCACATCTACAGGATCATGTTCGTCTACCAGAGTTGGACTCCAAAGGAGTTATCCCTGCTGTTGAAGGAGGTCCATATGCGATGAGAGTACACCTTGGCTGGTTCATTAATGGTCCGATCAGTCGGAAACTGAGAAATGTACAATCTTGTTTCCTCGTGAAAGGCTCCGTGGAAGCTCATCCTATGTGTGTGGCCTGTGTTGACTTTGTCAATACATCCCTCAACGATGTATGTATGCCAAGAGATAATTTGAAATTCATTAACATCGTAGAAGATTCTGTTCACAGTGAGAGGATGACCATTGCACCGTGATATTTCACTTCTGCTGAAGAATCCGTCGTTAAAGATGCTGGAGAATAGAGTTCTAGCAAAACGCAAAATTCTACCTCTCAAACATAGGTTCTCCAAAGATAGAAAGTTCAACAAGATTATGTTATTTAGCTCGAAGATGTGATCAAAGATGGCAAGGTATATACCCCATCACGATGTGTACCATCATAAGAAACCTGTTTATGACTACTCTGCACAATTCCACGGAACTTCTCTGAATGATGAACTTCTTCAGGGTCCAGACTTGACAAACAATTTAGTAGGAGTGTTGACTCGTTTCCCAGTTGCGGTGATGGGAAACATACAATCAATGTTTCATCAAGTACGTGTCCTGAAGGGAGATCGTGACCTCTGTTTTATTTGGTGGCCCCGGGGCAACTGTGATAGAGATTTAGAAGAGTATAGAATGACGTGGCATCGTCACCTAGTTGTGCAAATTTTGTCATTCACAAAAATGCTGAAGATCAGACACGAGTTTCCCTCTGACGTTGTCAGCACTGTCATGAGGAATTTCTTTGTCATTGACTGTCTAAAATCTTTACCCTCAAGCGGTGTAGTAATTAAGCATGTGGACAACCTGAGGAAGCTTATGTTTAGAGGAGGCTTTCATTTGACTAAATGGGTTAGCAACGACCGAAGTGTCCTGAATTCAATTGCAATTCATGACAGAGCTAAGGATGTCAAAGAACTTGACCTCTCCAAAGATGCACTTCCCAGTGAAAGAGCCTTGGGTGTCTCGTGGTTCGTAGAGAAAGATACATTTACCTTCAAAATTTGTGTGAAGAAGCGACCATGTACCAGGCACGGGTTACTTTCTGTCGTTAGTTGCATTTATGATCTGCCTGGCATGGCAGTGCCCTTCACTTTGCTTGCGAAAGTGCTTCTCCAAGATTTGTACAGAAAGGGCCTTGGTTGGGATGACGAGATCCCCAGTGACTACCTGTCACGTTGGCTTACCTGGCTAGATGGTTTGCAAAGCTTTTTGAGTTTCCCATCAACAGATGTATCAAGCATCCCGATTTTGGAAGAATCGTATCTAGCCACATTCACCATTTCTGTGATGCTACTCAGTCAGCATATGAAGCAGTTTCCTATCTTCGTTTGATCAATTCTGATGACCGGATTCATTGTTCTTTCCTTATCGGGAAGTCTCACCTCGCCCCCTTGAAACTGACATCCATTCCAAGATTGGAGTTAGCAGCTGCCACAGTATCCATTCGCTTGAAAAAAATGCTGAAAACAGAACTAGAGATCCCCAATGACACAATCACTTTCAGGATGGATAGCAGGACTGTGATATGCTATATCAAGAATGAATCGAAGTGTTTTCATACCTACGTTTCTAACCATGTCACCTTCATCAGAGATGATTCTAGTCCTTCACAATGGAGACATTGATACTAAATCTAATCCCACTGATGATGCAACAAGAGGAGCCAGTGCAGAGGTCTTCATTGGAATGACGTTTGTGACGTTTGCGACGACAGCGGGTTTCTACCAGGTCAACGTCAACACCCCTCCCTGTTTTCCCATCAAATAGGTGGTAAAGCAAGCCATGTCGGATATGAGAGCTTCAACATTAATTGCACATACCAACAGTCATATTCAGGCCAAAGTGGGGGAATGCTGAATAATAGCACGAACAATTTCACACTAAAATGGCTTGCCGGCACTAGGGTTACACGCTGCTATGGATGCGGGGATGACATACAAATCCTCCGCTTGATGCTCCAGACGATCTTATTATAGCATATAAGGACATTAGTCGCTATCGTGACAAACATACAGGGCACCTTTATTGCACAAATACACCACAAAATGTGCATTTTCATCTTCAGATTGTATGTGTATGCGCCCAATATCCTCATTTTACAGGACATTGCCTCTTGGTTCCCGTGGAATTTGCGCAACATTTTCGGTTGGAGCATTTTAACTGGCTCACATCTGAGTTTGGGTGGACCCCGTCGTGGTGTTTGAGTCATGGCCAAGGAGGTTTTGTTTGATTCGCCTCTATGCTTGCAAGCATGGGGATTAGTACAATTTTTTTGCACTCTATTTGCACTCAGTTTGGTTTCGTCGTCATGATTAACCATGTTGTCCCATACTGTAGTCAGTTTAAGAAACGAGGATGGCGATGGCAACCAGAAAGCCACAAAACAATGGGCTTAATGAGCAAAAACAATAATCTACATGTCCGTGTTACATTTTGGTACATTTCTTTACCGTCCCCTGCAAAACAACGTGAAATGGCCAAACTCAAGAAGGTGACTGTATGACAGCAAAATCTTCTTTCATTTTCCATACTTTGACATCGTTCATAGTAACTTAGTTCCTGGAGATTTCACCAGCATTTTCCAAGTTAAACAAATTGGAATGATTATGAAAGAAGTACAAAAACGAGAAGTTATACTTTTAAATGACGTTCTAGTTGCCGTTGCCATCCTCGTTTCTTTAACTCCCTACTTGTGTACCAAAATCCCCTACTTATATTTGATTTACAGACTCAACAACAGACTCATTGACGGGTGTTCTTGTCGCTTACCGTTGTTGCAACCATTATATTTCAAATGCCACATGACATAAATTTCCCACCAGAATGTCAACAATAAATCTGGTAAATTTACGAAATGCAGATCATTGCTCCTGTTTTAATCACGAATCGCCTGTTTTCACCGGCCAAAAACAATACTGCAGTGTTACTTAAAGCCTGTTGTTGTTGTTGTTTAATGATAAATAAAGTTGACATCAAATGCCCAATGACCAAGAAGATGTTTTCCTGCCATTGTTTGATAGGGACCAGGTTTCAAGGGTGAGGCAATTTCTCTTGGTTAAAATGTTAATGCAGTGTGATTAATGTGCTTGATAAAGTTCTGTTCGGAGAACAATGGAATACAGATACAGTACTGTACAAAAGTCATGAGAGCGAATTTCGACGAATTTCGAGACATTTCGTCAGAACCCAGTGAGTTTGCCCCCCAAGAGTTAAGTTCACCCCACAATCAATAAATGTTAATAACGTGTAAATAAAGACAATGAATGTAAGTATCTGGGTGTATGTTGCTTACTGTTTACGGTTGACACGTGAACGAGAACATGACTTATTGTATCTTTTATTAAACTTACTGCTAAGGTGAGATGAAGTCGCACCAGACACGACTTCAAAGCGCAGTGACTTGCATTGTTTTCAGTTAGCCAATTAAAAGATGACTGTAAATTTTCAATCCTTACCTGTGAATAAGACTGGAAAGCATGCCAATTTATCTTAACCGCTTTAACAGCCACAAACGAAGTTACAAAAACGATCATCTACTGAATACTCATCTACGATGGACCTTTGCATACTCTGCATGCTTCCAGTTCCCGCTCGTCAAGAAGGTTTACAGTGCGATGGTTGTGGGAAATGGCAACACCGAACATGCCAAACAGGCATCTCCCAGGCCCAATACCGCAAAGCAGTGAAAAACAGGCAATCCAATCGACTGGTGCTGTGCTCCTTGTGCAGAATTGTTGCTGACTCTGATGTTCACTCCGCTAGGAGAAAGTACGTGCCTAGAAGACCGCTTGGAGACTGATTTGAACTCTACTCTGTACAACCTTCCTGCCAACATGGAGTGGTCTAATATGCCTTCTGCTGAGTTCAATGTTGATCCAACTATGGTAAGTATTATCAGCTTTGTTTAAATGTCTGTTTTAAGATAAGTCTTATACCCCATTCACACCAGCTAAAATAAATAACTTTAAAACATACTCAGACATTTTTTCTTTCATTTTAGGTTCAACACCGGAGCCGGCTTGATTCTCGGCACCTTGTTTTTGCCACGTTTCAGCAGGGCCAGGAGTTGGTACCTTGATGGCAAGTTTAAACTCTGTCACCAACCGTTCAGTCAGCTGGTTACCATCAATGCGTTTGTTTGCACAGAAGATCACACCAAACAGGTACCCTTAGTATTTGTCCTCAGGTCTGGGAAAAAGAAGAGTGATTGCAAAGCCATCATTCGAGCAGTCCTTGAATTACTACCCATCCCACCAGCCATGAGAAAGATAACTATAGACTTCGAGAAGGCAGTTTGGTCCGTGTTGAGGGAACTGTTACTGAATGTCAATCTCATGGGATGTGTCTTTCACTGGACACAAGCGCTGTGGAGAAAGGTACGTTACTGTGTGATCAGCTTTGTTAACTTCAAGTACCCTTTTTTCAATAATAGCCTCTTCTATAAGAGAGGTTCAGAGTGTAATATCCCCTGAACGCCAAAGTCACTCAAGGAGAAATTGTTTTTCTCATTGCGTTTGTTTGCTGACATCATCATCATGCACAAAGGGAATATGAAGCAAGCTCGTGCAATTGAATTTGATTACACTAATTTACTAGGTATGTTATAAAGTGTAGTGAATGGTTTCTTATTTTAAGGTGCAAGAACTTAGCCTACAAACAGCTTACACCAGTGACCAGGGTCCCTACTTTTCCTTCCAAGTGACGAGGTCACCCCAATGTTTAAACAGTTAGAGCGCCACATGAGAACGGAACACTTACGACTATTCATGGGCTATGTCAAAAGTACATGGATAAACAGCCCTACATGGCCACCCTCCAGCTGGTGTGTGTACATGCAGTCAGTGTGCACAAATAACGACGTGGAAGGATGGCACAATCGCCTCAACCGTCGAGCCCACAGGAAGTCTCAGTTGCCTTTCCATATGCTGATTCAGCTGCTGCATGAAGAAGGCAAGTTAGCATCCCTGCAGATTAGATTAGTGTCCGAGAAGCAACTACAACGACACCAGAAAAGATCCTACCGTGAGCTGCAGGCGAAAATCTTCAACCTTTGGGACGACTTTCAGCAACAGACGAAGACAGCAAAACAGCTACTAAAGGCATGCCCCCATCCTTATGGCCCAGTGCACTGAAAGAGGTCTAAAGAAAAACAATCTTCACAAAAAACGGCTCCTTTAGGACCCACTACAATAAAAAAAGCCATGACCAATATCATGATTACAGGAAACAACATATGAAAACCAAAAATCGCAAATTACTTCCCGTTTTCCCCACAACCCTAAGAAGAGAATCTTCAATGCGGCCTATATAAATATGCTTTCAGTGATGGTTTCCGAAGAGGGAACATGGCGTCTTCGGGTGAGTGTTTGACTTTTTACAGATTAGAAGGCAGAAAAGCAATGAAGGCACACGCATTGATGAAGAACACGAACAACGTCTGCAATAAAGTGTTATAATTTTCAAAATTACAACCACTTTTGTGTTTCGGGTTGCATTTGCGTTTGAAACCTTATATATTTCTTTGAATAGTTATCTCGCGCATTTATTATGAACAGTTTACTTGTTTGTGGGGGGCGAACTCTTGGGGGGTGAACTCACTGATATTCATTTCGCCACTTTTCGACGAAAACCGGACTTTCGACGAATTTTCGAAAGCGCTATTGTCTTGACACTTTCGACATTTCGAAATTGTATGCGAACGTTCCAGCGAAAATTCGAACGACGATTCGAGAAGATTCGTGAAATTTCGAAGAATGCTCGAAGCGTCTTTCGAAGTATTGAAGAGTGCAGCGAATTTTCGAGGCAGAGGTAAGTACATTGTACAGTGTAAGAAGGCTTTCGCTTCCTTCGATCAACCCTTTGCATAAATAATTCTATTTGAGACAGCGAGGCTTACATTTATTCAGTGTTACAGTGGTCTCCTATGCAGCCGTTTTTAGCGTCGTCATGCGTTGCGTGACAACACTAAGAACTGCTTCGTAGGAGACTAGTTTTATAGTGGGGGCAAATAATACGATGGTGAATTGTTGAGCCGATTCTGTTTCTCTGAAATCATCCACATTTTCGAACTACTGGTATGCAAGTCAAAGCGCTTTTTGTCTATGAAGAGAATCAAAACATTGCAAGCTTTGCCTTCAATCGGCATTAGATTTCAACCAGAAAAATGCATGCATAATCAACATCATGGAGTACAATCCCGCTTGCTGTCATTACGATTCAGTCCTTGAAGTTTAGTCTTGTCTAAAAACAAACGGGCAGTTACTCTACTGAAGCAGAGTGTGGGTTAAATCACAGCTCATTTTTGAAACGCTCTTCAGTTGTGGTGTAAATAAATCAACAAAGCGTGTTTAGTTCCGAGTTATGTATGTTACTGCAATTATAATGTAGTGTATTTTAACGACAGTTCACTGCTTCAAAAATTCGAAGAAACGAAAGTTCATTTCTTTGAAATTTCGAAAGCAAGAAAAGTTCGTTACTTCGAATTTCGAAAGAGTTCGCAGCAAGGAAAGTTCGATTCTTCGAAATATCGCATTGAGCGATGCGAAATACCGCGCGAATTTTCGACGATATGTCGGCGAAAATTCGCAAGAACAATAGACTTTTGCACAGTACTGTACAATTGCATTGGTGATGGTGTAACACTGATTCTGTACTCTAGGGAACACAAAAGGCTACATATACAAACTTCTTCCCTTCTGCAGTATAAAAACCATTCCAAAAAATGTTAAATGTCATAATAGCAGTCAAAAAGGCAACAAGT
>OX419338.1:17439029-17454029 GCA_948470475.1 Galaxea fascicularis
CAACAGGCTCCAAAACAATTCGTGTTAATGCCCTCCATAAAATGTGAAATTAGGAATTTTCACATTGTATCCTTGCATGGATACTAAACAAATTTACCAGAATTAAAAGTGTGATGAACGTGCAGAATTACCATAGACACCGGCATATAAGCTGCACCTTTTTGCTCAAAATTTTCCTATCAAATCGGGGATGCGCCTTATCTTCAAGAACATGCCGTAAAGTTGCATAAATTATCAGAGTGTATAAAGCTGTGTAGCAAAATAGTAAGAACTTCATAAAACTATACCACAATATGCATTGATCATTGCTTTTATGAGTTTGGTGGCTCCTAAAAGAGCCGTTTTTGTGTTAGCTTACATATAATGATTAAACCTTTGTTAAAAGAGCTTTTAACCGAGGATGACAACATCTGGGAGGAAGAAACCGACCCGTTTGATGACTTAAATGATGAATTCGATGATGAACTGTACTATGCAGACACGTACGAAAAGGAACAGGCACGACTTGTGGATACTTTTGATGAGATTTTTGCAAATTCTGATGATGAGGACTTCTATGGCTTCTAATATACTTTAAGAACTTAATGTTTGCCATTTAAACACATTTGAAGAATAAATTTTTTTATTGTAATAAAATACGAAGAGCTTGTGTGTGAAAATAAATGTCTTGTTATTGATAAAACGTTGATGGGTCTTGTACTAAAAATCTACTCGTTTCCAGTACTCCATCTCCTGATCAAATGCCTGGTTACTAAGATATGAACAAACCAAAACATTCATCAGGTGAGTTAATATGCGGGTTAACACGTGCAAGAAACTTGAAGAAACAATGCATTTACATGTAAGACATCTTTCTCAAGACTCCACCATTGATTTAATTTAATTTCTTTAAATTTTTTTTCCAAAATTTGAGTTGCCAAATTCAGGGTGTGGCTTATCTGCGAGTGCGGGCTTATATGCCAGTGGTTAAAGTAGTATTTTTCTTTGCAAAGCTATTGCTTCGACATTTCCACTGCTTCTCTTCATCATCGAGACACCTTTAACTCCCACTCCCTATTGTCCATATTTTTAAGGGGGGGGGGTAGCTTTTCTTGGTCAATTTTCTCGGCACCCTAAGTTGTTTTATCCTTACTATGGGCAACAGCTGTAATGGAAAAGTAGTATCCTAAATGCCCATACTTCACGTGTTGCAAGTAACTGTACAACAGATTAAGGAAAGCCCTATGTAAACTGTGTCAGACCTTTCAAATAGCGTTAAGCTTTTTTTTACAGCCACAGATATGGTATAAGGTTATACCTAAAAGATCTGGCGAAGTGGCTGTCTTCAAATGGAGTCTACCGTCTCCTCCAGTGGATGATCATATCATCTGCAGCCCAGAAGCGGAGGAGGAAGTGGAAGGTCTTCTGCGCCCAAGAAGGAAATCAATTACATTGCGGGATAGAGTACTTTCAGGTGGTGCAACGTATTCATGTAGCCTTAAGGTAAATAAAAGGGGGGAAAATCGGGCATGTGCATGCACAGTATGGCTTGCCCTGATCCAATTATAGGTAGAGTTTACAACTCCTAGTAACAACCTGGAATTACACGTTAGGAACAAAATCCTAGACGTGAAACACTTTTCACACATACATTAACATAGCAAAGAAAATACAGAGATATGGCAAGCTTGGGGTAACAAACCCTTCCCAACAATGTTTCATTTGCTGCAAATCTCTCTAATGATGTCTTCCTGAAAAGAAACATACCCTTGGACATGCTTTCAACGTGTATGGAAAATCAAGGTCACTTGAATTATTGAACAGGCAATCAAATTAAGGTAATTTATCACTTGCTACTTCTTTCAAAGTTTTCTTGTGTTACGCCAAGATGGTAGCTCACATGTGCACCACTTCCATCATGCCAGACTTGAAGAGGGTGACATGGTACAAGGGACTCACAAGGCCACACCATAGTCGAAAACTTGAGTCAAATTGCAATGTAGCCGCTTATTGATTTCAACAATGATTCAACCACTCATGATTGACATCTGAATAGAAACACTTCCGATCAAGTTTACCCCGTTTTAGTTTAAAATTTCAATTTGTTAAGTGACACGTTTTTATTCTCGTTTTTTATTCGACACACGCAGTCAGCGTAGAGCCACACTGTCAGTGTAAGGTCGACGATTTATTAAGTTCTTGATTTACCGCATGAGGATCTACCCTTCAGGTACCATGACATTGTTTTTCTGTTTGCATTTTCTTTCATTCCATTTCGTAGTTTCTTTCTGCTGTGGTAATTTCATGTTTAAGCCTTGGGCAAGTTGTCTAACGCCCCAAATATGATTGGAATGTTGCCTCATATCGTATGTTTCTGTACCTTTGATTTCAGAATGGAAATTCTCATGTTGGTATTTGTGCGTGATCGTTCATACCAGAGCTGTTAGAACCAGTTGAACAAATAGATGTGTAGTTTAAGACCAATGATTGGTTGGATATTCTGACAAGTTTTTATTTTGATACTGAAACAAAAATTAAACTGAGTAGAGAATAAATTTGAGAAGTTGTGTGTTGTGTGTGTATGAACATATATTCTAAATAATAATAATAATAATAATAATAATAATAAATGACAATTTTTGTAGCGCCCTATCCAAAAGCTCTAAGGTGGTTTACAATCAAGGTAAAATGTTAAAAATAATAATCAAACGTAATCATTCATTACAATAACGCTCAAAAAGATAAGTTTTAAGATTCCACTTAAAGGTGTTCAGATCTACGCTACATTTTATGGTCTCAGGAATTCCATAGCTTAGGTGCAGAAACAGAAAAAGCGCGATCACCAAAAGATTTTAACTTAGAATGAGAAATCACTAACAAGTTCCTACTCGATGATCATAAAGACCTACAGTATTGTGCAAAAGTAATGCAAACGAATTTCGACGAAATTCCTGGCTTTTCGGTGCTTATTCAAAGAAATTTCGCTCAATACGATATTTCGACGAAATTTCCCCGCATTTTCGTGACACCTATTGTTTTCATCCGCGCGATTTTTCACACGATAATTCGCTTTGCGCGATGAAGCACCGCGAATTTTCGAACGATAATTCGCTCCTCCTGAAAATTCGATCTATTGTTAATCAATAGGTCAAGGGCGTTTTCAAAACAAAGTTTGCCAAGTGAAATATACAAATAACCTTTCCAATTATTGCGCACGAAAGAACCCATTAATCTGCCAAAATAGCATCACAGGTCGATGAAATGTTAGCTATGAAACTCACCTGGTTGTTTCAGAAGGAGTGCTACAATGTTGACTTGATCCAAAACCCCAAAACAAATAAATCATTACATGTATGTTATACACTTCCCAAAACGCCATTTTAACAGCATCTAAAACCACACGTATTTACAAATTTATCTCTTGTGAGTTGCACGACAGTTTGTTCGTATCAGCTGCTGAAAGAAAATTGCTTGAACCCTCCCGAACTGCCGTTCAATGCGTTACGAAATTTCGTGAACTGCCTGCGAGTTATCGTTTTTGCTCACGAATTTTCTTTAGCTTAACGAAACTTCGAAGAAAAATCGTCCTTTGTTTAAGCGAATTACCGCTCGATACGCCGCGAAATTTCACTCGAACTTTCGCGGGAACAAAGAACGGAATTCGCGCATTTCGCTTGCATTACTGTTGCACAATACTGTAGTAGGCTTATAAATTTCTAAGAAATCACTAATATAACTAGGACATAAATTATTCAAAGCTTTAAAAGTTAATAATAACATTTTAAAAATAATCCTCTGCTCCACGGCGAGCCAGTGCAGTTCCTTCAATAAAGGAGTAACGTGAACATGCTTACAACCACATAAGAGGTGATGGTGCAATGATGGTGCAATAATGAGGAATAATAACGGTTGTTTCAATTGGGTGGCATTTTGTTGTTTGGAACTGGTGTATGGTGTTTTATCAAGAGAGAAATTACTAAGGGATCTGCAAGGTCAATTTTTATCAAAAGTGAGTTGTTTTAGGTTTAACTTCACAGGAGTGCTCAGTGGAGCCGATATTCAAAAAAGCCGCTCCGCGTGCAGCATGGAGCTTGCTGGGAAGTGTTTTACCTTAACAAATACTGGCAGGGAATGAGTTAGAAATGTTTGCTTGCTGACGGGTTTTTTTCCCTGAAACTATTGCTGGCTGGAAAATGACACGCTACGCCCACTTTCTGGCTCACTGAGACACTCTAAAAGGCAATTTGGTGGGGGGAAAAAATTCAAGAGTGTGTTTTGCTTGTATTGTCAATGCTTTGGTCACCCTCCCTGATCGACGCATGGGCATGCAATAAACGCAAAATTGGTGGGGATTGATTCAGCGTGTCATCTGTATGTGGTAAATTTCTTCTGCGCCCATTATATGCAATAGCCGACGCCTCACTGTCAATCATTGGTGTGAAAAAAAAGTCTCAATTTTCTTAAACCATGGGGTGTGTGTGGTACAGAGTCGATCATATTCAAAGAGTTTGGATAGTCACACTGAGCAGTTTCGACAATTTTTTGAACACCTTTCAAGATCTGGACCTGTATTTTGCTCTTAAACGGTAAGTTCGCCAATTCGCTTATGAGATGATAAAAGACCACTGACTGCTAAACCATTAACAACGGCAAAATAGACGAAGTAGATTTACCGTAGCAGTGTATTTCGTAACAGTTATACCTGCAAACTGATGTAAAATTCTTTCACAGAAACATCCAAATTAATAGTTTATGATACATTGCGCAGGATTGCAGGCAAAGTTAGTGATCAAATTTTCAGATATTTGTTATTGTCTGATTTTGAGGAGTCGGAAACTGAAAATACTGGTTTGTGCTGTGTAAGTAGTGTAAGTCGTGTTAGTGGCGGGTTGGAAGGCGTTTCGAATCACTGTATTTTGGAAATTTCTTCAGATCATGTTCACTAAACTTACATTCTGTTTTCCCCTTATTTCAAATCAACAGCGTTGTCGCAACTCTGGTAAAGCTACCTAACTGAATATACTCAGTGAGACCTCAGTGAGAGGAAAAAAGGATTGGAGGTAAGAATATATTATTTTGCTTGACCTTGCATGGTGGTTGTTAATAGTATTGATTCCTATAACCTGCCTCGGAAGTCTTCAGCTGTCATCAAAATATTTAGGAAACGATGTTCACGGTTTGAAAGCCAGGGATGCGACTGAGCCACCAACTAAACATGTGGGAGTCTTCACTGAATCCTTTAACCTCTTGGCCGAATTGATGCGAGAGATCCTAGATTCCTTTGTTCTCATGGAATCATGCCATCGGACAACGAAGTCGATAATTTTCCTTACAGTTACTTGTGCGAGTGCTTATTTATAAATTTTAATTTTCATGATAAAATTGATGACGTAAAAATTGAAATTGCATGTTCTCTTCTCAATGTCGTTCGGCTTCCCCCTCTCATGCCCATTTAATTTTGAAGGGTGAAATTGTAACTACACTGAGATACAAAAAAGGAAAACTGAAATGCTTAAAAACACTCCCATTCCTGTGGCCAGCTGCCTTGGTCATGACATCGGATTCATGCCACAATCCAGCCAATATTTTACCCAAACAAACCTTTTTCAGATCTCATCCCGGTCACTGAGATTTCGCTGTTTTATATACACATCGATACGATTGCTTTATAACATTTGTTAAGCTAGCTAGATATTTCATTTTTCCTTTTTCGCACATCACAGATAGAGAGTTGTTTTCTCTTCCTTTTTGCTTCATTTCGTTTCTCACGTTTCATGAGAATTTCGTCGTTGTCCTTGCTAAGGAGCAAATAAGCAGTTTCCATTTTTTATTCAACCACCGAAAGGGCGCAGTGGTGGGAACACTGGCGGGACAATATGAAGTGGCCCGGGTTCGACTCCCGTGCTTCCCTTCTCTGTTCCAAAAGGTTTTTCTCAGGGTACTTCGGTTTTCCGCTCTTCTCAAAAACTAGCACATTCAAATTCCAACACAGTGGACAAGAAGAGCCACTCTGTGGATGTCCACTGCGAAATTCAATCGATTTCTCAGCCGATTTTGTCTGGCTTTTTGGGGGAGTGTGGTGAGCTTATCATGTAAAAGCTGGTGTACATTTGACTGACAACCTGGAATGACAAGCGGGACTTGGTGAATAATTTCTGATGTAAGCGCACCTGAACACAGTTCTAGCTGTTTTAAAAATAGGCCGAGTCTTCCTTAGTCAATCAACGAAGTGTTGCATACGAAATTGCATTTGCGTGTTATAAATTAGATTGGTTACACGTGTTGAGGGACATAAAAGTTCCATAATCGTTAAACACTTCAAGGGCAAACATGATTTGAGACCTATAATTCTGATAACTGGAGCTCTAACTCTCTAATTCAATGTCTTTACATGGTATGTGACACAATACAAGTTTGTTCCACCTACATCGATTTTGAGTTGCAGAAACATCTGGAAATGGTGAGGTGATAACTATTGTTCGTGTTTCACTAGCATTTTTTCAGGCCGCCAAACGAGTGACAACCAGACATCTCATAAAAACAGTTACTTTTTTCGACTCACTTAAAATGAAACAAGTCAGCGTACTTCAATAGAATTTTCATTTACGCCAGCGGATGGAAACCAAGTGCATAAACTCACCGATAAAAAGGAAAGCAATATATGCGAGCTTCCTCTGTATCCATGTTGTTTTTGCTACGCCTCAGATTACTTAATCTGCTTAGTTACACGTAAAACACTTTTAGGAATGTTAGCAAGACACGCGGCATTATGAAAACACTGCCATGAGAGGAACGGTAATCCTTTGTTTCCAGTTAACAGTGCTGTAATTGACTCGCGATCCATAGCATTTGTTCAGCCAATGGAAGTTTTGGTATCACTAAAAATCTTGGAAAAATAATGTTGTCAACATTTTGAGGAATGGGCACCTGAAAGATAACATCTTTGTGAGGGTTACAAATCGCAGTTCCGGTTTGACAAAGAAAACGCATAGGTGGTCGGTGGTGACATATAACAACAACCATTGTTTTTAATTCGACGTTGTCGTTTAACTCCGTTCCCCTTTTGCGGATATCACTGGGTACTGGATAGATACTGGGACACTCAGAACTCAGATAAGAAAGTGAATAGACGTGCTTTCCAAATAAAAGGTATACATTTTAATATGCTGAAAGGCTTTAACGGAAAGGTTAACACCTACAGCTATGACTCAAAAAGCCAGGGCGGTGTCTTAGTACAAGACAGACCAGATCTGGTATAAATCAAAGAATCCGAAACCTCTGCGACAAAATTTGATTGGCCCGGTCAATGACGTGCACGTTCTATCAATTCACTTACAAAATGTCATAGTTTCTATGTTCCCTCGTGTTGTATAACACGAATATGACTGAACAAAGTGTGCGAGTGAAAATCACTGAGAAAGCGGACGCCGTACCCAGAGAACGCGTACGAGCTGTTGGCATGTGTTTTTACAAGCCTGTCAAGGAACTCATCCCTGGTAACTATTACACATTATGCTGCAACCCTCAAAACCCACGAGATGTCTCATGTATCGAAGTCGAAGATCGGACGCTTGTTAGAGCTACCTTGAACAGAGACGTAGCTCGACTACTTGCCCCATTCTTGGACAATAATACAGTCGAGGAACCGACTTGGTAAGTATCATTACAAATTGGCAGTGAGTTTAATTGATTGTTTCAGCAATACGCTATGACTTGGGGTCTAAAATTCTATTTTTTCTTTCGTTTTTCCTAAGCTTGGTCCTTGAGGATGCGAGATGGAGTCTCGGAGACTCTGGGAGATCTGCCAGATCACACAAAGTGTCCATCTCAATGCACGTGTGTTTCTTGTGTGTAAACTTCAGCTTATCCAAGACACGTTTAAATTATACGACTTGACAGAGGTCCAAAAAAAGACATTGAATTAGAAAGGAATATATCAATACCCCGATGGATAGATGTTGAACAAAGCAGACAAAGGTTCCTTGGAAATAAATTGTAACTACCAAACAGCACTTGTGTCAATGTTCATACTAATCTCCAAGTCTCTGCATACATTTCCTTGTGCGTTTTTACCTTTATAATTACAAACTCATCTATAGCCGAGAACGTCGGTAGTACTGATTGTTGTTACACATCTAAATGTTCTTAACTTTCGCACTTTCTTGAATTCTTAATTAACTTTGCTGGGGTGTAGCCATAAGCAAAAAAAAAAAACAACAACAACAACAAAATCAAAAAAACTGTGGCGTAAAACGGTAGGGAGAGGGGGGATAAAAAAATTCTGGTCCCTTTCTTAGCGTAAGGACCAAACAACAAACACAAGGAACCGACAGGGAATTTTCATGTTGGCACAAAAGAGGTTTCGAACAGTTAGACTGAAGAGGATGAAACAGTTCACATATAACCTGAATAAAGGGGTGGAAAAGTAGTACATACTAGGGAAGAGAAATGTCATTTAAGTTAGTACTCTAGTCAACGAGACTGCGACTGATAGGAACTTCAAGATTTGTATTATTTTAAAAATTAGTACCTGAGAATGTAAGTGCGAACATGTCAGCTGGCTTGATATTTATTAACAAGGGTCTAAGAAAATCTGCTCCATGAAATTTCCCTTTCCGTCTTCATTGTTGGACCCCCATGGTTTAAATGCATAGCAGAAAAGAAGGCTTCAGTGAAGTTCAGGTTACAGACTACTGTTTTACAGGTGCCAACTTTAACTGATCGTTTACTGAGTGAGATATGCCATAAAATTGCACTACTTACGTTGCGTGGATGTGATTCCCACGTCTATAAAATGTGGCATAACTCTACACTTCTGTAGATGTGTTTGTGACGGCTTAAGATCTTGCAAAACTCTGCACTCGTGTGGATGTGTTTTGGCGGCTTAAGTTCTTCCAAAACTCTGCACTCGTGTGGATGTGTTTGTGACGGCTTAAGATCTTGCAAAACTCTACAATCGTGTGGATGTGTTTGTGACGGCTTAAGTTCTTGCAAAACTCTGCACTCGTGTGGATGTGTTTGTGACGGCTTAATTAAGCTCTTGCAAAACTCTACACTTGTGTGGACGTGTTTGTGACGGCTTAAGTTCTTCCAAAACTCTGCACTCGTGTGGATGTGTTTGTGACGGCTTAAGATCTTGCAAAACTCTGCACTCGTGTGGATGTGTTTGTGACGGCTTAAGTTCTTGCAAAACTCTACAATCGTGTGGATGTGTTTGTGACGGCTTAAGATCTTGCAAAACTCTGCACTCGTGTGGATGTGTTTGTGACGGCTTAAGATCTTGCACAACTCTGCACCCGTGTGGATGTGTTTGTGACGGCTTAAGTTCTTGCAAAACTCTACAATCGTGTGGATGTGTTTGTGACGGCTTAAGTTCTTCCAAAACTCTGCACTCGTGTGGATGTGTTTGTGACGGCTTAAGTTCTTGCAAAACTCTGCACTCGTGTGGATGTGTTTGTGACGGCTTAAGTTCTTCCAAAACTCTGCACTCGTGTGGATGTGTTTGTGACGGCTTAAGATCTTGCAAAACTCTGCACTCGTGTGGATGTGTTTGTGATGGCTTAAGTTCTTGCAAAACTCTGCTGGGGTAACCAATCCCTGGGGAGTCTCCCACAAAAAGCAGTGGTGCTCTCTCACTGAAGTCTCATGGCGAAATCGTTGTCTTGATTTTAGAGGAAGTAATCAGATTATAGCTCTTGTAAAACAGTAGATATTTTCAGCTAGTTGTATTGCATTTGAGAGGATGGAGGAAATTGTTCTTGTTGTTTTAGCACTCCTGTTTATTTTAAAGATCTAGATATTGAATTTGAATTTTGATACTCAGAATGAGGCCAGATTGTGTATGGAGGTCACATTCCTTATTTCATTTAGGTTTTTAAAAATGCAAAATACGATGATTATAAGGTTGTATTGCAACATCCTTGTAAAAAACTCGATCAAATGTAAGGCCTTTGTTAACTACAAAGCACAATTTTGCTGTAACCGACAATTTCTAGTCATAAGGCAGGCCTAAGAAAATGGCAAGCAAGCAGGTGCATAAGGATGCGATCATTTTTGCGACATCCTTAGAGATTGACACTTGCGAGCTGCATCTGGAATGAGTTGGCCATTATACAAAGATGACTGAAAATATGCTACTTGAGCTTGTCTTTGGGTGGATCCATACCTGCTGGTTTTATGCAAACTACGAAATTAACAAGGACGACCTGGAGGACAATCATATGAGCAGACGGGGCATCCAAATGCATGAATTGCAATGTGAAGCACGCGTTGCGGTGATCACCAAGGGAAGAGAATGTTAGCTACAAGGATTTAATGACAGGCAAGGTCTTTTCTTTGTAACAGCTTTGCTGTAGTAGCATGTCAAGTCAGTTTATACAAATGAGTGTATCCTGATGACAGTCTCTCTTTCCCTTAAGATTGGGTTCGTCAAGGTTGGAGAAAGAGAGAAATAATGTTAGATTTTAAAGTTTTCAATTACAAACACTACCGTCCACGTTTTAAAACTACATAAGATTCAAATTCCCGTTTTGCTGGCAACTAGGAGTTTCCTCATAATTGCTGGCTGGCAAACATCAAATATCTAAACATTATCCTGGCTGGGAGTTTAATCTTTTGTAAATTTCCTTGCTGGCTAAGAATCCTGGAGACTGGCGCTTGCTGGAACTGAGGATCGGCTATTTTTTTCCCACAAAGGTCAATTATTAATCAATTTTTAATGTACAGATGTCAACTTGTTGTTTGGATAGACAGAAATACTTTTTAGAAAAAGTAGTCGTTGAGCACTCCTGACTTCACAATACCCAACCCGATGGGGCAATTTGGTTTTTGTTTGTTGTCTTTGCAACAGTGATATTTGTCTTTAACTAAACAGACAATGGGCAGAGTCGAAAAGCAGGAGAAAAGCGAGCGATATGAGACTACTTGAAAAGTCTCTATAATCATTGTTTGATTTGATATCCATATAGAAATGAGTTGGCAGAGATGACGTTTAGGTTCAAAATCTTCCATTTGCTCCTTATTTTTCGATTACTCTTTGCGAGTTTCCAATAATGTCAACAAAGCAAAGCTGAGGATATAAACCATCCAGCCTTCACTTGGCTATTCTTCAACCAATTCTTTGTCCACAAAATGAGCAACTGCAGCGAAAAAGAAGAGTTTTAGGATACAAAATGAAGCATTGGATAGAAAATATGCATTTGAAAAGAGACGAGCATTTTTTAGTCCAAGCAGCAAGAAAACAACAAAAAGGTAAGGAAAACAAAGAACAATGCCGGCGAATGTTTCTTCTGCATTACTCATAGGAACTGGAAAACGAAGACAAGTAACAAACATAACTCGTAGTCACAGAGACAAATCACCATATGTCATATAAAAGACATAACAGGAGTACTAAACTGCGGACAATTTAAGTCAGTCAACAATCACTCCAAACGCTAAATGCTAAAGCAGAAGCCAAGGAAGCTTCTTCAATTAAGGATTTTTGCAGCAAAACTGTCCAGTTTAGTACACAGCAAAAGTCAGCAATCAAAGACAGCGCCTGCATGATTAAAACCCTGCCAAACCACATGATCTTTTCTCTCAGCGATCTGTAAACTATAAAATAGCAAAGCCAGGCAATCCAATTTGCTCCTCTTAACATCCAAAGGCTGATTCTCATTGGTTTAAACAAAGAACTGAGAAGTAGTCAAGGTAGGCAGCGAATGTTGTTTACAGATGAAGATCTGTTTATCGATCCTGGCGAAAAATTAAGCCTCATTTTGGGCTGGCTTGAGCCTGTGATCCAATTGAAAACCAGTATGTAGTCAGCGGTCAACTTAAAAAAAAAAAACCAGCTGACCCGCAATGTGGTCATGTGATACCGGTCAGCGGATACGTTGTTTTGACAGGTGTCAATTGACCATGACAGGGATGTCCAATATCAAAGATGTCTGCTGTAAACTGGGTGGTCAGCTGGGAGTATGGCCGCCATGTTGGATTATTACTATTATGATTAGGATATTATTAATTATTGTGCGAAGTCGTCTTCATTGACGTCGGTCTTGCCCATGCGCAATACCGCTAGCCAAGATTACATTGAGAAAAGCAGTTGACAGGTTTCTATAAGTATGGGGCTCCACTTGGTGGCCCTTTGTGCCGCCAGAGCTCTGCTATCATTTCACAGTTTTTAATTGCTGTAATTTATATCAGTGTCAGATGGCCATGTTTCAAAGCCACAAGAGGTCACAAATGCTGCACTGGAATAACAATAATAATAAAATATAATTAAAGTAATTACAGTATATTGCAAACACAAAGTAGCCAGTAAAAGTACAGATAACAATGTTGCTTATGGAGGGAGACATTGTGGTTTTCATCACTTTCTATTGTAGTTTTCCAGGTTAAGATGTTTGATTGTCATAATAAATATTCTCCTATGGCTTTCCAGTCTTGGTCAAATCTTTAAGGCTGTTTCCAATCACTCTCTATGTCCCACTCATTATTATGTGTTGATCAGTAACAGTAAATTGAGCATTGCAGCATACATGTATAATGTAAAAAACCAAAATGTTTAATCTTAAGAATGTATGTCAGAGAAAAACAGGCAGATTTGAAAAATGTCGGAAGAAGGGGGTTGGCCGATCTCCACCATATTTATGTTGCATGAAGGTTTTAGCCAACTAATAACCATGGCAACATTTTTTGTCTATTGTCTTTATTGTTTCAGAGAACAGACCCCCCCCCCCAAAAAAAAAATATGCCCAGTGGAGTGACAAAAGTTGGGATTTTAGGTCAACTTTAGCAATGTGTATCTCTGAGGTTATTCAAGTAACAGCCTTGATTTCACATCAACATCACAGTTGTCCTTTGATAATTCAAATGCATACATGGACAAACGTTTCCTATACATTGCTTAAGTTCTACATGCAAACTTAGAAGGCATACTTTGTGTCATTTTAAAAACTGGCAAAACTGGGCATTTTTAAATTCTTGTTTCTCAAGGGTCCGGGAAGATACAAATATTCTACTTATCGCTAGTTACTCACCACACATAGGTCAATGTTTTAAGCCAGTGTTAAAATTGGTCCAGCGAATTTAAATTTTTTGATGGTTCCCTTTTTTACCGCTTTCTGGATTGTCAATTTCCAAGGCAATTTCGATACACCTGTGACTTCAGTGCTGCTGGCAATCTCATTATCCGGATTTCGCCAAGGTGACTCCCCCAGCCGATAAAAACAACCAATAACGACAGTTTCTTGTGGTGTTACTCATGTTTTCGATGTAAGTCCATTTTGCGCGAGTTTCAAGGACATATTCTGCTGGAGATTGTGTGACAGCAGTGGTTTTCAGTGTAGCCATCAAACCAAAGCGAAATTTCGGGTAAAATTGGCGTTGATACACAGACTGGTAACGTTTTCCTTGAATAGGTGTTCTTGGACCAGAAAAAGCTTTGAAAAAACCATCAGTGGGCTGAATGTGTCTTGCATCCCCTTGTATTCGTTGTATTGACCTCGCACAGTAGAAAGAAGAAAGTTTATTCAGAGTCCGTGGGCTTGTTTGTTAATGTTCGGATTATTATTGATTTCCCTCAAGTTTGGTTTTAGTTTGTTAATTCGTCGGCCCAGATAATGGTGGATGGATATTTGAAAAAACGTTTGCTTGTAGTGATATCGAAAAATGTCAGATGTGTCACAGTGCTTGGTAGCCTGGCTTCTTGGTAAAAATAAAAAAAGGAAAAATTACAAGGTATGGACTACCGGAATACTGCTGGAATTTACGCTGGAATACGAGAAACTAGTAATCAAGTTCTTTTCAGCGAAGAGTTAGAAAAAATTGAAGTAAAGTCAGTGCATGAGGAATAATGAAAAAAGCAACAGTTTTATTACTTTCTTTGATATACTCAGCGGTATTTACACTCAGCAGCCCCTGGGACTGTAAATTTTTTATGTGGGCAGTTGAACGTTCTTGCTTGGATGAAGCTCGGTATAGTGACCAGAAAATTTTCAGTTGGACTAACAACAACAAAGGGTACCTTCTGAACCTTTAAGTTGAACAAGACAAGTTCCTGTTAAAATTACGGTATATTAGAGGAATATAAAACGCGTGGGCATTGATGAATTGTATAAGCATGCGGGAGTTGAACAGGAGAGAAAAAATCCAAGTGCTTACATAACTTAACAATGCACAAGGAGAAGCTCTTTATTTCTGTCATAAATTGTAGCCTAAATGTTTTACAATGATCGAGAAACTGCGCGTGTTGCGATTCGTCAGTTCGAGTTCATTATTTAACAATTATTCCATGAGCGCGCGTTGGATATGAGATGGTAAATAGCCAACGAGGCCCGTAGGGTCGAGTTGGCTATAACCATCTCCTATCCAAGAAGCGCGAATGGAATAATTGTTTTATTAAATTCTCAACCTTCGGATTTGCTAAATTCCATTTAAGTGTAAGAAACGACCAGAAAGTGATGTGACTTTCGGGCGCCAAAACAACATGATGTCATGATCACATGATACGTGCACCACCGTGTGAACAGTTGAATGAAAAATCAAAAGCGAAGCAAATTAAGCTTACAGCTGAACTGAAATTAGAGTAATCCAAAGTTCACGGAATGCTTTGTACGGATAAAAACCTTACTGCAGTGTTCTCAAGTGTTCAAAGCTCAAACTCATCTGGAAGAGTAATTATTGTGGACATTTACACTACAGTTCTAAAAATACTGGGGAAAGCTTAACTGATACGTACCGTTAAATAATCTCATCCCGAACTTTGTGGCCGTTTTTAATTGTTTTTGGGACGGCCTTGTCCATAATATCTTGAATTTCCTCTGTGGAGAGCTCACCAAATCTGCTTTTTTCATCCATTTTTTTGGTCGACGAAACTTGCTTTTTTTTTTGGCTTCCTGTGAAAAATTTTATGCCGAGCGACCTTTGACGCATTCATTTCCATATAAGGTCAAACGCAGGTATAATGGCTGGTAACCGAGATCTAGTGAACCAATCAAAAAGCTAGAATTGCATTATCCGAGGTTGAGAATTTAA
>OX419338.1:17459029-17471529 GCA_948470475.1 Galaxea fascicularis
CTTTTATGACTTTTAGCTAAAAATGGGAAGTCTCTTTACTTTTGAATTTTAGTTTTTTATAACGTCACGTGACTCAGCACAAAGATAAATACAAATATACCAGGAATATACTAAATCCTGAAAAAGCCATACCCAGCTTTGTGGAAGTGCCAATTGTCGCTAGAGAGCGGGTTCACTTGTGCATAAATTACAAACGGTTCAATTCACATGAAATTTCCAAATTATCCCTTATGTCAGTATGTCTCACTTCCGATTCAATTTCAAAACACAAGCCAGTTTTGGTGACTGCCGGAGTAAACAGCTGCTTTACTTCATCTATTCAAATTTTTACTGACTCCATATCCTATGGAATGCATCTGAATAACACTTGGGTAAGAAAGATAACAGCCACAGCAGTTGTTTCGAACCTCCGTGCTGCGAACAAATGACAGATTTTGATGACAGATGAAATGACAGATGTCTCAGAATTCAACAACGACATGTCAACTACTTTTTTGCGAGCAGATGACATTCATATTATTTTTAGATCGATTACTGCTTTGGTGAAAATGGAGAGAATTGGAAATTAATGGCGATTGTTTTGTCCCTTGGCCGTGTCTCCAAATGTTTTAGTGCAGAAAAAAGGTTAGTGTGAATGGCAAAAAAGAAAACGCCTATCTGTCAACAGCGATTTTATCTTGTGTTATGCTACATCAATCACCAGAAATTCTTGTGACTCAAAAACGTGATTTACATGTCTACTACAAGGGAACGTTGTCATCGAAATCACCGCAGACTTTTTAAGCACTGCTTCTTTTGTGAGCCATGCTTAATCGTTGAAGCTTTCAAGAAACAGAATCAGCAAGTGTAAAAGTCCTTTATTTTATCGGAAGTGATCAAAAGTGTGAGAATAGACTTTCGGCCTGCTGTGCTTATCACTGAAAAAAATTCTTCCTCGTTAGTCGTCAGGTACTTTCTTTAAAAAAAAATAACACGTAAGGCTAAAAACTGATTCAATTCTCTAATGTATGTTCTTGACATTTTTCCCTTGTTTATGTGTACCTGATTTTCTTTTTGGCCAATTTTTTTTTCATTATTTTTCTTTATGTACAGTCTTTAGTACTTATAGCACTGGACCATTTGTAGGAGCTCTGGTCTTTCTTTCATGCTCAAGAATGCTTGTAATCCCAGGGTTCATAAGTGACTGAGAAAGCTGTGTGTGCCTTGGCCTTTTTTCAAATGCAATTTAGGGAGCTAGGGTTGTTTGTCATAAACTGAAAAGGGGGCTTGTGCTTATGTGAACCAGGGGTTTCCATTATTAGTACCTTGCTTTTTTTCAGAAATCTCCTTGCTTACATTTATGTCCCAGTTTTACAAAAAGAGCTTGATGTCTTCAACACATCAGTATGGAACAACCATAGGACCCGCCAACAAAAGGAGAAGGAACTGCCAAGTGGTGTACCAGAACATATCTATAACTTCCCAGAACAGTATGGAGGACAGAAGTGTGGGTTCCACATTACAGAGGAGCAGCTACAGGAAGTAGCTGAACTGTCAGATGTTCTAGAAGGAACAGATGATTATTTGAAACCAGCTTTCTGAAGGGAATGTGAAAGACATTTGCCTAGCCCTGATAGCATTGAGCCTGCTGAAGCAGCTGATGTATACAGGTTTTTAAAATCATCGGTTGATCCAAACATGCTTTGAGCTGACTTAATACACATCACTCATTTACATTCCGGGTTACATCTGTCTGGGTCTTTACTGTATGCACATCATGCTTTTTACCCAAAGGAGTATGTGAGTCATAGCCTTTCTACAGAGTTGCTTGTCATAAGCTCGTGCATGCTGAAAGTACGAATTTGAGGGACAGTCAGATCACAGCTCCCCGAACAACAACATTTCCGCTTCAGTCTTAGTATTCAACTATGATCCATTAGTTGCTCAAATTGAACTGAAACATATACACACAGAACACATGGGAAAGGATGCCCAGGAACATTCATACCATACTAAGAGGTGCAGAAGATGTAGATGGCCACTGGAATCCTCTTTACTTTGCCAACTGATCCTCAGCATACACGTTTTTCCAACTGTGCATACAGTGGGAGCTGACAAAACTGGCATAATCTGAACAATGTTTCAGTTATCCTCTTCGTGATCCACTTAAGGTATGAATCCTATTCTTGATCCAGTTTAAGTAACAGACAGTATTTGTTGCATGTGTGTTTGCTAAGAAACACCTCGATCCCTGTTGTTGAGAGATTTCCGGAACAAAACAGAATCGTATCATCTCTAGCCATCAGTGTCATACTTGCTATCTCTGGATTGCAAAGTGAATAATTTACACCCTCTAAGTCTACAATCATCAGTTGTTTTGCTGATGCAATGTAGCTATAGTGGACAAAGGCTTCAGCTTTCATGCTTAGTTTGCTTCCGTCACCAAAGATGTCACCGATGTTGTTAATGTACTTTTGAAAGGTCCCATTCAAGTAATTCTCCAGGGTTACAAACTTGCCATTGAGCTTCCCAAGATACACTTTGGTGTAGCTGAAAGTTTGTCCAAATTCCGTAGGTGCTTCCAGGCCAAATTTCATGGCAAAATTTCGTGCTAAGGAGTTCATTTGCACCATCTTCCTGGTATGATTTTCAATGCTGCAAAAGAGCTTTTCTACTTCCTTCGCCTGCTTTTCCTGAAATTTCTTGAGGACATACTTCTCTCCAGGCTGCAATCCACCTGACATGACTGTGGCTTTGTAAGCATCTCTGAATGCCCCAATGGCAAATTTCTCCTTGCTCAGAGAGACTCTCACTTCGAATGGAGGTAGCCATTCCCTTGATTTCAGGTCGAACTGTTCGAGTTCTATTGTTACAATGTCAACTTTGGGTTGTATAAGCTTCCCAATTTGAAGCATGGCACTAAGTGGAAGAGAAGCATGGATTTTAGAAGGTGCTGGTAGTGCTAGAGGACGCCTTACTTGCTCCGACTTCACAGGGCACGCTGCAGCTCTATTTCTTGTCTGTTCTCGTGAAAGATCGCACTCTTCGTCCGACTTGGGAATGAAACAAATATGAAGGACCTTCCAATTCGTTATCATGCTGATGTCCGTAAATGATGGTCCTCTTTCTCCGGCGAGCAAGTCACATTCCATTTCCTGCAAATTGAAATGATTTTTGCAGGCCATCTTGATGTTGCTTAACGTTGGCTCACAACCAAGTGGTACTATTGTTAGAGGTCTGATGCGTGAGTATTTCTGGCACTTCCCCTTCACTGTTGAAGACGGCCTTTGGACTGTTATGTAATCTATACTGCCGCTGAAACCTCCGTCATTGTGCTTGCCTGTCCTTTTCTTGGACATTTTCTCTCTGTAGTCGTCCCACTTAGAATTCCGTTTTCTCTTGTTGGACATGGTTTTTAACATGGACGTCATGGAGGACCTTGCCTGTTGACATTCACTTGCAATGCATTCTGGTCTATGGCACATCTAGGCCGCAAGCTTTTTTTTTTGCTATGGCACTCATAGGCCATACTCATTTATTTTATTTTTATTTTTTACTATGGCACTCATAGGCCATACTCATTTATTTCCCTTTTTTTAAATTTTATTTTCTTTGTTTTGTGAATGAGAAAATAATAAAAATAAATGAAAAAGAAATAAAAATTATTAGAAAAGAAATAAAAAGAAAAAAGAAAAAAATATATAAAAAATAAAGATAACTAATCAATAAAATAAAAATTATTGTCAAGAAAATATTGATGTCCTCTCGCTCTACAGCTTTTTCCTATGGCACACATGGGCCACCATAGAACTCCCAAAAATTAAAAGAAATTTCTGAAAGCATCGATCTGGACACGCTGGACACTGATGGTCGAAAAACGTGCCAAAACAGTCATCAGTGATATTAATGAAGTCTGCAGCAAGCACAGCGAATCCCTTTCAGCTGTGCTTTCTTACATGTGGTTTTGGCGACGAAGATTCAATGGCCATTCTGAATGACGTTGTAGAACAGGTCTCCGTCAATAAAGGAGTTAAGAGAGCTGTGGAAGATTTGGTGGGAGAGGAGACGTACGTGAAGTATGTGGAAAGTTTACAGGTTCCCGATTGGGTATTGCTTTACTTTAAAACCAAGGGAAGAATTTCAGGCAACACCAGGCAATCTGTTATAAACATAACAAAGCTTGGAAGAACTGGGGTAAGTTTACAAACATTGTTTTTTACCCATAAATAATAACTGAAGTTGAGGGAATTTGGAGGATGTCATGCAACGCTCTTTGAAAAAAGAGATTGCTGCGAAGGGGCCTGGGGCTAAAATACAGGTCACAGGTTCAGATCACTGTTTTATTGATTGGAGGTAAGCTTAACAGTTTCTTTTAAATCTAAAGTCAAATTTTGGATAGTGATTAGGGATAGTGTAATGATAAGCGGGAGTCCTGGATCACAAGTCCAGCACTGGGCATTTATAGTTATTGGCGGGAATGCCACAATATATATAATTATGCATAGCTGTAGTGTGAGAGAAATGGAACGCTGTATCATAAGAGTAACGAGACTTTGTTGTTAAAACTGTGTATTCTTCAAACATTAAATTGGTGATGTAGACGAGTGAGTGGAATGGTGATTAACATTGGATATAAGCAATTTCTGGAGTTCGACATCTGTAATGATCCAGAAACAGTATACACATGTTTCATCAAATACACCGATCAATTCAAGAACAATCATTTGAAGCATATAACATCATGCATAAAGCACAACAACGATCACTTTTCTTAGATTCGATAGGCAAAGCCACCTTGGATATCTTTGAACAACTCGGCGACACAGGAACTGACTTGTATGGAGCTGTGAACGCGCTATGAAATAAGTTCAAGGAATTGCAGAACCAGTTGTACAACATACACAAGTTCCGACAGGTCAAACAGGAAGACGATGAAAGCTGGGATGCCTTTATCAGCAGACTAAAAGCCGAAGGTCAACGCTGTGATTTCCCCGCTGGGTGGCTAGATACCGAGATATTGATGGCTATGATTGAGAGTGGCAAATCAAAGAGAGTGCGAAGGAAGCTGTTACAAGACCAACTATTGGTGGCAGAGGCCCTGGAATACGCCAGAGGCCTAGAAAGCGCAGATCAACACGCCAACAAAGTCGAGAATCAAATGCCATCAGGAGTTACCATTAAGAAAGAAGTAGATAGAATTGCAGTGGACGAAAGAGACAGCAAATCGTGTTTTAATTGTGGGAAACAGTGGCCGCATCAAGGAGGGTCAAGGAAATGCCCGGCTTTCGGCAAACAGTGTTCACAATGCGGGAAAAGGAAACATTTTGCAAAGTATTGCAGGAGTACTAAGCAAGAAATCAAAGCTACGAAGGAATTAGCATGTGAGGAATATAACACATCATCAGATAGCAGCGATGAACAGTCCATGTGCATGTGCGAAATGGTTAATCCCATGGGGTGCTTCAGACAACAGGCCATTGAAGGTGTTGATTAGCGGCGTTGAGATCACAGTACTCCCATACAGCGGTGCTACGGTCAGTGCCATGGATGAGGCAACTTTCAGGGGATGTGGCCTAAATAAGCACGTTAAGTTTAAAAAATACAGGGTAGTCACATGGCAGTTAATAAAGGGAAACACCAAGACTGCACCTTTGCTCAGCTATGAGGATGGAAAAGACCTTGGAATGATACTCGTGACCAACACGGTGTCTGATGAAAGCATGCAAGACCCCAGCGAACAGTTGAAGGAAATGGAAAATGTAGACGAATTGCTAGAAGAATAAAAGGACCGATTCGTGGGCATTGGAAAACTAAAAGGGGTCCAGGTCGATCTCAATGTGGATCCCGGTGTTAAGCCCTTTGCACAGGCAACCCTTCAGTGTTCGCCAGAAAATGGAAGAGGAATTGCAGCACCTTCTAGAGCAGGATATCATCGAGAAAGTTAATGAGCCAACTGGATGGGTCTCGGCACCGGTTGTCACCTCAATGTTGACATGCGGGTGGCAAACCATGGGATTCCCCATAGACATACGCAGCACCCCACATTGGACGGCGTGATCAACGAGCTAAGCGGATCGACTGTTTTCTCCCATCTGGATATGTGCAAGGGATATCATCAACTTGAGCTCAAAGAGGAATCAAGAAATGTAACGTTTTCGACACACGTTGACCTATACCGATACAAAGGCTGAATTACGATACTAGGTCTGCTGCAGAGATATTTCAGGAGACAGTCAGAGAGGAACTCACACAAGATCTAAGGGGGGTCTTCAACATAAAGGCTTTTGTCGCACCTCTGAAGAAGAAGAGCGTCCCAAGATTAGATAGCAGACTTGTGTTTGATCCAGAATCTATCATTGCAAGCATTTCAATAAGCGTTCCACCTGAGTCCATAACTTTGACCTTTTGAACAGGACATAAACCAGTAACAGGCATCGACTTGCTTTTCTTGAAAACAGCATTTCCTTGTATGGTACCGTTCGATGTAGTTGAAGGTCCTTGGACTTGAGTTTGCAATGGTGTTGCGTTTGGATTCAAACTTATGTTTGTCTCGCCAGTCTTTTCATTGTGTAGAGACCGGTGGTGGTTTTTTCTACATCTGTCACATGTTGACCCATCTGGTTTCTTACAATTGTTTGTATGATGTGCTCTCAGGCACTTGCGGCATCGCCAATGTTGCTTGACAATCTCCCACCTTTGATTGACTTTTAAGATCTGAAACTTAGGACGGGCAGCCAGATGATGTTTGGTTTTCCAGCAAAGTGGACATGTGTCATCATCAGTTTCTTCACTATTAGCGGCGTTGTTTTCTGTTCTTTTGAAACCTCTGTCTCGGCGACTTTCCTTACTTTCCCCAGAGACGGTGTAAGTTTTGCCTCGGGAGCAAACACTTGCTTCCTGATGTAACCAGGAGATGAGGTTGCTGACGGTTTCTTCCTTCCTTTCTCTTTTCATCTCTCTGCCAAAATCTCTATTGTCGTGTAGGTCGAGTTTGGACAAAAGTTGGGACATAAAGAACGGTGCTTCTGATGACTCTAGCACAGGACACCCATTATCTTCCATATCGTTTACATAGCAAGCTATTGTTGTCGCGAAGTGTGTAAGGGACTTGGAATCTCGTTTGACTGGTTTAAGATTGTGTATTTCAGATAGCAATTCGTCCATTAGCTTTCGTCTGTCTGCAAACTCAGTATCCAGGATGTTCCACGTGCTGTCAATGGTTTTACAGGTTTTCACTTGGTCAGTCGACCACAATCCTTTGGGCATTGCATTTCAGAAATGTTGCAATTGTTCATCTTTATCCTGACCATATTTTGTCACCCAATGGTTAAATTCTCTTTTCCAAGTGGCATAAGATCTCCGACCTCCATCCCATGTTGGCACTGGTAATCGCTGTAGACCACTCAAGTTTGGTTTTGATCCTAGGGTTTCTGCCATTTTTGCTACTGCTGATGTCATTGATGACATTGATGATGTCAAAACCTCCAAAGTTGTAGAGGTTTTAGAAGAAGCTTCAGAGGAATTTTCTTCCTTTTGATACGCGGCGAATTTCAAAGCGATTTGAAGAAAGTCAGCCTTGACATTGTCTCCAAGTTTTCTGGTTGTTAAGAAGAGTTCATCCTCTGTGCCAGGGCCTTCATCAACCGGTCTGTCTAAAATGGTTTCTTGCTGATTTTTGGTAAGCCTGTATCTTGCCTCTACTTGATTGAATGCTGCATCAAGGGTTTTAAGTTCTGGCTTAACTGAGAAAATTACTTCAAATTCTTCCATTAACTCGTTAAAAATTCCAACAACATCGTCCATTTTTCCCGCAAGTTTTTACATCAACTTTCGGCGGCATTGCGAAGTGAATTTGAATAATAATTAAGTTGCTGTTCTCTCACTAAAGGTGTAAGTTGAAATATTTTCTAGAACGGTCAGTCGCTCACTTTATGGCAGTCGGTTGTTCTGGAAAATGATGCGTTTCTTTCGTGAAATGTAATGACTGTAATGATTCCAAGATTGGTCGGTCGCTTCTTTCGCTGTCAGTTGTTCTTGGAAGCCGGCCGTTTTACCACAATGCTGTCCTTCGGGATCCTGCAGCTGATATTGTAACCTTCGATCCACAGAATTTTTGACTAGTTCACGCTTACATAGCGAAGCGTTACTTAATTTGAAGGCTACAACGATGTACGGATAACCACTTTATTTCCGCACTGGTTGTCAACGGTAACATAATCGGCAACAGTCAAACTGCAAAGGAAATGAAAGATTTGCGTTTTAGGTATGAAATTGCACTTAAAGGCTGAAATATTCGAAGCGAAATGCTACTTACAATTCTGTAGGGGTAATCCACACATCTTAACACGGCTCTTTACATTATCTTTCAACGGATGTGTCCGGTTGATTGCAAGGCGAGTCTAATTAAAAATACGTTACGCCTATTTATACAAAATGCTAATTTGTCGCCAGGTCCTTTGCGACCGCATTTTTGGTGCCAAATGGGTACAGCTACACAAGCGCAAATCAATGGGTGTATACACTTTCTTCTGCAATCCCAGATATATAACTTACCATTAATATTAAATAATTCAATAACGGGCAAGGCGAAGTTATAATACCTAATATAATGTCTTGATTACTGAGAACTCTAGATTTTTTTGTTAACATGAAATAGTATTTTTCAAAATGTGTCCAAAATATATTCGAGAAAGAGCAATAAAAAAAGAGGTGGTCTAGTGTTTCTGATTCATTGCCACAGAAGGTACATTTGTCATGCTCACTATAACCAATTTTAAATAATTTCCTGTTTGTATACAAAATCGAATTTAAAATTTTATATTGAAAGGCTTTCACATAAGGTTCATAAAAATTTTGTGGGGAAGGGCGAAAGCAAGTTTCAACTCCTCCTCAGTCAAATTTAAGCTTTGTGTTAGTTTCTTAGCATTGTTTGGTAGCTGAGCTTTCCTACTCACTATCAAAGAATAGAAATCTTTTGATTTCTTTTTCGAAATATCAAAAATAGTATTTTTGCATTTAAAATAAGGCAGGTGTCTATCAAGACTATACTCGGCTGTTTTTAGGTTGGACGGTATAGAATGTCTAAGACTAGTCCATGTACGAAAATTGGCCTTTTTTTTTCTTATTCGTTCAAAGGAATCCATGTTGTTTAGATTGAACAACAAATCATTGACCGTGCAGATTCCGGAGTTGTAATAAGTTTTGTAAAAAACAGGCTTTCCATTAATTCTAATATCTTTATTATTCCAAATTATAGAAAGCCAGTATTTCTAACATAACCTGTTTGATTATGATGGATATATGGCGTTCAATGTCCGCCAAAATTCAACTTTTGAATTTTGCTTGTATTTTTGGCATTCGATGTTTTAGTTTTACAATTTGTACCTACATCTGCAATTGAACATTCAAGTTTCCAATTTCTCTACTCCACTTGTCGATTTGGCATTGTTTGTTTCATGATTCAACTTTGTAGTTTGAAGTATTCAACATTCGACTTTTGAAGATGCATGTTTTTGATATCCAACCGCAAGCCAGTCATTCATAGTCAGTGTGGGCTCAGCAAACTATCAAAATTCTCCCTTAGTAGGGGCTGACAGAGGCAGCTCACACTACCCTAGACAGTAGTTTTACCACGTGTTTTGTGCAACATGGCGGACGTCAGTAAGCTGAACGAAGTTAGGTCAGCCCTTTTACAAGTCGCTAGAGGAAATGAGTGACAGGCCTGCATGGACTCCTCATGCGGTTTTTGTGGTCGCCTCGCATTAGAGCCTTAGATTATATTTTTGCCCTTACAAGCATGTCTTTAAGAGATTTACCTCTTTTGTATGATATTATCGGAGGTTTAAAAAAAATAGATTCGAAAACGAATCCATCCTGGACATAAAAACTCACCACAAGCCGACTGAAACCTTTCAATATACACACTTCAAGTCATACCATCCCCCAGGCGTAAAAAGTGGTTTCATTAAAGGCGAAGCAATGAGATTGCTTAGGACTAACTCTTCGAAAACAACATTTGAAGAGAGCCATGTGAAATTTAAACAACGCCTGAGAGCATGCGGCTATCCAAAAACAATCATACAAAGGTCTCTGTCTTTAGACAATCGGCTTTAACACAAAACAAAAAAACTAACGCAAGGGTTCTGCCTTTTGTGACTACGTACCACCCAGCAGTTAACAGTCTTAAACAGACAATGATGGAACACTGGGGCCTTATACAAAATCAGCCATTGTTAAAGGCAATTTATTTGAAACCTCCGATAATATCATACAAAAGAGGTAAATCTCTTAAAAACATGCTTGTAAGGGCAAAAATATAATCTTAGGCTCTAATGCGAGGCGAGCACAAAAACCGCATAAGGAGTCCGTGCAGGCCTGTCACTCATTTCCTCTCAAACCTTGCTCAATAAAAAATGAGTTGTTCTCTACTTATGTCGAATGATGGCCTCCCACGTGTTCCACTTCCATGGACAGAAGCTCTGTAACCTCCACATTCTGACTGACATACTCTTTCCGTCTCTACCATTACTCCAACGTTGGTCAGCGGTCAGCATGAGAGTTGGACGAGCTTTACCTCGCTCTCTCCTTTTTTTATTATTTTTGACGTTCTGGGGCGTTAGTATTTCACCTAACATTGCAATATGCCCTCTGACACTTAGTAACGCTTCTTCTGAGACTGTTGGCGAGTTTTCAAATTGTACCGAAGTCTCAATTTCGAACTATATCTCTGTCAAGTTTTGTTCGTCGAGCGGCCATCTTGGTTTGTTTCCTAAGCGAAAGAAGCACTTCTTCTTTCGTAAAATTAGCTACTATAGCAATTCATCTGCCTCATTCCAACCGGATAACTTACTGTCATGTGGGGATATCCATCCGAATCCTGGTTATGGTAGTACTACGGCATGCGACAACAATTCCCGTGTTAGAAGAAAGCCGCCCACGTGGAAGCATCCGTGTGGAGTTTGCTTGGATTCTGTTCGCTCAAACCAAAAAGGAGTTCTTTGTGATGGATGTTGTAAGTGGTACCATATTAAGTGTATCAACATGGATATTAGAACATACACCGATTTGGGTTCCTCCGATGAAACTTGGTACTGCTCCAACTGTACTTTTCCCTTTAACTTCACTGATTCGTTCTTCGAGGAATCTACTATGGGCGATATTAATACCAGTCTACAATCGTCGCTTTCAGTTTCTACTGACGGTGTGCGGAATAATTTCCCAAAAGTTTTATTTTTAAATGCCAGAAGTATATGGAACAAAGTCTCTGATCTACAAGCATTGCTACTCTTGGATTCGTTTGATGTTGTTGTTATGGTTGAGACATGGTTGGATCGTAACTATCAGGATTTTGAACTCAATCTTGAAGGCTATAACATTTTCCGGAAGGATAGGTGTAATAGACGGGGAGGTGGAGTGCTTATAGCTGTCAGGAATCATATCTCTTGTATTCACAGGTCTGATTTGGAGGTTAAGTCGGAGATGATAGCTCTTGAAATTCGTCCAAACCCTACCATGTGTATTCTCTTTTCTGCATTTTACAGACCACCGGATGCAGATGAGTCATTTTTGTCACATTTTAGAGAGTTTTTGGTTAAATATTCAAGAACTGGTCTTTCAAATCTTGTTGTAACTGGGGATTTTAATTTTCCACACGTTGATTGGAATCTTGGATGCCCTACAAAGTCAGACCCTCAAACGGAGGATTTTTGTAATATTTTGGATGACTTTTTCTTGGTTCAAAAGAACTTACATGCGACTCGAGATCTGAGAAATCCTGGATCCTCTGGCGATGTGTTGGATCTGGTCCTGACCAATAATGACATTTTGGTTGAAGATGAAGTGGTGCATCCACATGCATTTGACTCAGACCATCATCCACTTACCTTTAAGTTTCATGCTAAGATGAGAAGGCCCAATAACATTCAGCGAAAGGTATACTGCTACAAAAAGGCTGATTTTAAAGGTTTACAGGAGACTTTACAATCTATTCCTTGGAATCTAGTTACATGTGACAACTGTATTGATACTTCCCTGATAATGTTTCAGGATCTTTTGTTCTCTGCTGTCAATCAACATATACCACAGATAACAATTAAGCGACGCTCAAGGCCTCCCTGGATTAACAATCAAATAATGAAATTAATTAGGAAAAAGAGGAAACTTTGGAAGCAAGTCAAATCTAATGGATCACCGGAAATATTCTTAAAATTTAAGGAACTGAGGAGGAAAACGAAGAGACTTATTAACACAAGCTATTATAATTATCTTCAATCACTGTCTGGAAAACTTCAGGATAACCCCAAATGTTTCTGGTCTTTTTACTCTGCTAAATCAAAAACTAAGAGAATTCCAGAAACTGTTATCTATGATAATGTTTATTCTACAGATACATCGTCCAAGGTGGAACTTTTTAATAAGTTCTTCCACTCAATTTATTCAAAAGATTCAATGGATGTTAATAGTCTGGCCACTGATGTTGTGAATCCTAACCTGTTATTGAATGTTACCACTACAGCATTTGA
>OX419338.1:17476529-17479029 GCA_948470475.1 Galaxea fascicularis
TTGCGTCTTCTTGGAAATGCGGTGCACTCGTTCGAAGCGAATACTTTTTACCTTTTCGAGCAGAATTTGCATTTTCTTTTCAAGCAGGTTTCTCGCAACAGCTCTGGTGGTTTCATCTACTTCTTCTTTAACATTGAAGATTCTTACGTTTTTGCGTTGCGTGCAGGCCTCCAACTTAATATTTCTTCTTTTGAGTATTTCGATGTCCGCATCAAAAGATTCGATGTCCTCGATGTTTTCTTCTACCGTTGCCAATGTTTTCGCAAATTCTGCTTTCAGAGTTTCAATCTCCTGATTTGCAAAATCCAGAGAGTCCTTTAAATCTTTCAGTTCCCCTCTTAGCCCACATATTTCGTTCTTTAGCGTCTTAATTTCAGTGCAGGTCACAAGAAGTTCATCAAGTTTTGCATTCATTGCATCCACACAATGTGAAGTTGAGAGTTTTGGCTCCACATGCTCGATATCGTCGTCTGTTTGTGAACCACTTTCTCTGAGCCTTTTTCGACTGTCTCCGCGTCTGGCGCTGGGCTCACCCTGTTTTTTTTTATTTCCCGTGTTTTCAAACAAATTTAGCGATCCATGAAGGGTTTGACTGCTTCAAATTTTAAAAGAACATCCCTTGCGTTATAGACACGTCTTGCCTCCACGGGGCACACTGCACAAGTCATGAATACGATATGATACATAATCAATACACTATTGCGTGTGACAAGTGACCAACTAATCATTGGACCCACGCCTACATTTGTTTATCTGCCATCTTGAATAATACATAGTTATGCAAATGCGATGCAAAAAGAATGGATGTTGCTTCTCCATTTGTTTAGTAAATCACTATGCAATGGCTAAAATGAAGAACTTCGGTAAGGTCTGATAAAATACAACAATTTTTTGTTGTTTATACAGCACACATTATATTTTAGTGTAATGCCGTGCTATGCTGTTCAAATATCAATATTCATATCATGACAAGAAATATCGTGGTGTACCATTGTACCATTGCAGCCCTAGTGGTTAGAATGTGAAATGTAAGCCCAGGTGCAATTTAAGGCAGCTGTTCAATACACCAATCATTTTCCTCTGTTCATATGTTTCCTTGTGTAGATTGTGTCTATGGTTTTTGTTTATTTTTCTTTGACCAGAGCTAGTTATCCAATCCTAAAATTAATTTTGAAACCCCAGTTGAGTGATGGGACCTCACACGAAATCTACCGGTAATATAATGCAGAGGGTGGTCCCTCTCTGGGCAAGCATCCCATTCATAAACGTGTTACAAAAACCAGACTCAAGTCTTGATCACCATTTTGAGTTTCTTCAGGTTTATAGTAAGTTAGATCACTATAATCACTTTATTTATATTTGTCTTTAGGTCAACTGGTATAAGGGATGATTTGTTGTTTCTATTAGATGAGGATCTTAGTCATATTCAGTTATGTGCATTGCATATGGAAATGCGCAACACGGAGCAGCTTTTAGCTTCTATTGGCTTCCTTGCATACAACAATGACTTGATGCCCCTTAAATAGTATGGCCCTGAGTCATTCCATGGAGACCGCATATCAGTTAAGAAAAAACCTGAGCAGCAGTCTAGTGTTGATTATTGAAGTTTAGAGTGTCCTAGAATTGAAGGGTGTTAAGGATAATTCATGTTTAATAGTAATAAAAAGCATGTCGTGCACTTGAATGGAAAGGTGAGTCCCTGTTAAGAATCAAACATACATGTATATGGCTATCCAAACGCCAGTTAAAAGCGCCAACATTACAACTTCATGCCGATTTAAGTGTGTACCCAAAATTTTGTGGTCGTTAAGTATTCATATATTCAAGCTATTGTTCTCTCTTTTCTCTAACAATTTCCGACAATACAGCATGTTTGAAGTAGGTGAGATGTTTTATCTTTTGTTTTAGAGTTTTCTGCTGGATCAAATTTTGAACTGACCTGTGGAAGCTCCCTGGGGAATATGAAGAAATGAATCACCACGACCACATAGACTCGCAACACACCGCTTCAATATCCAGATTTTGAAACACAACTTCCGTCTTGCAAACTAATGAATAATCAATAAACAAGTTTCGTTGGCTAAACGGATCTATGAATTTGCCGACTTGTTTATCTGTCATCTTTAAAGTGCCTATAACCTCCAAAATTTTTTTTCGCCGAGATGAATCTTTGTCTCATGCTGAGCAAAATGGCGCAAAAATTTTTGGTTTTGGTAAAAACTGGAATTTTCTATGAATTTTCAAAGTCACGAAAAATAGAGGTTTGAAAATCCATTACCGAGCCGCAGAATTCACCAAAAGGGTATGGGTCAAGTGTAATTTCTGACGTAATACCCGGACGTCAGTAGTTGCGGTGAGATCGAGTTAGTCAGAGCTGAAATTATGCCTGAGAATTGCGTTGTATTTGGCTGTAGCAACGTTCGAAACAAGGAGAAAGGCATTAAGCTTCATCCAATACCTTTTTATGGTTAAGCGACCCAGAGAGGAAAAAAAGACGGGA
>OX419338.1:17484029-17524029 GCA_948470475.1 Galaxea fascicularis
CTTTCACTCAGTGCTGAATCACTTTGCACCAAAGATGATTGCATATTCATATGCTGGAATGTACATGTATTGCAGGTATGACAGTTTTTTATTACAGAAACTATAATAGACCTTATTCGTATTCTCCTCAAGGACATGGAACTAGTGTGCAGATGAGGCTCAAATGAGGGAATCTTTTCATATGTTAATGTATTCCCCCACAATAGCCTCGTGCTAGATCCAGTTCAATATCAAGACTACGAATTTGGCCTATTGTATAAATTTATAGTTGTATAGGACATATGTTGTTTTTGCCACCAGCAGAAAAATGTAATACATGTACAATGACAGGAATTTGTTATTTTGCAATTGGGTATGGCGTATTGCAAAACACTTACAATAGATTTATTCCCGGCAGGCATATTCTGGCTGCAGTACATTTCAACTTCAATCTGCAAAGGGAATGCCGGAAGAATGCTGATGATACTGAGCAGATTAAAGTTACAAATCCAAAGTTTAAAAATGGTCAAGCGATTGTGAGGAACATCAGGGTGTCCCAGAACTTTGGTGAGTCTGCCTGTTGACATGTTCATGATAGTTATTACATTCTGTTCAAAGTAATCTCTGTATGCAATGAAAAGTTAGATATACCTGTAACAAATATGTACCAATAATATTGTTTAAATTTCTTCTGTTTCTTTGTTATTTTCCACTAGATTATGTGGAAGACAATTTTCAAATGTATCTGACAGCCACTAGTGAGGAACTGAAAGGTGCTGCAGACAAGTTGAGGAATACGAGTCCATCTCCTATGAACACTATGCTGGAGAAGGAATCCAGATCAAGTGCAGTGCGGAAAAAAATGGACAGGAGCAAGAAGATCACAGAAAATGTCCCCTCTACCACACCAGGTTCAGCAGCCATATTCTCATTGTATATTTTTTGGTCTTTTGTATCACATGTACATGTGATATGACAGATTCTGGCATTTCAGTTAAAAAGTTAGAGAATCACTGCATATACTATGTAAATAAGGTCGAAAAGAGCGCGGGCCTACATAGGCCAAAGAGCTAATGTTATTGTTTGTCAATGTGTCATTAACTATAATCAGAATGTGACCTCCATGCTGAGTTTCCCTTTTTCTCTTCCTTTTTTTAGTTTGATATTTTAGAAACAAACTTGATTACTATGACTGCGTCTTTACCCATAACAAACATGCGCACAACTTGAAATACAATTCGAACTCTTTTATAGCTCCTAAAATGCTTTCTTTAGAGAAAACAAATGAATTTTTTAGCTTTTTCGTGGAAAAAGTTTCATTAAATGGGTGATATTGATTTCCACGCCTCAAGAAGATGATGGTGCCATGCGCAAATTTAATTAAGCATAACAACTTTGCTGTTCTAAGCCCCGCTTGGCGAGAAACATCGAAACTCAGCTTACAGTCATCAAAACACCACATTTAAGATATCTTTTTAAAGCTCTCAAAGACTCATTGTTCATTGATATAAAAAACAGGTTAAAGTATTTAACAAAGAACTTATAACCATCAAACATCTGCAGTGATTCCTCTGAGTTCCTTCAAATATCAAGCAACTTCGCGGCTCAAGGTTGATTAATTAGGTTATTGTTCCTGTCTTGTGAATTCGCTTCTTGGTCTTCCTGCAAAGTTCTCACCTTTTCTCAACAGAATAAAAACGAACTAATTTGCATCATTCTTCGCGGCTGCCGCAGTAAAAGCCCAGAGGAATAAAGAGAGCCTTCAGGCAACAAAATCCAGTGGAGTCACTCATTTCTCAATGACACACTTAAATCAGCGTGAAGTTGTAATGAACCACTGAGCTGCTGAGAGACCACTGACAATATAGTACGAGCTTTTGTTAAGACACTGTATAATTGTGTGACTGTATTTGTTGTTAGTAGACTTTTCTGGTTTCTTTCTCATCATAATGTACATTTATGACATTAAATATAGAGTGCTGACCATATACATTAATTACATTGTGGTCTGTGTTATTAGCAACTGCCAACCAGACTAAATTACTTTTTGTAGGTTCAACTGAGTTTGAAATTCTTCAAAACCTTGAAGACATTGCAGAGGAAGCTCTTCCCCTGGAAAACCAGAAGAAACTCTATACTGACCTCAACACTGCAAAGAACCTGATTATAAACAGAGTAACCTTTTGTTAGTCCCGTGTTGATGTACGCATATGTCATAATCAATAGTTAAGTCAGAAAAAACAAGGCAGAGTAGGCTCGTCCTTCATGTGGCGTGATCAAGAGTAATGATAACAAAAAAGCTTCCACTTTTTTTTCTTCCATCCGAACTGGTTGGTGGAACACCTGTCTGACGAATTACAAATATTAGACAGTTTAATTATTATAACATAAAACATACCGGTACTAATCATTTGGTGAACTAGCGCATAATACTTTTTCCGCCATAATTTTTGCTAATCACTCTACCAGCTTGCACTTAATATTAACTGAACTGGCGGGTGACACACCTGATACAGTTCAGTGCAATTTAAATACTAATAACATCGCCTGCTAGCACTTAATATTGCTTTCCATCTAAAGTGGTGGGTGGCACATCAGTTTATTCACTTCATTAGTAAGTGCTCATGATACTTCCAGTTATTTAATTATGACTCTCAGTTTATTGGATTATTGTACTTTTTAATTTGTTTTATTGTAAGTATTCATTTCAGTGTTATCTAGTGAATTCTCCAGCGCCCAGACGATTCGTCGGAGTGCACGTGGTTGATCAAGTAACAATGTGAGTGACAATAACCATTTCACTTACTTTTATGAGTATGGTAACAGTAACTACTGTTACTTCATTGGTACCAGACATCATTAAAAAGCCCTGTTATGGAGTTTGCTTCCTCATGATGAACAGTACAGTAAAGGCAAAAAAACCAGGAAATATTATTACAATTATAATTTGTTTTTAGTCATACAATTTGGAATACTTACAAAGCTATGCATGCTCTATATAATGTAAACCATATACCTATATAACATCTAATTTTTATGTTTTTCCTAATTTTCGTTTTAGTATTTTCAGAATGTCATCAGTTTATTAGGGACTTTGGTACTTTTACAGAAGTACAAAATCTGTACAGATCAGGTGCAGTTGTATACAGTCGTAGACAAGCAAATGCTACTCCTCATATACAAGAGACCTTGACTGTCATCTTCATACAAATGTTATATCTTGTTATAACGCACATGCATTTTAGGCAAATATATTGCCACTTTAAAAATTTTATCATTACAATTATTATTGTTGTTGTTGTTATTATTATTACCATCATCATCATCATCATTGTTGTTGTTGTTATTATTATTATTATTATTATTATTATTATTATTATTATTATTATTATCATTAATTTTCAGTTAATCTATAAACTGATTAATGTTCCATAAGATCTCCATACTGCTAATTTCAATTAGCCTTAGTTTGTCTTTGAAAATTTCCAGTGAACCTCAATATCCATTAGAGGGTAGGGAATAGATATTTTCATGAACTGTACACTGGGTACAATAAATTGTCATCAGAAAATTGTAAATTTAAATTTCTTTGCGCTGTTAAAGTTGTTAAGGATGACATGGAGGAACGACTGAAAGCATGGAAGGAGCAAGATGACCTTTCTGATATATTCAGAAAGCTATGCCAGTGTCAAAAGAACACTTTGCTTAAAGACAAGGGGAGCATTATTGAGGATGATGCGAAAAAGCAGTTGGACTTTTTAAAGACGGTAAATATGTGAATCATCTCTGGTTCCATGTGCAATCATTGATTACAGCTGTTTAGAAGATGGTGTGTATTATAAACAGAACATTACATCTTTATGGTGCTGAACTTACTTAAGTGTTACACATAAATAGACATCAAGGTCAATAAGTAAAAATTCATTTTAACTTCATTCTATGAAAGAGAGCTCTTACTTAATTTAGTGTCTTCTGATTTCTTGGGATCACATACATATTAACACAAACTGGAAAGATTCCATGTAGTATCTTCTTTGCTTGCCCATGCATACATTTTATACCATTTGGGATTAATTGTCAGGGTTTCCTTGTACATTACATTGTCAGGCAAGGCCTTGCATTCACTGCCAAAGGTAAACAAAACTGACAGGTGTTTTGTGTCATGTAGAAATTTTATGCTATTGGTAAACTTTGGTGCCAAGTCATGGAGGAAAGGTACAATTTAATGTCCTTTCTACATCTATTACCTGACAGAAGTTCAGACATCAAACTCAGTCGAACTGCATGTACTCATATGGAAGCTATATCCGAACTAGTTGATTGGTTGCAACCCAAATTATTCACATACCATGGACAAAGATGAATGTAGCTTCACTGGAACACACACACTAACAAAGCCCACTGATGACTGACTTTGTTAATGGTCAAATCAACTTGCTTGTCCAATGCTCAGAACAGTCCAGTAACCATTGGATGTGTTGTGGTACATGTACTTCTAATATACCTTCAAATACTGGTATACAGGTGTATTAGACTGAAACTGTAGCTGTATTTTGGAATGACTCTACTTTAAGTCTAACAGTCAGGTTAATCATCATTAGTAGTCATTCAGAGAGTTGAATGGACTTACAATAATATTCTAACATGTCACATTTCACTTTAGGGCTACTTGGTTCTTAACAATGAATTTGACTTACTGCAATTTCAGGAGAATGGAAAGAAATTGCTTTTGTGACAAGGTCGAAAGTATTCAAGGAGTCTGAACAAAGTGAAATTGACTTATTTGACATTAAGGTTTGTTGTGATTCTGGTTATAAACGCACATCATGAGTATCAAGAGATTTTATTATTTCTATGTTGTATGACAAATTTACACACATTCAATTTCCAGACTTAACTTTGGTCATTCTGCTAGAGCATTTTGTTTGATCATGTTGCAAACAGACAAATTTTCATGGACTGTTGTCTGGTAAATAATTATTATAAGTTCTGTTTTGCAGTATTCATTCTTTTGATTAGCAATCAAATTAGCGATATTAATTGTTGTTTTAAATCTAGTGCAAAGATTGGGGATTCGTGCTAAAAGAATTTTTTGACAGTAGCCTAGGTACAGGTGACTATGGACACCTGACAGTTGAACATGCCCCAATGCTGATGAGAAGGTTTTTGTCAATCACCGAATATAGCCAACAAGGATTTGAGGCTTCCCACAAGGTTCAGCACCAGTTGTGGTTGAAGGCATCAAGGCATGACCGGCATAGGTAATGCTCTTCCAGTGAGATGACTTATTTTATGTTTAGTTAAAGGCAGTAGTGAAGAAGTTAATTGGTGCTGTTATTTACAGTACTAACCATCCAACCACCTGTAACAGAAGACTTCACAATGAAAAGTACTGTACATAAGTAAGGTCTTTCTTCATAGAAAGACAATAGTCACAGACTGTAAAATGTTCACCCATTGTTACATGCAGTGCAGATTTTGCATACTTAATTGCATTCATTGGATTCATGATACTTGTAATCTTGCTGTATCAATGGCCAGTGCAACAATACAAGCAAACCTCATTTCTATCTGACAGAATACCCCAATGTTGAGCTGATGATTATTAAGTAATTATATTATTATTTAAATTGGACCCTCATAAGCTAGTTTTGCTGTGTTCCAGTTCATGGAATTAGCAGTCCATAGATTTCTTATTAAGGAAGGGAAAAGGTATTAGTTTTAAAATATTCTGGTGTTCTTTTTTTCACAGTTGACCAGATGTTGGTACATTTTTATGCTGAAAAGTTGCTGTTTTTGAGATACTGTATCAGAGAAGCTCTGAACGTGATAAGAGGTAACCAAAATTTCTGTTGTAGGTGAAAAGGAAATACAACCTAGTTTGATTCTCAAATATTTCTCATAACTCTAACAATTCATGATCCAATTAAGATTAGGTCTATATGAAATTCAGGTTGTTTAATTTATTAAGAAAAAACAAAAAACAGAAAGCACCATCTTTTAATTTGCAAACATCATCAGTTACAAAATGTTTGACCAACCATTAGGAATATCTAGTAACAACTAAGCAAAACATGCATAATTCACCTAGGACAATGATTTCAGCCTACAGTGTAGATTAAAATCAATAAAAGAAATTAGTGTATAAATATTCATGATCATGAGAGACAAAGGAAATTCCCACACTAATGGAACCAAGTACACCATGTTGATTCGTTCGCTTACTAATTGTGCAACTCTCTATGAATCACAAAAAATAGCCTTAATTTTCTTGTAGAATGCTTAATTTCCTTTGCCATCAATTCCAATATATTGCTACCTTGATTGGGACAATGTAATAGACACACAACCTAATCTGACTCCATTAAAGATATATTTTCTTGAATGTCCTTTGTGAGTAGACGTCATTCTGTGACTATTCTTGCTGCATACATAATTAGTGCATCACAGCATTTTAGCTATGTCCTTCAGATTCCACCATGCTTTGTGTCTTTGGGGCAGGTATGATGCTTTGCTGTCTCTTTGCTTAAATTCTCGTGTTTTGCCTTGATTGTTGTCATTTGCCCACATTCCAGTGAAGGAAGCTTCTGTCACTGCAAACTACCGTCGACCAGCACCAGCCTTTCACATTATGGCTGCCCTTCCTGTTCCGCCTGCTCCTGTTCATGACGGGGCCGTTGAAACGCCAGCTGGCGCTGTTGAAGCTGCTCCACCACCAGTGGTCGAGCCTGAGGTATTTTTTGCTTTTCTTTCGTTTCAGTCAGCCGAGCCCTGCAAGCCCCTCGTTTCTTTGCCATGTGTTTACGTATTTTCTGTTAGCTATTTCTATTTATTTACTTGGGTGGTTAGTACTTGAGGTTTCCGCTTTTCTATGGCAAGAAATGTTGGTGGCAAGATATGTGTATCTTTTTGTGATTGGGAAGTTTTTCGCTTCATAAACTAGAAAATACCACTTTACTGCAAGGAATAAGGGTCGATACTGCTTCTAGCGATGAAGTTGTAAAGTGAATGTACATTTTCTTTTTTTGGACATATTGGGAGTTCCCCCTTTTCGTGCGGAGGGATACTGCTTCAAGGCGATGCCTGTTTGTCATTTTTTGTTCGGAGATACCACTTCTTAGTGAGGAGTACTGGTAGTGGATGTTTGTATATCACCTTTGCATAATTGAAGTTTTCTGTTTGTCACAATGAGATACCACTTTCAGGCGAGGAAATTCTGTTACGTTATATTGTTTATATATCTATTTCACGCATTCCAGTTCTAATTCTCTCGCGTTGTATCTGAGGACGTGTAGCTTCATGTTGTAGAAAGGAAGGAAGAAAAAAAAAGTAGGTTGGGAGGAATGGTAGGCAAATGGGATTGACAGGGGATACAGGAACATTAGATCGTTTCCCTATGTTAGCCTTTTTGTTTTTGTCTTTGAAATCCTTACTATTACGGTTGTAAATGCACTCATACCGCGTAAGTTCTTCCATGAAGTCCTCGTTAGAAATGTTACCATGTTCAATGCCAGCCTTGTTTAAAACAAATGAGTGTTGCTATAAACAAGTATCCGGGCTTTGTGGCTTAGAAGCGTTGAATCATGGGTCAGAATTAAAAATGTTATGGGATACGTTTCGATCGCAGATCGCAGAACTTTGGTTTCCATATGATCTGCGATCTGCGATTGTCTGCGATTGTCTGCGATCATATGGAAACCAGCCTTTATCATACCGTATGGTTGTCTTTTTGCTTTTGCTCGTACTTTTCCACTTTATATGTATATTTGAGGGATGCCGCTTAGTAGCAAAGTGTCTTGGTTGTGCTGATTTGGCAATGTTTTTCTGTTATGACTGTGGTTGGTCTACTTTGGTTTTGTTTTAGGTGCTTTCTTTTCCTTTTGGAAATTTAATCAGTCTCTATGCGTCTCATTTCGACACCGTGTTTGTTGTTTTCACTTCATTTACCTTTGCTTCTTTCAATTTTTTCTCTCGTCCGTCAGGCTGATGTTCGTTTGGTTGAGTTAGAAAGAAAGGTCTGAGCCCTTGAGCAGCAGAAGACTTTGGAAACTACCAAGGGTACTTTGGTTAACCTTAGAAGATACCTTAATAGTGCTTTTGACCATTTCGAAGTCATGGACATCTTACACGCTTTAGTGTGCCTCGCGCTCTCCCAAGCACACCAGAAGGCTAAAGAATATGCTGCAGCCCTGGATGAGGTACAAGCGAGATGGGACTCTCTCAGTTCCCCCCGAGTTGCAGCGTTTATTGCTAGGGCTGTTGGGAGACTCCATTAGTCTGCTTCCAAGATGTAAGGTCAGTTGCACATTGGCCCTGTACATCCAAGGCCAAGGTGTGGCTGCTGGGGTCATTTTACGCGCACCTGTAGGGCCACTTAGGCACAGTTTCTGTACGGACGGGGTTGTGGGGCCCTTGGTTCTGGAGGGCGAGTAAACCCTTGCTCATATACTTGCTTGATGTTTGATTTACAGGATTTTGTTGGCTTGTAATATAATTTGTGTTTTATTTTTTGCTCTTAAATAAAACATTTTGCTTGTGTTCATCTTTGTCCATAAAAAGAAAAAAAGTTGGGCTTGTCGTTGACCTGGGGGGACCTCCTATGTGTCTCTGTTCTGGACCTGGTTCGAATTCTGGGGTCAACGAGGGGTTGGTTTAGGTCTAGTCGTCTTGCATACCGCTCATTCCCTTGGGGTTCCCCTGTCACAGTATATTGATGACTATCATGTGGGTCAGCTTTTTACCTCTCTGATGCATTCCGTTGCTCCTCCAAGCGCTCAGAGAGCTGAAGCTGCAGCTTTCATTCTGTGTTACATTCTGATCAAAGCCAGCTATTTCATTAATACTGACAAGTTTTTATGCGATTCTATGCACCAGGCGTTTCTCATTCCCCGGGATAAGAAGGCCAAGTTTGCGACCTTGTGGCAAAGCATTTTGTCATCCTCCTGTGTCAGTCTTAAAATGCTGCAGCATTTCGGTGGCAAGGTCGTTTCTTTTAGTCTAGCCATCCCTGGTTGCAAGCTTTACATCCGCGAAGTCTTTCACGCAATAGCCCAGCTTACGCGTTCCTCCAAGGCTGCTGCTAAAGTCCAGGGAAGACTCCGCCTTGATGTCGCGTACTGGCGCTTGTTAGACAATTGGTCAGATTCCTTGCCTTGGAGGTTGGAGCAGCATTGTAAAGTTTCCCTGTTCTGTGATGCTTCTAAACGCTCGTGGGGTGGAGTTCTTTTTAAGGATGGCAGAAGGGTCGCGTCCCGAGACTATTGGATTAATGTTTCGGATGATATTAACTCGCTCGAGGCGAAGGCTTTGGTACGCTCACTCTTAGCTTTCCGAGACCATGTACGTAATTCTAGGGTTGATATTCATACTGATAATCGAACCCCCAAGGCCGCCTTGGACAGTTTTGGCTGCAAGAAATCATCTGTTAACGATTCTGTCAAGGAAATCTTAGAGTTTAGCGGTAGTTGAACTTAGCTATTGATGTTTATTGTGTTCCTTCCCCCAACAATATGGCAGACACGCCTTCACGAGCATGTTCAGACCTTGACTGTATGTTGTCGAAAAATGCCTGGAATTCAGTGGAGAGCAGATTCGCTCCTCACTCCTTCGATCTTATGGTGTTAAACAGTAACTGTCGAAGGGATCGTTCTGGCCTAATGCTTCCTCATTATTCCCCTTGGCCTACCCTGGCCTTTGAGGGGATTAACGCCTTTGTGCAGCCCATACCATTGGAGCATAACATTTACGCTTTTCCGCCTTTTGTTTTACTCAGACTGCTATTGAGGTATTTTTTGGATCAGGGATTCCAAGGGGCCCTTACTCTGGTGGTCCCAGATTTGTATCCCAGGCGTTTTTAGTGGGCTCTCCTTCAGTCTGTCGTGGTCAGTCGCCTTTTGCTTGGCAGGAAGGGCGACAATGTTGTCTTGCTTTTTCCCCCTCGCTCTACGCATCTCCGGTCGGCGCGACGTCTTCAGTAGGACTTGTGGGCTTATCACTGCATTTTCTAACATTTTCCCCGTTTATCGTCTTCTGCTAGATTCCGCGACCTTGGAAACCAGCCCGTCTTTGTGGTTTGTGGTTGTATCCAAATGACAGATGCCAATTTCTGTCAAGCGTGTGGGGTTCCTACTGTGTCCTTGGTGCCAGCTGTTCCCCGTGGCAGGGGTCCTGTGCATGAGGTTATTCAAAAGCGTTTTCAGGAGTTTAAGTCTGCGTTTGAGCATAAGCCCTATCAACGTCAGAAGTCAGCCCTTGAGCAGCAGTTATCTACATTTCTCGCATCAGTTTCCCCGCCTAAACTAATTTCATCTTGTATGGTGGACGATGTTATTAAGTTTCTCATTTATAAAGATTTGTTGGGGCGAACAGTGGTGCGTGTCCCCATGTTACTACAGCGGTACTGTAGTAAGTCATTAGTAAGGTCAGCGGTTGTCAACAATTTGCCAGGTGACCACGCAACCACGAGGGCGGCCATGTTTTCGTCTCATCATAAGTGTGATGCATAGTTTTCCATCCATGCAATCATCTGGCCATCCACATTTGTAAAGGAGAACTTAAGTTGTTATCTGAAGATAAAAGTGCTGATCTTGCGAATAACAATGGTGGTATTTTTTATCATCGAAACTCCTTTGGACCGAGCAAGTGCAATGTTCGGGGGCAGCCACACCCCACGTCCTGGAGGAGCTTGCACCTGCCCCCACTGTTTGGCCACTGGCACCATTGACTCCCTCCTTGGAAAGCTCAGGTCCATCTTTACTACACGTGGTCACATCGACCACACTAATCCTATTGTGCATCCTTGCATTAAGGAATACTTGAACTTTGTACGCATCGAACAAGTGGGTATGGCTATTTCGCCTTCACAAGCTGTGCCTTTGTTCTTTCTTAAGTTCCAGAATTTAATTGCTCATTTACAGGGGAAAATTTTTGATAGTCAATCACTGTCTAGAATTAGTCAGTATATTTTGGTTAGGGATGCTACCTTTTTTGTAAAAGATTTCTTCACAGGTGACAGGGCATTGGATTTGGGTCACCTATTGGCCAGCCAGGTTTTTAAGTTAAATGATTGTGAGGGTTACTTGTTGCATTTTACTTTTTCTAAAACTTTGTGTAGAGACCCCCCTCGTTCTTTCGTCTTGGTTCCCTTTTACAAAACAGACGTGTGCCTGGTTCATTGGATAACTTATCTCTCTGTGTGTGATTTACTTAAGGTCCACTTAGCTTCGGATTTTTTCTTTCGGGCTTCTGACCACAGTAGAGATATTCACAGCCAAGCTGAAGAAAGGCCTGGGACTAATAACCGTCTTCGAGGGTATCTCACCGAAGCTAAGCTAAGCTTCGTGACGGTGAAGCCCCTCATAGGTTTGTCTACTACTTTGACATTGTTAGGTTGCTCTAAACAGCAGGTTGCACAGTATATAGGTTGGAAGAGTGGGGAGATGGCTCAACATTACTCCTGTTCGTCTCATGCGGTGGCATCTCTCGCGATCTTCGAGGAAGTTCTTCCTAGTGCTATTGGTTTGGTGACAGTGCCTGTGTCTCACCCCGACAATCTGCAACCCATTTGTACCGGTTGAACGATTTTCACTTTCATCTGTTATTGTTACCCCCAGTCCTCCTACCACTCCATACATAATTAGCGCATCACAGAATTTGAGCTATGTCCTTGAGATTCCACCATGCTCTGCATCTTTGGGGCAGGTATGATGCTTTGCCGTCTCTGCTTAAATTTATGGCGTTATATCCCCACCAAAATTCGACCTTTGCTTTCAATGTTGTGTTCACATTCTATGTTTGTTGTCCGCAATTCAACATCAGTTTTGCAATGTGACATCGAACTTGCAACATTACAGTTTCAAGATGCAATATTGAAGTTTGACAATACCACGTTTATTTTTCATGAGACCTTCCAATTACACATTCTCACTTTTACGGCTATCGTCCGACATGCTCAGTTGTCATTTTATGCGGGGTTCAACATGCTCAGTTGTCAATACTAAAAAGATCCTAATTTTGATCCAAAGAAAAAGCTCAGAGTCATCTACAACAAGCAGCCTGCTGCAGACACTGGTGGAGTTACTTGACAGTTCTTCACACGGCTACTCCACCTGATGTCTGAAGAGTTTTTTCATGGAGATTACTAGAAAATTCCAAATTACAATTCCCAGGTAGTTGCACCAGGGATAATGAAGCTTGTTGGAACAATAATTGTTCACAGCATCCTTAAAGGAGGCCCAGGCTTGAGAATCTTCAGCCCCTGCATCTACCATTACTTGGCAACAGGAGATGTTGAGGGAGCAATCCAGACAATGTCAATCAATGACTGCTCTTTGAGAATCGAGTCTTATCAGCATGGTTAGTGTAAACAATTTTTGGTTATTTTAACAGGACTATTTTATTTTTGGGTGCAATTTTTATTGGCAAATCCAATGTATTAGTGGGAACATGCAGTACCAGCAATAAAAAAAATTCCTACATTTTGCATGTGTAACAATGTTTCTGATTTTTACATGTATATCCTAATAGGTTGCTGAGGAACTTGATGTTGCATCGATCAGTAATGAGCAAACTACAGATATTCTGTCTGAATGTGGACTTACTGTTTCTCTGACCGTAAGTAAATGAATTCTCACATGGCCAATTCGGGGATTTGATTATTATCATGTACTTCGACCCCACACCAAATCCTGGAGTCTTGGAATGACAGTAATGCCCAAATAACAAAAGAGTTTTAAATTAACACTGATGCATATACATGTACATGTAATTGCACAAACACATGCTGAAATATGTTTTGGTGTTTAGTAAATCACCATTTTCACCTCAAATCCAGAATACAAGTTATAGGCTGAACATTAATGGACCATTCCCTTTTTATCTTAGAATAAAAACAAGATGAGTGTAATACAGTCCATTATTATACATGATGTCATTGGAAGGCCAAAAATTGTCTTAGACCAGCTTAGGGATGGCCTTGGCACTTTGGGGTTTGGTCCACGGATGAAAGACGTTCCTGATCTGTTCCAAAAGCTGTTTGTTCCAGGAGATACTGAATTGAGAAGTGCTGATGTGATCAATGTTCTCAATTTCCCAGCATCATTAAGCAAAGAAGAAGCAACAACTAAAAACCACCTGTTTGAGTTTCTTCAGAAAGCTGAAGCAAAAATACTGCAAGACTTTCTTGTCTTCACTACAGGGGCACCATGTCTGCCTAACTTTGGGTTAGGAAAAATTGATGTCAAATGTGATAGTGATCCTTCAATTTTTGCTTCAACGTGTTTGCAGAACCTCACCCTCCCCAATAATTTTCCTGATGAGGCAACATTTGCCCTATCAATGAAAGCCACTATTAGCAGTGCAAGCACATCTTTCAACTGTGTTTAATTTTCAGGAAAACGTTTTTACAATTTTACATTTTTCAAGTTAGTGTTACTGTTACTGTTACAGTTACCATAAATAATGATGGGTGTAAATTAATTGAGCAGCACTACTCTAAATTTCTCTCAGAGGCTGACCTTTCAATCTTAAACTTTATATGCAAAAATAGAAACAACCAATAGCGTCATGTGTTTTAATCTTCGCATGGATAAATATCAAAATAAATATACATGTAGTTGAAATTAGCCCAGTACAATCGATTGTGACAGACCTTCAAAGGATATTAAAATGCTGTCAGTAATTAATTCCATTTGAGCCCCATTACTGATCAGTATTACTTATCCTATAATGAAGTAGCTGTGGATGATTATACATGCAGAACAAACATGCCTTTCAAAAGGCAATGATCCCCTAAATATGATTTGATATGACATATGAACAAATTGTTGTAAAGGAAGTTTTTTTTTGTCTGATGTGCTTTAGGCTTAGATGTTGCGGTACTGTTTTCATCTGTTGTCTTCCATTCCACATCTTAAAGTGCACCCAAACCCAAAATATTTGTTTTTGCTTAAATAAATCATTGCACCTGTTCAAAATGCACTTTGCCTTTTTGAAGTTAATCTTGACGTTCTTTTGGGCTATGAAAGTTATGAAATCTAGCCATCATTTGTTCCACGACTGAGCTAGTCAGGGGCATGGGTCTAATCCTGGTTTTACATCACAAACTTCTTTGCATGCATGTTTATAAAGACTTCCTGCTGATTTACAGTTGTGTTGATTTATCTGTGTTGTAATAATGAAAATATTGTAAGTTTGTGGTACATTAACATACTTTTCAAGCTTTTCAAGATGACACTATGAATAGTGTTGACATGTACTTTTGATTCATGCAAATTGCTTTACATGTAAGACGAAGATGAACACAGCACAGACTGGAATGTACCCTTTTCAGCCTGGAGAATGAGAAAATGCAACTATCAAGAGGCCCTGGCATAGTTTTTTACTAGTCCTGTACAGTCAAATGCACCTGAAGAACATCTGGTGATCTCTAGAAAGAAAACTGTCATAGCCCAAGTGTTACACAAATACAAAAATCCAAGCTTTAAGCTGCAGAGTCCCCTAATGTTCAGTTCCAGATCCAATGCATTAAGGCAGGTTTACACGCTTACAATTTTCGGCCCGATCAGTCGGTCTGACAGTGTTGTAGCGCGAATCGTATGTGTATTTTGATATGCAATCCTAAGGCTCAACGTGAAGAATGTTCAGTGGCCCTCGTTCTTTTTTAAAGCAGTGTTTTTATTCCCCGTGCGCACTTATGCTTAGTGACTGTTTCAGAAACAAAATGGCTGACAGGCACAACAGTTTATGGTCGCTTTATTCATCAACAGCAGTAGCAACAACGTCATCACTATTACTTGCTGCAGCATTGTTAAGAATAAAACAGGGAGGAAGAAGGAAAACACGATCTGCTTGGGTGAAAAATTGGCATGGAACTGATGCCAGGGCTTTTCACCAACTTATGGCAGAAGTGAGGGTCAGCGATCCTTGTTCGTACAGAAAGTATGTTCGTATGGATGTGGAAACATTTGAGGTACCGTTTAAGTACATCAACTACTTGTAATTTTACTGTAAGAAAAACAATTATGGCGATCGATGGTAATAGACATAGCTAAATAGAATAATCCCCAGTAGTTTGTGTTTTGTTTTTGTTGCCTGCTTTGATTTTTTGACAACATTCATTTTTGGTCAGTGTTGTTAGTGTAATCAGTGAAGATCTAAACTCATGAGCTACATTGACAGTAGTTTTGTTACCTGTCAAATTGAGCTCCCTCTCTTTTTTTTACTTGTTTGTTTACTTATTTATTCATTTCTCTATTAATTAATTTATTTGTTATTGTAGGTACTGTTGGAAAAAACTACTCCTTATTTGGAGAAGCAAATCACAGTTATGAGAAAGCCCATTTCTGCAGCGGAATATCTTGCTGCTACTCTTTGCTTTTTAGCCACTGGAGAAAGCTATTTAAGAATGAGTAAAAGTACCTTGAGTAACATGATTCCTTATGTATGTAATGTCATATATACTGTGCTAAAAGATGACTATTTAGCCTGCCCACAAAGTGAGCTGGTGTGGCTTAACATTGCCAAGGAATTTCAGGATAGGTGGCAGTTTCCAAATTGTCTAGGTGCTGGTGATGGAAAGCACATTCGTCTACTTTGTCCAAGAAACAGTGGATCAGAGTATTACAACTACAAAGGTTACTACAGCTTGGTACTCATGGAATTTGTAGGCCCTTAATATCAATTCCTTTTTGTGGATGTTGGATGCCAGGGAAGCATTAGTGATGGTGGTGTATTCCACAGAACCTCTCTGTGGAAAGCAATAGAGGAGAACAGTATTTATCTTCCTCAAGCAAAACCACTGCCACAAAATCCTGATCCTGTATTTGAAGACACCAGTGATATGAACATCGACTACTTTTTTGTTTGTGATGATGCATTTCCTCTGGGACTGCACCTTATGAAGCCCTACTCTAAGTGGCATTTGTCAGAAAAGAGGACAATCTTTAACAACCAGTTATCACAAGCAAGAAGAGTTAGTGAAAATGCCTTTGGTATACTAGCTGCTAGATTTGGTGTTCTTCACACAATGATGCGCCTCACTCCTGATAAGGCAACCAAAGTTGTTCTGGCTTGTTGTGCACTCCACAACATGCTACTTTGCAAATCTTCGCGTTCCTACTGTCCCCCTGGCAGCATGGATTATGAAAATGACAATGGTGATGTAATTACTGGTTCATGGAGAGAAAGTGGCAGCAGCAATCCCAGCAATTTCAGATCAATGCCAAAATGTAAAGAGAGGTGTCCTAAGAATGCTGAAGATATGAGAGACATAATTTGCTGTCATGTAAATGGGCCAGGTGCTATCCCCTGGCAGTGGAAGGCTTTAGTAGTTTAATTTTCTAACAGTGCAAATTTTAGGGTTTCTGACAATGACAGGAGGATTTCTTTGATGGTCAGGAAAACATTAAACTATATGTCTTCCAAAATGACTTGTTTATTCAGCTTCTGTCTCTGTCTGTTTTTTCTCCATGCAACTTACATTAATGAATCATACAACCTGGTTCTACTTCTGAAATAAGTAAGAAAGCAAAAGCACATTCACACTGTGACATGCACAGGCACAAGGCGACCTACACACGAAAAGTAACAGTGAATTCTTATTATGTACTTATTTCCCAAGTGGAAACCAGGCTTGAAGATCACAGACCAAAGAATTAACAACGTATGGAAATTATTTTATGTTGATATTCTGCGCCATGTTTAAGCTTGAGTAAAACTCTTGTCCTTGCAATTTGATTTTGTAGAACAACGATGCTAGGCAGTTCGGTAGTTTAGCCACAAGAGTGATTACATTTTACATCTGTGACAGCAAAAACAATAAAAATAACTTAATATTTCCAAAAGCTTACAGTTTCTGACTTACCGGTGATTGGTTTGGAGCTGTCAATGATGTCAAATCCAAATTGTTCATTTAGTGAATGGCTATATGCGCTCTCGCAATCTCTCTTTTATTCTTGTTGTGGTAATCTTTATTCCCCTTGTAAAACAGACACGGATATTAAAACCATTCCCCTATCAGAAAGGAGATTTCTTCCTCTTGGAAACTGTGTGACTTTGGCCTCTTCAGACTTTTCTTGTACGCCATTTTCATTGCTTCGTTTTTGTACACATGCTCTCAGCCCAAAATTTTGATTGACATGCCGGCTTCTTTGAAACTGTCGGCCCAACGAGACAAAAGTCTGTTGCACTGCAACATATTTTTTGAATTGGGCCGATTTTCATTTTCACGAATTGGCCATAAATCAGATGTCAAAATACACGTACGATTTGCACTCCAACACTGTCGGGCCGACAGATCAGGCTGAAAAATCGTAGCGTGTAAACTGGCCTTTGGAATTAGGAGTTGATGCTGGTGGCCCAACAACAGCCTACTTCTTCTACCTAATGCAGGATTTAATGAGAGGTAGTTTCAATGGCATTAAATTGTTTCAAGGAGAGGCTGGCCACCTAGTTCCATCAGTTGATTACAACCTGGTTTCCAGCTGCTTTTTGGGGATTGTCGGGAAGATGATTGTACATTCTTTCTTCCATCAGTGCCGAGGTTTAGCAGGTTTATCACATGGTTCATACAGGTGAAAAGAGCTTTTATTCAAGGACTTTTCCATGACTTTATCACAAAATTCAAGGGGTCCATCTGATCACAGCATTTGCATAAGGCCGTTTTCCTGTCACCTTTGATCGCAGTCACCCAACCTTTGTAGAGGGAATTGCGTTCCCAGTCCCGATTATATATATGCAGTTTTTTCTTTGACCTTTTGAATTCATTTGATAATAAAATAAATAAACTTCACGCTTCAAGCAACGCGTCAAGCTACGTTTCCCTTGTGGTTTTGTTTGCTTGGAGGGGGGCTTCACAATACACTTGGGAAACTCTATTGCAAGGCGTGGTTACTTAGATCTTTTGAATAAGAAACACTGAATTGTCCTGATATAAAAGCTTTGTCTTAAGTGTTTCTTGGGTGATGTGACACAATCTTTTTCATCTTTTGATGAGAAAATGAACTTATTTTGCTTTAATTTCAAGTATTCAAGGACTTCTTCATAACATTCAAGCACTGCACCTACAAATTCAAGGAGTTTTCAAGGACAAAATCATTTTCAAGGAGTTTTCAAGGACCAAGCAGTTTTTTGGCCTGTGCGAACCATAAGTTACATAATCAGTGGTACCAGAGACAGTCTTGGAGTATCTGGTTGTCGATGATGTTCTGGATCCCTGACTCCGTGAAATTCTTAATGAGGTAAAGGTTTAGGCACCAAATGAAAAACTTCTCTACTTCTCATCAGTACACCTGTGTATGTAATTATTGATGGGACAAGTTTCTTTTTTAATGGTATAGCATGTAAGTTTCTGGCTCTTATATTTGAACAACTGAGGACCGATTATGTAAGTTTATTCTATACACGACTGACCCTTTCGAATATGAATCCCGTGTGGCAGCCTTAAACAGGAGGAGAGTGCACAAAAAACAGAAGGAAAAAGGGCCTTTCCCTTTTGTCACATTTCCCTTCTCTTACCCCTCCCTTGCCGATAACACTTGGTACACAGGCTATAGTATGTAATGTTTTTGGTTAACTGTTTTATTACTCAAGGCGATTATTTTTCATGCCTTATTACTATTTTACTCTTAAGCTTGTGCACTGTAGTGACCAGGAGCTGGGGAAATTCACTTTGGATGGCGACTTCAACATCACAGACATCCTTGTTTCAGCTGGGTTCCCTCATATTGAAGTAACCCCCTCAAACCGGTTATTGGCCTATGAATGTGTGTTCACATATGAGGTTATCACTAAGCGTATTACTGTACTGGATGATCTCAGGAAGGGGTTGGATTCAGTACGTGTGATGGGCACAAGTGTGATTGACCTTCTCCAGCGACACTCTCAAGACAACATATCGTGCTAAAGAGCAGTCCAATTGTTTACCAACTCACGCTTTCGTGATGCAAAAAACAAAAACAAAAAAAAGCTTCGTGTACGGCAATTTCTCCTGTAAAACACTTCTGGATCTGTTTCATGTTGTGCCTGATTCAGAAATTGCTTGATTTAAGTCCACCAAACAGGCATTTATTTAGCTGAGTGCACTTCTCCATTAAGGGGCGTATCATTCTTCATTAAATGGACCTGATGTTGACAGCGTTCAGTTTTTACTTTTTACCTCTTTAATACTTTGTAGCCTTTTAAATACTTTTTTTCATTTTAAATCTAAGCAAATATTATGGACACAGTTGAAAATGGTGTGATTATAATAAATGCTTTCTAGACTTCTCCTAAAGTAGCTATGAAGCCTCAGTACTTATCATTTATCTCACCCCGAGAAGAATTTCGGACACACCTCCTGGTCTCCGATTACTTCCAGTTTATAGCTCTTGCATTATGGTGCAACTTGTATTAATGTATAACTTATTAAGCCTTGGCTGCTGGCCAGTCCGTTGGCAGAATGGCCTTGTTCCTGGAGATTATTTCCAATTCACTCATTTTCCAGCCCTTTAAATTTCAGTTACTGAAGTCTGAGGATAAAAAAAAAACCTCAGTACCCTCACAAATTTGAGAAGACCCTTCAATGTGCCCCATGATACCATTTTGAAACTTGGCTTCAATGAAACAAATGTGATGTCATCAGCTACATGTTTGCAGTTTGTATTTGCTATCCCCAGAGAGTTCTAGCATCCCTTAATGAAAACAAAAATAGCATTGAAGGCATTTGCAGTTATAGAGAGAGAGAGATCTTCATCACCAGCTTGCAAATGAAAGCAACAAAAACATGAGAGCTCAGTAAACATTGCTTTGTATGTTCTGCATGCGAGGAAGCAAATGCTCTGAAATGCAATGTTATTTCATTTAATTATCTTTTCACTCAAATCTTGCTTTGAGTAGAGATCCACCTTTGTATTTTAGTCTACCAAGGCAAATACTTACAATTGATTGATATAGATTTATTCATTGTGACAGAAACATACACAGTGGTGGAATCATTATCTACTGGAGGCCTGATCTTGTTTTTCAATTCATCAAGTCAGCTCCCCTGTTATCCAGTATTGAGCCATGTATGGCTAAACTTAAAATTGGCAATTCTTTTATGATGATCTGCGCTGCTTATCGTCCACCCAGTACTCAAAGTTCATTCTGGAGGAAGGTATATCACCTTTTAGACTGTGCTTTATCGCTGTGCGATGAATTGGTATTGCTTGGCATCCTAAATTGTGATCTTATGCAACCTGACAAACATTCCAGGGAGGGTAGAGACTTGCTTGATGTCTGATATTTTCGACCTTAAATGTCTTGTTAAAGAACCTACTTGCATAACAGCGACATCTTGCACCTTGATGGATGTGATCCTGATGAATAATTGAAGGACATTCTTGTCCACCGGTACCTTAGAACCTCATATGAATGATCATAGGTTGATTTACACAGTCATCCAGGCATCATGCACTCGGAAACGTCCCAGGAAGAAGATTTGCCAAAGTTACAAATGTTATGATAGGGAACGATTTATTTCTGATCTGAATACCATTCCTTTTCCCATTTTATTCATTTTTTATGATGTAGATGATCAAGCCTAGGCATTAAGGAAGCTATTTGATGAAGTAGTGAATGAGCATGCACTCATCAGACAGTTTCACACTAGACGTGGACAAGTTCCCTATATGACTCCTCTGAGTGGAGGTGTGCTATCCGCCACCACGATAGACTCTGGAAGAAGTACATGAAATTACAGACCTATGAGAATTGGTTGGCCTATAAGAATCAACACAATTTATGTACATCATTTAGGAGGAGGGCCATCAAAAGTTACTATAGTACAAAAACTGATAATCTGTCCTTGAAAGCCAGGGACTTCTGGAGAGGCTGCAGCCCCTTGTTCGAGTCCAGGGGTGGTGGCACAAATGATATTTTCCTCCAGGAAAATGGCCTTCCTATTGGTGGTAAGCAACAGATAGCCAACGTTTTTAATGACTTTTTGTCAGTGTGGCAGATGACCTTTATTTTCACTTACAACTGGTGGAACAGAGAATTAACTCTGGAGTGTAAATTAAAGTGCTAATAGAAACCCATGAAAAACCCACTGGGCGTTAGCCCTAGTAAAGGGTATCAGGGAACCACACGAGGCAAAGAAAAAATTCTTATGACCTCGATGGGAATCGAACCCACGACCTCTGGATCAGATCTACCGTTGCTCTGCCGACTAAGCTACGAGGTCGGACAGAGAAAGTCGGGGACGATTAAGATGGTGAATCACGGCAAAGAGAAAGTAAGGGTACATATATATATGTTGTGCCGCGTAGCACTATAAACACATACAAGTGGTGGAACAGAGAATTAACTCTGGAGTTAATTCTCAGAGAAAGTCCCCGACCGGGTTTTTCATGGGTTTCTATTAGCACTTTAATTTACACTCCAAAGTTAATTCTCTGTTCCACCACTTGTATATGTTTATAGTGCTACGCGGCACAACATATTTATTTTCACTTATTTTCTCTGTACAGTAACTGCAATTCAACATGCGGATGTACCTTTGTTCTTGGAAGCAGAGCACACAATTACACAGGCCAAGTAGGTGCAGGGGTTGCTGCTAAGACCACAATGTATGAAAAGAGAAGCCAGAGAGAACCTCTTCAAGCCTCTTGAAGTCCTCATGGAAGAGCTTTCCTATGAACCCTGCCCCAGTCTAAACCTTGGGAAGCAGCAAACCATCTTAAGACGGTGCCTTCAACCAGCAGATCCTAAGGACCTTGACTTGACCTCAAGGTAGAGATGAAACACACACCAAGAGGCTTGTTCCACAGAGATAATTAAGGTATGTGTGTATTGAAACCAATCACGCACTTCAATCGTAAATGGAAGTGCCCCCAATATTGTTTGTGCTTCCATGATCTTCAATGGATATCAGAGGTTTTTTGTGCCCTCTGGCTCAAATTCTCATTCTGTAAATTACCCAGCTCAAACAGGAAAGGAAGTGACAAAGGGGAAGCTTCACAGTCCAGTGGCAGCAGCGGAAAAATAAATTTTGTCCGGAGCTGGACAAAAGATTTCCCTTGGTTGGAATATGATGGGGAAAATATGCAATGCAAACGTTGCTGCAGCAGGACTACAGAGAGTGACTCCTCCTGTGTTTGTAAGTGGTTCTACAAACTTCAAAATTGAATCGATTTGAATGATGTAGAGTTTCAAAAAGTTAAACTTTTATTTTTCATTTTTATCTTCATAACTGACCTATACTTTGTCTTGTATTCTCACTGAGCAATCCACAGGGACACTTTGCAGAGTTCGATAACATTCAGTTTTTCATACTTATAAATAAGTATTATGTGATTCATGTTCAAAAGTAGGGTAATAACTAACTTGAACCGAATATTTTATGGCTAGTACAAAAAGCTCTTTGGCTAGTGAGAACTACCATTTTACTAGCCATAGGCCTACTGATAACAAAAGTTAAGGTCAAGCCCTGTTACTGGTTTTAAACCATTTTATTCTTTCCTGTTTATGTCTTTCAGTTGTGCAAGCGATGCCACTTGATGTTCACAATTATGCATCACCTAGAAGTTTTATGCAGAAGACCTGGTACATAGACAGAACCTTAAAGCTGTGCTGCAAGCCATTTAGCCAGTTGCTAACAGTAAATGCCTTTGCGCAATCAGATAACTAAACTAAAGAATATCCACTTCTAATTAAAAGGCAATGAGATGCATTATTGAACAAGTGAAAAACATGCCCAAACCTCGCACATTACAGCATGAAAGGTGACAAGAACAGCCAGAGCCTTAACTTTGGAGCAAGAACTTTTTCTATGCCTCATGAGGCTGAGGCAAGGCCAGCTAGACTTCAGAGTACCCAGCCACTGAAATATTCCTTATCATATCCTACCACCATGGTGCACAGTCCAGAACACCAAATTATTTTTTGCTACCGCGGTCCACAGTTCGCAATGGGTTGGATACCCCTTCATATGAGAATGGACATGACCAGTCACAAGCAGCCACTAAACGGCTTTACTATATTTGTGGGATATCCTCAAACAGGTAAATAGTGATACCATCATTCCTATTACATTAGTTTTTTTTTTGCTGTTTCCCACTAGCTGGGATGCAGCACTGTAGATTTGTTTCTTGCATTCCAACAGCCTTACCCTGTGCCCACAGAAACTGAGGAACTACAAAATGACCTAATACATATAACTATCCTTTAAATTTTAACATATTTCTATTATATCACTGGAAAATCTTCAGCAGTTCAGAACACAGCACAACATCCACTGGAGCATATTAAAATGAACAAATCAATCACTAGCAAGTGCACGTCATCTGGATTCATCAAACTGCTTGAAAACAGGAAGAAAGGAATCGTTCTGTCCCCAGAAGTATTTAACATACTAAACAAACTCCTCAAATCAGATGACGTCAACACAATGGGAGACATCCAGCTTCTCTGCAAGCTCTACTCTGGGGAGAAAAATTCTACCAAAGAAAGCCAAGTAATCCCCTGCAATACCCCATTCTGCATTCTTGGTTTCATGCAGCTAAATTAATAGAAAAAATGGACCAAGGACACAGACTAGTTGACAGAATTCTTCTTGCCACCCCACTTTACTCACATGAATTAACACCCTGCTCCTTAAAGAAGTAACAAACACAATCTGTGACAAAACCATAGAGCAGCCGACCACACAAACAATTAGAGACAACATACTTCTCACCCAGGGGCTGGCCATGACAATCATCCAAACATGAAAAAAGATCATCCCATGAAATAAAAGCGTGAACCAAATTAATTAAAGAATCCCTCGATAGGTATTTCTTAATTCGTCTTAAGTTATGCAAATGATAAAATGCTGCATTACAAGCCTTGTTTATATGATCAGTCATGCTTAAATTACTGTCAAACAACGATCCAAGGTTTTTAACACATGGGCTTGGACTGATACGATTACTGCCCACAGTAATGGAACACGAATCTAGTTTATCAAGCTGTTGTCGTGTGCTGACCAACAAAAACTCAGTTTTATCATCAACTACTCCTGAATCATCCATTTCCTCACCGCATCAATGCACTTTTTCATAGCTTGTATAGCATCAGCTTGAGCAGTGTCGCCGAGTGGTTTAAAACTTGAAACTTGATACAGTTGCGTATCGTCCGCGAAACAATGAACATCAGGAAGATAATGTTCCATGATCTTAAACAGCTTGGACGCATATATTATAAATAACAGAGGCCCTAAACATGAGCCCTGAGGTACTCTGCAGTTCAAGTCAAAAGGACGAGAAAGAACCCCATGCACAGAAACGCACTGACTTCTATCTGACACGTACAATCTGAACCAATTCAGAACAGTCCCACGTATGCCAACCTCGTCAGATAGCCTCCCTAAAAGTATTTGATGATCAAAGGTGTCAAAGGCAGCACTCGGACCCAATAAAATTAACAAAGTGACATGTTGAGAGTTCATCTTTAACAAAATATCGTTCATCACCTTGATAAGTGCAGTTTCAGTGCTATGAAATTGCCTGTAAGAAGACTGAAGCACAGGAAAGATAGTATTTGAAACCATGTGATCATAAACTATCAGACCTTTGTAATCCACCAAGACTCTGCTGCCTTTGCTCATGTTGTCTCCACTGATAATTTTAGAAACTTGCTTCAGTGGAACCACACTAATATTGTTCAATCTGATTTGAAATAGGATAATCCATATTAATTTTTGGAACTTTAAGGGCTGCTCATAAAAGACATTGTGAATACTCTCTCCACTAAGCAATATGGTTTCATCTTCGATATGTCAAGCTTTTTATATTCTTTGTTGGATCAAGTTGTCAAAGTGAAACCCAATCAAAACAATTCTTAGTTTGTACTGTTAGATAATCCGCACCAATCACGATTCTAATGCGCATGCCCATTATCTGTTGAGTGTTAACTAATTCAAATTCTAAAAATTGGCGTTCAGTTACCATGGAAATTTAACTAAGACCAAGAATCTGTTTGAAGCAGTACAGCAAGTCATTGTTGTTCAATCTGCATATCACGGGCCTTTCCACAAAAGTAAAAAGTGTGAGCACAATAGTGCGCCACCTTCAAGACGAAGACATCAAAATCAGATGACACACCATGACATGAATTTTGAAGAAATATAGAGTGGATCTCTTACTGACAAGATAGTGCCAGGTCGCAAGCCCATTGTGTCCATGGAGCTGTTGAATTTTATCAATGCCAATATGGAGGAAATTGATGAACTGACATCTGTTGGTAAGAATTTTCAAAATGAAATAGCACAATTCAAGTTTGACATTGTTGATATCTTGAAGATTTTTAAATTTCAGCTTAAACATTTTGAACAAAAATTTAATCTTAGGTCTCCAGAAAGTGCTCTACAGTGAGAAAGGTGTTCGCCTGTCCACCACTATCATCAAGAGGACAAGAAGGAAACTTGGATGGAAGAAATGTGGCCCTCATTATTGTCAAATGGTTCAAGAAATCAACTGTGTCACCCAACTCACCTTCGCTCAACTTTGTTCAGACAATAATGACAAATTTGATGATGTCATCTTCACAGACAAGAGTACTATTTGGTTGGAGCATCATGGAAAGATATGCTTCTGGAAAGATGACAGACCTGCAAAACTGAAGCCCAAGAGCAAACATCCCTTCAAAGTCCATGTTTGGGCTAGAATATCGATGAGAGGGGCAATGCCAATACTGATCTTCACAGGCATTAAGTAAAAGGAATTTTACATCAATGGGATTCTTGCCAATGTGCCAATACCATTCACGCAGACTATGTATCCAGATGGTGGGTATCGCTTCCAGTGAGTTTACTTGAAGTATTATGAATTACTTATTACAAAATAATAATCCACAGTGGAAAAAGATGCAGGAAAAAAATTCAGTCAGAAACAACAAAGCAAAAGTTGTGGGAAATCCTTATTCCAAGTCCAAGCTTGTTAAAAATGGTTTTAACATCGCCTTTTTTGCACTTGTTTTGTTTTGTAGGCAAGTTGGCCATGAAGTTCATACAAGACAATGGCATTAACTAGTGGCCTACTCCAGCAGGGAGCCTGGACATGAATCCGATCGAGAACCACTGGCACAAGTTGAAGTGTTTTCTAAGAATGGTGGTCAAAGCCTTCAACAAAGAACAACTGGTTGCCGGCATCCAGGGTTTCTGGGACACAGTGACACCTGAGAAGTGTAGGCACTATATCGGCTACCGTAAGAAAGTGTTCTCGGCTGTGGTTGAGTGTGAGGGTAGAGCTTCTGGCTATTGAGGACTGGGAAGACTTCCCTCTTCAAAAAAACGGCTCCTTTAGGAGCCATCAAATCTGATGAAAGTCATAACTAACAACCATTACTGGAAACTGACCCTCTACTTTGTTTTCAATTTTGTCAACCCTGATACATCTGTCTGAACATTAACGTTGCTTGAAAGAATATCAAGAAAGCTTACAACCCAGGCTAGAAAAGCACTTCTGTAGTAAAATAAGTTTAGAGTTCAAAGGTTTAACTTGGGTGCTTAAAAAGTGTAAAACCCCATATGTAAAAAAATGTCTCTCCTTGAGACGTGAACCACCCTCTTTAGTGCTTTGTCACAACAGAAGACTACATTTGTATGAATGGCATCTCACTGAACACAACAAAGCTTGCAGTTGTTCCAACAGAACATTGCATTATTTTTGCTTTTATTTAGCGGCAAACATTTTCTTGATTCTTGTAAAAGTAGCTTGGCTCATAGTTTAAATTTGGCTTGAAAGAAGGGAATCAATGCCATTAAGACAACGATTCATTGAAGCGTCGCGTCAAAGCTCTCAGCAAAACAAAGATGTCTTGTAAACAAATTACACCAAAGTAACCAAACAAGCAACAAACTCCTGACCTTACCTTACTTTAACTTTATGAAAATTAACACTCAGGTTTTGCCACATATCAAATAACAGACCACGCGTTCTCAAATTTATGCAAATTTGCGCTGAAAATTTGGCGGCATTGTTTACATTTGGTGTGCCCATTTCGATTCTTTATGTTAATGTACTTGAAATGCTTGAAATCATGGTAGTTGTATGCAAAAAGCTGATCTTACTTTAACTTTAAGTAAGAAACTATAATCAATAGGAAATACTCGGCTTTTCTTTGATTTTTCTGATTTAGACTGAACTGTATGTCTTGAATTAAGTTTTTGAAAAATAACAAAAGTTACCATGTTATCAAACAATGAATCAAGAACAATACACTAGCTCATACATACTACTGAGTTGTGCTGCAAGTGCACTTTTGAAGTGTGCTAGATAAACAGACACACGTTAACACATTTCTAACTAATGCATTCGAAGCGCGTTAACATGGACGCTTACCTTTGAGCTGTACTGTACATATTTGTCAAAAGCAGACCAAACCCGTGGCCAAACTCTACCGATGTCTGTGGGCACGGATTTGACAATGCCATCAGTAAACCTTTCTATGATGACATCACAGCCCCTATGAGAACATCTACAAAGCACTAATTTCATTTCCAAATCAGAACATGTTGCAAATAAATCTTATTCCTGTCTTTTTTACCAGCACTTAACATTAATGACAAGTTTGATTCCCTGCTCCAACAGTTAATGAGCGATCGATTTTGTATGTAAGTTGTTAATGGAATACTGCCTTTCAGACGTCAAAGAATTCTTGCTTTAAGACGACGGGTTGATATAAAATATGATTGTTCCCATTGATGGAGTTTAAAGTACAACAGATTACTCATCATAAACAGCATCAATTAGTAGCATTAAAAACTTATTCTTCTTTTTGGTATAAGATCGATTGTATTGTACAGTAAAACAATATTTATTTGTATTGCATTAATAAAAAACAAAAAATATAAATACTGTGTTTATAGTGGAAGTGCACTTAGCTATCCAAGCTAGTTTACAGGCACTCCACTTAAATCCCAAGAAACAAATAATTCAAATAAACATAACATGATAAAAACCCCAACTGGCGGGAGGCAGACCAGTTGGCTATTTACAAGGATGACAAAGGAGTTGAACCATTAAAAGATGACCTTCATTTCATTGCTTTACAGTGTATGTTTCTCTCTTTCAACGGTTTACTTTCATTTTATACACTACACAAGAGACTGTTACTACTGGGAGATATTAGTACCTGGGTGTGAGACACAACAGATGCAGTCAAATGTAATTTAACGGAGCTAACAACAAAGAGCGCCAAGGCTTTTAGTTGTGTCAGCAGTATACCATATGCTCTTGGATCACATATCGGGAAGAGTGAGCACTGGCTTAGTGTTTATACTCATCATATAAGATGGTGTTCCCCCTCCCTCCCTTCCCCTTTCCACTGTCTTTACCAGTGTGATGGGTGCCTGTCTCGCTTACTGCGTAGGGCTCATGCCTGGGTTGCCAGGATTTGCCAGCCAAGGAAGCAGTCTCCATCTAGGAGCTGGCTGTCAATAGTGGAAGCTCCTGGATGTCTCAGGCACTCAACCTCCACTTACACTGTAGCGATGCAGTTGTTAATTACTAAAATCACAGTCAACAACCTCAGGACTAGAACTGAGGAAGCAACTGATTTGCACACTTACCTCAGTTTATCACAGCACCTTCATGACTACAAACTACATAGCAGCTGATTTGAACACTTGTCTAAATTCATAAATACAGTTGAACATTGATTATCTGGACCCCAATTCTCCCGACATTTCGATTATCTGGACTTTTCTCTCTGGTCAACATTTTTTTCATGAATATTGATTAGTGGTAGAAATGATCTGTGGAACCTGTACTAGAATCATTTATTCCATGAGTTTGTCTTACTTTTGAGCCTGAAGAGCATTTGCCACATTACAAATTGCATTTTCAAAGTCTTAGTTCAGTTGGTTTGTGACTGGCAGTACGTTAAGTCTTTTAGCTGACTAGCTATTTGAGCATGTTATGCAAATTAATACACTAGTGACTTCATTAACATTCATATTTCCAATTATCTGGACTCTCAGTTATTCAGACTTTTTTAGGTCTCCCAACAAGTTTGGATAATTGAGATTTGACTGTATGAGCTCGGGACCACGGACTGCAGACCACAGTAGCAGCTGATTAGAACACTTATCTGAATTCATCGAAACAACTTCAGGACTACAGACCACTTTAGCAGCTAATTTGAACACTTATCTAAATTCAAAGCAACAACTTTGGGGCTACAGACTGCAGTGGCAACTGATTTGACTACTTATCTTAGTTCAAAGCAATGACTTGGGGACTACAGACTGCGCCAGCAACTGATTTGAACACCAATCTAAATTCATCAAAACGACTTCAGAACTATGGACAGTGGTAGCAACCGATTTGAACACTTATCTAAATTCAAAGCAACAACTTCAGGACTACAGTGTATGGACCGCGGCATCAACTGATTTCAACACTTATCTATACCCAAATCAACGACTTCAAGACTACTGACCATAGTAGCACCTGATTTAAAAACATATATATTCAAAGTAATGACTTCAAGACTACAGACTGTAGTAGCGGCTAATTAAACTAATCTGAATTCGACTTCTGAATCACAGACCGTGGTAACAATAACTATATCCACACTTGCATAATTTCAAAACAAACGACTGCGGACAGCGGACCGTGTATTTAAAGGTAAAGGGTTAGTGGCCAGGTATTCTAAAATCGCTCTGCAAGGCTCCCCAATTTGTGACTTCCATCTTTACTAATCATGGTTCATACAACTTCAGACAAACAAAATTCAAGGACTTTTCAAGGACATAAACAGTTCAAGAACCAAGTTTTACTCAATAGATAAAAACTCTTCCTCTCCTTTTTCATACTAAAACAGTACACTAAGTCATGTACAATTTTCAGATTGTTCAGCCTTGGTTGATTAGACCATGACATAAACAGCATTTTTAAAAACTACAGTGGCTACACTTTTGGTCACAACTTCACCTAAATTCTTTGCTTAAAAAAGTAGACATCACTGCAGTTGAGCTTGAACTTGCACAAGAGTTCCTCTTATACTTTCCATCTTTCATGTGGGACTTCAAAGCACTTTCTCCCATGCGTTTCATGTCGTTCACTTAGTTACAAACACAACCCTATTATCATGTAAATTTCTGCTCAAAAAGTCAAAAATTAATATCTAGGGTTCTACTTGACATAAAAAGTTTGTTTGAAATCATGCTTGAAGCTAAAAGTGACCAGTTTACCAAACAAGAACTTTACCCAACAAGCAAACTAATCTTGTGGGAAAAAAGCCTTTTCAGTGTACTGATGGAGCAACAAGAATTCCATGCTCTCACAGAAACTGACCACATGCCTCCCACTAAGAATGTTCAAACAACAGTGAAGCACAAATTTCAAACAGGTTTGAAATTGACGGTTGTCTGGTTGTCCCAGACAACTAAAATTACAATGAGGCAACCAAATTTGGCTGATTGGTTGCCCCTTGGGCAACCCACCTTTCCATGTACACTAGTCCCTGAAGGTGATAGGCATCACAGCCTTAGTTTTCTTGATGATGCCTGAGCTATTGGAAAACTACTATAAAACTCGGACAAAGGATTTTAATATCAGTACTGTCTGAATTTTCTTCCCCGAATAATTCATGCCTGAACAACCTCAACTGTTTTCCTGTGTGTGAGCCTGTTGTTCTTTAACCAGTGGTTCATATCAGAACACAGTCCATGATGCACTGGAGTAAGACCTGCTCATTTGGTGCCACCATACTGTTTTCCTTCAGAGTACAAAATGGCTAACAATGGCGATTATTTGCACCATTCTGTTTTGTTTACTACTGGTGTACACGAGCGTAACACTGTGCATGTGAACGAAATTTGTGCTTCACTGTAATGCATGATTTTCGTGCATTAGTATGGGAAAAACGTTCTGAGGCACAGTCTTGGCACAGTTTTGGCACACTTCTGGCACACTTCTGGTTGGTTTGGTTTGCCGATGATTTTACAACCAAATTCTGACAAACGGACTGCTCCCTTTCATTCGTGAAACCTTTCCGGACGGTCATCATTTCCAGCAAGACAATGACCCTAAACACACCAGCCGCTTGGCCCGCTCTTTCCTCGAAGACAACAACATCAACTGGTGGAAGACGCCTCCAGAGTCTCCCAACTTAAACCCTATAGAGCTTATGTGGCATGAGCTCAAGCATTTTCTAAGGAGCGTCATCAAACCGAGAACGAAAGAAGAGTTGGTAGAGGGGATTTCGAGGTTCTGGGACGAGAAAGTAGACGCTGCTAAGTGCTCCAAATACAGTGTATATTGGACATTTTTAAACAGTTCTTCCCATCGTCGTGGCACGCCAAGGAAAAGCTTCAGGGCATTAGCCAACTCAATCCAGTCCTACATACAACAAAAACAGCTCCTTTAGGAGCCACCAAATCTAATAACAGCCATGACCAACAACAGATCATAAACCACATTTTTTCCCTTCCTCTTTATTATTTGGCATGCTGCCTTTGTGTGAATTCGAAAACCACAAACCCTTTAGAGCTTTTAGACATACGTGTTCCTGTATCTTACTAAACAAATACAGTGTAGTTTGCGGCGAGATACCTCATAACCTTCCCCTTCGTTTGTTTCCTTTGCTTTCCTCTGTTCGTTTGGTTTGTTTGTTTGTTTTCGCGCCCCACCTTTCAAATAAGGGAGCCCGCAGAACTTGCACGTTCGTGATTGAGACTAGGCCCAACATTAAAGCTGAGGGGAATTGAATGGTCGGCACATAAGTCAGTCACTCCTTGTGTCACGGTGTGTTGTGTTTTACAAACGCAGCCCAAAGGACGGTACATGTAAAACAGTAAAAATCGAGTCCTATCATGTTCGCTTTCAATCTTCTTTTAGAAGACATCGTCCTGATAGCGTTTTATGATCATTATAAAGTATTTATTCTCGACTCAATAATAGAAGACTATAAACGAGGGAATTTACGATTTTACACAGAATGTCTATTGAGGTTGTCGCAGTAAGTTGTCACAACAGAGTCATGTTAACGAGTGAAAGTTGGTTACTGTAAAACGAAATGAAACTGTGGACTCTCCGATAAGACGCGTGAAAACTAATCACACGAAAACTTCTTTGTTTCTTGTCTCGAAACTTGAAGCACTTGACTCGATACTCGATGCACTCGACTCAAACCTCGATACTCAAAAGCTTCGAGGATCAAGGATTGAGTCTCGAAGTTCGAGCTTCGAGGGACTGTCAACTTACATTTGCATGGTACTGTATGTTGAGTGTACTCAATATTTGTCAGTGAAATTAAAGGTGAACACAAAAATTAGAAACAACAAGAAAATTTCATAAAAATATACACACGCCCCATTTCTAAATTTCCTCGATGCTTTCAATCTTTAAATTTAGAATTTTAGCTTATTTTTCCGGTATGCATATTGAATTTGACACAACGAAAAACAGACGCTTGTTTTAATGATCAGCAGACCATGCGATCTGGATTATTTTTTAAGAGGACAAAATTAGATGAGACACAATGGTTTCATTTAAATATTTACACACATGTCCTATTTCATTTGTTTGATTGTACCTTCAATCTGTAAAGGTGGAATTATTTTTGCAGTATGCAAATTAAATTAAATTTTGATACACCCAAAAAACAGATGCTTGCGGTTTGTTTACATGCATTAAATTGATTGGATTATGCGGTCTGAATTACTTTTTCAGTTTCACAAGACAGTTTCCAACTAAAGCACAATTTTTACACCAGTTTTTAAAGATTCTAGGCGATCTTTTTTTTTTAAGGTTTTATTTTGATGCAAAGAGAAGAAAATTAAAACGTTCTAGAAAATACTTTAACCACAGACATCCTAAGGCATGGCTTTGGCACAGTTTTGGCACAGAACGGCAGTCTGACCTTGAAAACTGGGTTAAACTTAACAGCTGGGCTTATCTAACTAAAAAAAATTACAGCAGGAAATAAGCTTAACTTATGAACATTCGGAATATCTTTTATTTGGATCATATGAATCATCGAAAGTGTAAAAATAACAGTCGCAAAACATTTGACCATTTCACTAAGGACGGTGTGAAATTATCGGCCCCCTTGTTGTTCATTACCGTAGCTTCGTTATTGCTTTCGATGAGGCTAAAATTTTTAAGATACAGAATGCTCATGAGTAGTTTTTTCTTTTTGAGAGAATAGAAGTCCTTTTATTTATCTGGGGCGGAGAAATCTGAAAATGTGCAGATCAGACTGCAAATGTTATGTGAGATGTTCAAAATGGGTGGGTTTTTTTACCACTCTTTTGTTATTCTCTTTTTACAACACCTGTCTCAGTCAAAAAATAACTCAGTTCAGAAGAGGTTTGGCTTCCTGAAGTTTGTGTAAATTTTCATCATGATCTGAGGTTGAATAAATGCATAAGAGGGGAATAAAGTGCAATTTTTGGTGGTGTACACCAGTGGCGTGTGCAAGGCCTACTCTTATTTAATATGAGCTTGTTTCGCTACTTCAGCACTCTGAAAGCATGGTTCATACAGGTGAAAAGAGCTTTTATTCAAGGACTTTTCCAGGACTTTTCCAGGACTTTATCACAAAATTCAAGGAGTTCATCCCATCACAGCATTTGCATAAGGCCTTTTTCCTGTCACCTTTGAACGCAGTCACTCAACCTTTGTAGAGGGAACAAGAAATTCTCAGAATTTTCAAGCAGCCGTTTTTGCCATTTGGACCGCCTTTATCCATAGGATGTAGTTTAGGTCGGTTGTAATTTAAAATTTTGAGTAAACAGTTCTGTCCAAGACACTTAGTAGCGTGATGCGCGACGATTAACTTGCTACGCAATTCGGCCAATGTCTTAGAAATAGACTAGATCGCAATCATTAAGGCCTGATATAATCAGTTTCACCTTGGATTGGTTCGATAGATCTGTCTTCGATTTAATTTATGAAAGAATTGCTTTGCGGTTCGGTGTCTGTCCATTTCATTTCTGATCTCTGGGCAAAAGTCCTACTTTTTCTGAACCAGTTCGTGAGCAGAATGGTTATAAAATTCAAATTTTCACCTCATTACTTATTCATAGTGGGCTTGGCCTTAAGGTACATTTATCCCCTACCGATCAGGAAGTCCCCGGTTCAACCCCTAGCAACGGCAACCCAACCAAAAAAAAAAAAAAAAAAAACGGGTATTACTAGAAGCGGCACATCGCTAAGCGACGGCCGCTTAAAAAAAAAAAGGGTATTACTAGAAGCGGCACGTCGCTAAGCGACAGCTGCTTAATTACGTTCCCAGTGCCGATTAAATATATGCAGTTTCTTCTTTGACCTTTTGAATTCATTTGATAATAAAATGAAGAGCGCCAAAGTTGAATAAATTTTACGCTTCGAGCGACGCCGGTCAAGCTACATTTCCCTTGTGGCTTTGTTTGCTTTGGGAAACCCTATTAGAAGGCGGGGTTACTTAGATATTTTGAATAAGACACACTGAATTGTCCTGATATAAAAGCTTTGTCTTTTTTGAGACTTCAAAAGCGTTTCTCGGCTGATGTGATACAATGTTTTTCATCTTTTGATGTGAAAATGAACTTATTTTGCTTTAGTCTCAAGTATTCAAGGACTTCTTCATAACATTCAAGCACTGCACCTACAAATTCAAGGAGTTTTCAAGGACAAAATCATTTTCAAGGAGTTTTCAAGGACCAAGCAGTTTTTCAAGGAGTTTTCCAGGCCCGTGCGAACCATGGAAAGCCAAGAAAGGAAGCAACAGAGTGAAAGAAATTCTAAGTCGAACCATTCAAGGCAAAAGAAAGCTCTTGGAAATGATTTTGTACTTTAAGAGTTGTGGAATTCAACTAGAAAGTTGTTATGTTTTGCAGCTATTGCAGACAATTTGAAAAGGATAAATCTTGATTTGGATCAAACAGAAAGAACAGTTTCGTCTTGATGGCATCAAGAAACATGGCAAGGGGCATACTAACAGCAAAATTGGCTCAAGATGCTAGTACTGTAATAGTTGAATTTCTGTTAAAAATAAAACTCACTATTTGAGATACAGTACAACTGTATGTACCCACATAAGTTTCTTGGCTCTTAGTTGGGGGCAAGACGTTGGACAACCAAAATATTCTATGGGCAACGATACCAAGACTTGTGGTTGCTCCAGGGGCAACTGGGCACACAGGTAAATTTCGAACCCTGGAATATGGATACAATCTGGAACCACATGTTGCCATCCCAGATTACCTTCAGGGAATGATTTTTATCACCCATGCTTACCTTGTACACAAGCTAAAGCTGGCAGGTTACCACCACCAAAACTAAAGGTCCCAAAAGGAGTTAAAATGGTGCCCAAATGCCTAGAAAGAAAACAATTAAGATTTAAAAGGAGCCTCACTCAATACATCACTGTCAATCAATAATTATTGATTTGCATTATTATGCAAGCAATGATGCAGGCCTTCAAATAACAGTTGGTCATCGGACAAATGTTCAGTAAATTTTAGGTTTTGGCCAGCAAAAGCTTAGCCTGGTCAGAAACTCTGACCAGGGATTTCCGATTTACAGTACCACTCAAAAGTAAGTTACCACCTCTCGTCTCTCTTCTCGCGAGACGAGAGTCTCGTATCGCGAGAGCCAGTGAAGCGTATATTTTGTAATAAATTACAAGCAACTGGCTTGCGAGGAAACGATTAATTTCCCGCGATGCATTTGTTGCCACAAATGTAGTTCCCACTAATACAGCATGAAGAGGTTTTGAATTGAAGCTTGTTTTGCTATATTCAACATTATCATTACATACAAAGAACTTTAATGGAATTGGAATTATGAAAAGAGGAAGTTACGTGTCTGAAGAAACGAATGTCAAGACCTTCACGAAGTATTGCGTAATGTTGTGTCACACCGGTCGGTGAAACACATGTAGTTTTAGGCTCTTAGCGTGTTGAATTTCCATGTTACATACGTGCGAGCGAATTGAAACGAAACTTTCTTTGCAAGATCGGTACTATCGCCAGAATTGAAGAAGCTGATCTGTTATGGAAAGCGCTTGGTAAAGTTTCAATCTTTCTCTGATTACTCAGTTAGTCGTCGGTGCATCGAAGTTGCACTTCGTGCCTGTGTGAATCCATTGAACTGGAATTCATTGTTCTCATTACTAATGAAGAAACTTAAAGAAAAATATAGAGAAATATAGTTCGAAAACTGAGCAATTCAACGGGAAATGGTAAATATTAATAAAACGTTGCTCCAGTTTTGCAATACATGTTTATTACTATTACAATCCATACTGTATACTACTACAACTAAGTGTAATACTTATTATTATTATTATTTACATACTACTACTAGTTATACTAATATATATAAGTATTTTCTGTTAGCAGTTTTGTAATCTCCGAGCAAAACTACCAAAGAGTTTTTAAAAAATGCGTTTTTGCTGAGGTGTGCATAATTCCCGGCAGACACTGAACGATAGCAAACTGTAACAGCGCCGCTGTGAACAATATGGCTCAGAAAAGTGTTTTAGAAATAAGATGTTTGAAATTTAATAAGACTGCGTGCATGTTGTCTTACCAGCAGTGGAAGCTACATTGTGGCTAAATTTCAGCTTGTTTGTGCTCTTTTGAGGTAAGATATTACAGCTTTCGAAAAAGTGTCCGGAAATAGGGCAACTAACTGTATGCGGCAGCAACCCAATTCAGTTCAGTCGATTGATAGAAATTGTGGAAACAAATGATACTTTAAAACATAATCTAGGTTTGAAAGAGTGTCCTAAACAAGTGTTTACCCAGTAAAAGAAGCCCACTGTAATCCATTAAATATTAGTTGTGTTACTGAACACGCTAAGAAGCAGAGAGTCACTAACGCCCTTCGATCGGCGATTTCGTCGACATTCAAAAATGCGAATGACACAAAAGCCGAGAACTGTTTGTATGAGTTTGCTTTCAAACATGAAAATTATTAAATATTTTGATCATGGATTTCTTCTAGGTCTACAAATCTTTCTAAATGACCGGTAAAAGTGAATTTAATAACTTCAATATCCACAACTTTCGCTTTATACATGTATATTGGCAAAAGAGGACAATGCGATTGATCGGGAAACTTTCATCGTACCAGTTTAAGCACTTTTCCTTAGACACATGAACGACATGAATTCCATTTAAAGAGAAAGCTTTGCGGCATATTCTTGGATATGATTTTTGAGCCAAGTGGATTTGAAAAGTTTGCGAGTCAAATCTCAAATAAACGTGATAAGCAAACAGAGTTTGGCAAACGCTTCGTTCGAGCGCGCAAAATTGTCTGCATACTTGCAAGTTTGCAATACAATAGGCTATTTAAGTCTCGAGCGAAATTCAAGCAGTGGCACTTACAGTTTTTAAGCCCTCGCGAGACGAGAATCTCCTCTCGCGAGAGGGTGGTAACTTACTTTTGAGCAGTACTGTAGTAAAAAAAAAAATCACTTGAACTTCCTGGCCAAATATTGTTAAGCTTTATTTTCTTATTCAGTTACGATACTAAGTAATTTTATCACATGCCTTGTGTCATGTGTGTATGTTTCTGGAAAGGCCTGAAATTAAAGGCAGGATAAAAATTAAGACATTTCCAAGCTAGAGACTATAAAAAACTGTTTTGCAGAATGAGTGGTTCATATTTTACAGATGCCGGCTTAGCCATAGTTTTAAGGGCTTTTCAGAAACGTGCACCTGGCACCAATATTTTACATGTTAATTTATGCAATTTGCAGTCACATCCCAAAAGACATTACATGCATATATTAGAATTACATTCGACCAAATACAACTAAAATCACAGACCTCATAATTTGTATTACTTGTTGTCTGCTATCTGCAAGTTTTCTGGGTTTATATTTTCAGGCATAATATCACCCGATTGAAGTTTACGCAAATTTGATACGTGACTGAAACTGAACGTTTATGTGTTTTAAACATCAGAATGTAAAGGCTTTAAAAAGAACAAAAAAAGATGTACAATAAATGTAACCAAACGTTTCAGGTCAGCAAACAGTAAACATCTTCAGTTCAATGATAATAAATTTCCCGTAGTGAAGCAACATTTTTTTGGGAAAACCATGAATGTGCAATTAGTCATGCTTCTTAGTCCTGATCAATTTTAAGACCAAAAGTAATTTTAGGCTATGTTCACATGGTACCGGACAAATTTTCTACCGGATGAAAATTTGTCTGGTTAGGTGAACATTCTGTTCATACAGAAACACACCAACTGTACAAAATTTTAGATGCCTAGCCATTCCAAAATCAGGGACAAATTTTTAGCCAGTACGGACCGTTTAAATTTTTGTACAGCAGAGGCATGGTTGTATGGATGTGTGATAACTAAGCTAGATGACTGAAGAAAGGTCTAGACTATGAAGATGCAGTGTGTTGGACTATTAATCACTGTTCTTGCTAATATTATAGTATTAATATAAGTAGTAATAGTATTAATTCATTTGAATATCATCTTGCAAATGGCTATGACATGCAAAGCTTTCCATGCACGAAGGTGACGGTGTGCTGGAGTTAAAATTCAACCGGTAAGTCGGTTCAGTGTTAACAGAGAGGAAATATTGCACGGTTCCATCTGAATAACATGTCCCAAATTTTTCAACCGGTGGAAAATTTGTCCGTTAGCATGTGAACGTCGCCTTATTTTCCAATTGAAGCTCACAATTTTAATTGAAAAAATACCATCCGTTGGTTTAAAATGTTTGTTACGTGAAGCAGGAGACACTTTGATCTTTTTCTGTTCGGTAGACACTGAAAACAATGTCCAATCTTTCACGGAAAAATTACTGCGGAAAGTGTCGAAAAATTCACTTCAACCAATTTTAAGTCGATAAATGTTAAATAATAAATGTTATTATTGTCACATTCCATCTGGTGAAATCTGTGCCAAGCTGACAAGCTGCCGATTGTTTCACCACTTCAGTAATTTTCCGTCGTTGTGGCCTTGGGAAAACAGAGATTGCACGTGAACGCGAGTTACTAAGTGAAAAGTTAGGTGCGCAATCGTAGATTTGAAGTTCTTCATATGAAAATCTTTTTGTCCGACCAGACTGTTCTCTTCCGGCCAAACCTTGTCCCTAGCTTGACAAATAACCTGCTTATGGACAACAATCATAATTTGCAGGCTCGAATAATGTCACGTTGCGTTACCAACGTGGCCGTTGAATGAAAACTACGTGATTCCTGCGAACTGTGTCTGCATAACAAACACCTTTTATTCGCTAAATTCAAAGTATTGAAACCCGTGGGTGCAGTATAACAAGCAGTCGTCGCAGTTTCGAAACGGCCACCATTACAATTGGCGGAAAATTCATGCGGTGAGTGTTCAGGAATCATCACAACACACGAAATCAGCGAGGCTGGCGTTCGCAACACACACGATACAAAACACTTCAAAAGGCTGAAACACGGAAGGCATTCGTCATAAACTTACCGACTGACTTTTCTCTCGGCTGTTTGGCTTGCTTAGTGTAGCAATTTAGTTTTATCTGCTTCCCATCTCCCTTCTCGTAACGCTCGCCGAGTGAACTATCGGTGTCCACAGTCACAGTCAAATAACTAGCGCATAGTTCATCCAAGAGCGAATGCCATAACCTTATATGGAAGGGAAACTGGGAACACCGCGAAACAACCAATCAGGAATACAGGATTACGGTATTCTTAAGTTTGCAGGGGACACTCAACAGAGCACATCACGCTTTGTTCGTTTACATTTCACAGAAAATTTAACAACAAAACTAATTTACTTTAAGGTTTGTCACAAAGTTTCGTTTCTTACCTTGATTCCTTCCCCAGAGTCGATTAGATAGCACCACGTTTTCCTACAACGTCAAACAAGGCTTGTTGACGTCCGCGCGTAAAGGGATTCCACTGTCTCAGAAATCTACTCATTCGCAATACCCTACCGGAACTAAAAATGTCATCGTAAGTACTTAAACCGCAGAATTGTGTGTAGCTCTGGTCATCAAGGAACATTCAATCCGGCAGTTATTACGAACAAAGAAGTGCACATGGTACACGGCAACATAAATACGAACGACGAGACTT
>OX419338.1:17536529-17564029 GCA_948470475.1 Galaxea fascicularis
AGAAAAAGAAAATTATAATCATGTTTTATATTAAACGAAATTAGAAATTTCGCAGACTTCAAAGCTGTTTTTAACCTAGAGGTAATAGTAAGCGCGTCAACATCATCACCAAACAATAGAATATCCAAAAGTTGTCGATGAATTGGCGCCTTAAATTTATGTTTTGGTAATGAACGAATATGAAGTGGAATACAATTCCATGCCTTAGCACCGGAGCAAGAAAACGACTTAATCCTCTGCTGTGTTCTCGAATTTTGTATGGCAAAAGTGCCAGCATGAGAAAATCTAGTGTTAAACTGATGTACGTCAGAGGCGAGAGTAAATAAACTGGAGATATTACGGGGTGCTTTGTTGTTGAAAACGTCATGCATTATGATACAAAGGGATTTAATGTCCAGAAAATTTCAATTTTTGGCACGTCCAGGAAGCCTCTAATACAATAAGGATTAACAGTTTTTCATATAAGAACGATGATGTTCAGTTTACCACTCTTACTAATAAACTTACAAACTCGAACCCCGTTCATCCCTTTCGTGATACGCGTTCTATTTTGAAATGAGTACACTGCTCTTATACACTACAGGCGGATTAGCTGCTGAGTTCAAGAATATGCCTTACCTTTCTCAATCAGTCCGTCATAAGGAATTTCTGAGAAAAAAATGAAAAAAAATGACAGGAATTTCCATAATGAGGAAGTTGGTAAGAGCAAGGTCAGAAACTTTGTTTTTCTTACAAGGCGTTGGTTACAAAACTTAACACGATGATCAGTTTTGACTACACCAAAGTACCAGACTTGTTAGACCATGCTAACCGTGGTTTTTAGTATACCGGCTCCGGAACTACCAGACTCATGGAGAAAACAGGGCTTATAAGGGCTTATTGAGTGGTTCGTCTCATTGCGAATCAGAATAACCAGAATTTAAAGCCAGACTTTGATCAAAGTATAATCCTTGGTTGACCAAGTTGTCGAAGCCTTAATTTGATTGATTTTAATACTACGGTATGTTTCCCAACCAGTGTAGGTTATCACTTGGAATGTTGTAGAAGAGAGGGATAACATAATTTATGACAGGATTTCATAGTAACCAAGTCTCAAGAAATTTAATTGTTTAATGATGTTTATAGGGCCCGGTTCAAACGTCAAAATGCAAACGAGAAAAATCTATTGTTTTCCCTCATTTGCATTAGATTCGGCACATGAAAAGTTGGACGTTTGAACCTGGCCTAAACCATTTAATTGTCGTAGGCAAACTTCAGTGAGCAAAACTTTGGTCGTGGTATAATGGTCAGGCAAACTTTAATCTAGGACTTTTTTAGACTGCGAGCAGTCTCTAAAACCTGTGGAACGAACGCGAAATGCGAGCGGCGAGTCCGCAAGCCGGCAGCTTTGTACTGGCGCCCACGAAACTACCGGCTTGCGCATTCGCCGTTCGTATATTGCGTTCGTTCCACAGATTTTAGAGCAAAAGAGAGACTGCTCGCAGTTTAGGACTTTTTGCGTATTTTTTGGAAATACATTCACTTATTTTCCAGCCGATGCTGGTCGCAGATGAATATTACTTCTCAGTACGCTTTCATTTACAATGAGCCGGTATCTGTGAGTTCTCTGTTTGGTCCGGGGCGATTTCCGTTACACTGCGTTTCAATGGATTGATCTTACTCACAACCTTTGGAACGAACCCGATATGCGAGCGGCGAGTCCGCAAGCCTGTAGCTTCGTACTGGAGCCCACGAAACTACCGGCTCGCGGATTCGCCGCTCGTATATCGCGTTAGTTCCACAGATTTTGGAGCAAAAGAGAGACTGCTCGCAGTCTAGGACTTTTCGCGTATTTTTTCATCTGCGTCACACCAAATAATATTAGAGCTGTAAGCATCTTATGAATTAGACGTGACGATTCGGATAATCATCAACACTTGTTTTGAGAAACTCCATAGACCGCTTCCAAAGGTACACAAAAAACCTGATTTGAGGGCTGATGTGGATGCGATGAACTAACAGAGTAAGTGGGCGATCAGGGCTCGTTCCAAACGTAAGTTGAGCTGTGTATAACTCAGAAAATAAATTACGTCATTCTTATCCCGTCCATTTAGTTCCTGCCAGGCTACGTCTGAAAAGATTAATCAAAGGAGAGTTCCTTTTATCACGCAAGTTCCAGTTGCAGGAATCCGGCCTAATTTCTCGTCAACAAAAATGTCTTACCTATCTTGCTTTGGTCGATATTACTATCTTCTGTATAGAAAAGAGATGGAAATCATTAGTGTTTCGCCTGCTTGTATTAAAGATGAACAATATATTCAGCGGCAAAAATATTTGAAAACTCGGGATTTTTACAGCAAGCCTTAATACTGATTTTCAAGCTTTAATTTAATGTTTTTGTTAAAAAAAATGTGCAGGAATACAAAGAAGCCAACCTACCCGTGTCTTGGGCATCGTCAGCATCATCTGAAAAATTGAAATAAACGTGGAATACGTTTCAAGGGCAAGATTTCGACACAACCCCACATATTAATTATTCAAACTATTCAAACTCTGTTCGTTTTTGGAACAAGGTTAGTATGACAATGATGCATGTATAAATAACGTATGGGGCTGTCTAGAAATCTTTCCCGTTTCAAGTTGTTACGCTCTGCATCGAGCTTACCACAGTGACGTTTTGGTCACGTACTTTTGGTGGAAGAAGTGTTTTCTTGTGGAGAGCAACTTACCCATTTCGTCGAAATTTTCATCCTCAGCATCATCTGAGAAAAAAAAAGTAACAATAATTAATAATTATTCACCGTAGTGGAGGTAAATATCCACGATTGTCACCGACACTGCTGTGAATAATTGTTTTAGTATGTACCGCACAAGCTGAATAACTAGCGTTTACTCAAATAATTTCCTCTTCGGAAACTGGCACGGGAGATTGTTTTGTTTCTCTCCGGCTGCTCAGAGGTGAATAGTACTTTGCTAATCACCCCCGAGTTAGTATAGATGGTGCTTCTAATCGATTTAACGCGCGGTCTGATTGACCACGTGCTAAGGCATTATTCTCCCGTAGTGCCCACGGGCCGATTACGAATTATTCAAAAACAAATCAAAACAACTTTTAACTGTGAAATGTTGAAGTATTGAATTTGAAGTATTGAAATCACCAATCAACCAAGAATGGCCGCAAAAAATCTCCTCACTAAAACCTTTAGAATGTTCATAGAATCCACATCAAATGAAACTCACCGAATTCATTCGAGTATTCACTGTATTCTGTTGATGAAAAATATATGATGAAGACAAATCTATCTTTTTACATCTCTTGTAGTAAAATTCCTCGGAATGTCTCTTGTATTCTCAACGCATTGCTGAACTGTTTCGTTGCCCATGCAAATATTCTTCTTTTAGAAATGCCTTTTATGGTAAAATAGTTAATAGAATCCCTAAAATTAAGCAGTTACCTTTTACTGACCTAAGTGAAACAGGAAGGTTGCAACAAACCGTCAAGGTCACGTTACAAATCGCGTGGTAAATACATCGAAAATTGTCTTAACAACAACAAAAATTTTATTAAAAACAGTTAATAATTACAGAATTGTATAACTTACCCTCCCTCTCTGGATTATCATCCGTGTTGCTTGCTATGAAATATAAAAAATTCAATCTCAGGGTTACTGGATCTCTTCCCTCGTTTGTGTTTTAGTCGTATTTATTTTCATCCCGAAATTCCAAGGAACATAATTTTACCCACATACATTTTGTTAGTGTGTGCACATTGCAATTCGTGACCACTTCGCCAAACCGTCACATTAAGTTTAGTGTCCATAATAAAGGTGCACAGTTCATTAAGACAATGATATCTAGAAATGGAGCGTGCGCTTGTGAATAAATACTTTCAAGGATTATTTCGGTTTACTTCCATTTTTACTTCTATAATCATTAAATTCCGGGTTCCGATCATTCTCTCTGATAGAAATCTCGTGCCGAGTAACTTGGAGTGTCAGAAGACCAAATAGCAAGCACTTTGTTTTCTGATTGACTCTCAGTGATAATTTACGTTAAGCAAAGCAAGCTAAGACGGCTAGGTTAGGGCGGTGAACAATTCAGGTTCCAATAATTCCGAGACAAAATGGAGTGGTTCAGATGATTTATGTAAGCGGGAACCCAAAGTTTTAAAGTCTTGAAAGAATACGTTAATATTCTTCGAACCAAATTTGTGTAATCTTACCTACTGGTGATGCATCTTCGACCAGAGCGTCTGAAACAACACGGAAATATTACATCAGAAAGACGAAGAAAAACGCAATTTAAAGAGCTTGAGTTCTGTCTTTGAAATTTTTCTTCAACCAAGAGCGAAGGAGGTACTTCAGCCAGTTATGTGCAAAGCGACATTAAAAACGAAAATCACGTTTTATAATCTAGTCGGCTTACCGTCTTTTTCTGTGGGAAGAGCTGAAAGAAGAACAAAAGAAGAAAATTGTTAATTATGCTTAATTAAGTTAATAAAGCATAACCCTCCGGCGCGATGGAAGGCTATCCCTGTCGAAAACATCATGCAGGGGAAACTTCGTTGGGAAAAATAATTGCTCTCCAGATACAAGATAAATTCCAGAATTATTGTTACAAGGAGTGATTGTAATACCGAGAAGCAGATTTCATGCCTGGAATTTCATCACTTTGGCGTCCTTGAGTCCCAAAGTTAATGACTAATTTAAGATTTTTCTTTGTTTGCCATTGACAAAATAAAAGCAGTCTGGAAAACGTGGCCACTTCGTTTCTTTCTACCTTACTTGTTAACTTCCGTAAGCTCACCTTCATAACAGACGCCAAGCATTAGCAGTACGACTGCAATCAGGAATAGTTTGAAGCTCATGGCCACAAGAAGGTCAGCTCCAAAACTATGGAGAATCTAGCTTAAGTTGTGCCTTATATACAATTTTTCCACGACAAAATAAGAAATATATTCTACTTCCAATACATTAATTTGCCATTATATCGGTTGTTGGAGGGCTATATTGAGGTGGAAATACATTCAGTTATTTTCCAGCCGATACTGGTCGCAGATGAATATTATTTCTCGGTACCCTTTCATTTACAATGAGTCGGCACCTGTGAGTTCTCTGTTTGGTCCGGCTCGATTTCCGTTCCACTGTGTTTCAATGGACTAATCTTAGTGACAACCTTTGGTAAAATACCGAAAGTGCCCCTAAAATGCTGAAACAGTGGCAGCACCGCAATGCCGCAGCCATTCACTCCAAGTCCTGTACAATAAGTCAAACGTACCGAAACTACAGAGTTGATCTTCCTGTTTTTGTTTCATGTATACCAAGTACTCTATGAATATTGTTACTCTAAGCATCACGTAGCAAATTTGCAATGTTTTGCTAAGGTTTGCATCTACCGCATCTATAGAACTGGCCAAAAATGAGCCGATACTGAATGAAGAGGTTAATGTGTAAAGAAACTAAGGAGCATGCATGACATAAAAACTATGGCTTTGGATCATCGAAAGGAAGAAATTCCTGTCCAGACACTGACATAGAGTAAGGCAAACAAGTAAGCCAATAAACGTTTCGTACCGGTGTCTATTCATTCCCTTGGGTAGCATTCATCAGTGTAACTGACCAATGAGCAAAGTAAAAAAACCCAGTGCATAACCACCTCTCAGTTAGAGGTGTATTAGGACTACATCTGGATACGAACAACTTAAGCAGTGTATTGATCCGTTTTCTTTCTTTATTCACTGTCTGCTTTCAAGCTAAATGTCTGTTTGAATCAACGGGATTGATTTTTTATAAGAACTACATTTGATCATAATATACAAGAAGCGCTACAAACAATATTAATAATATATCCACTTCCAAAGGTTACACAATACAAAGACATTAGGAAAGCACTTCCTTGTAGCCACTTTTGCAAATTACGTGGTGACCGTTGACAAGAAAACTGCAAACGGTATGCTATTATTTTAGCTAGCAAAATAATAAGAGGTTTCGACGGCTGGCAAAGTAGCTGGCTAGCCCTATATTGTTGCTTATTTTTCTTTAACAGCTGGGCAAAATAAATGAAAAGATTATGCCTCTCTTCACGGCCTTTTGTTTCGTTGTAATTCTCTAACTGACATTGGCGAAGCTGGAACCAACTAAAGAGCTACAAGGTGAAAGCTGCATTTTAGAACATAACTGTTCCTTTAGTATATAGGGGCTGGATTCACGAAATCTTACCTAAGATGTATCTTAAAATAAAACTTAATAGAAAAACTACGACTTTCCCAAGATATGTCCTAAGTCAGGTGTTATTCACGATTGGTGTCTTACAACCATCGTAAGATAAGCGTAATTTAGGCGTCTCCTAACTTCACTCGTCCCAAAAGATTATCTATTAGCACCCTCAAGCCAATCAAATTTACTCAAAGTCTCGCATGTAAATATATGAAACTCAAAATTTGAATAATCGCATTCAGGTGCTCAACTATTTTCAATAAGTTCCGAATCCATTCTTATTCCTGGATACTTAAAGCACTGAAAGTTGCGCGATGAATATATAAAATCGTAGGGCCACACAAATTAAATTTTCAATTCAACGAGAACAGGCCTTGTGAGAAACGTGTGGATTTTTCTATGATTGTTCTTGATATGTTTTATATGCTTACGATTTCTTCCTGGAGAAAACGATATTCATTCAGCAGATTTCCATTTTACAACTCGAGAAGACTGGAACTTACGAAGTACGCGTTCACGCCGTATTAAAAACTCGAACGCAAAACAATATGGCTGCCCTCATCTGACTTTGAATTTATGACGACTTATGAACTTGGGAGGTCAAATATAAGAGGGAAATTGAGAACTGTCGTAAATACCCCTGATCTCCTAAGTTATATCTTAGGAGGCTCTGGGGACCTAGGATTCTTTCGTGAATACTACCCCAGGGGAATAAAGCATCTCTTTTGATAAATTCATAAAGCAAAGAAACAAATCTGCAGTTCTGCCACTGAAGAGGGTCCCCAATAGGTTTTTCGGGATCCGGGATTTGGCTTATTTCAAGGCCGGGACTCGGGATTTTGAAGGAAAAGGGGGACGAGATTCGGGATTGTAACTATGACCGGGACACGGGATTTGGCGTTTTTAACAGGCGGGAATCGGGAAATGTCGCTTTAAAGAAACCGAGATTCGGGAATTCCAGAGACTGAAATATGCAAAGGAAATCAAGCTGTCATCTTAGCTCATCTTATTAACGTCGGAAATAGCCGAGCAATGACGTAGTCGACATCAACGTTTTCCACGACCCTATCACGCTGCTCTGTGACGACCCCTATGGTGACCTTTGGTCTATTTCGTGATCCTTGGCCGTAATGAGAATCCAATTTCACAATGTCTTTGTGACCTTTGTTCTTTGTTGACCTACAGTTTGTACCGGCAGATCCTGATCGGTGCGCGTGGAATATTCGACGAGAGGGAGACAAACTAAGTTATCGTTTGCGTAGTTTAACGCGCTCTAGCGATGTCGGTTAACATCGACAATGATGTTGTCGATGTTATTAGCTGCGTAGCTTTGTTTTACGAGAAGGGGAAGAGCGGAAATTCGTTTCTTCGTAAGGAGAAATTTCGGGCACAACTTCCACGGAAGGAGAAGACATTAAAGTCCGTCAGGGAAACAGTTAGGTAAGTTCTGTTTGAACAAAAGAGGCAAAACAAAAAATGAAAGAAAAAACGAAAAAGAAACGAGCTATAAAAGACCATAAAAATGACTGACGCAACTCGTTTAAAACTAGTCATGAAAAACAAATGAACTAGATCATCGTTTTAGTGCAGGGAGATACAGCTAATTGAGGCCCGGTTCATACGTCGCACTTCTGCCGTGTCGAATTCAATTCAATTACTGCGCTTTTCAAAACCACGCGAACTCTGAGGTTCAAAAGTCGCCTTAACAATTACGTTTTTCGTTGCCGTCAATTGGGGAAGCTGTCACAAAATTAGAGACGTTTGTATGGATTTTGAGCCATGTTTCAATGTCCATAACTTAGTCTCTGTTCAACCTAAAAAAACTTCTTCAAACGACTAAACTTAATGTCATCTTTCATGTGAGAGTGTCAATTTATCGATTACTTCAAAATTTGAAACTCGCCCCAGTTCCCTTTTGAATTTCGGAATGGCCAATTGAAAACCGCAGTAAGTGCGGCAGAAATGCGGCAGCTGATTCATACGTCGAATTTCTGCCGAATTTAATTCATTGAATTGATACAGCCGTGTATGTCGGTCAGCGGAAAAATGTTACAAAGGCTACGTAGCTGTCTAATATGGCGGACCAAGATACTCAACGGAGGCTTTTTGTTTTGTAAAAAATTATTGAAAGAAGGCGAAGGAGGAGGCTGACAATGCAACAGTATATGCTGCATTGTCTTCAGCAAAAGCATAGGTTAATAATTCAACTTTTACTGTTGATTGTGCTCATTTTGTTCCGTGAAAATGCTATACGAGTTTACCGATCCTGTCGCCGACTGTGCTTTTCTGCGTCGTCTCTGATTTTTTTCGGCGGGACCAAATTTTCATTGTCAGAAAAAGAACTTTCTTCTCCTGAATCTGACTATTCCCACCGTGACACCATCTTAGATAGCTAGCCTCAGTCTACGCATGCTCAATGAATTAACATAATGTATGAATTAGATTCGACACGGCAGAAAATTAGACGTTTGAATCGGTGTCGCATTTTTGTCGGATAATGTGACAAGACCAGTCGAACGTGCGGCAGAAATGCGGTAGCCGATTCAGACGTCGAATTTCTGCCGAATTTAATTCGTTGAATTGAATTCGACACGGCAGAAATGCGACGTATGAACCGGGCCTGAACCGGTCAGTATAGAACACGGACTGCGGACTGCGGACTACGGACTACGGACTGGGTATAACCACGGACTGAGGTATAAAATATGGACTAGGAATAAACGAAATGTAGAAATGATGAAGTTGGAGTTGATAAGCTTTAACCTTGACAAGGAAACTGTTTGGGTCAAGAATGATTACTGAGACATAGAATTTTATGTGTCTTAATTAGATAAACGCATAAGATGTTTTGGTCGTAGCTTGGACTGTTATCTCTATTAACCAAACGGGCACACTCTACAACAGCGTTTCTAACACAAATGTGTGTAATATATATTTTTTTCGAAATAAAATTGGAACGCGTCACTAGCCGTAAACGTACTTTTATATTACTTGTATTTAAATGTTTTTTGTATTAAAAAAATGAAATGTCTATAACAACATTAATTTCGTTTGTAGTCCAGCTGTGCTTCCGATGTGCGCCTACAAACATGTAAGTCAGAGGTTTTTGCACAGGGTAAAACAAAATGGCGGAGGAAATCATTCCCAGAGCTCGTAGAAAAACAAGTTTCCATGTGACATTTATGGCGCGAAAACCATTGTCTATGAACTGTAGTTACGTGACAGCCTGTATTTTCACCATTTGAAGAACATTTTACCCAGTCTAAGGTATTTAACTGTGTTTTAATCCCTAGTCCGCATTTTAAACCTCAGTCCGTGTTTTATACCCAGTCCGCAGTCCTAGTCCGTATTTTATACCTCAGTCCATATTTTATACCCAGTCCGTAGTCCGTAGTCCGTGGTCCGCAGTCCATATTTTATACTGACCGGGGCGTGAACCTAACAGTCAGTGCTTGGGTCTGCTGTGAGGGAATCTGGAACGGAAGTTCAAGGATCGTTTTTGTTGAGGTAAGGACTTAAGAAAATATGACCGGGATCGGGATTAGCCGGTAGAAACCGTCGGGATTACGGGATTGAGGAAAAATTCCGGTCGGGATGGCGGGATTGAAGAACCCTATTGGGGACCCTCACTGAATAATGAACAGTAACGCGGATAGATTAAAACAACTAAAGTAACCCCTCTATTTATTACAGCTGAATGAATTTTCGCCTAGAATCCACAAACAACTAACATGTCATCCCAGTATTCCCACGCGTATAATCACTTGCACTGACTTTTAGCCACCTCTTGTGGGTAAATTATTGAAATACCATTACTTAATATAACACGAAAACAGGATGATTTGGCGATATTAGGGAATTAGCTATTAAGCATAAACGGAAGTTAACAAACACACACTCGCCGTATGATATTGTGGGGGGTTGTTATAAATATCATTTTAGTATTTGCTTGAACGCATTTTCACTTAGCGTTTGTGATATTTTAAAATAGCATTTCAAGGCAATAACCATTTCTTTAATTAAAAATACCTTTTAGCGACAAAAAAATCGAAAGCCTCAATTCACAACCTAGATACAGCTTTGATCGACCTGCCAAATTGATTTCTTTTCTTTTAGTGAAGTAAAATTTTAAAGGAAAATCAAAAAGGCAAATCTAAGACTGCGAAATATGGTTGTTAATGTGACTAGTGGCCAAATCAAGGTAGGCATTCGTTACTAGTGAAAACGCAATTTGGATTGTTCTGTGGACTTTTGAAGTAATTGCGCCGTTTAGCTAGAATTTTGATTGTGAAGCGGATCCTTAGCACCCGGCAAAGTGCCACTATGCGGGGTTTCAACCAGAAGAGTCGAAAGCATCGTGAAGCACGAAAATAGAACAAAGCATTTTGGCATCATATGGAGGAGCCAAACCGTTAAAATCTTAAATCTAATTAACAACATTTTAAAAATATCACGTTGCTTCATTGGTAACTTGTGTAGGTCTGACATAGTAGGATAGGTATGATCAAATTTCTGAGATTTAACGAACAGATTTTAGTAACTCATACAGGAAAGAGTTACAATTAATAGGGGTCTACAAATCCATCAACAATAGTAAGTAAGTAAGCAAAGTAAGTAAGACTTTATTATCGCCAATAATAAAGTCTTACTTACTTAACGAAATCGCTAGCATACAATGTACACTAACTGGGGACACCTAACTACCATTAGTTGTCTAATAATAAATATAATATGAAGAATATGTACATGTGTATATATTGAATAAACAAAGAATCATGCATTAAAATCAGTTGTTAGTTGTTACATAAAAAGCAGTCTTTACAAGTATTGTCCAGCAGGCTTGTGAAATTAACGGTTTTAATGCCGGGAGGCGCTTTTTAAAGATGACCAATGATTCAGACGATCAAATACATTTGTCAAGTTTGGACCAAATGACAGGGCCTTGATAAGACAGGCTGTTGTTTGCCATAAGCAACAGTCCTAAATCTAGGTATGGCAAAACCAGCGTTTCTAAGACAATACTGAGAATTGTTAACAACAAATAAGTCAGCAATGTAAGGGGGCGCCAGACCATATTTGACTTTATACATTATAGTTGCAATAACTTGAAGTCTTCTCGTATGGAGTGTTGGTAGTTTAGCTCTTTGCAAGAGTTCCTCTTACGTCGATTTATTGTCACAATAAACAGCACGTTATGCTCGTTCTTGAATTCGTTCAAGTTTTCTGGCATCAGAAGAACGACAAAAATGCCAAACAGTCTGACAATATGTGAGCTGAGGTAGTATAACAAATTTGACAATGTGTAATTTAGCTGGTTTCGGAATAAGGTTACGTAACCTCAGAAGAACACCCGTTTGACAAGATGCTTTTCTGCAAACATTGCTGACATGGTCCGAAAATGATAGTTGATCGTCTAAAGAAACTCCTAAGAGCGTTATCTTAGATTTCTGATCAATTACGGTGTCATTAATAACGATGTGTAGGTCCTTAAGACAATTCCTCGGACCCAGACTCATCACCTGGTAAGCCCTTAAACTTAATTCCTTACAGTACATGCAACTAGTATATAATAGGATTCATTTAGGTTCCACGATAACATTTGTTTACCTGGATTTTCATTTTTGGCATCGGGGGGCTTCTCAAAACTCCGTAAACTTTTCAGGCTCGAGAGTGTATTTATTAAGTCGGTTTTCTATTGATTGGTACTATCTACTATCAAATGGAAACGAACCCAATGTATTTCTCACTTTTATAGCTAGCTCTTACAAAAGATTAGTAAAAGTATCAAAATTGGAATTCCCGGTGATGAACCTAGAGCACCTAAAATAGTTTCTGGGTCCGGGAATTTTTTCAGGTTTTCCGGAAACGCTCACAAGGTGCGAAAGAGAATCCCAATACACTAAATTCTTTTCTGAAGTTGATTTTTTAGAATGAAGCTTTTTATGGTCGACGGTTAAATTTTTCCCGTTTGAAGGTTCAGGTTTATTATGACAACATGCCTTTTACGGGTATCATTAACGCATTCATGATTCAGTCTGAAGCCCTGTAAGGTATTTCAAGTTTCATTATCTTATTAGTCTCAACCGAATGATCAGGAACACGTACGTATTATCAGTAAATTTCAGGTCAGTTAATAATCAACCTCTTGGAATTACCCTCAGTGCACACTCATTTGAAACTCTTTTGCTATCTGGTTTGCTTCCGTGTATGTAGATTTAGTATGAGGAAGGAAATGAAGTCCAGGGAATGAGCCATAATGATTGTACGCGGGCACATTTTGTGCCTGCGTATTTCTTAAACAGACTGTATTGAGAGGAGTTTTGATCCGAAGCAAAGAAATCCAAGGGCATGACTGCATTGCAAAACATAGCGCTTTTGTCATTCGATTACTATAATTATTAATCAAAGAGCAGATAATTCAACAAAATACGACAAATCCTTCAGGTTAAAACGTCAGCTGCAAGCAAAATATTTAAGTTCATTTTTAATTCAAGATTTAAAATTGTTGCTGAAAGAAAGTAGTTTTCTGCTGAACATTTCCAGTTCCAATGACTTTTATTGGTATGCACACGTTGTACTTTTAAGCTAACCAAAGGTCGCCTCACACGAGCTTAATCGCTCTTCTTTTACACGAAGAGAACAAGCATTTTTTATACGAATGGACGCACGAATTGCAGCTGTACACAAGACGGGTATAAACATACTGAATGCAAATCCCAGGATCAAAAGACTTAAGGTCACTTAATTATGGCTTTTTTAACCACTAACTAAAGTCATTAGTTTTGGGAAATTGTTTGCATCCGCGTGCTCAGCGACTGTTAATTAGTTTTTAAACTAAGATTCCACGCAATCTTGGAAGGAAGATTGTGGTAAACTGGAACTTTCCAGCTGTCATACGTTATATTTTAACCAACTCTTCTGCAAGAGGCTAGGATTCGATCATACAAAGGTCGGTTGTAAATATTCAATCCATCATCAATGTGGACCGGATCTACTTTCTTAAAGTCTCCACCCCAACGAAGATTTCGCTCTCCCCGGATTCTGGCGATGAAGCACCTTACACCACTAAACCGCGCTGGTGGATTTATCAGACATCCACTGCCCCACGTACACCACGCGCCACGGTCAATGACATTCATATCGATCGCATGTCCCACTTTGTGATTGCTTGTGGATGCGCCCCAACTCCTGAAAGAACTTGTTACGTGTATCTGGGGGACAGAATAAGTGAAATGTCAGTCCAGTGTACAATTACGGTACAATTCCTGCGGGAATTAATATCAGATGCATCTGATGCACAGCAAAACGTCAACTAAATCTCGAGACTAAAAAGCACTCAGCCTCTATTTATCCAAATAGAGAGCTAGTCTTAACAAGTAGTTTTCAGTATTTTGTTTTTTAATTGAGAGCCACCACAGGCAATGCCTACAGCATATTACCACTAAAAAGTGTTTCCTCCCATAAACATCCTCAGAGATGAAAGAAGGTGCGGTAAATAGGAGGTGGGATACGAGAGAGGAGGAAGAAAAGAAGAAGATTTCACCTCTGTTTTACGTGTATCATGACCATCAAGCACTTCTTTCTTGTCAGTGACATTGCTAATTTAGAGCCAACTGAAAGGGGTTTTCGACTGAAAGTAGAGCGCATTGGAGACTTTATGTCCCGCTGACTGGACAACTTACACTTACTATATTTCTCGAATAACTAGCCTCCGTGGCAGGCTTTCAGAGGAGAGGGAGACGGGAAAACGAAAAGCGCGATGCGCGAACGGTCGCGCCCAAATTCCTCCTTCCCCTTCTCCTTCGCACGTCTGCCACGCAGGTTATCTAATAACACAAACAGATCTAGGCTTCAACATGTCTTTTAGAACGTCAGAAACATGGAACATTTTGAAAGGAAAATTGTTCCTGAAGAAAGCACTTCTAAGGCAATCCATCGGGCTTAGGATTTCCTTGTGCGATATAAGCTCTCACCAAGAGATCGTACGTTAGCACTGTTTCATGTAAGAGCTAGGTAAAGTACTTCATTTAATAAATACCACAATGTAGTCAAAGTAAACTCTCAAGACACGAAAAGTTAACGCTAACAGACAACACTCGCTGTTCACTGACCTGCACATTGCAAGCTCCTGCGTGGCTGTTAATGCGATTCATACCGCCGAGAAATCCCCTTTCAACACGTGCAGAGTTGCGAAAATTGGAACCACGGTAAGTCGTTATGGAACACGAACCTCCTGAGGCTGAATGCAAAGAAACAAAGGATAATTGTAAACACCATTAACATCCACACCAGATACGATGCGAAATGCTTTCTAAGAACATTTTTTGACTGGTATGATACTTTACGTAGGCTGACGGATGTGCCAACCGACTGCCTCTACAAAGACAACGGTTGGTTTTCGAAATCAACACTCATATAGCTGTCGACTTTATGTTCCTACGAGGCGTGACAGGTCTAAAGCAGGACTAATACAGGTTCAGTTGAGTGATATAAATTAAAACTGTGAATCGGTAGAGTATGAAAACAAATCTTATCAACTAAGTTCAGAAGGTACAAAGATGTCGTAAAGATATTCATGAGCTGACATGCCAGGCTTTAGCCCAGTCGTTGTGATGAGGTGTTATTATTCAATACTGGCAAGACGTGATTCCTAAATTGATGTTTTCAAGAAATCGTGTTTAAAATGGCATCCTGTTGAGTGTCGAAAGCAATTCTCATTTGGATTCGTTTTGCTTTAAATCGCTCTATAAGTGGTTAGAAAATTTCATGCCACTTTCGGAAGCAATGAGAAGAAAAACCAAAATCGACCGCGACTTGCTCGAATGCAGTTTCCCGCGCTTGGCGCTGGTTAAATTTAATTGATTCAAAGTCTGATCGGTGGATTGAATTGGATTGGATTGGATTTAATTGGTATTCAATCTCTTTACAATACTGTAATTACAACACTCAAATAATATACCACGACATTAACGGTTAAATAAGTTAAAAATTAAGTGAATGATGCATATGAAAGAAATCATATGTGAGCTGCGGATATGAAATCAAACGAAGAATGATCATCGCAGTTGTGATCGCAATTTTTACAATTGCGTAAAGAAGCCTGAAAATTGGTCGTTTGTGTTTGTTTAAGTGCGTGTTCTAGACATTCAAAAGCTACTTTCCGTTGTTAGTTTCTGAATTTGTTGCGGAACATTTGTCACCAACATTATCAATACTTTGGCAAAGTTGATTTATGTTAGTGCGCAATACAATATCTACTTATTCACTAACACTCCAACTGCTAAACTGATTTGTCGAGGCTGAGCATAAAAGTTATAGAAGGCCTTGGTCGTACAGGTCTAAGTTACAGATTAAGTTATAGTCATATTTATGGATAATTGCATCAACTTTTTCATGTCAGTAAAGATGTTGAATACATACTTTCCTCGTTTTCTTTTATTTACTACTATCAGTTCCTTAGTTCTATTCTTGACCAGACTCTTTTACTCTGCTGCTTGTCGCGTCAGTTATTTTAAACCTTCTAACGGTATTTATTGTTAATTCTACCACGTTGTTTACTTGCGTTTTACTAAGCCACTTACGTGCAGGAGGCCTTGGCCCAAGTCCAGGTCTAGGTCGTGGTTTAGGTGCTGGGGGACCAGGTGGCCTTGGTCGAGGACGGGGAGCAGGAGGTCTTGGTCTAGGTTTCGGTCGTGGTTTCCTTCTCCACCAAAACCCGCCGCCTCCACCACCACCTGGTCTAGGTCGTGGCTTAGCTGCGGGGGGACCTGGTGGCCTTGGTCGACGACGAGAAACAGGAGGTCTGGGTCTAGGTTTCGGTCGAGGTTTCCTTCTCCACAAAAACCCGCCACCTCCACCACCACCCGGTTGAGGTCGTCGTCTAGGTGTCGGAGGTCTTTGTCCAGTTTTGGATCTCCTCCTTGAAGAGGAAGACCACCATGCACGTGGATCCTCTGCATTGAAATTCAAGACACCTATTATTTGTTTCGGGCAAATCCGGCATGTTATTATTATTTTCATATCTTAAAACGGGATATTTTGCATAGAGAAAACCAAGGGGAGCCCATACATTTAAGAAAGGAGCATGAATGAATGCGCGGACGAGTAAAGTAGAACATATTGGGTTTCTCCCAAATGCTAAAGAACGCCGACACCATGTATAAACCGAGACGAGCTTCTCGGTACAACCAATTGATGCATAGCTATTTTTATTTTTTAAATAAATTATTCTGGGAAAAACTAAGGTATGCTTGTTAAGCATGACATAACAACTTTGCATTCATAAATCAGCCTGTCAGTTCTGTTATCATTACCTTGTTCTTCTGCTGCATCAGCATCTTCATCTATTTAAAATAAAGTAATCAGATCATTATAGAAACAACCAAGTTATTATTTTTAAACATGTCATAGGAAGTAAACTTCCATATCATTTTATTCTATATGTTATTTACCTTTGCGGTCTGCTGCACCTTTAGTTTCAGAACACAAACAAATTATGTCGATATGTCGGAGATCAAAGTAAGTTTTGGTTAGATTTGATGTCGGACCCCATTCAGATCCCAGCAGTTTGCTGGACGACCTCGCTGTAAAGCATCCGAACTAGTAATCGGAAGATATTAGGTAGGTTCAAAGTAGCTAAGTAAGTAGACCTTATAAGAAACTTTTACACTATTTATTTTCTTCACATTGAGCCTACTAGGGTACTGTGGTTACAAGATGTCTGAGCTAAAATTTATGCAAATTACGTGCCTTGTGAAGGTCGTACAATTGTAGTCCCCTGGGACACTCAATCTGATTTAAAATGTTTTTCTAACACGATAATTCTTTCCACAGAGAAAAGAATGGTGTAAAAATTTTATATTTCTTCAAAATGCTTCAAGAACAATACGGAAATAAACAAAAAGAGCCTTTAAATAGAAATAGACATTTTGTCTGTAATTTTTCCCGTGTGTCTGCGGGAAAAATTACAGACAAATGTATAAGAAATTAAAAATCCCACCGGGCGAATTTTAGAGCAGGGATGTTACTAAAAGCGGGAGCGAGGAAAGGGGAACCGGTAACCGGTAACGGGAGTCTGGGAACGAGTTTTCAGCGGTAATCCGCAGAAAAATCCAAAATAGAGGACGTGAAGATCGAAACAGAGCAAAAAAGACAACCAAACGACAAGCTTTATTTTAGGTTCAAGTAACTAAAATTAAAGAGAAGCTTTTAAAGGCTGTAGATTGCGATTTCCAGCGTATTTAGACAAGTTGCTTGTTTTTTGTTCAAGTAATGTCCCGGTGAAGTCTCGAAGTTTACTATCGAAGTCAATGTTTGAGTGATGGTTGGTGTCACTTGTTATGATTCCTTCTTTCCTGGAATCTGTCAGAGTTTGCTTAAACAGCAGATAAGCAGTTCCTTTGATGAAGGATGGAGGAAACTGAAGGAGTCTTTGTTATAAAAAATAAACAGCGTATTTACCTAAGTAACAATAGATGTGATGACCATTTAAGGTTATAGACAAGGCCTTACCATCAACTATTCTCAGCAATTAACGGATACCTTTGAAAAACAGTATCAACAGATTATTTCCTTGTTAATATTGAATGTGCCTTAATATTTACTGCTAGAGTCATGACTTTATTTTAAAGAACCTTTGTAGACCCTATGGTATTGTAACTTTGGTGTCAGGCAAATATGCACCCATGAAGACCGAGAGAGATAATTTCCATAGTTAAATGGATTTTAGAATTACTTTGTATTAAGAAATAGTTATGAGGTCCTGAAATAACAATGTAGCAGAATAATTCAAGATTACATCAGAAAACAAAATTTGACAAAACTGTTAAATGACATTTCATTTTCAGTGTGATATGGAAATTATGTGTCATTATTATCATGAAAGTAGAAGATGTATTGTCATAAGATGACAATTCACTACAATGAGATTGAAAAAACTGTAATTATTATTCAAAAATGGTGTCCCAAAGCAAGAGAAAGAAACCTAATCACTTCTACTTTATGGTTCCAAGTGTATGACGTTGTTTGAGTAACTGCTGGCTACATAAAATATTGCCGCAGCAACCGACAATCTATGTCATTGTTCTTTATCATTTCTCAATTGTTTATGAATGTGTATTAGATTGTTCAGAAAACTCCTCACAAAGTTCAATTTCATGCAAGAATCGGAGGGTCTACAAAGGTACTATAAAATAAAGTAATGACTCTAGAGGTTAAATCCTATGAGAATAATAAAGGCACATTCTATATTTAGAAGCAAATATGGGGAAGAATTCCACACGGCCCCATACACTAATTATACATGGATTTTGTTACTCAGACCCTATTCGTTTTTGGAAAAGTATGACAGTGATGCACGTATAAATAATGTATGGGCCGTGCGGAAATCTTTCCACAAATTTGTACCAAATATACAGACAAAATAATATGTTGATACCGTAGGTACCCGCTAATATTGTTCAGGTTGTCGTGGACTAGTCTTAAACCAGATCTCTACAGATAATCAATTTGTTATTTTGGATAAATAGGCTGTTCATTTTTTTTATTATCACTCAACCTTGACTTTCAATGGTGAACTTCGAGACTTCCAAGTCCTCCATAGTGGCATTTTATGCGGATTACCGCTGGAAATTCGTTCCCAGATTCCCGTCCCAGGTTTCCCGGTTCCCGTTCCCCCCTCCTCGTTTCCACTTTTAGAAACATCCAGCAGAGCAGTTAGCAACCTCAGATTTTCACATTAAAATCATATGGTTAGTAACTTCAGTTTCCAATTCATAAATGTTTCTACATTCAAGGCTTTTAGAAGTTATTTGACATCGGAGTTCCCATATAAACACTGTTATTTGCCTACCCGTCAAGATGACGTTGAAGGCCGTGACAATGTCTATTAATTTGAAACAGCTCTTACAAATTGTCGTCTCATTCGGCCTAAAAATTTCTGAATGGACTTGAGTAGTTTACACTCTCGGAGTTTCGTGAAGCATCTGACTGGATTTCGAGATAATTGAGCTTTTTTAAATTAGCCGCATTGCGTTACCGTTGCTATGGTAACAGATGTTGCTAGGAGACCGACGAGAAAATAAACTTTGGTCATGCATCGAAAAGTTGTTGCAGTGCGAAAGAAATCTTCAACAGGTACAGACTAAAGCCCCAAAACCTCCTGCGAGTCTCCTTAACACTTTAAACACTAAGATTAAAATTTAAATTCTCATTTGCTAGAACTTTGACACAAATATACAAGTAAAGGCGGCTTTCAGCACTAGTGACTTGGAAAAGGGACATATTTCTGACCTTTATTTGCTTTATTCTCATGTAGACCACAAAAAGAATATCACTGCTTATGTAAAATTAGACCACAAAACGAATATCACCAGTAATGCCAAAGGTAGTAGTATGTAACGAAGAGTTATGCTTAAAACATATTCAAGCTTCTTTGATTGCGCGGAAAGATGCTTTATGAGTAAGAAGCACCATACCTGTTTCATCTTCAACAAAGTCATCTGTAGAATCTGTGAAAAAGTAACAAAACGAAAGGAAATTGAAAAAACACAGAAACATGAAAACTGAGTCAATTATGTTGAGTGTAATTCAAATTTTGAGTGTAAAACGGAGAATTGTTTTTTTGATATTATATTGCATACATCTAGTTGTTCATTAACAGGATCGTCTAAGAAAACAGCAACAATAACCAAGTCAGAAAGGTAGGTTTAACAAAAATTACTACCTCTCCGCCAGATAGAAGGGTGGAAAATTAATAGAGGTCACCTCAATAACTCACCTAAGTCAACGTTTCCCAACTCTCTAGTCTGCAAATCTAAAGAATCGTCTTCCAAATGATTTTCTGCAAATAGATGCCCCGAAACATTACTACTTGAATTTCGCTTAAATGACTCAGCTTGATTCAATCCTTAAAAATTATATTACTTTATAAAGGCTTGACTCTTGTGTCTTACACTGACAATGGCTGTGCAATTTGTGGAACAAACACATGCGACTTACCTCCATAGCTGCGGCCGACGGTCAGCAGCAAAACTACAACCAAGCAAAGCTTTGATGCTATGGCCACCATCCCTCCACTAGCTGGTCAAAGCTTAAGACACTGTGTTAAGATGCGAATATCCACTAATTATATACTATTATTTTGCGGCCTTGGTATTCAGCTTTATAATATCCCAAACCAATACAGGAATGACCATTAATTATTTACGGAAGAACTATATAAAATTAGTAAACACGGTAACAGCTTAGAAACATTCTTCCGACTGTGACGGCATCCTTTGCCACACGGTTTAGCTAAATTTTAATACAATGACCTAAGTTGCATACGTCGATGAACCCAAAAAACACTCAAATATGGAGAAATTCAAACGAACGCTTACTGAAACTCGAACGACGTAGACAAAGTGATCTTTTTCGTTATAACTTTGGGTTTTTCTTTTCAACGAAAACCACTAGTTTTGATGACCTGTGAGGTTTGGTGGTCTAGTGTATTGTGTTATCTCAACATTTTTCAAAAGCTTCCAAAAAGGTTTGGAGCTCAGCACTTATGCTACTTGGAATGAGTGGGTAAAAGGCCGAGAGGGGTGTAAAAAAAAAACCCATCTAATTAAAAATGTTTTAAAAGATACTTGAAATACTTCGCAAGACAACTTTCCAAGATTTAAAACTTTTACTTCGTAAGGTTTAGAAACCGATTTAGGAATCAATGTCCTCGGACTGCCCGGTCAAGGTACCGAGACAAAAAGTAAACTGCATTTGAAAAGTTATACATCGAGAACATATAAAACTTTTTCTTTATTGTTAAATTACAAACTGAAAGTCTTAGGGTAGCTTTCCGCTGGCTGTGCTGAGGAACAAACTCGATATGAATTAATCATTTTCAAGGAAGTTTAAATATTTGAAGCAAATATCCACTGAAACAATCCGAAGGTAAGACATTTTAACATCGCTTGTTATTATAAGGTATGGTGCCTGTGGAAAAGGCTGAAAAAGATATTTTACCCCAATTACTCATTTGTGCTGACGTTAACCTTACATAGGACTCACAAGTGCTTGAAGTTTCCATCTGTGACAAGGTCAGTGATACGGAAAGGCCAGAGTGGGAATTGTTTCCTGTACTTCACACACGAATCAACGTATCAAACTGAAAATTAAATTCGTGCAGTCACTCAGTATTGCTTTGACGTTGTTTTCAATTTGTTTTCTTTTATTTGCTTTACCTTTTTGGTCATCAGTATGTAACACAGGCATTATGAAATTGTCCAGTGCTTGAGAGTGGCAATAAAGACAACTTACACAACACTCCTGGTATTGTCGGTTAATTGTAGAAGGGCATTTGTTCACGACAACAATTATGCACAATATCAACGACAACAATCGACGTCAAGTAGCTACTTAAGATCAGTAATGCAATATTAGTATTTGTTCTATGTTTGGTCAAAACGTCTTTTCATATGGACTGCATAGTGAGAGCCAGGAGCTACATCGGTCTTAAACGGAACTGGAGCGACATATATCGTTTGGAGGAGAAGTAGTGAATGATGTAGCAGCTAAAAATACAGAATACAAAAAATACAAGTTTGAATTGTTCCGGGTAATTATCAGAGGACATTGCTCTCAATGTTTACCTTTCAATTATCATCTCCAGTCCGTCTTCTTCAGCTTCTACAAAGACGACGGCCCAAGTAGTCAATTGTCAGCTTCACCAGGACTATCGTTCCCACTGAAACATGACGCCTCATCATCCTTTTGCTAATCATTTATACATAATGATTGCAATTATCATTTCTTCCCAAGTATCCTCGTGTCATGTTGCAGTTAGCACCATTTCAGCTGTAATAATGATCTGCTTTAAATTGCACCTAACCCCACATTATTTTTTTCGTTTAAATAAATCTTTGCATCTGTTGGAAACACACTGAGCCGTTTTGCGCCTTTATAAACCAAACGTTGCGAGTCATCTGTCTCACGACCGACCTAGTAAGGAGCATGGGTCTATCCTTTACAAGACATCACAAACTGCTTTGCATGCATTTTTACAAACTTAATAAAATGCAAACCAGTTTGTGACGTCAAGTAAGGAACAGACCCACTTCTAGGTCGGTCGTGGGACAGATGATGGCTAGATTTCGTAAATTTTATAGCCTATAAAAAGTCAATATTTGGATGAAAAAGGAGCAATATGTTTTAGACAGGTGCAAACATTTGTTTAAACGAAAAATATTTTGGGGTTTGGTGCACTTTTAATTGTCTGGCTCTTATTTCCCCTGGATGTGAAAATTCGTGACAGCATAATCTACGCGAGATTAAAGGATATCGAAGACAAGTCTTTCAATTACTTGGTTATTAAGCTTTTCTTTATCACTGGGCATCAATTTGATCAGGGCGTACAACTGTTTTCGCTCCTTTAGTATAATTCAAAGGTGACAAATCGCAAATAAATGTTGCTTCTAAAAATATCTGAATGCAATAACTGCTCATCAGTAGGATACCTGAAAATATGTGCAATTCCACAATTGGTTTCGGCTCCATTAAATCCTATACCAATTGCACAACATTTTAGGAGAAGTAGGTGGTGAAATTATGTAACTCAATGCTTCTTGACACGGCAATTTCCAAGTGACCTTAAGTAATTACGTTCGTTCTAAACTGATTCTAGTTCCTCCAACCACCACCTTTGAAAAGTCACACTTGTGATGTTATGATATGTTGAATTCCTACTTGACTATCATCTTCGGTCAGAAACGTTGCTGTAGTTTGCCTTTTACTGTTTTGACACTGAATTCCATGAAACTTGTTACTCCAGCGATTTGAAACATATTTACTGTGACTCCAGTGATCCCATTTTATGAGTACGTATCTTTCCGTATGAACCAAGCAAACGATAGTTTCCATTTACCTGTTGCGTGTAGGACTGTTTGCCCGCATTTTCCTTTGTATAATGTTTGGTAGGAGGGGAAGGGGGAAGGGGGGGATGGAAGACTGGCGAAGTCAATAGGGGTAGGGGGTAGTGGTGGAGTGAAAGATATCTCTGTAAATGAAACGTGGTTGCAAGAAAATGCTGTGCAGTTACATAGGGAGATATAGTGGGAAGTCTTCCTTTTAAAAGCAAAGATGACAGAAATATTTCTTTGCAGAAAATTGTCCCCACGCCTCCGCCACCCCTCTCTGCTCAAAAATGCAATACGGTACACAACTTATAATAATAAAAATACAATAATTTATATAGCGCCATTTCTGTGAGCTCAATGGCACTTTACAATAATCTTAATTCTAAAAAGAACATGCGTTTGAATTATTAAAATTAAATAAGAAAAATATATACAATTATACATTTCGACCTACTAAAAAGAAAATATATATACAGTAATAGAAAAAATGTTAACTAACTGGTAAAAGCATCAATAAAAAGTAATGTTTTAATCTTATTCTTAAAAACGTCAAGGTTCTGGATTGATCTAATGTCATCGGTTAGAGAATTCCACAGCCTGGGTGCAGCAACTTGAACAGATCTATCTCCATAAAACCTGAGGTTCGACTTCGGTATTACCAGCAAATTTTTTGAGGAAGATCGTAATTGCCTCGTAGGAGTGTAAGGTTGAAGAAGGTCTGCTTTATACTTTGGCGCCATGCCATTCAGTGCTTTGTATGTATCGTTCTGTTTCCACTCTTTCCATTTGATACCCTCACCTTTTATATTTTTTTGTGATCTTCAGAAAGGAATCCATGAACTTTGCGACAAACTAAAACTTTTGAAAGTAATATTTTTCACCAATGAGGTGACCGTGTACCTTCAGGGTTGTCTCTAGTCTAAGGGCTTCAGCGGCTCCCGATTACAGCCCAGATACCATAAACCCTAAAGCTAGCAGAACAAGCTATTCGAAAATTTCATTAATTTTGCAAGAAAATGAATTAGGGAGCATAAAATGCCAGTTTTACCAGCATAATCGAGAAAGGCCTACTAAGAGACAACCCTGAAGGTACACGGTCACCTTATTGGTGAAAAGTATTACTTTCAAAAGCAAAGTTGACAAATTTATTTCGCTACTTCTTTTAGTTCTTGACTAAGCTCTGGTTCGCAGAAGACAAGATTCATGTTGATTTCAAGAATGGCGAAGATGCAAAAATTGACTTCACCTTTCCGTCTCTCGACGGGGCACTGTTTTCGGGCCGCGGAAGAAATTTTAACACAACAGAGCTCAAAGAATGCACTTTAAGGAAATACTAGTTTCAATGTCAAATTATATGTACCAGTGGGATTTTTGTGGTGTGGAAGTTAGCTAAACTTAGCTCATTTGCTGAAGCGTTTGAACTAGGGCATTTGTAACTGTCAAAAACGGATATATGCCAGCAGCTTTTCCAACATAATTTAGTGCTTTGGAAACACTAAGAGATGTCTTGCGACCTGCCCAAACTGCGTTGATAGAGGTCATCGCGTTTATCTGCACGAGCGATACCAAAATGCACTATTTTACTCTATTTTCGGCAGTGACAGAGCTCTAAAATGGCGTTTTTCAAACTTTCCTTGATTTCAGAAGATCTTTAAATACTATTTTCGAAAATAACTCAGTATAGGTGTTATTTGGGCAAAATATGAAGAAATTCGAAATTTCACGAGTGGCGCGAGATTATCGATTTTTACAGAAATTGGCTCTTAATTTCTTAGCACCACAACAAAAGTTTCGTTTTGACCAATGGGCACCCGGGTATGCCCGAAATTCAGTGTGATTGTTTACGTTTTTTAACCGATCAGTGCAAAGCAAGAGTGTAATATTTTCCAAAAAAAATTGCATAGCAAGCTAGAGAAACCTTTTCTGTACGAGATGTGTGAGATTCAAGGGGTTTATAGTTAAACAATTTGAATAGTAGACCGCTACATGCGGCAAAATAAACATAATCGCAGAGCAATCTGAAAATCAGTGATTTTGCAAACGTCTTTCTCAGCTGGCCGGTGATACTAAAGGTCAAAACCATAATTTTTGTTCAGGTCGAAGCTTTCTCCGCTACAAAATGGTGAAAAATGTCTATTCCAAGAGCCTTAGAAGCGGTCGTTTACCATTAACAAACAATATCGACAAATTTCTTTTTTGTAGCATCCACCGAAGAAATACGTTGACAAAGTTAAATATTTTAATCACTTCTTGCTTATACCAGAAAGGTAACCCAAAGATCAGGCAGTAAGAGTGTCTATCACAGTGCAGTGTCCAACATTTGTTTTTCCCCTTGAAATCATTCGTGATGCTCAAAAGATCAAGGAGGCTATCTATCTCCAACATGAAACTTGATACAAACAAGTGGTCATACGTTCGAACGATGTCAGATGGCTGTTTTCCTATAGTTACCCTTTGAATTTGTACAAGAAGTAATTCAGTAAGTGATACACGTTTATAAATACAGTTCAATTTAATTTAGGAATAAGGATGCATAGACCTGCTATCACGTCCATTTATAGCATATTATTTCAGTCCCGGGGATTATTTGCATACCTGTCTGCAGCAATACTGGATGAACCCAACTGAAGAACATCTGTACATCTTCCCTTCTCTCTCAAACTACGAGTTTGTAGTCGAACCAGATGTAATGTATCCCCGTGGAATCTTTCAAATTATCAACTATTCGTTGCCAGTTTCAAATTCCAAAACGTGACTTTGAAGAGCACAACAGTGAATATTTCGTTGAACGCCAAAATGTCGCCAACACTAGCTCAAGTGTTTTTCATTTGATGTCACTGCCCGTGTTTGAATTTTTCTCAATTTGTACGATTGAAAGTCAATCCTACTACATTAATCATAACATGCTGTTCTGACCATTTCGGCACAATTCTCGTGAGTTTTAGTTCTTCCGTTCCCTACAACGGTAGGACTAAATTAAAAGTCGCGTTGAGACGGCCAGAAATGCTAAGAACATACCATCAATAAGACAAGGAGGCAAGATAAAAAATTCGGGTGAATTTTTATTTCTATTTTAATTAATGCCCTAAAATTCTGCATGCAAACCCTTATAATATTTCGGTTATGCAAAACACTCGTGAGCTTGCGGTACCTGTGCATAGATGCTACTGCGGAGCAAGCTAAAAATGGCCTTTTTTCCCGATTATGATTTCAAATCACCAACCGTTCAACAGATTAAGGGCCTCTTCATATGAGCTGGGTCGACCGGGCTGGCTCGGTTTCCGAGATCTCGCCTGGCCACTCTTTTCTTTGTAAAAATATCGATGTGTTCATATGAGAGGCCGGGCTGGCCCGGTTACCGAGATCTCGGTCGCAAAAAAATTTTCCCATATGAACACTCCAGCCCGGTGACCGGGATGAAACATTTTAGGCAAAATAGCTTCACTCTTACAACATATCGGCTAAAATGGCATAATTTTGGTGCTGTATATATTTCCACTTTAGAAGTAAGCGAATTATCTCTATTAGTAAAGTTACAAGAGTCCACAAAGCCATGACAGTCGCGAACAATACAAGTTTATGTTCCGCCATTTTGGTTGTGTTTCTTGAATTCATCCCGGTCGACCGGGCTGAAATTTCCCATATGAACACACTACAGAATTCATCTCGGTAACCGAGCCAGCCCGGTTACCGGGCTCATATGAAGAGGCCCTAAGTCAAGAAATTAAGATATTGTAGAAGAGTAATAAATAAACAAAATGCCAAAGGTTCAAGGCTGTGCGATATCCCTTACTCAAGTTATTCGGCAAAATGTACCACCCAAAATTGCAGAGTTTAGTATGGACGTGCCATGATGGAGTCCCTCTGAGGGGCTCAAAGATGGCAGCCGGAAACGAGTGAAAACATCTGGAATTTACTTTGGCTATCTCAAAGGCTTTCTTCTCTCCTTTGAGCTTGCAAACATTTACATAGACGCTTCTCGTGCTATGCTGACTTTTCAGACCCCTGAAAAACACGCTGAAACGATGTTTTCATGTACGTGACATGCTTGTGAGCAGACATCTTTATGTCACACACAGTGAGAAAATCTAAAATTCAAACTGCTCTATTTTCAAAACAAAGTACGCTTCCGAGCTGAAAACATGCAAACAGATACATTTCTAAAATGTCTTTTACGTAATGAGGCTAAAAATGGAAAAGTCTCTTTTCTTTTGAATTTTAATTTTTTATGACGTCACATGAAAACCAAGAATAAAGAGAAAGTCAATCTTGCCCCACCCCCTCCCCAAAGGCTGGGGAGGGGGTTGGGCAAGATTGACATAGGCGTGATAAATTAGGTGGAGAAAATCAAGATAAAATTGAACAGTTATGAAAGAAGCCTGAAAAAGATCCAGGTTTGTGTGGGATTCGAACTCAT
>OX419338.1:17569029-17571529 GCA_948470475.1 Galaxea fascicularis
AACTAGCTAAAAATACAAGAATATAAAAGATGGAAAAATGTATATACAAAGGGTAAAAAGCAAAGAATGTTGTTAAGAATCAAAGATTACTTTGGACAGGCCACGTTTAAAAGCAGGCAGTGACTCTGCATTCCTTAATGAGGTGTCCAACCCGTTCCATATATCAGCACTAAAATTTACCGACGACCAATGACCCCATCTTCTTGTGGCACTGGATTTACGAATGTCATTTCTCGATCTTGTGTAGTAACTATGAAAATCACTATTATATGTGACAGGGACAGAGTGACAGAAGTGGTTGTTAATTAATTTATACATGTAAATAGCATGATGTTCCTTTCTACGTCGTAATAATGGCTTCCAGCCAAGTCTCGTTAGCGCGTCAGCTGCAGAAGAATGTGCAGGAAGATCTAAAATGAGGCGAGCGGCCTTATTCTGTAACACTTGTAGCTCAGACATTAAGGAAGCATTTCCGCGATCTCCCCAAATGATATCGCCATGGTCAAAAAGAGGTAGAGTGAAACTATTAAAAAACATAATTCTAGCATTGAAGGGGAGGCAAAATTTAATACGCCTTAAGAGACCTAACTTTTTACTGATCTTATCGCGAATATAATCAATGTGGTCAGTCCAGGAAAACCGATTATTAATCACAATACCCAGGTACGTATAAGAATCTAGAGGGATATCATCAGCAGAAATAAGAATGGACCCAACTTTGCTTAAGCGGGAACTGCTACCAATAAGTAAAAATTTGGATTTCTTAACATTCAGGGTAAGTTGGTTAGCCCGAAGCCATTTACATATACGTCTTAACTCAGCATTAATCTTACTTTGTAAGTCCACAGTAGATCTGGAGGCAAGATGAAGAACAGTGTCATCTGCATATAAAGTGACACGACAAAACTGCAAGACGTCAGGTAGATCATTCATGTAAATTATAAATAGAAGCGGGCCCAGTATAAAGCCTTGAGCAACCCCAATCGAAACAGAGGCAACTTCGGAGCATACATCATTACAACTGATCACTTGGTGTCTGTTCGTTATAAATGAAGTAAACCAAGCTTTGGCAGCATCATCAACACCATAACTTGAGAGCTTCTGAAGCAGTATTGTGTGATTGACGGTGTCAAACGCTTTGGCGAGGTCTAAGAATACAGCACCGGTCAGGCAACCATTGTCCATGGAGTGAAGGATCTGATCAGAAAGCTGAGAGGCGGCAGTAACAGTAGATGACTTTAATCCAAATCCAAACTGGTTGGGTGAAATTAAGTTGTTCTCAGTTAGATATGCATAAAACTGAGTATGAACCGCCCTCTCTAAAATCTTGCTAATAGTCGGCAAAATGGAAATTGGCCTGTTATTAGAAGCGTTCTGTTTATCACCCTTTTTAAACAAGGGTAAAACCTTTGCTGTTTTCCATATAGAAGGAAAAGTTCTTGTTTGAAGGGATAAGTTAAATAAAGCCGTTAAACAAGGAGCAATAACGTCCACAGCATCTTTTAAAAGACGCGCACTAATTTTGTCAAGACCAATGGTCTTATTAGTTTTCAATAAGCTGATGGATCTTGAAACAAAATATGTATTTACATTCGGCGGAGCTAAATTGTAAGTGACAGTGACAAAAAATGCAAATATTTTCCTGTTGGTATGAAATGCACGTCTGCCGCTATGGCTACATTAATTTAGTCTATTGTTGTAAGCATATATAAGGTTTGACAGCATGTAATGTATTCATCTCAGCTCTCAAACTTTCAAATTTTAGCCGTTTTAATGCCGTCCGAAAACGAATCAGCCCTTGCCAAGTCCTTGCCCGATCTCAAAGAGGAGTTACGTTCTGGCTTTTCTTCGCTGAAGAGGGAATTAGTCGAAGAAAACAACTTAGCGATCAAGAAGTTAAAGTCAACAGCTTCATCGGCGCCAAAATTTAAGAAGAAAGGGAACGAAAAGCAGTACGAAGTCAATTCGCAAGTGCTTGATCACGTTCAGTCGGCCTCTTCGTTCCTTGCGGCTACACCACCTCAGGTTGAAAAAGCCCTCGAGGAACTAAAAGAAGGTGACAAGAAGCTTGCCCACAGGAACAAGCTCATCCTTCTTGCTGATTCTGCCGAGGAAGGTTGGGAAGTCGTTAACGAATATCAACGCAGAGACCTTGCCGACGATAGCGATGACGATAAAAGAATAAGGCAGGCCGAATCAAGAGCCTCTCAGAAACGGAGGCGCGCTCAATCTCAAAAGAGGAGAACAACTTTCTCTCAGGGATCGTCCTATCCACTGTTTTCTACTTCACTGCGAGGCTGTTCTCCTGTCCCGCTACTGCAACCCTCAGTATTTCCTGCAGCGTTCCGGAATCCATATACTGGCAGCTGGCCCAAAGCATCTAGTGACCTGCAAGGGGGATCTTGCTTCACGTGTGGAAAGTTTGGTCACTTCCGAAGTCAGTGCCCCGTCCTGAATCACCAGTCTTCGGCAAATCAGCCTAACAAGTGCGTGTGATGAC